>OX451736.1:533825200-535025200 GCA_948472305.1 Vicia faba
TTAGGCTACCTCAAAACAAGCCAAGCATTGGGAAGGCTTCATTGGACATCAGGCAAGCTCAAAAGAACCTCAAGCACTCTTGGAAGTTGCTGCATTGTCCAGCTCGAAGTCAACTGAAACAGGTATTTCATGAACTTCTATCTCTCTATTTAGGAATAGTTAGACTTAGGTTTGTGAATGAAAGATGTTGTACTCATAGCCCTGAAGCCATACATGTGCTTAGTTTTCATTTATATTAATCGTGCTAGGAGAATTTTGTTCATGAACTTTCTGAAAAAACTAGGTTAAGATTTAGGGTCATAGAAATTATCTCTGGTCTTTGAGAGTTAGCTTAAGTTTTTTATATGATTGGATTCGTTGCTTGATGCTCTACAAGTTTCATGTTATGAGTTTTGTCAAAAAGTCAAGGAATCAAGAGATAGCAGTTGATGTACATAACGCGCGTTTTTGTGAACTGAGGAGGAAGATGAAGTTACTTGGGCTGGGCCTGTTTGCTTTTGCTTCTCACACATACATTTTTCAGTTTACACCCCCCTGAACCATTTATTTGTATATTTGTCATTTTGTTATTTTTATTTTTTATTCTAACTTTATTATTTTATGTCCAAATATAAAAAATGCCAAAAAATTATTTTTATATTTTTTTCATATTTATTTGATATTTATTTTATTTTACTAGTATAAAAATGTAAATAATTTATATTCTTTTTATTAAAACTTAAAGGTAATGTAAAAAAATATGTTTATTTTCATTTATTATTTTTATTCACATTTGAAAATATTTTCTTGAAATATACACATTTTTGTAAAATTATTACTTTATTTTTATACACACTTAGTATATTTAACATATTTAATACATATACATACATATTTTATTAAATGATTAAGAACAAAAATACAAAGATAATACATTTTTATTTTTATAATATTTTATACTAAAAATACCATTTTTTTAATATACTTATATTTTTGTACAAATTAATATATTGTATATAAATAATAAATAATACCATTTATTTAAGAAATTATGGTTTTGCCCTAAAAAATAAAATAATTGAAATTGACTTTTTTGTTTACATTTCACATTAAAAATACCTTTTACATACATAAAAATATTTTTTTGCATAAATACATTTTATTTAATATTTATTTATTGTATTTATTTAAATATTGTATATTTAATATTATGCCCTATACATTCAATTTGGTTGTAATAATTTAGGATTTAATTTCTTGCAAAATAATCCCCAATTCAAATTTGTACCCCCTCCCTATATCATGTTGTAATAGTGTAGAATTTAAATTCTCGCACCTTTAACTTTCAATTATGCCATGATAGACCTAGGATTTGTATGCAAAATAAAATCAACAATTAGTTTGACCTAACCCAAGATGACAATGCATGAAAATAAACACAATGCACACTTGCACCCCTAGGGTTCCACTCCACTTGTTGCCTTCAAAAATGAGCCATGGTATGCATGTCAAGTACTTTGGCAAAACAAAAATAAAACAAAAGATCATAGTCCCTCGATGACGCTATCTGAGTTGCCTAAACAAAATGATCAAGTCCCTTAAGAAAATTGCCAAAAATACTTGACACCATTGCTATCATAGTCTATACGATGACCCGCGCCTATCCCGTTTAACATCCTAACACAAGGTTGTTCACCAAATACAATGGTGAAGCAACACTGTTAAAAGGGTTAAAAACATAAGAAATATCTTTGAGTAAAATAGGGTAGACAACTCTTAGTTACTTGATCAAAGCTTGCAAAAACATCCTTGCTATATTCAAAACACACTTCACAACACAATTTCAAAACCCTACTTTCAAACATTGGAAACTTTTCAAAATACAAAAACATCTTTGTATACATTCAAACAAGAATCATTACAAAGGTTGCCACAACGATGGCCTCTTTTCAAAACATCTTTCAAAATCACACACAAAACACCATTTCAAATAATTGAAAAGCAAAGCAAGTGATCTAAACAAGTAACTAAGAGCCCATGGATAGAAAGGGTGCTAATACATTCCCTTTCTATAATCTACTCCCCGAACCCAAGAAAACATCTCAAAGGTCTTTCCTGTGCTTTTTGACCTTTTCTTAGGATAAAATAAAAAGTCGGTGGCGACTCTTGCTAAACTGAAACATTTGCGAACACAAACGCAAAATCCCAAGTCAGTTCTCCCACCGTATCACAGAACTGGTGACTCTGCTGGGGAAAACTTTAAAAGTGGAGTAACCTTAGGGCTTAGATCACCCTTTGCATGATTATTGTTTGCTTTGATTGATTTATATTTTGGTTCTCTTGTTTGGCCTTGAAATCCTCTACCCGGATTTGGGAAACATTCATAGGTAAATAGCAATACATTGTGGAAACTGTGTGGGGTATACCGACACGGTTGAAGCAATAGCTATATTAGTGCAACATATTTGTGAGTACCGGTAGCCTTTGAGTCAATCAAAGAGAATACGGGGCCGCTGAGTGATGTCATGAAGCACTAATGAACTCTTAGAACCTTACTTGACCATCTTGGCCTTTTATTAGGGGTAGTGAGATGACCGACTTTGGTGCAGTCCGAAGTTGGTAGATACTCAATACTACACTTATTGAGGGTTGTTTTCTTGGAATATTTTGGTCGCTAGTTAAGTGGCTAAACCAAAACAATGAACATAGAAAACAACCCAATGATATTGAGCTCCTTAGAACCCGGTTACTATTTATAGGATAGGTTTGAGCCAACTAAACTCAAGAGGGTACTTACCTATGAAACCTCATGCAAGCATGAAACTAGGGTTTTGTGTGACTTGCTTGTACATGTGCTTGTGCATACATCATAAACATCATAAAGCATCATATGCATCCACTAACCATTTCAAGGGTTTGGATCTTCATCTTTGTTCTTGTTTTGTAGGTCATGGAATCTCTTCGCAGGAAAACAATTCAAGTCAACCTTGTGAGAATCCCTCCTCAACTCAAGGAGCTTACTTCCATAATTCCAGAGAATTCTCTCTTCAGTGAAAGACATGGTAGACTCCTCAACTTGGTCAACACCAACACTGAAGAAGACATGGTGAAAGTTCTCTTCCAGTTCTTTGATCCCCTACACCACTGTTTCACATTCCCTGATTACCAGTCGGTACCTACTTTGGAGGAGTTTTCTCAACTCTTAAGAATTCCTATTCTTAACCAACTACCCTACAACGGTACGGAAAAAGAACCAAAGCCTGAAGATGTTGCTCAAGCATTACACTTGCAACCATCTGACATCAAGGGGCACTGGGAAACTAGAAGTGGTGTCAAGGGTTTCTTGGAAAAGTTTCTGTTTGAGAAGGCACAAGACTGCTGGAATTATCTTGATCTACAAGCCTTTGAAGAAATTGTGGCACTTCTTATCTATGGGTTGGTCTTGTTCCCAAACCCTGACCAACTTATAAATATGAATGCTGTCAAGATTTTCATATCCAGGAATCCTATACCTACATTGCTTGGGGACATCCTACACTCATTTTACACGCGAACAATGAGGAAAAGAGGTGTTATCATGTGCTGTACTCCTCTCCTAGCAAGGTGGTTTATTTCTCACCTTCCACAATCAGTTTTGAAGAATGAGAAGGGTTTGAGGTGGTCACAATGGTTGATGACCCTCACACATTCTGATGTACATTGGTGTTCTCGGTCCAGAGAAAATGTAATTATCATTGATCATTGTGGGGAATTTACCAATGTCCCACTACTTGGCATAAGGGGAGGTATCACCTACAACCCCTGTCTAGCTTTGAGACAATTTGGATATGCTCGGAGGGATGGCCCTCATGACATGCTGATTCCTGACCTAGTTTTTGACTTCGACAATGATCCGCAAGGGCTTCGACAAAGATTCATCAGAGCTTAGAGGATGCCTAACAAGGTAGATAGTAAGACACTGAGGCAAAAGAATTCTATCCCCCTTGAGCCTTATCTCAAGTGGGTACGAACCCGCGCCCAGAATCTTATGATGTCATACCCTCATATTCTCCCCTTGATCAAAGAGCCTGTTATGGAAGGAAAGGTTCTATACACCATCCTCCATCCTGACATGCCAACATCATGGGAAGAAATGCAAAAGAGTTGGATCCAACTCAAGGAATAACGAGATACTTTTGAAGCCAGCTTCTATGCCAGCGAGAAGAAGGTTTTGGAGCTTACCCGCCGACTTCATGAGGAGGAAACTCTCAACACTTACATCGCACCAAAGAGGATGCGCAATGTCTTTTTACATTAAGAATTTTGTAATATTTTGCCCATAGGGCACTTATGTACTAACAATTTCTTCTTAATATGACGTGTGTTCCTTTTTGTTTGCAACAAATTTGAATTTCTGAATCCTTGAATGCATTACATGAATAACATACCATTCATCATATGCATAAACAGGTCTTCACACCAGGTTTCCTTATCTTTCTGCTGTTTATTTCAGCAAGATGGATTTGGAGCAGACGGTAAAGGATCTGCAGGCACAAAATTCATAATTCCAGTAAATCTTCATGACCTTGGCAAAGGGTCAAGAGGACCTCAAAGCTCTGTTGGAGAAGAATAAAGAGAAAAAGCAAAAGAGACCTGGAGTAGCCACTTTGGGAAGGAGATTTGAGCATCAGGCTAAGAGAGTTCTTGAGTTCCCCTCAACGTCTGACGAAGGGGCCGGTAAAGGGAAAGGGACTGTTGTACCTTCTGAATCTGAGGTTGAAGAGGAGGAAGAGGAAGAAGACGAAGACTACTCCGAACAATAGTATCCACCAGCGGATGATAAATATAAGAATCTCGAGGATAGACTGGCAGCCATGGAGTTGCAGAGGGTGCCCGATTTGGATTTTGAAGAACTAGGGCTGGTAGCTGGGATTATTATCCCTCCCAAGTTCAAGGTGCCAACATTTGCTAAGTACGACGGTCTGTCTTGCCCAAAGATGCACCTGAGATCTTATGTCAGAAAAATCCAACCCCACTCATCTGATAAAGACCTCTGGGTACACTTTTTCCAAGACAATTTATCTGGCACGCAGTTGGACTGGTTTTATCAGCTCGAGAGATCAGAGGTTCACAATTAGGAAGACTTAGCAGCTGCTTTTTATCGTCAATATCAATACAACGCTAATTTGGCGCCCACTCGTACTCAGTTACAAAGTATGGGGATGGCTTCTAATGAAGGGTTTAAAGAGTACGCCCAGAAGTGGCGTGATCTGGCTGGAAGGGTGCAGCCGCCGTTGTCAGATAGGGAGTTAGTTGACATGTTTCTGGGGACCCTGTCTGGCCCCTTCTTCAATCATCTAATCGGGAGTTCTTCCGCGGGATTTACTGAACTAATTTTGACCGGCAAAAGGGTCGAGGCCGGTATTAAAAGTGGAAAGATTCAAAAGGACGCTTCCGCATCCACAGCTGTTAAGAAACCCTTCCCAGCTAAGAAGTAAACATCTGCTGTGTATTCTCAGAAGGGTCAGGGAAGAACCGAGCGCCGGTCGACTGTAGGGGTCGTGATGATTCAAAAATCGTCAAATGATCAACCTCGTAAAAATCAGTCGAGACCAAATCAACAACGGGTAGAAAGGCCACAACGGTAGTTCACCCGCATCAACATGACGCCAGCTCAGGTACTCCCCCATTTGTTGAAGCTGAATCTTACCAGTTTGAAGGAAGTGCCAAAGAACCCTAACAACTCCTCTCCATACTACCATTCCAATGCCAAATGTGCTTACCATTCCGACAGTGTTGGGCACGATACCAATAATTTCTGGGCGCTTAAGAACAAAATCCAGGACTTGATTGATGCCAAAGAAGTAGAATTCGATGCGCCTGAGAAGCCCAATGTGATTTCTGCTCCGATGCCCAAGCACGGTAATAATGTTCATGCTGTTATGGAGGACCTCCATGTTACTGATGTTGTTGACCTGTTGACGTTGTTACTTGTGATTAAAGAAAATTTGATGAGATCCGGGATCTTTCCTGGTTGTGGTAAAGACTGCTATTTTTGTTTGAACATACGAGGTGATTGCCCAATGTTGAAGTCAGGTGTCCAACGCCTGATGGATACCCAAGAGATACTTTTCTAGAAAACCCCAGTTGATACCTTCACTCCTGTTACTCCTGATACTTTTGCTACTTCAACCAACGATATCGCAATCATAACCATTTCCGACAATCCTCCCAAGGCTTGCAAAAGGCCTGTCAGGATTACACCCAACTCTGAATGTGTACCTTTAAAGATCACCATGCCGGGACCTGTCCCGTACCAATCAAGCAAAACGATACCATGGAACTATGGAGGAGAAATCTTTTATCATGGTATCAAACAAATTGAGGCAGTCCAAGAAAATTCTGAAGAAGAAAACCCTGATATAGGGAACATTGTGGGTACAAGCAAGATAACCCGTAGCGGTCGGATCTTTTCTCCGGAGATTGCTCCCCCTCGAGCAGTTTTTGGACCCTTGAAAGCTTCTGTACCTGTTGGACCATCTGTGCAAGGCCCAATGATTGAAGAATTGGATACTCCTGAAGAAAGACCATCTGCTGATACTACCAACAAGGGTAAGGGGATACTAGAAGTGCCTGTCAGGATGAAGGCTCATGCTGTGGTTATCCTCGAAACCACTCAGAAAGAAATGGATGAAATCTTGAAAATAATCAAAAAAAGTGACTACGAAGTTGTGGAACAGTTAGGGCAGACCCCTTCTAAAATTTCAATGTTGGCTCTTCTACTCTATTCTGAGGCCCATGCTAAGGCCCTAATCAAATTCTTGAAGGCGGCACATGTACCCCAAGAGACTTCGGCTGACCAGTTTCAGGAATGTGTGGCCAGTCTTACTGCTGATAATGGCATTGGCTTTTCCGATGCTGACTTGACCCCCAAAGGAAGGAAACACAACGACGTGTTACATGTCTCAGTTGAATGCTGGGGAACCACTCTAGCCCATGTCTTAGTTGATACTGGTTCCTCCTTGAATGTGCTGCCAAAGAAAGCCTTAGATCGTTTGGACTGCGAAGGACTGACCCTCAAACCTAGTAACATCGTTGTTAGGGCCTTTGATGGGTCCAAAAGAATGGTTCATGGAGAGGTTGATATTCCTATCAAAGTAGGCACAGAAGTTTTCAACTCCACTTTTTACGTGATGGACATCCTTCCATCATATTCGTGTTTGTTAGGAAGACCGTGGATCCATTATGCCGGGACAATTACCTCCTCTTTGCACCAAATGCTGAAATATCCTATTAAGGGTAAGATTATAACAGTGCACGACGAGGAAGAGTACATGATAAGTCATCTCAATTCCTTCCGCTATGTGGAGTTGGATGGCGAGTTCATCGAAACGCCTTTTCAACATTTCGAGGAAGTGTCTCCTGAGGTAGCAGTTGCAAAGACAATGGTCGAGATGCCTATCATTCCCAAGCATGTATCTAGGATGGCATCTCTCAAGGACGCAGAGGCGGTGATTAAAGAAGGGAAGAGTACAGTATGGGGACAATTTCCTGAATTTCCCCATAAGACGGACAAGTTTGGGTTAGGGTTTACTGCTGGAGGACAAAAGGCTATGCGTCGCTCCAAGGTTGGAAGATCACCCGTCAAGATCTCACACCATGGAATCAATGTTGTAGAAGATGAAGATGAATAGAGCCACTTTGAAGATTGGATCTTTCCGACCATCGAAGGGGGTTTGAGCAACTGGGAAGCAAAGGATTTTATTCCCATCACCTTTATCAACCAGTAATTTTATCTTTGAACAATGTCCCATTTATGGTCTGTAATAATTAAAACAATTCACACACTATTTTCACCTCATGCCTTACCCGGGGCATGTAGGTCCATTTGTAAGGGCTTGATCTTCTTCATTATCATATGCCATGTTTCAATGAATCATTGGACGTTTTTCATCTATAAACCGCTGTGTTCATTTTCTTTCCTTTTGCATTTTGTTTGTTTAAGGATGGCTATCCCTTAGACACACCCACACTCACAAATGCAGGTACCCATCCACTCCGGATTCCATGGTTGACTATTCTGCTTTAGCCTTCGATAACTCTGAAGATTTGGTCAATCATGCTGAGTACGAAGTTGACGAAGACTGTGAAGTGCCAGGAGAGTTAGCCAGACTTCTACAACAAGAAGAAAGGGCCATTCTACCTCATGAAGAGTTGCTAGAAACCATCAACTTGGGGACAAAGGAAGACAAGAAGGAAGTAAAAGTGGGTGCCAACCTGGAACCAAGTGTCAAGAAGTGCTTAGTGCAGTTGTTGAACGAATATGTTGAAATCTTCGCCTGGTCTTATGAAGACATGCCAGGGTTAGACACATATATCGTGGTTCACCGTCTCACTACAAGAGAAGACTGCCCACCGATCAAGCAAAAGGTCCGCCGGATGAGACCTGACATGTCTGAGAAGATCAAAGTTGAGGTAATGAAGCAATTCAACGCTGGATTTCTGGCTGTTACTTCCTATCCATAATGGGTTGCTAACATTGTGCCCGTGCCTAAGAAGGACGACAAAGTCAGAATGTGCGTGGACTATCGGGATTTGAACAGGGCTAGCCCCAAAGATGATTTTCCACTACTACATATCGACATCTTGGTTGACAACACAGCTCAACACAAGGTTTTTTCCTTCATGGATGGATTCTCGGGATATAACCAGATCAAAATGGCCCCCGAGGACATGGAGAAAACTACTTTTGTCACACAATGGGGTACCTTCTACTACAAAGTGATGCCATTCGGACTGAAGAATGCAGGAGCAACCTATCAACACGCCATGGTAGCTTTGTTTCATGATATGATATATCATGAGATCGAAGTTTACGTAGACGACATGATAGCTCGATCACAGACAGAAGAAGAACACCTTGATCATTTGCAGAAGCTGTTTGCCAGGTTGAAGGAGTATAAGCTCAGACTGAACCCAAGCAAGTGCACTTTTGGGGTTAGGTCTGGTAAACTTTTGGGATTTATTGTCAGCAACAAAGGCATTGAGGTTGATCCAACTAAAGTGAAGGCTATACAAGAAATGCCTGCCCCCCGTACTGAAAAGGAGGTTAGAGGATTCTTGGGACGCTTGAACTATATTGCGAGGTTCATCTCTCATCTGACATCTACCTGTGAGCCAATCTTCAAGCTGTTGAAGAAAGATCAGGTGGTTGAATGGAACAATGATTGTCAAGTTGCTTTTGATAAGATCAAGGAGTATTTACTAGAACCTCCTATTCTGATGCCACCCGTCGAAGGAAGGCCGTTAATCATGTATCTGACTGTTTTGGATAACTCAATGGGGTGCGTGCTAGGCCAACATGACGAGTCTAGCCGAAAAGAGCATGCCATTTATTACCTTAGCAAAAAGTTTACCGACTGTGAGACTCGCTACTCACTGCTCGAGAAAACTTGCTACGCTTTGGTATGGGCTGCTCGCCGGCTAAGGCGGTATATGTTGACTTACACCACTTTGCTGATTTCCAAGATGGATCTGATCAAGTATATCTTCGAGAAGCCTGCTCTATCTGGAAGAATCTCTAGATGACAAATGATCCTGACTGAGTATGATATCCAGTATACTACCCAAAAATCTATAAAGGGGAGTGTACTAGCTGACCATCTAGCTCATCAAGCCGTCGAAGATTACCAATCTATGAGATTCGACTTCCCTAACGAGGACATCATGACTTTGGACAACATTGAGGGTAACGGACCGTATGACGGACCTGAACAAGGATCCCGATGGACCCTGTACTTTGATGGTGCTTCAAATGCACTTGGCAACGGTATCGATGCGGTACTCATTTCTCCGGAAGGTTTCCATACACCCTTCACTGCCCGACTTTGCTTCAGCTGTACCAACAACATGGCTGAATATGAAGCTTGCATCTTTGGTCTCAAGGCTACTATAGACTTGGGAATCAAATCTTTGGTCGTATTTGGGGACTCAGCTTTAGTTATCAGCCAAGTCAAAGGAGAGTGGGACACCAAGCATCCTAATCTTATCCCATACAAAGAACATGTCTTAACATTGTTGCCTCATTTAGAGCAGATCACCTTCGAGCATTTCCCACGAGAAGAAAATCAGTTAGCCGATGCTCTGGCTACAATGTCTTCCATGTTTAAACTCAACTGGGATAACGAGGCTCCCTAAATCACCATCGAGCGAATGGACGAACCTGCGCACTGCCATGAGATTAATACTGAAGAAGTAGTGGAACAACCCTGGTTTCATGAAATCAAAAGGTATCTCCAGACTAGAGAATACCCTGAAGGAGCTTCTGTCAATGACAAAAAGTTCTTAAGGAGATTTGCTTCCAAGTTCTTCCTAAGCAATGGCATCCTTTATAAGCGCAACCATGATTGTATTCTACTTCGTTGTATGGATAAGGTTGAAGCAGAGTTAATCATGACTGATATACATAGTGGCACATTTGGCACCCACTTGAGCGGACATACGATGGCTAAGAAGATTCTAAGGGCAGGCTACTACTGATCTACCATGGAAGCTGATTGTCATCAACATTCCCGTACTTGTCACAAATGCCAAGTCTACACCGACAAGGTACATATTCCTCCTGTTCCTCTCAATGTTCTGACAACTCCTTGGCCATTTGCAATGTGGGGCATTGACATGATTGGAGAGATCAAGCCTATGGCATCCAATGGACATCGCTTCATCTTGGTCGCTATTGATTATTTTACCAAATGGGTCGAGGCAGCTTCCTATGCCTCAGTTACAAAGAATGTGGTTTCCCGCTTTATCAAGCAGAACCTCATATGCTGGTATGGTGTCCCCGATAGGATCATCACAGACAACGGTACAAATTTGAACAACACCATGATCACCGCTCTATGCGAACAGTTCAAGATTTATCATCACAACTTATCTCCCTATCGGCCGAAGATGAACGGTGCTGTTGAAGCCACGAACAAAAATATCAAGAAGATCATCCAAAAAATGACAGTCACCTACAAGGACTGGCATGAGATGTTACCATTTGCTCTGCATGGATATCGTACCACGACACGTACATCAACAGGGGCAACCCCATTTTCTTTGGTATATGGCATGGAAGCTGTTTTGCCCATGGAAGTTCAGATTCCTTCCTTGAGGATTATGAAGGATGCCAGTTTGAGTGAAGACGATTGGATTCAGACCCGGCTTGACCAACTTAATTTGATTGACGAGAAACGACTTACTGCTGTTTGTCATGGTCAGATGCATCAAAAACGGATGATCAAGGCTTTCAACAAGAAAGTCATGCGTCAGATATATCAAGTCGGAGATCTTGTAATCAAGCGGATCATATTACTGCAAAGTGATCCCAGGGGCAAGTGGACTCCTACCTACGAAGGACCATTTGTGATCAAGAGCATCTTTTCTGGTGGGGCAATGATTCTGACCACCATGGACGGCGACGATTTGCCGCACCTTGCGAACGTGGACATAGTCAAAAGATACTACGCATAAAATGACCCAACAAGTTGAAAACCCGAAAGGGCGACTTAGGCAAAAATGGGCATCCCGGTGAATCGAAAACCCGAAAGGGCGGTTCAGGCAAAAATTAGGGATAAAACAAAAAAAATCTGTACACCCGGCAAGTTGAAAACCCGAAAGGGCGACTTGGGCAAAAAAGGGTTTCCCGGTGGATCGAAAACCCGAAAGGGCGGTCCAGGCAAAAGTTAGGGAAGTAAAGCGTATGGCTATGTCTCGTCGGATCACTTTAAGAATAATCCCTTCACCAACAAGCTCCAAGCTTCTGATCAATCCAGTCATCGGCGGACGAAGCAGCGAATGGACAAGATATTCAGAGTTGTAAAGGCTATAACAGAATGGGAATCCCATGGAATTATTACACATAGCCATCTTTCTTTTGTATAAAGTTTTTCAATTTTTACGACAACATTCTCTTACTAGGATGTCTGTCTCCTTTGTACAAAGATACTCACAAAAGTTAATACAAAGATACGTCAAAGTGCAGAAATTTGCTTGCCTTTCTTTTCTCTTTACACTTATATTTTATTTGAAAACGTCCAATGTTTGTTAAATAGGCATATGCATTTGAATATAATCACTACTTACAAATAAAACGAAATTGAAAAAGGATAATTACTGATAGATTGAAGGTGTAGGAAGATATCTTTGTGCCATTTCAGAAGAAATCCCCTACGATACATCATTCAGATCCTCAACAAAGCTAAAGTTTGGGGTATATTTCCCCAGCGGAGTTAAGCTTCAAAATCCTCATTGGAGCCAGTGCATTCTAAAACTTGATTCCCCAGCTGAGTTAAGTTTCAAAATTCCCATCAGAGTTAAGCTTAGGGATCCCCAGTGGAGTCCGAAAACCCTGAAAATCCTATCCCAAGTGGAGCCAGAATAGTGAACATTCCCCCCCCCCCCCCCCCACCCACAGAGTTATCTCCCAACAAGATTGAAGATTCTCGGTCTCATTTCCCCAAGCAGAAGCCTCCTAGGTTTTAACTCCCCACAAATCGCCGAGGATTTTCAATCTCCAGTAGTGGTCCCAGGATTTCTCATCTTCAACAATCAAAGATTTTTGGAATCCCCAACACCGGTCAAGGATTTACTTCCCCCGACCACAATCAAAGATTTCATTATCTCCAGTTATCAAGGATTTATTTTCCTCAGCAAGACAGCTACTCAGCTTACATGCACATCCATTACATTCATATATCATAAACATTAATGAAACGCAATTCATTGCATCATACATATCATGCAACATAACTTTGTGTTTTAGCTAACATTTTACCCTTTTTTAGGATAAGATTAAATGGCTGTTAATAACAATTATTCAGATACAATATGGATACACCCCAGACACGGCGGTCATTCTATTACTCATTCACAATTTTAAGTTAAAATACAGTACAGGTACACCCCAGACACGGCGGTCATTCTACTACTCATTCAAACTTCAACAATCTGATACAGACTAGATACGCTCCAGACACGGCGGCCATTCTATCTCTCATTCAGATTCAACTATCAACTTCAAGTTCAGATATGCTCCAAACACGGATGCCATTCTGACCTTTACACCAGCAGTTTGATTATCCCCAGTGCAGTCGCCATGGAAATCATTATGTCATTTATTCAGATCTCAGTTACAGTCTCAGATACACTCCAGACACATAAGTCATTTTGCTACTCATACAGATCTCAACTTTAGATACAGTCCAGATACGCTCCAGACACGGTTTCCATTCTGTCACTCATTCGGAATTTATCCCCAGCCCAGAGATGCTCCATGCACAGATATTCCTCTATTGCCCATTCAGAATTCAGATACAATACATATATACTCCAGACACGACAGTCATTCTGATATTCATTCAAAGTTCAAATATAGTACAGCTCAGATATGCTCCAGACACGGACGCCATTCTTTTGCTCATACAGACTCAGTCTCCAGATACAGTTCAAATGCATTCCAGACACGGATACCATTTTGATGCTCATTCTTCTGACCTACCACATTGCAATTCAACAAGCATTCTTGGATGGAATCTTTAAGCCCATCTCCAGAAAGATCCTACCATCTCTAAATGGAATCTTTAAGCCCATTCCTCAGCTATATTCTGACGAGTGCAAATTTACGGGCACTCCAGTGTCCAATCCTCTTTTACCTTCGAGTCGCGAAAGGCAAACTTGCCAATCTAACTCTTCAGGTTCAAGAAGATTGAACAGGGGCAACTGTTGTACCCTAAAATTTTCCCTCTCATTTCATCAACATTTTTCATCACAAGACTTTTGGAACTCAAGATCAAGCTAGGGTTTGCTCTGCTCAAGACACCTCCTTGCACTGTTGACCTAAATTAGGGTTTGAGTTTGCACAGTGATGTTTTGACCTACAATTCCCAAAGTGACTTTCATACTTCATATTGGACTCACAAGTTTGTCAATACCAAGTTTCAAGCCTTGATTCAAATTTTTGCCCAGTCAATTGGACAGTTGACCTAGAAATCAGTTGTATTGGGGAAAAAGTCAACTGTGGCCAATTGATAGTCAAAACTCATGAATTTTGACCCACATCAACATTATGAACTCATATGAACCATTTGATCAAGTTTGGATCATAATTCCACAAGAAATTTGATCAGATCATCAAAAGGGCAAAATGGTCATTTTTAGGGTTTTGACTGTACAAAGGCATTTTTTGACTGTTTGACCTAACCAATGGCAAATCAAGATCAACCATGGACTCAAGGACTCAATGACATTGTCTTTACCCATTCAACAAGTTCAAAAGATCTCAAGTGCATAGGATTGACAAATGAATTTTTTAGTCAACTGATCAAAATTTGACTGTACACTGAAAAGTCAAACTTTGACTTTTTGGTCAAAAGCAAGTGCCAAGGGTCATTTTTCATCAATACATGCTAAATTATGAAACTTGTTCATCAAGAAACCCAAAAATGCAAATTAGGGTTTAAAATGGAAAAATTTCATAACTTAGAAATTTTCTAAGTTATGAAATTTTCTTATTTTTTCCTAACTTTGTCCCATTTTTTCACCAAGATGCAAATGGATTCATACAAAACTTGAAACATGAAAATTTTAGTCCATCACAAAGTCTACAACTTTTATTCACACAGTTTTCTCAAAAAAGGCTTGTATATCAAGTTATGAGTTTTGGAACAAGGGTACCTACAACTTTTAACTTAGAGAAATTTTGCCCTAGTTTAGGCAGGATTTTGACCCATCTTCTTGGACATTTTTCACATAGTTCCACTTGGAGTTTCAAGTTGCATTTCAAATATGGATTATAGTACATGTTGCAAGCTTTCCAAATTGTCAAAGAACTCCTCAAACACCTTTATAGTTAGGGAGAATCGAATGCTTGAAGTTGGCAAAAACTCATTTTGATCCATGGCCAATACATGTTCATACAACTTGCATTTTCAAATCAGCATGCTTTGTACTAGCTTGCAGGCCTCTAAACCATTTTACACTCCTTAATTGAATGCAAATCCACTGAGCTAAGGAATTATCTTGGTCATTTGGACATTGCATGCAAAACTAATCCCTATTTGGAAAAAGGTATAATGCCATTTTTGTAAAGTTACACTTTATGTCAAACCAAGATCTTTGAGGCATGGGGCCATATTTCTGAGGCAAGATCAAATCCAAAAATTTCAAGTATCAAGGGCAAAAGATGCAGCATACAAGATAGGCATGACAGGCCTGCATTGACAAGTTAGACATTCTTGCTTCACAAAGAAGAAATTGTCCAAAATCCTCCCAACTTGAAAACCAGTCATTGTTAGCTAAAACAAAGATTACAAACACATTTCACACAACCCTTTGAGTCAGAAGCACGAGCCTTTCACCCCTAAAGCACCCTCATTCCCAAAATCACCATTTTTCTGCAAAACAGGGCAAGCCCTGCAGAACCACCCCCATCTCCACTTTCCCTCGTGCGTTTTGCCTCAAACTTGTTCCAATACCTTCCACTCAACTCACCTGAACTATCCCAGACCTCCATTGCTAGCTGTAACACCATTAACACACATTGCCATTTTTGTTTCAAAGCTTTGTAGGTTGTGTTCTGTAGCACGATTCAGGCTACCTCAAAACAAGCCATGCATTGGGAAGGCTTCATTGGACATCAGGCAAGCTCAAAAGAACCTCAAGCACTCTTGGAAGTTGCTGCATTGTCCAGCTCGAAGTCAACTGAAACAGGTATTTCATGAACTTCTATCTCTCTATTTAGGAATAGTTAGACTTAGGTTTGTGAATGAAAGATGTTGTACTCATATCCCTGAAGCCATATATGTGCTTAGTTTTCATTTATATTAATCGTGCTAGGAGAATTTTGTTCATGAACTTTCTGAATAAACTAGGTTAAGATTTAGGGCCTGAGAAATTCTCTCTGGTCTTTGAGAGTTAGCTTAAGTTTTTTATATGGTTCGATTCGTTGCTTGATGCTCTACAAGTTTCATGTTATGAGTTTTGTCAAAAAGTCAAGGAATCAAGAGATAGCAGTTGATGTACAGAACGCGCGTATTGTGAATTGAGGAAGAAGATGAAGTTACTTGGGCTGGGCCTGTTTGCTTTTGCTTCTCACACATACATTTTCAGTTTACACCCCCTGGCCCATTTATTTGTATATTTGTCATTTTTTTATTTTTATTTTTTATTCTGACTTTATTATTTTATGTCCAAATATAAAAAATGCCAAAAAATTATTTTTATATTTTTTCATATTTATTTGATATTTATTTTATTTTACTAGTATAAAAATGTAAATAATTTATATTCTTTTTATTAAAACTTAAAGGTAATGTAAAAAAATATGTTTATTTTCATTTATTATTTTTATTCACATTTGAAAATATTTTCTTGAAATATACACATTTTTGTAAATAATTTACTTTATTTTTATACACACTTAGTATATTTAATATATTTAATACATATACATACATATTTTATTAAATAATTAAGAACAAAAATACAAAGATAATACATTTTTATTTTTATTAATATTTTATACTAAAAATACCATTTTTTTAATATACTTATATTTTTGTACAAATTAATACATTATTGTATATAAATAATAAATAATACCATTTATTTAAGAAATTAGGGTTTTGCCCTAAAAAATAAAATAATTGAAATTGACTTTTTTGTTTATATTTCACATTAAAAATACCTTTTACATACATAAAAATCTTTTTTTGCATAAATACGTTTTATTTAATATTTATTTATTGTATTTATTTAAATATTGTATATTTAATATTATGCCCTATACATTCAATTTGGTTGTAATAATTTAGGATTTAATTTCTTGTAAAATAATCCCCAATTTAAATTTATACCCCTCCCTATATCATGTTGTAATAGTGTAGAATTTAAATTCTCGCACCTTTAAGCTTTCAATTATGCCATGATTAGACCTAGGGTTTGTATGCAAAATAAAATCAACAATTAGTTTGACCTAATCCAAGATGACAATGCATGAAAATAAACACAATGCACACTTGCACCCCTAGGATTCCACTCCACTTGTTGCCTTCAAAAATGGGCCATGGTATGCATGTCAAGTACTTTGGCAAAACAAAAACAAAACAAAAGATCATAGTCCCTCGATGACGTTATCTGAGTTGCCTAAACAAAATGATCAAGTCCCTCAAGAAAATTGCCAAAAATACTTGACACCATTGCTATCATGGTCTATACGATGACCCGCGCCTGTCCCGTTTAACATCCTAACATAAGGTTGTTCACCAAATACAATGGTGAAGCAACACTGATAAAAGGGTTAAAAACATAAGAAAGATCTTTGAGTAAAATAGGGTAGACAACTCTTAGTTACTTGATCAAAGCTTGCAAAAACATCCTTGCTATATTCAAAACACACTTCACAACACAATTTCAAAACCCTACTTTCAAACATTGGAAACTTTTCAAAAGACAAAAACATCTTTGTATACATTCAAACAAGAATCATTACAAAGGTTGCCACAATGATGGCCTCTTTTCAAAACATCTTTCAAAATCACACACAAAACACCATTTCAAACAATTGAAAAGCAAAGCAAGTGATCTAAACAAGTAACTAAGAGCCCATGGATAACCATGGATAGAAAGGGTGCTAATACCTTCCCTTTCTATAATCTACTCCCCGAACCCAAGAAAACATCTCAAAGGTCTTTCCTGTGCTTTTTGACCTTTCCTTAGGATAAAATAAAAAGTCGGTTGCGACTCTTGCTAAACTGAAACATTTGCGAACACAAACGCAAAATCCTAAGTCAGTTCTCCCACCGTATCACAGAACTGGCGACTCTGCTGGAGAAAACTTTAAAAGTGGAGTAACCTTAGGGCTTAGATCACCCTTTGCATGATTATTGTTTGCTTTGATTGCTTTATATTTTGGTTCTCTTGTTTGGGCTTGAAATCCTATACCCGGATTTGGGAAACATTCATAGGTAAATAGCAATACGTTGTGGAAACTGTGCAGGGTATACTGACACGGTTGAAGCAATAGCTATATTAGTGCGACATATTTGTGAGTACCGGTAGCCTTTGAGTCAGTCAAAGAGAATATGTGGCCGCTGGGTGATGTCATGAAGCACTAATGAACTCTTAGAACCTTACTTGACCATCTTGGCCTTTTATTAGGGGTAGTGAGATGACCGGCTTTGGTGCAGTCCAAAGTTGGTAGATACTCGATACTACACTCGTTGAGGGTTGTTTTCTTGGAATATTTTGGTCGCTAGTTAAGTGGCTAAACCAAAACAGTGAACATAGAAAACAACCCAATTATATTGAGCTCCTTAGAACCCGGTTACTATTTATAGGACAGGTTTGAGCCAACTAAACTCAAGAGGGTACTTACCTATGAAACCTCATGTAAGCCTGAAACTAGGGTTTTGTGTGACTTACTTGTACATGTGCTTGTGCATACATCATAAACATCATAAAGCATCATATGCATCCACTAACCATTTCAAGGGTTTGGATCTTCATCTTTGTGAGAATCCCTCCTCAACTCAAGGAGCTTACTTCCATAATTCCAGAGAATTCTCTCTTCAGTGAAAGACATGGTAGACTCCTCAACTTGGTCAACACCAACACTGAAGAAGACATGGTGAAAGTTCTCTTCCAGTTCTTTGACCCCCTACACCACTGTTTCACATTCCCTGATTACCAGTTGGTACCTACTTTGGAGGAGTTTTCTCAACTCTTGAGAATTCCTATTCTTAACCAACTACCCTACAACGGTACAGAAAAAGAACCAAAGCCTGAAGATGTTGCTCAAGCATTACACTTGCAACCATCTGACATCAAGGGGCACTGGGAAACTAGAAGTGGTGTCAAGGGTTTCTTGGCAAAGTTTCTGTTTGAGAAGGCACAAGACTACTGGAATTCTCTTGATCTACAAGCCTTTGAAGAAATTGTGGCACTCCTTATCTATGGGTTGGTCTTGTTCCCAAACCCTGACCAACTTATAGATATGAATTCTGTCAAGATTTTCATATCCAGGAATCCTATACCTACATTGCTTGGGGATATCCTACACTCATTTTACACGCGAACAATGAGGAAAAGAGGTGTTCTCATGTGTTGTACTCCTCTCCTAGCAAGGTGGTTTATTTCTCACCTTCCACAATCAGTTTTGAAGAATGAGAAGGGTTTGAGGTGGTCACAACGGTTGATGACCCTCACACATTCTGATGTACATTGGTGTTCTCGGTCCAGAGAAAATGTCATCATCATTTATCTTTGTGGGGAATTTCCTAATGTCCCACTACTTGGCATAAGGGGAGGCATCACCTACAACCCCTGTCTAGCTTTGAGACAATTTGGATATGCTCGGAGGGATGGCCCTCATGACATGCTGATTCCTGACCTAGTTTTTGACTTCGAAAATGATGCGCAAGGGCTTCGACAAAGATTCATTAGAGCTTGGAGGATGCCCAACAAGGTAGATAGTAAGACACTGGGGCACAAGAATTCCATCCCCCTTGAGCCTTATCTCAAGTGGGTACGAACCCACGCCCAGAATCTTATGATGCCATACCCTCACATTCTCCACTTGATCAAAAAGCCTGTTATGGAAGGAGAGGTTCTATACACCATCCTCCATCCTGACATGCCAACTTCATGGGAAGAAATGCAAAAGAGTTGGATCCAACTCAAGGAAGAACGAGATACTTTTGAATCCAGCTTCTATGCCAGCGAGAAGAAGGTTTTGGAGCTTACCCGCCGACTTCATGAGGAGGAAACTCTCAACACTTACATCGCACCAAAGAGGATGCGCAATGTCTTTTTACATTAAGAATTTTGTAATATTTTTCCCATAGGGCACTTATGTACTAACAATTTCTTCTTAATATGACGTGTGTTCCTTTTTGTTTGCAACAAATTTGAATTTCTGAATCCTTGAATGCATTACATGAATAACATACCATTCATCATATGCATAAACAGGTCTTCACACCGGGTTTCCTTATCTTTCTGCTGTTTATTTCAGCAAGATGGATTTGGAGCAGACGATAAAGGATCTGCAGGCACAAAATTCACAATTCCAGCAACTCCTCATGACCTTGTCAAAGGGTCAAGAGGACCTCAAAGCTCTGTTGGAGAAGAATAAAGAGAAAAAGAAAAAGAGACCTGGAGTAGCCACTTTGGGAAGGAGATTTGAGCATCAGGCCATGAGAGTTCTTGAGTTCCCCTCAACGTCTGACGAAGGGGCCGGTAAAGGGAAAGGGACTGCTGTACCTTCTGAATCCGAGGTTGAAGAGGAGGAAGAGGAAGAATACGAAGACTACTCTGAACAACAGTATCCACCAGCGGATGATAAATATAAGAATCTCGAGGATAGACTGCCAGCCATGGAGTTGCAGAGGGTGCCCGGTTTGGATTTTGAAGAACTAGGGCTGGTAGCTGGGATTGTTATCCCTCCCAAGTTCAAGGTGCCAACATTTGCTAAGCACGACGGTCTGTCTTGCCCAAAGATGCACCTGAGATCATATGTCAGAAAAATCCAACCCCACTCATCTGATAAAGACCTCTGGGTACACTTTTTCCAAGACAGTTTATCTGGCACGCAATTGGACTGGTTTTATCAGCTCGAGAGATCGGAGGTTCACAATTGGGAAGACTTAGCAGCTGCTTTTTATCGTCAATATCAATACAACGCTGATTTGGCGCCCACTCGTACTCAACTACAAAGTATGGGGATGACTTCCAATGAAGGGTTTAAAGAGTACGCCCAGAAGTGGCGTGATCTGGCTGGAAGGGTGCAGCCGCTATTGTCAGATAGGGAGTTAGTTGACATGTTTCTAGGCACCCTGTTTGGCCCCTTCTTCAATCATCTAATCGGGAGTTCTTCCGCGGGATTTACTGAACTAATTTTGACCGGCAAAAGGGTCGAGGCCTGTATTAAAAGTGGAAAGATTCAAAAGGATGCTTCCGCATCCACAGCTGTTAAGAAACCCTTCCCAGCTAAGAAGGAAGCATCTGCTGTGTATTCTCAGAAGGGTCAGGGAAGAACCGAGCGCCGACCGACTGTAGGGGCCGTGATGATTCAAAACTCGTCAAATGATAAAACTCATAACAATCAATCTAGACCAAATTAACAACGGGTAGAAAGGCCACAACGGCAGTTCACCCACATCAACATGACGCCAGCTCAGGTACTCCCCCATTTGTTGAAGCTGAATCTTACCAGTTTGAAGGAAGCGCCAAAGAACCCTAACACCTCCTCTCCATACTACCATTCCAATGCCAAATGTGCTTACCATTCCGACAGTGTTGGGAACGATACCAATAATTGTTGGGTGCTTAAGAACAAAATCCAGGACTTGATCGATGCCAAAGAAGTAGAATTCGATTCGCCTGAGAAGCCCAGTGTGATTTCTACTCCGATGCCCAAGCACGGTAATAATGTTCATGCTTTTATGGAGGACCTCCATGTTACTGATGTTATTGACCTGTTGACGCTGTTACTTGTGATTAAAGAAAATTTGATGAGAGCCGAGATCTTTCCTGGTTGTGGTAAAGACTGCTATTTTTGTTTGAACATACGAGGTGATTGCCCAATGTTGAAGTCAGGTGTCCAATGCCTGATGGATACCCAAGAGATACTTTTCCAGAAAACCCCTGTTGATACCTTCAATCCTGTTACTCCTGATACTTTTTCTACTTCAACCAACGATATCGCAATCATAACCATTTCCGACAATCCTCCCAAGGCTTGCAAAAGGCCTGTCAGGATTACACCCAACTCTGAATGTGTACCTTTAAATATCACCATGCCGGGACCTGTCCCATACCAATCAAGCAAAACGATACCATGGAACTATGGAGGAGAAATCTTCTATCATGGTATCAAACAAATTGAGGCAGTCCCAGAAAATTCTGAAGAAGAAAACCCTCTAGAGTATCTTTGGTCAAGTAAGAATTTGCTAAGTTAATCAAACAAATCCCTATGGGTTTGTTTGAGACCATACAAAGCACGTTTTAACTTGTAAACATTATTAGGATACTCATGATTTTCAAAACCTGGAGGTTGAGCAACATACACTTCCTCATTAATGTGTATGTTAAGGAAACAACTCTTCACATCCATTTGAAATAACTTGAAATTCTTAGAGCATGCAAAGGTTGGTAAAAGGCGTATAACCTCGAATCGGGCAACCGGAGCATAAGTTTCCTCATAATCATGCTCTCCTCTTGGTTATATCCTTGAGCCACTAGCCGAGACTTATTTATAGTTATTACTCTGTGTTTAGTTTATTTTTAAAAACGCATCGGGTGCCTATGGCTTGATGATCTTCCGGATGAGGGACAAGGTCCCATACATAATTTCTTTCAAATTGATTCGACACATATTTCATGGCCATGAGCCAATGCTCATCAAGTAAGGCATATTTTGCATTTTAGGTTCAACTTGAGATACGAATCCAAAGTGATAATATAAATTACTTATCTTAGAGCGAGTAGTTACTTATTTGGTGATATATCCAATAATGTTGTTGATTGGATGATCCTTGGAAGTTCTCCACTCCAAGGGGAGATCATCCTATTTATTTTGAATTTCATCTTTCTTATTTTTAGGATCGTCATCTTCCTCCTCTTCCTCCTCCTCCTCAGATTCACCAATTCAGGTTGATCAATTCCTTCTTCGGTGTCCTTGAGTATGTGTTCTGTAGATGCAACTGTACCATGAAAAGAAACACCTTTCCCGATATTCTTCAGGAAAGACTCATCAAAAGTAACATGAACTGACTCTATGCTATGTTTTCCAAGTATTTCACCTTTGTTGTTGTCTCCATAGGACACAAAACCTCTCTTCTTCGCTACAAAGTCGGAGAATAAGGAATTTTCTCCCGCTATATGTCCTAAGAATACACTTTCGAGAATCCATATTAGCTCCATAGAGTCAAGACATTTAACATTCTTTTTCTTCTTATGATGTTGATGGGCCGAGAGACATGTATTTTCCTCTACTTCATTATCACTTTCCCAAGCCACGTAAGCTCTTCTAGACTTTCTAGTATTCTTGTTTTGGCCTTTTTCTTTATCTTCGTCAAGAGATGGACACTTCGGTTTATAAAGACTCGATTTCCTACAATTATAGCATATAGCTCTTGATTTTCCTTTCTTGTTGTCATCTTCCCTAGAGGATGTAGATTGTCTTCTAAATTTGATGAGGTTTTTGTCGAAGTGCTTTACTCCATTCTTTTTAATGTACCTATTGTTCCTCATTGCAAATAACCTCATCTCTTCATCATCCGAATTCTCGCCATCACTAATATCACTATCACTTTGCTCATTTGTTTAAGACCTCGAACTAGAAGCCTTTAGAGCAATAAACTTCCTTTCTACCTCCTTATTTATGCATTTCTCCTTCTTTAACTTCTTCTCATGTTACTTCTCATTTTTATCCAAGCAAGTGAGTTCTAGCTCATGTTCTTCAAGCTTATCAAACAATATAGTGAGGTCTAGTGTTGTAAGACCATTAGATTTCTTAATCGCGACGACCTTTGGTTGCGAATTCCTAGTAAGACACCTCAAAACTTTATTAGTAGAAATATCATTGGAAATCGATTTCCCAAGTGCATTTAAATGATTAATGAGATTAGAAAACCTCTTTTGCATTTCGAGAATGGTTTCACCCCTGCTTCATACGAAATAGTTCAAACTCTTGATTTAGTATATTAATTCCAATTTGTTTAACCTTATTAGTTCCCTCATGGGCAACTTGCAATGTGTCCCACATAGCCTTAGAGGTTTCACAATGGGAAACGCGATAAAATTCATCAACACCAAGAGCAAATATGAGAATATTTTGTGCTTACCAATCATAATCCCACTTTTTCTTATCATCATCGTTCCATTGTGCTTCTGATTTAGATTTGACAATAGAAATGTAGCAATAAAACCATACAAACCCTATGTTTTATGTTGATCGTAGCACTTTCTCTTCCCTTGATATGAGTTTGATCAAGTCACCCAACAATAGCAATTTGATCCATTGTCTCGCGCTACTACTTTGAATGAACCACCATTCTTCAAAGTCTTCACCCGACCGAATCCAAATTGTGAATTGTTGTCACCCAAGATTTCCAATTGATTCACCGTCTCACGTAACTCTTTTACAAGAACCTTCTGCTCTTCAAATCTCTTCACTCTATCGAATCAAAATTTTGATACCTTTCCAAAACCCCCTAAATCGACACTACAGCCTTAGAAGAAAACCCTCACAGTTTTTTCGATGAAACCCTCAAAATTTCTCAACCTAAGCTTAGGTTACACCAAATTAAATTGAATGTTATCAACACAAGTCTAGATGGCACCCAAACTGTTGGTGTAAGCCCTAGAGGCCAATACTTTTGGTACTTGTATCGAATTATTTATTAATAATAAAAGGCATTTCTTTATTATGTTTGCTTTCCAAAATAATAAAGTCCCTAGAATGGTTTATTTGTTTAATGAAATGTTAAGTGTGACTTAATCATGAGATCCCATTAAACATAAGACACTATTCTTAAAGTATCCGTAGTCAAGCTTTAATGTGAAGTGGGATAACATTAAAGCATTAAGATTATTATGAAGATAGATTGATGATCACATCTCATGGATCATAGATAAGGAGTTATCAAGTCTTGACATAGGTATGAATATTAGGAGTAATATTTATACTGGATTGACCCGCTATGAGAATACTACATAGAATGTTATGCAAGGTGTCATAAGTTATTCTCATGATGATAATGGTGTATACCACCCTTCGACCTGAAACCACTATGGACCCTAGATGTAGAGTCAAGTACTTTATTGCTGATCAAACGTCATCCGTAACCGGATGACTATAAAGAAGGTTGATGGGTACTTCACAAAGCATGCTAAGGGACATGAGTGACCTAGATGAAATTTACTCATCCTGCATAACAGGATAAATGTCTAAGGGCACAATATTGAACTGGACAAGGGTGACACAGTGTATGCCTTGTGTTTAATATAGACATGAGGGCACAAGGGTAATTGTACAACACAAATATTATCACGGAAAAGGTTTGGTCAGATCACATGACATTTTCGTAACTTGGGTAACAGTGATGTGTTGCTAGATACCGCTCACTGTTTATTATATTAAATGTGTGATTTAATATAATTGCCAACGTCATGAAAACCTACAGGGTCACACACATAAGGACAGGTTGATGAGAGATAGAATAAATAAGGAACACCGTAAGATACGGTGCACTTAAGTGTAATACGGAAAGTGGTAAGGTACCACGTGGATAAGTGATATATGGTACATCATAAGGTATAATGTCTATAAGCTTAATTGGGCTTTTAGCTTATAGCCTTAATTGGGCTTTTAGCTTGTAGCCCACACGAGTGATTCTATAAATAGATCCCTTGTGATGAAGCAATTTCACTTGATGCAATTTCGTTTTTGATTCTCTCTCTCACTCAAGGTTTCCGTTCATGATCAGCTAGCACTGTGACCGGAAGCGATCTGTTCGTGTGGACTGAGTAGAGGCGTTGTTCTTCATCAACGCTCGTGATCACAACATCAAAGGTCTGAATCGCCACAAGAGGTAAATATTTCTATCACTGACCATGTTCATTCGTAAGGATCACTAAAGGAAAATTTTAAATTCCGCTGCGCTTTTGATCGCAATTTTCCTTCACAAACAATAAATGATTATGTGTACTTTGTTTGTGTACATGCATAGATGAGAGGTTGAAGATGATGATAAATTTTTGTAAGTACTTGTAGTTTCATCAAGTTGGAAAGGATGCATGCATGACATATTTATATGTGTGCAAGTTGGAGGAAAAGAGGAGGCTTAGAAATTGAAAATGATTGTACCTGATCAAAAGGGATTATCAAAGCCCACAAGCTTCTAGTCGAGAAACAGTTGAATGTGAACCGGGGGGGGGGGGTACCTGTAAGACACTCTGATGCCAAAGTGAGGTTTAGAGAAAATGCAAGAAAGTATGAAAATATGAGTGAGTAATTGAATACCCGATCCTCTCAAGTGAGAGGGTATTTATATCCCCCAGCGCTGGGCCAAGGTGTTCCATGTTGGGCCACGAAGAAGCCCAACAACAAACACTTCCAAGGTTTACGGGAGTATGGAGTCCAGCACGTGGCCTCCTCCCTGGTCAACTGCCCAAAGGAAGCATAAGTTGGACCCGTTATTCCTAGAGAGTAGGGTGATGATGATATGGACATGTGAGCTACGTCCTCCTAACGGACACGTGGGGAAATTCCTAACGGTCCTTAGACGCTGGATTAGGCCTCCCCAATGATGGGGCAAGTGCCGGATCAGTCCATAACAAGAGCCCACCAAGTTATTTCCCTTAGGTGAAAGGGTGATGGCTTAAGCTCAACTCAATTGTCGGGGAAGCATCTCCCGAGGAAGAAAATCATCAACCTCCGATGGGGATGTCTCGTTGACTCTCATCGAGGATTCATAGAATTGCACGTGATACGGTTAACCAGCTCAGTGGGCAGTTCATTGGTCGACTTTGGTTCTGATATTGTCTGTTTTGTGCCCGTTGGGGATATATAATCATAGGATGCAAGGAATTTCCCCAAGTAAGCGTATTTGTTGTTCACATATATAAGGCGTTGCTATGATGTCGAGCGTTTACCCCGCCTTCGGGAGTAAAATGTCACAAGTGTGTGTAGCAACTGGATTTTTAAATCAAGAGTCGCCACTATTAGTTTTTATCCTAAGGGAAGGGAATCTAACAGAAAACCCTAATTCACAGACAAAGATTCTAGGTTTCGGACTTCTTTAGACGAAAGAAAGGTGTCAGGCACCTTTCATCTACCTTGTTCACAAGGATAATAGGTTTTATGTTTAGGTTTGGGGTAAACAAGATTTTAAGCTTTAATTAGAAAGACTCGCCACGACTTTTGATCGTATGCCTACATATCCTCTTATAAGGAATCAGAGTCCTAATTCGTAGTTCGTATGGGGTTTGTGTTTTTTAGGGGTTTGCAAACATATTTTCAATCACCTCGCACTTGGCCGGGAATAGTGATTGCGGAGATTTTGACTGAATACGCAGTAAGTCAAAACTAGTTTGAAACCCTTTTGCAAAAAACTGTTGATTAGATTAGTTGATTGTGAAAAATAGTTTGATGCTTTGTTTATGTTTTTTAATCGTATTAATTGTGAAGATCTTGATTAATGCATGCTTAGAAAAAGATTTAATACAAATAATATATAAAATAATATATACCATTTTAATATATAAAAAAAAGATTTATTTGTTAGTATATAAATAATGATATAATTATTTATAAGCAATAAACAATATTTTGCATAGTAAATAAAATATAAGAATAGTAAATAGAAAATAAATATTGATAATAATAATAATAATAGCAAATATAATAATTATGATATAATAATAAAAAAAATCACTATTTGATAATAATAATAATTATTGTAAATAAATAATATATATGTGTATATATAAAAATTAGAAATAATAATTGAAGTATAAAAAAAAAATTAAATTCAGCGGGGGTGCAATTTCTAATTGATAAGTAAAAACAGGGGTGTGGGAAGTTATGTTGGGTTAGGCCCAAATATGTTCTGGACATGGGGTGTATATTATTCTATGTTCCAGTAAAATGGCAGAATGAGGGTGCTAAAATCACTGGGCTTAGGCCCAATTCTAATTCATGAAGGGCTGGACTAATTTTGTATGCGAAGGAGAATGGATATTACGGTAGGACTTGGCCTACGACCGTCCGATTATGATTTTGCGGTAAAAGTTGAGGGCACATGATAATTACAGTATATACGCGTACACTGGAGTGGAACAGATTAACATTGTTTTTTTTACTCATTTTGTTACTCATTATATTGTTTTCGTTTTACAGCAACCCATCCCTCTTTTTCTCCTTAGCCCTCTCATCTTCAACCTCACGATACCTAATCCTCCTTCTCCATGGCGACTATGGAAAACAAACCTACCCCCCACAAACCCTTATCCCAACATCACGCAAACAACAAAACTAAAGAGATCGTGTTACCCTCTCTTGTATGTCCGGCGTTGAAGGAGACGATGAGTGAGTGAAGGCTACGGTAAACGACGATTGTGGTTTCCGATAACGAAACCCCAACCGTTCTTTCCTTCTTCAGTGGTGCTAGCTAGCAATGGCTTTGACCTCCTCGTCAAACTCAAGCTTCTTTTTCTTCTCCTTTGCTCAACTCTTCACGGTAGCTTCTTTTTCGTCCAACCAAAAATCCCCTCTCAGTATTTTTTCTCCTCGTATTTATAGGTTTTCAAATTAGGTTTTGATTTTAGGGTTTCTTAAGAATTGTTGTTGTAATTACTTAGATTTAGGAAGAATTATAAAAGTTAGGGATCTGATTTCATATTGATTGATTCTGTTTATCACTTTTTCTGGATTTGATATTGTTAGATAATTGAGATTTGATTCGTTTTTCTCAGATTTTATTTAGTTTATTGGATTTGATACTGAATTTCGCTGTAATCTGATTTGCTTTGTAATAGAGATAGATTTTGATTATAGAAAATTGAATCTGTAAGATTTGCAATTTTGAGATTTGATTTTGTTAATTAGATGTTCTGGAGATTTGATTTAGTTGAAAATTTGATTTCAACAGTAGCTGTTAGTCGAGGAAAACACTCTCTACATTTGGTTTGATTGATACAAAACACGTTTTTTTTCTTTTGGGCCTTGTATCTGTTTTTTTTATTATCCAGCTAAGCTATTATTATTTTTATTACAGCAAGAAAAGGTTTCTTATGTAACCGGCCCAATATAGCCTTGACACTCTAGTCCAATAATACCAAAAAACTAATAATAAATGTTTTAATGTAATATCCTTTATTGAAACAATATTATACTAAATAAAAAAATATTGCTAAGATTAAAAACAATATTGACTAACTTCTTTTATAGTAAAACAACAATATCAAAATGGCTACTTACTTATTGATAAACATACCCCCTCCTTACTGTTTAATGACTAAAACGAAAACATGAGCCCATATGCATTTTAGTGGACCTTTGAATTGCCATTTCACTCCCTTTTCTTCTTGCTAACAACAACAATTAATTAGACTTAATAATTCTCCTAAAGCAAAAACAGCAAATGGGCTGCTAAAAATACAACAAGCCTGCCATTCATAATTGCACCTCTTTTTCTTTTTACTAACAATAATAAAACCTAAATGGGCTTATGTACTATATTTAATTTCCCCCTCTCTTTTACTAATAATAACTATTTAATAAATAAGAGCTTAATAATTATTCGAATAATTTTTATTTTTGAATCACATGGGACATTGGCCAACATGCTACACGAATGGGTCCATGGATACACGAGTCTTTCTGATTTTAGCAAGCCCCACTCTCCTGAATTTAAGGTTCGCCCTCCTAGTTGGATAAAGATGGGACATCAGATACTGATGTACCATCCTTAATTAAATATTTCTTCTATTTTAATCTCGAAAAATGAAATTATCGAGGTAGGACAAATTTGGGGTACGACAACTGCCCCTATTCAATTATCTTCCAGTCGAATAACGTGAGAAAACTTGAGTCTTGCGCATTCTGATTGGAAGTTTATTGAATACTTGAAGTATCCCAAAATTTGTCCGACAAACATAAGATTACACTGATATAGCATACCCTTACGAGTCTTTGGGAAAGTAGGCAAAGCCGATGATATATCGCTTACCAGGGTTTGATAACGAGGCAGATAGTCTTTGATCTTAAAAGCGCAGTTTCGTATGTCTTGGCTTATTCACCCATTTGGAGGATGAATAACACTTGATGGTGCATGGCTGCTTGAAGACTGAGGCCACATGTTATGCTCGTGGATCGCTGTGTGAAGTCTGAGGCGATAAGTCAAATTGGGTTTCAGACATCGCTGCCTGAAGTCCGAGGCTATGTTTCGAGCGTGAATACATTGCGGCTTAGAGGAAATGTGTTTGAGTTCGGAGAATGCATTACGGCTTAGAGGCAATGTGTTAAGTTTGGATAATACATTGCGGCCTAGAGGCACTGTGTTGGTTTGGATAATACATTGTGGCTTAGAGGTAATGTATTGAGTTTGGGTAATACATTGCGGCTTAGAGGCAATGTGTTGAGTTTGGATAATACATTGCGGCTTAGAGGCAATGTGTTGAGTTTGGATAATACATTGCAGCTTAGAGGCAATGTGTTGAGTTTGGATAATAGAGTGCGGCTTAGAGGCAATGTGTTGAGTTTGGATAATACATTGTGGCTTAGAGGCAATGTGTTGAGTTTTGCAAATACGTTGCGGCTTAGAGGCAATGTTCTGAGTTTGCGAATACATTGCGGCTTATAGGTAATGTTCTGAGTTTGGGAATACATTGCGGCTTAGAGGCAATGTGTTGAGTTTTGAGGATACATTGTGGCTTAGAGGCAATGTGTTGAGTTCTGATAATGCATTACAGCTTAGAGGAAATGTGTTGAGTTTGCGAATACATTGCGGCTTAGAGGAAATATGTTGAGTTTTGAGGATACATTGCCGCTTAGAGGAAATGTGTTGAGTTTTGAGAATGCATTGCGGCTTAGAGGCAATATGTTGAGTTTGTGAATATGTTGCGGCTTAGAGGCAATGTGTTGAGTTTTGAGGATACATTGCGGCTTAGAGGCAATGTTTTGAGTTCTGAGAATGCATTGCGACTTAGAGGCAATGTACTGAGTTTCGTTCATTATTGCATGGAGACTTATGTAATGGGCTGAATGCGTCATGGTATGGAGACTTAGATGACGGGTTGGATTGCATGAGAAGTATTTGGTTAATGGACCCTTTGATGATTAAATCGAGGGTAGTATTATTTTTTTGCTGCATGATACATGCGTATGATGTCTGATATCAAGATGTTTGGATGTATGCGAAATGTATGATGTTTGACATCGATATGGAACCCTGAATATATGCGTATTGTATGCAATAATGCATAGTGTATGTAGGCTCGAGATATGCAAAATGTGTGTATGTATGAAATGCGTGTAAGATGCGCGTATGCCTTGAAATGTTATGAAGATTATTTCTTTCATTCTCTCCTTTAAACCATTGGCTTAGAGTTACTGATTCCTGGCGTTGTGTGTTGTCGTAGCATTGTTGATCTTGAACATAGTGGACAATGTTAGCAAAATTTGAACATTGGTTTTGTATTGTGAGCGTGTGTGTAGACGTAGACGTAGGTAATGGCATGTGCGTAGGTGTAGACGTAGATATTGGCATATGCGTAGACTCTTATGTTGTAAGCGCAGGCGTAGACGCAGACATGTGTATAAAATTTGTGTTGTTGACGCAGGAGTAGACATGTGCGTAGACGCGTGCAAACGTAGTCCTCGTGTTGGAAGTGTAGGCATAGGTGCTGTAGACTTTGTGTACAGACACGTAGATGTAGGAGTAAGCACGACCATGTGCATGGACGTAGACGTGGATTTTTTCAATATTCTTCTAACCAAAATGTTTTTTTCCGATGTTTTATCAAATGCTTTTATTTTGTTAATTACCCCCAAAATGATTTCAAGACAATATTCACAAGTAATAATCGTAGAATTTTGTAATCAAATCTGAGAAAAGAAAAACATAATTTGAAAGATGTAAAGAAAATAAATGTTTTATTGATATGCCTTTGAGTAGGCGAGAATACAAGATGCAATTCCTAGAAAGAGGTAATTACAGAAAGTTTTAAAACAGTAAATGGCATTGAAAAATGATAATCTCTACTGTTGTTACCTCAATATCCTTTTAATGATCTTATCTCCTTTGCTTTTGAGTTGTATGATTCAGGTCTATCTCTCCCTTCGTGGTTCGTAGTCGCAGTTCTTAGATTGCAGTCTTTTTGTTCTTTATTTGTTTGTATGAAATCCCTAACTCTTGCCTGGATTGCCCTTTCGGGTTTTAATTCCACGGGATAATTTTTTTGTTATATGCCCCTAATTTTTTCCTAGATCTCCCTTTAGGGTTTTCGATCCCCCAGGCGTTCCTTTTTGCCTAAGTCTCCCTTTTGAGGTTCGAGCTTAGCGAGCTTTTTATACATAGTATATTTTTACTGTGTCTGAATTTTCCGGATGCGGTAGTTCTTCCCCATCCGTTTTTGTAAGGATGAGACCACCTCCGGAGAATGCTTTTTTGACTACATATGGACCTTCGCAGTTGGGTGTCCATTTACCACGTGAATCTAGGCGAGTTAGTAGAATCTTCTTGAGCACTAGATCCCCTTCCTTGAATATTCGAGGGAGGACTTTCTTGTCGAAGGCTCTCTTCATTCTCTTTTGATGTAGCTGACTATAACACAAAGCTATCAATCATTTTTCTTTAATAAGGTTGAGTTGGTCGAGTCGTGTCTACACCCACTCTGTTTCTTCCAGCTTTGTTTCCCTCAGGACCCAAAGTGATGGTATCTCAACTTCCACCAGGAGTGCCGCTTCCATGCCATATACTAGTGAGAAAGGAGTCGCGCCTGTCAATGTGCGTACAAAGGTGCAATAGCCATGCAGAGTGAAGGGAAGCATTTCGTGCCAATCTTTATATGTCTTCACCATCTTCTGGATGATCTTCTTGATATTTTTGTTGGCTGCTTCGACGGTCCCGTTCATCTTTGGTTTGTACGGTGAGGAATTATGATGTCTGATTTTGAAGTCATCGCACAGTTCCTTCATCATCTTGTTGTTTAAATTAGACCTGTTATCTGTAATTATCCGACTTGGGACACCGTACATGCATATAATATTCTGTTTGATGAAGCATGTGACTACTTGACTTGTCATGTTGGCGTAGGACGCTGCTTTACCCATTTGGTAAAGTAGTCGATGGCTACCAATATAAAGCGGTGTCCGTTGGATGCTTTTGGCTCAATCATGCCAATCATATCAATTCTCCACATTTAGAATGGACAAGGGGAGCTCATGACGTTAAGAGGAGTCGGTGGTGCATTTATCTTATCAGCGTAGATCTGACATTTATAATGCGTCTTTGTGTAGTGATAACAATCGGCTTCCATTGTTAACCAATAATACCCTGCTCGCAGAATCTTTCTAGCCATGGCGTGCCCATTTGTATGAGTTCTGAAAGTACCCTCGTGGATTTCTCTCATAAGCGTATCTGCTTGCTTTTTCACACACTTGAGTAACACCATGTCATAGTTTCTTTTGTATACCACTCCATTACTCAGAAAGAATTTTGAAGCTAACCTTTGCAGGTTCACTTGTTAATGATAGAGGCATTTTCTGGATATTCCTGCCTTTCCAGGTACTTCTTGATGTTGTAAAACCAAGGCTTGTTGTCAGGTACTTCCTCAATAGCAAGGAAGTATGCGGGCTCTTCGAAATGTCTGATCATAATACGTGGTTCGTGATTCGGCCAAGTCACTTTGAACACAGCTGATAGAGTTTCCAGAGCGTCTTCCATTTGATTTTCCTCTTGTGGGATATGATTGAAGGTGATCTCTGTAAATTATGCAACTAACTTTAAAACATGATCCTGATATGGAATCAGTTTAGGATGTTTAGTATCCCATTAGCCATTAACCTGGTATATGACTAAAGCAGAATCCCCAAATACTTTGAGGTGCTTTATTCTTAAATCGATTGGCAGCTTCCTGTCCTAGTATACAGGCTTCGTATTCAGTGATGTTGTTGGTGCATTCAAAACATAACCTTGCAGTATAGGGTTTGTGATAATTCTTTGGAGAGGTCAATACGGCCCCTACACCGTGACCTAGTGTGTTTGAAGCCACTTCGAACATGAGTGTCCAACGTGCCCCTGGCTCAGGTCCTGGTATTTCATAGTCATCTATAAATATGACATCCTCGTCGGGAAAGTCAAACTTCATAGGATGATATTCTAATAGCGGTTGGTGAGCCAGATGATCAGCTAGTATACTACCTTTGATGGCCTTCCGTGTGACATATTGGATGTCATATTCTAATAGTAGCATCTGCCATCGTGTGATTCTTCCGGTAAGAGCTGGCTTTTCAAACACGTACTTTAGAGGATCCATTCTTGCTATTAACCACGTAGTGTGGGTCAACATATATTGCCTAAACCTCTTGGTAGCCCAGGCCAATGCGTAACATGTTTTCTCGAGGAGTGAGTACCCGGTTTTGCAGTCAGTTAATTTCTTGATGAGGTAATAAATCGCATGCTCCTTTCTACCCGTTTCATCCTACTGTCCCAAAACACAACCCATTGATCCTTCGAGCACTGTCAAATACATGAGGAGTGGTCTTCCGGGGACTGGAGGCATTAAGACTGGTTGCTCTTGCAGATACTGGTTTATCGTCTCGAAGGCTGTTGTACCCCAAAATTTGCCCTCCCATATTCTTCAAGATTTGCAAAGAGCATGCTTCAAAATCTCCCCAAGGGTTGCACAGTTCAAGGGCCTCCTAACAGTCAAAAACTAGGGTTTTGGGTCTGGCAAAGAAATTGAAGTTTCCAAGGGTCCAATCAAGTCCCACATGCCTATAAACATGGTCAAGCATCCTCATACCAAGTTTCAAGACTTACAGCACAAAATGGCACAGTCAAAAACCCTAATTGCCCTACAGTCAACTGTAGGGGCAAAATGGTCATTTGACAGTCAAAAGTTCAAATTTTTGGTCAACATATTATTTTGAACCCACAAACATCATTTGATCAATTCTTGATCATGATTTTCAAGGCATGGCTCAAAAAGTCTCAAGATGCAAAAGTTTCCATATTTGGACAGTTGAAAAAGTCAACTGTAACTTGACCAAGGCATAACTTCCACATGGTTCATCAGAAAAATTCCATCCAAAGCTCATTTTGAAGAGAAAGACATTTCCTACAACTCCTCTTCACACTTCAAGTCCAAGAAATGCTCTCACAAAAAGTTATCAATTTCAACATTATAGGTCATTTTCAAAAGTCAACAAAAAGGGACTTTAAGTCAAAGACCATAACTTGAGATTGGTAAATCAAAATGACATGGGACCAAAGGCATTGGTTAGAGGACTTCAAGACCTTTCCAAAATGTCCAAGAACATGATCAAAGCTTAAAAACTGAGCAAGATATGCCTTGTGGAAGTTGGGAAATTTTTGGGAATTTTGAAAAGTCAACTTTACTTCAAATGCTTCAAAATTGCTAATGGGCCACATTTTCTTCCAAGAATCATTATCCAAAGGCTATGCACGACCATTTGACCCAAAGGGGATTTATTTCATCATTTTTATTATTTATTTGAATTTTTAATCACCATTAATTCATTTAATTAAATAAAATATGAAAAAAATACTAAACAAATGTGTTTGAATCTTTTTATGCAGCATATGCTCTCATTGGTTACTCAAGATTCACGCACACCCAATTTGGAAAGGTTTGGCCTTGATTGGTATCAAAAACACATGGAAAAGATTTGAAAATATTTCATTAAAGATCAAATATTTGATTCATCAAAACATTGATCTCTTGGCTCAAATTTCTACCCTAATCCATTGGCATACATAAGGAGATGATAACCCTAATGCTCACAACCTGGAAGCTGCGCCCAAACCTAAGAACAAACTTGGCATTTTTTGTGAAAAAATTGAAAACTGAAAACGCACTTAGAGTTGGTTTCAAGGCGAAATATCAATTCTAATAGCTTGCCAAGGCATCAAGGAAGCTAACTGAATCTTTTTCCAGTCCCCACGCCTCAAGAATTGGTATATGGATATCAAACTTTCGCAAATTTTTTCCATAATCGTATTCTAATATGCATGCATTTTTGATACATTTTGAGTATGGATTTAGACTAATATGAAGGTTCTGAGACTAATGGTAACCTTTAATTTGACTAACAATGCTTGTAGCGAAATATGCCATTGAAATGTTTTAGGGTTTCTCAAGCTTCAAATTGGGCGTTTGCATACACTGTAAAATCAGGACATCCCAGTACCATGGTTAGAATCAAGACGTTTGGACGAATTCAATACACTAGTCGCGCCCTATTTATATGGCCACACGAGCTATTCGCTATTTTGAAAAAGGCTGTGTTTTGGGGGGGTTTAAAACCCCCGCTACTTCTTTTATTTCAGGGACGAACGAAGAAGAAGATCATGTGGCAATATCTGATTGGATAGTTTGAATTCCAGCGCACGTTTTTTTGTTTCTATGTCATTAACGTCAATTTTCCTTTATATTATTTGTTCTTTAGTCTATATACAACGCGTTCAAATGGCACAGTTGGCGGAGAAGAGCATTGGCAAGCCTTGGGACCTGGGTTCGATTCCCAGGTCCCCCATATGTCTTTCTATTTTTTCTTGTAATGTGATCAGGTACTCAACATGTCCAGATGACCACCAAACACGCAGCGCTGAGGCTTGCCACATGGCCACTGAGATCAATCCAAAAGCCAAGGCATGAGTTCCATGGTGCACCTCAGTCCAGGGGTCCACACGTGACCACCAAAAGTCAACCAGGCCTCCAATAATTGGGCCTAATTGCTCACAACATAACCTCCAAATTGGGGTCAACACCCCCCATTGGTTTGCTTTTTTTCATTCTCTTTATTTTTTCTATTTTATTTGTTTTATTTAGTTTTAGTTTAATTCTTTAAATTAATTTTTTCTTTAACATAAAAAAATAATAAAAAATCAGAAAGACAAAAAATATAAATATATTTTATTTAAATGTTTTTGTAAATAAACTTTATTAATTAATTTAGTTTTTTAATCCTAGGTTTAATTCTAATATTTTTCTTAATAAACTAAAAAAATGTAGAATTAGGGTTTTAAATATTTTTATCCTTTTTCTTTTCTTTTCACCATATTTAATAATTAATTATTATTTTGTAAATAACATTTGCCATGTAAATAATTAATGTAAATTAGGTCAAACTAAAAACATTTTCTTAATAAATAAAAAACAATTTAGAATTAGGGTTAATTAACTTTTCTTTTTAATTTCATTTAATATTCTTACTAAAATCCATAAATACAAAAAACTCAAAAATAATTTCCTTTTCTCATTTAACTTAATTAATTTATTAATTGTAATTTAATTTCCTCAAAAGGGTCCAACGCCCTCGCATTCGATCATAATTCTATTTCGCGCGCTTATTTTATTTCCTTTTTTATAAATTTCATGTAATTATCCCAAAGCCATGTAATAGATTAATTAGGATATTTATTTTTTCGCACTTTATTTTATTTCAAATCGGGTCTTGGATTAATTTGGCGATGTAGACCCGCGCCTTTGTAATAGCGTAGGACTTTTTAATTCCGCATCTTTAAACTGTTAATAACTTGCATGAAAGAATGAATGTCAAAAAAATAAAAGCAACGCGTAGACCACCAATGTATGAACAAGATAAACATAAATGAACATGACACACAAATCACACACCACCCATAGGGTACGCCTCATTGTTGCCTTGCCCCTCGAAAGGTGGTCGTCGAGTAGAGGATGTTTTAGTAAGTCCTCATGTCCATGAACATGGCATGAGGGTAGCTTCTAAGGTGTCTTCCTATTGCTCTGGTGATCACCATGTCCCGAACCCTCGAATTGACCCGAATACCTCCAATGGTGGTGCTACCTACCTCTCAATGGTGGGATGGCACTACTTCAAGGACATTTACACAGACGAATTCCTTAGGGTAGGTAGACGACTCTAGATACTTGCTCTAATTTCAAAACAAAATCAAAACTCTTTTCACACCGACACTTTCAAAAAGCTTTCGAAAGCAACTTTTCAAACACTCTTGAGGACTGATACAAGAGTCGAACTGAAATTTTCAAAGAAACTTTTTTAAACCCACAGTTGAAAAGCAAACAAACAATTTTGAAAACACAAATGAGAAAGTATCTAAGAGCCCATGGATAACCATGGATAGAAAGGGTGCTAACACCTTCCCTTTCTATAATCTACCTCCCGAACCGAGAGCAATCTCTATAAGGAATTTTTCTGTGCTTTTGTCCTTTCCATTTGGAGAAAATAAAAGACGGTGGCGACTCTTGCTTCCGCGACATTTCGCGAACCAGCGTTAAACAGTCAGTTCCAGATCCACCGATCACAAAGGCAATTTGACAATCATCATTCCATACCACCATCTGATCTTTTCGTAATAACTTGAATATTGGCTCGCATGCAGCTGTTAGATGCAATATGAACCCTGAGATGTAATTCAATCGCCCTAAGAAACAACGTACTTCTTTTTCTGTCCTTGGTGCAGGCATCTCTTGTGTAACATTTACTTTGTCGGGGTCCACCTCGATACCCCGCTGGCTTACAATGAAACCCAATAATTTTCCTGATCTGACGCTAAATGTGCATTTATTCAGATTTAGCCTAAGTCTGAACTTACGCAGCCGCTCGAATAACTTTTGTAGATGTATGATGTGTTCCTCCTCCATGTGGGATTTGGCAATCATATCATCTACGTATACTTCAACCTCTTTGTGGATCATATCATGGAATAACGTGACCATTGCCCCTGATAGGTTGCCCCTGCGTTTTTGACTCCAAATGGCATTACTTTGTAGCAAAAAGTTCCCCAAGGCGTCATGAAAGTAGTCTTTTCCATGTCTTCGGGCACCATTTTGATCTGATTATAGCCCGAGAAACCGTCCATGAATGAGAATACTGAGGCTTGAGCTGTGTTATCCACTAGGACATCTATGTGGGGTAACGGGAAATCGCCCTTGGGGCTTGCTCTATTTTGGTCTCGATAATCCACACACATGCATACTTTCCCATCCTTCTTGGGTACTGGTACAATGTTAGCTATCCAGGGTGGATAATCTACCACTGCTAGGAACCCTACGTCAAACTTTTTAAGAATCTCTTCTCTGATTTTGCTGGACATATCTGGGCGAGTTCTTCTGAGTTTTTGTCTTACTGGAGAACACCCTTATTTGAGAGGTAGTCTATGCACCATGATGTCCGTATCCAACCCTAGCATGTCCCTGTAGGACCAAGCTAATATATCCACATACTCATGTAATAACTTGATTAGCATGTCTTTGACGCTTTGCTCCAACATTTCCCCTAGCTTGATTTCTTTCAGATCTTCCTATGTGCCCAGGTTAATGGTCTCAATAGCCTCTTGATATGGTTGTATGCTATCAGCCTTTTGCTCTATTTACCTTACCATTTCCTCGGAGAGTTCAAGATCTTCGCCATCTTCCTCTTCGGCTTGGTTGATAGGAGCATCAAAATCGTATCGGGTTGTAGCAATAACGTTATCGGTAATTTTGGTCATGGATCTGCACATATATCATGTTTTTGTGCATATTTTAGTGCCTGGGATTTGAAAATGCGTATGCAGAGAAAGTATTGCCATTTCTAAATTCAATATATAAATGCAAAAGAAAGACAAGGATCTTAATTGAAAACAAAATATAACTTTTATTAATGGTAAATATTGTCTAAACAAGAACAGGGAAAACCCTTACAAGAAACCCCCATGCTTCGGGTTTGACATAGGTTCTTTCAAAACAAGAAACATTACTTAGGAAAGAAAAATATCTCAGGAATCTCCACAGTAGTCTATCCTTTGAGTTCTTCTCCTGGGGCTCCCTATCTGATGAAGTCAGTTGCCCTTTTGGTATTGATTTTGCTCGATATCATCGCCACATGTATGCCATGCTCTGTTCCTTTGCTGACAAAAGTCTCTTGGATCAGAGGGAAACATGCTTTGCCTTTTAGAGTAGCTTTCGACGATTCATAGCCCAAACCAAAGCGATTCTTCTTCTCAGGAATTTCTGGGAGCTTTCCCTAGTGTTTCAAGGCATCCCGTCCCATAGTTGTTTGTAGATCTCTCCATGATGTTACTTTAGTCTTGTTACCCTTCTCGATAGGTAATGTCACCATTGAAGCAATTTCCAAGGCTTGGAATGGGGTAGCTATACAGTCTTCGTCTGCACTGATATATCTGTACGATTTAATGTAGCTTATGAAGATGTCTTTTTCGCCTTCAATTATGATTAACTTCCCTTCCACTAGGAACTTCAATTTTTGATGCAGGGTCGAGGTGACTTCCCCTGCGGCATGGATCCAAGGTCTCCCTAGTAGGCAAGTGTATGCTGGTTCAATATCCATGACCTGGAAAGTGTTATTGAAGATATGCGGCCCAATCTTAACTGGAAGGTCCACCTCTCCTAACACCGAGCTTCGAGAATCATCAAATGCCTTTACTATCGTAGAACTTGGTCTCATTACCACGTCGTCTATTGTTAACTTTATGAGACTTGACTTTGGCAACACATTAAGAGCGGAACCGGTGTCAGTAAGAACCCTGGACAAATGGGTAATACCTACTTGCATGGTAATATGGAGTGCCTTGTTATGGGCTCGGCCCTGTGGCGGTAATTCACTGTTGCTGAAACCCAGGTAGGATCCGGATGTTAGATTTGCTACGACATTGTCAAATTGATTCACTGGAATTTCCTTTGTGACATGAGCTGAACTTAACACCTTCATCAAAGAATCTCGGTGTGCTTCAGAGTTGATGAGTAGTGAGAGTATGGAGATTTTTGCTGGAGTTTGATGAAGCTGATCCACCACTCTGTAGTCACTTTTTTTGATTATTTTCAGAAACTCTTCTGCCTCTTGATCGGTAAAGTTTTTGCTCAGAGGTTTTGTTTCTTGATTTGTATCAACCACTGATTTTCCCTTGTCCTTCGTTGGAATCACATCCGTCTTTTTCGATAGTTCGGCTCCAAAAATTCGACCACTTTGGGTCATATCTCCTGTCTCTGCTATGTTTGAAATTGCAGGTCCCTGACTTGGTGATGGCCCGCTTTATTGCTTCACTCTGTTGATGTACATGACTGAGTCATAACCCCATGGTACTGCCTTATTATTTTCATAAGGGATAGGTCGGTCCCTTAATTACCATCGTGGGTTTTGGAGTGGCGGGTATTAAGAGAGCCTTCTTAGGTTCTCTTCCTATAATCTCTGTTGATTCTCCCCACGGGATGACTAGAGTTTTCTTGGTAAGACTTGGTCCCTGGCATGGGATTACCAGTGGCTTTTTTCTCCAATCGTGGCTACATATTTTTCCTTAGGGTATAATCCGAATTGGACTATCCCCTGATCCACTAGCTTTTACAGAGTTGTTTCAAAATCTTCATTATACTCTAACAAGAATCCACATTCGAATAAATATTCTTTCAACAGGTTGATAGGGGTTTTTGCCTTTATGGTTGCCCCAAAGTCAGTGACCACCTCAATTGCATTTATTATTGGCCCTTCATGCGGAGGCATAGGGTTTGATTTGATGTTAGGCTTCTCAAAGGTGATGTCTTGAGATTCTAAAAAATCCTGAACCTTATGCTTGAATGCCCAACATTGTTCTATGGTGTGCCCCAGAGAGTTAGCATGGTACTCACACCTGGCGTCGGCATTGTATCTTTGCAGGAGTGGCCCGACTGGAGGAGCTAAAGGCTTGATTTCCACCAAGTATGCCTTAACCAAGTGTTGTAATAACTGGCTTGGTGGCATGGGGAGTGGATTAAAATTTTTGGGTGGCCTTTTAAATCTGTCATGCCTTTGTCCTTGTGGGATCACCAATGGTTGTGGTGCCCTTGGTTATGAGGCTACGGTATTGACTTCTCCCTCCTTTCTCCTTGGGAAGTTTGAAGCAGGTCTTTTTGAATTGTAGGGAGCATTTGATGATCCCCCTTGATATCTTCCCACTCTTTAACCCAGTCTTGATTCTTTCTCCAAGAGTCACTAGGTATGAGAATCCCGACGAGACACTTCCAACCATTTTCTCGTAATAAAGCCCTTGCAGGGTTCCCATGAACATGTCTACTAGTTCTTTTTCCAGTAGTGGTGGTTGTACACGGGATGCCATCTCCCTCCATCTTTGAGCATATTCTTTGAAGGATTCTTCCTTCTTTTAGGACAAATTTTGGAGTTTCATGCCGGTAGGCGCCATGTCCAGGTTATATTTGTAATGCTTCAAGAAATCATTAGCAAGATCTGCCCAGGTTTGGATATGTGTTCGTTCCAATTGCATGTACCAGTCTAAAGATTCCCCACTCAGACTGTCTTAGAAACAATGGATCATTAGCTTCTGATCATGGGCATGGGTGTGATACGGTGGGAGAACTGACTTGAGGTTTTGCGTTTGTTTTCGCAAATGTTTCGGTTGAGCAAGAGTCGCCACCGACTTTTTATTTTATCCTAAAGGAAAGGTTAAAAAGCACAGGAAAAACCTTTTGAGATGTTTCGTGGGTTCGGGGGGTAGATTATAGAAAGGGAAGGTATTAACACCCTTTCTATCCATGGTTATCCATGGGCTCTTAGTTACTTAGTTCTAGATCAACTTGCCTTTGATTTTCAATTGCTTTGAAATGGTGTGTGTGTGTGTGTTTTGAAAATGTTTTGAAGAAGATGCCTTCGTCTCGGCAACCATTGTAATGACTCATGTTTGAGTATATACAAAGGTGTGTATCTTTTCGAAAAGATGTTTCAAATGTTTTTGGAAGTTTGTTTTGAAAAGTGTTTGTGGAATGTGGATTTTGAAAAGTAGGCAAGTGTTTTTGCAAGTTGGATCAAGTAACTAAGAGTTTGTCTACCCTATTGTACTCAAAGGTTTTTCTCATGTATTAACCCTTTTTAATAATTTTGTTCCACCATTGTATTTGGTGGATAATCTTGCGTTAGGATTTTTAACGGGACAGGCGCGGGTCATCGTATGGACCATGAATGCAATGGTGCCAAGTATCTTTGGCAATTTTGCTTGAAGGGACTATGATCATTTTGATAGGCAACTTTCGAAAGCGTCATCGAGGGACTATGATCATTTTGATTCGTCTTGCCAAAGAAACTTAACGTGCAAGCATGGCCCATTTTGGAAGGCAATAAACGGAATTACCCTAGGGGTGCAAGTGTGAATTGTGTATTGATTTCATGCATTTAATTTTTGATTAGGGGTTGTCTACTTGTTGTTTTCATTTTTTCATACACCCTAGTTACTATCATTTGTGCGAAAGTAATAAAAATGCAGAAAATAGATCCTACGCTATTACAACCCTATTGAAGAGCAAGAAATGTAAAGACAAAACAAAAATAAAAGGAATAAAAATGATCCTTTCGATCTGGGCAGAGACATTCTTCGATTCTACCCTTCCTGACTTCCTTCGATTTGGGCCCAGAGTCAGTAAGGCTGTGTCTTTCGATTTCACCCTTCTCCTGCTTCTTTCGATTGAGACTTGGCAGTCAGTGTGGACATCCTCCTGGCTACTTCTTTCGTTTGAGGCCTGGGGTCAACGTGAAGTACACTCTTTGCCTCAGGCTCCTTGCTATTTCCTTCGACTGCAGGAGTGTTAGGCCCTTAGGTTGAGATTCGAAGGGCTTGAATACTTAGCCAAGCGAAGGATACAGAGAAACCTATTTTAAACTTTTAAAACACAACACTCAAGTGTAACTTTCAAAGCTACAGGCCAATGGGTTAGCACAAGATTAACGGGTCTCAAAAGTCCAAAGTTTAAACAGTCAGGGTCGAAACTTTCAACATGTAGGCATTCAGGATCGAAGATTGAAACATGGTCAAACTCCCTAGATGAAGTATCTACATTTTTTATTGGCATGCACACATAATATAAAAATGAAATGGTTCTAAGTTTATAGTGAACTTACCTCTTGAAGCGCTTAAATCCAAGGAAACTGTAAGTTACCTCCTTGGTAATGAATGGAAGTTCGTTAGGGTCTTCCTGAGGTTAGTTCAATCACCGCCTTGCTTGAACAGTCACTGAATCGAGGGAGGGAGTTTTATAGTGGTGAGTGAATGGAAGGTTATTATATAAGTCTAAAGGATAAATCGAAGGCTGGTTATCAGGCTGTTGGAGAGTGAATCGAAGGATCCACCAAGGTATGAAAGGGTCTGAGTTTTTCTTAAAACGTTGGGAAGTGTCTAAGAGTTTTTTTTTTGTTTTTTGAGAATTTTCGCTAGAGTTTTCTTGCTTTAGGATTTCTTGTGATTTTTTTTCTCTTAGTCAAAAATATGCCCCCTTTCTTTGTCAATGATTCCGGAAAGGTTTGGGAGTTAAAAAAAAACAAAGATGTGACTTGGCTGACACTTTGAGAGGGAAAACAAAAAAATTCAAACAGAAAGGGTATGCTGCATTTGTAGCTTTCGAGGGGCAGTATTTTATTGCCATTTCAGTGCAAGGAATTTGGACAGTGCTTCAGAACTGCTGTGCAGCAGTCCTGGCGTTTTATGGCCAGTGAATCAGGCCCCTGCCTAGCAGCGCATGAGTCTTAGTCAACAAATGCCTTTGGCCTCTCATCCTTTTGTTTTGACTCCCTGACCTCACCTTTCGACCAGACTTTCAGAAACCATCTTATTTTTTTCAATCGAAGTGACGTTCGAATGACTCCCCTAAACAATCCTTCGAATGGGCCAAATTAATGCTCTTGGGATGGAAGGCTCAATCGAAGCTTGCAACGCTGGAGAAGTCACTCCCCCAAACGAAAAAAAAAACGTGCAAGGGCAGGATGTTTGATCGAAAGAGGGCAAAAGAGAGGCTTTTTCCTCCTGGATCGAAGGACACCATCAAGAGGGTTTTTGCCTTGTAAATGAAATAGATTACAAGAGGCTCTTTTCCTCGTGAATCTAAACCAAACTGTGTCAGAGGCCCATGCCCAGTTGAAGGATGCAAGCCAAACTTGTGTCGAAAGAGGTCAAAAGGCCAATCGAAGGAGCTGAAACGAAGGACACTTGTTTTTATCCAAATTTGCCAAAATATTAATTTTATCTGTTTTCCCCCTTTTTGACAGTTTCCTTTTGGTATTGGAAAATCCAAATGCACTTGTTCAAGCTTGAACCTTTGAGAATCCTTGTGAGAAAGGCCTTGAGAATTGAGAGGGCAAATTTTGGGGTACAACAGCTTCCCCTGTTCAATCTTCTTACACCTGAAGAGTTAGATTAGCGAATCTGCCATTTGTGATTTGAAGGTGGAAGATGATTGAACACTAGAGTACCCAGAAATTTGCACTCGGTGATGTGATGGTAGAGGGAATGGGCTTAAAGATGCCATTTGGAGAGGTAATGGATAGGAGGATGGGCTTATAGATGCCATCTGGGGACGTGACAAAACTTTGTCGGGAATGGGCTCATAGATGCCATTTGGAAGTGTCGATCGCGTAAGAGATTCCTTAGCGAGAACTTGCGTACTTGAGAAAGAAAGATGGTTTCCTGGCTTGCTACAGGTGTTGATCTTCAGTCTCTTCATGCAGATGTGACCTGGCTGGATACAGGTATTGAATCTACAATCAATTGCTCACAGATATGCCCTGGCTAGATACAGGAATCGAATCCGAAACTTCAAAAGGTTGCTTACGGACGTGCCCTGGCTGGATACAGGTATCGAATCTCTAAACCATTCATGCAGATATGCCCCGGCTAGATACAGGTGTCGAATCCATAATCAAATACTCACAGATATGCCCTGGCTGGATACAAGAATCGAATCTGGAATTGGCGTCTACAGATATACCCTGGCTGGATACAGGAATCAGATCTGGAAATTGTCGTCTACAGATGTGCCCTGGCTGGATACAGGAATCGGATCTGGAAATTGTCGTCTACAGATGTGCCCTGGCTGGATACAGGAATCGGATCTGGAAATTGTCGTCTACAGATGTGCCCTGGCTGGATACAAGAATTGGATCTGGAAACTCTTCATTCATATATGCCCTGGCTGGATACAGGTATCGAATCTGGAATTGCGATAGTTGATAGTAATCATCTTTGGATTGACCTTTTTCCTCTAAAGGCAAAAACATCAGTTGTATGCAATGTCATGACGTATGATATGCATGATGTCATGATGCTCAAAATGAGATAGTGTTGTATGCACTTTATCATGTATGTAAGCAGGATGTATGAAATGTGAACTGTCCATGAATGTATTTTTGTCTAGGAAAATAAATCCTTGACGACTTCCGGGAACTTGTGGAATCCTGGGCTGACGTTGAAGAGTGGAGTTCTTCATTTACGCTGGGGATGATGGTTGCAAGAATAAATTGGTAGGAGAAGATGACTCCATTGGGGAATAAACTTGTTGGAGAGATTACTCTGCGGGGAATTACTCTGTGGGAAGAGATACTTCGCTGAGGTTTTGATGAGAACTCCACTGGGGATACCGTTGATAAGCTTGTTGGGGAATTTGATGAACTCCGCTGGGGGTAGGAAGAACTTCGCCGAGGACGATCTTTCCGTGGTGATTAGCTGAGGATAACCCAGTTATACCCTGGTGGGGAAATAACCTTTGAATGAAGTCGGGGAGATGCGTTCGTACTCTGCAGGGGATAAGCTTCCAGAATCTATTAGGGATAAGCTTTCCACTTTCCTGGGGAAACTTTGGACTGTACTGGGGAAGGGTTCCACTGGGGTGTCTTGTATTCCGCCGAGGAACAAACTTATACTAAGACTGCCGGGAATGCTTACTGAGGAATGTTTATACTCCACTGGGGAATGTTGAGATCTTCTGGGGATACCCAACTTCCTTAAGGCTGACAGTAGACTAACTCGGCTTGGGGAGAGTACCGCTGACTTGCTAGGGGAACATTGTACCTTTTTAGGGCTAATGGGAGACCAACTCTGCCTGGGGAGAGTATTGCTGAAATCTGGTCTTACTCCGTGGGGAGTTGAGGTAACTTGGTTATGTTCTTCGGCCGAACCTACCTTGGTACCTTGGTGGACAGAGCAACTAGATCGCTTAGACAATTCTTTATTGCCCCTGTTTCTGATGTCATCTGTAATTAGTCCTTTGTTTCGTATGCAAATATTCATGATTAGCAATTAATGTCGAATGCATATATCAAAAATGAACATTGGACGTTCTTTGCAAAACAAAATAGAAAAAGGAAAAACGATGGGTAATTTTGTCTGAAAAATTGAACTTGTATTGATTTCGAGATTCGCCTGTAAATAGGCGTTTTATGTACAGGAAGCTGACGTCCTAGTAAGAGAACGCCGCCGAGCAACATAGAGTTTGTACAATTTTGTGAAAAGAAAACAAAACAGCTATATGAAAAAATAATCCCACTAGGTTCCAACTCTGTTATCGCCTTTATGTCTTCAAGCGTCTAATCACTCTGCTGCTTAGTTGAAGATGAAGCTGATTGATTGGCGCCAAAGTTTGATAGTTGATGCCAGTGTCTGAGATGCAAGGTGATCCAATGAGACATAGTATTACGCTTTATCCCTAACTTTTGCTTGGACCGCCCTTTCGGGTTTTCAGTCCACCGGGATACCCATTTTTGCCCAAGCTGCCTTTTCAGGTTTTCGACTTGCCGGGTGTACATATTTTTTTTTGTTTCGTCCCTTATTTTTGCCCGAACCCTTTTGGTTCGCCGGGAAGCCCTTATTTTTGCCTAGGTGTGTCAACCTAGCGGGTCTTTAATCATGCGTAGTATCTTTTTACTATGTCTGCATTGGCGGGGTGAGGAAGGTCGTCACCATCCATGATGGTTAGAATCATCGCTCCTCTTGAAAAGATGTTCTTAACCACAAATGGCCCTTCGTACGTAGGGGTCCATTTACCCCTGGGATCACCTTGAGGAAGAATGATGCGCTTGATTACCAGGTCTCTGACTCGATACTCTTGTCGTCTGACTTTCTTGTTAAATGCCCTGATCATCCATTTTTGGTACGTCTGACCATGACAAATAGCGGTGAGTCTCTTTTCGTCAATCAGGTTTAATTGATCAAGCCGAGTCTGGATCCAGTCGTCTTCGCTCAAATCTGCATCTTTCACTATCCGGAGAGAGGGTATCTGGACTTCAATAGGCAAAACTGCCTCCATTCCATAGACCAAGGAAAAGGGAGTTGCCCCCGTTGACGTCCGTGCTGAGGTACGATACCCATGAAGAGCAAACGGTAACATTTCGTGCCAATCTTTGTAGGTCACTGTCTTCTTCTGCATAATCTTCTTGATGTTCTTATTCGCTGCTTCTACAACCCCATTCATCTTCGGCCAGTAGGGAGAAGAGTTATGGTGTTGTATCTTGAATTGCTCGCAGAGTTCAGTGATCATCTTGTTGTTAAGATTGATACCATTGTCCGTAATGATCCTCTCAGGTACACCGTATCGACAGATCAGGTTGTGCCGAATGAACCGTGCCACGACGTTCTTGGTAACGGTAGCGTAGGAAGCTGCTTCAACCCATTTTATGAAGTAATCAATCGCTACCAAGATGAAGCGGTGCCCGTTAGTTGCAGTAGGTCTGATTTCGCCGATCATATCAATGCCCCACATTGCAAAAGGCCAAGGTGCTGTCAAGACATTCAGAGGAACCTGAGGAATGTGCACCTTATCAGCATAGATCTGGCATTTATGACAAGTTCGAGAATGCTGATAACAGTCGGCTTCCATTGTGGACCAGAAATATCCTGACCGAAGGATTTCCTTTGCCATGGTATGTCCACTGGAATGTGTTCCGAAGGTACCTTCGTGTAGCTCTGCCATGATCCTTTCTGCTTCAGTCTTATCCACACAATGCAGTAAGGTTGAATCATGGTTTCGCTTGTAGAGAGTGTTGTTGCTGAGGAAGAACTTTGCCACAAACCTTCTCAGAAACTTCTTGTCATTAACAGATGCGCCTTCGGGGTATTCTTGAGCTTCAAGGTACCTCTTTAGTTCATGATACCACGTGTGATCGGTGGAAATAGAACTGACTGTTTAAAGCTGGTTCGCGAAATGTCACGGAAGCAAGAGTCGCCACCGTCTTTTATTTTCTCCAACATGGACAAGACAAAAGCACAACAAAATTCCTTATGAGAATGTTTCTCGGTTCGGGAGGTAGGTTTATAGAAAGGGAAGGTGTTAGCACCCTTTCTATCCATGGTTATCCATGGGCTCTTAGATACTTGCTCTTATGTTTTCAAAATGTTTGCTTTTCAAGATGTGAGTGGGCTTGAAAAAGTTTCTTTAAAAGATTTCTGAATGACTCTTGTATCTGTCCTCAAGAGTGTTTGAAAAATTTGTTTTGGAAGCTTTTTGAAAGTGTCAGTGTGAAAAGATTTTTGATTTGTTTTTTAGAGAGCAAGTATCCATGAGTCATCTACCTACCCTAAGGAATTAGGCTGTGTAAAAGTCCTTAAGGTAGTGCCATCCCACCATTGAAAGGTAGGTAGCACCACCGTTGGAGGTGTTCGGGTCAATTCGATTGAGGGACAGTGTGGTCACCGAAGCAACAGTTAGGACACCTTAGAAGTAACCCTAGTGTCCTAGATCCTTTTTTAATCCGAGGTAACCGTTCCGAGGCAACTGTTTCGAGGCAACTGGATCTTGGACATAAGAGCGACCGCTAAAACGTCCTATACTTGACGACCACGTTTCGAAGGCAACGAGTGAGGCGTACCCTAGAAGTGATGTGTGTATTGTGTGTTGTTTTCATGCTATGTTTTATCTTTGATCATGGCATTGTGAGCTACGCATTGTTTTTAATTACCATACATTCTTTCATGCAAGTTTAGCAGTTAGGAGTGCGGAAAATTAAATACAGAAAGGTAAAAGCTACGCTATTACAAGGCGGGGATCTATACATCGCCAAAATACAAAGACCCGTTTTTGATAAAAGATGCGGAAAGTAAAAGAAAAGCGATAAACCTAATTACTATTACATCCTTGAACAATTACATAATGATCGATAAGAAAATAATGCGCGAAAAGAATTAAAACCAGGACGTCCGAGGGTTTTGACCCTTTGCTTGAAATTAAATTAAATTAGGACCTAATTAATTATTTAATTAAAGAAAAGAAAGTGTTTTTTATGTTTTTTGTATTTATTAAAAATAAAGAAAATAAGAGAAAACCCTAATTCTAAGTTTATTTTAATTATTAATGAAAATATTAAAGTTAACCTAATTTAAGCTAATTAATTAATTTACATGTTATTTACAAAAATAATAATAATAATAAATAATGATAAAAATAATCAATTAAGAAAAAGATAAAAATGTCAAAACCTAATTCTATGTAGTTTTTATTTATTAAAAAAAGGGTTAAAATTAAAACCTTAAATTAAACTAAATTAATTATTAGTATTTATTTACAAAAATAGATTAATGGTAAATTTAATAAATAATTAAAAATAAAACATTTTTTGAGTTTCTGATTTTTTATTAGGAGAAACTATTTTATGGTGAATTAATAAAAATAATTAAAGCAATTAAAAGAATTAGAAAAAAGAAGAAAATAAAAATTTAAAAATGCAAAGCAAACCAAGGGGGGTGTCTGGCCCAAAGTGGAGGTGTTTGTGAGGAATTTTGGCCCATTGAAGACAAGCCTCATTGACTTTTCCTGATCGTGTGGATGCTCATTGACTGGACCATATGATGGACTTCATTCTGTGGCCATTGGATCGTTGATCAAGACCATCTGGCAAGCTACGCATGAGTACGTATGGTGGGACGCTGGATGAGGCGCTGCACTAGAATACGTTAAAACAAAAATTATCAATTATGTGGGGGGGACCTGGGAATCAAACCCAGGTCCCAGCGTTTGCAAAGCGTGTCATCCACCATCTGAGCTACCAAGCACGTTTGTATACATAATAATAAAGAAATATAATATATGAAAAGTGCCCATTATGCTAAAACATTAAAAAAGCGCGCTAAGGTTTAAACTCCCTAATCACATGAGGCCACGCCCATCTTCTTCCTCGTTTTCACCTGCAACATGAATAAAATAGCGGGGGTTTTAAACCCCCACAAAACACAAGTCCAGAAAATAACAATTAGAGCTGTACACCATATAAAAAAAGCGCGAGGGTGTCAATGGATTCGTCTTGTTGCAACGAATTTGCCCATATAGGTTTTGAGGTCCAATTTTACAGTACAAGGAAAACCCCAATATGGAAGCTCTGAAACCCTAATATTCTTCAATGGTGGATTTCGATTTAGGAAGATTTAGCACAATTAAACTATATCAAAAGCTTCAGGAATGTGTCAGCAACATAAATCAATAATCAAAACATAACAATGATGCATAGAAATTAGAATTCGATTATGGAAATATTTGTTAAAATCGTGACTCTGTTCTACCGTTTCCTTGGGTATGAGAGCTTGTTCTTGATGATAGTAGCTTCCTGGGGACTCAGGTGATATGTTTGAATCACTTTTAAGCCTTGAATCCACCTGCAAATAGGATTTCAGTTTCACAATTTTCTTGGAATTTTTGCAAATTGGTTATGGAATATTAGCAGCTTTCACGTGTATGAGGGTTCAGGCTTTCATTCAGCATATGTATGTGATGCAAATTAGGTCAAAACCTTGGCCCAAAAGTCCATGAATTAATGTTTGCAATCTTTGATTTTCAATTATGTGGTTTTCAATCTTTTTTCAATGAAAACCTTGCCAATTATGGAAGATCTTGTTCCCTTGAGTGATGCACGAAATCTTTAGCATGTGTGGAGTGTATTTGCTCCATAAAAAGATTTGACAACCATGCTTTGATATTTTTCTACAATTAAAACCAATTAAATGAATTAATAATAATAAAAATTCAATTAATTAATTAAAAATAAGAAAATAAATCATTTTAAGTTCAATGGGTCGTGCATAGGCCTTGGGTAATGATTCAATAAAGAATTTGAGGTTCATTAGCAAAATTGAAGCTTTTTAGGCAAAGTTGACTTTTGAAAGTTCCCAAAAATTTTCCAACTTCTCCAATGCATATCTTGCTCAATTTTGAAGCTATGAACATGTTCTTGGACATTTTGGAAAGGTCTTGAAGTCCTCTAACCAATGCCTTTGGTCCCATGTCATTTTGATTCACCAATCTCAAGTTATGGTCTTTGACTTAAAGTGCCTTTTTGTTGACTTTTGAAAATGACCTATAATGTTGAAATTGATAACTTTTTGTGAGAGCATTTATTGGACTTGGAGTGTGAATATGAGTTGTAGGAAATTTCATCCCCTTCAAAATGAGATTTGGATGGTATTTTTCTGATAAACCATGAAGAAGTTATGCCTTGGTCAAGTTACAGTTGACTTTTCAGTTGTCCAAAAATAGAAACTTTTGCATCTTGAGACTTTTTGAGCCATGCTTATGGAATCATGATCAAGAATTGATCAAATGATGATTGTGGCTTCAAAATAAGATGTTGACCAAATTTTTTGACTTTTGACTGTCAAATGACCATTTTGCCCCTGCAGTTGACTGTGAAGCATTTAGGGTTTTTGACTATGCAACTTGATGCTGTGAGCCTTGAAACTTGACATATGAATGCTTGACAATGTATATAGGCATATGGGACTTGATTGGACCCTTGAGAACCTCATTTTCTTTGCCAGAACCAAAACCCTAATTTTGACTGTGTTAGGATGCAATTGGACTGTGCAACCCTTGAGAGATTTGAATCATCTGGAGATTGATCTTGCCAAATCTTGAAGAATATGGGAGGGAAAATTTTGGGGTACAACAGTTGCCCCTGTTCAATCTTCTTAGACCTGAGGAGGTAGATTGGCTGGCGTGCCTTTCGTAATCCGAAGGTGGAAGATGATTGAACACTAGAGTGCCCAGAAATTTGCACTCACATAGTAGAATGTTAGCAGTGTGATGGCGAGAATGGGCTTACAGATTCCATTTGGAAAGATGATGGATAGGAGGATGGGCTTATAGATGCCATCTGGAAGTGCGACAGGACCTTGTCGGGAATGGGCTTATAGACGCCATTTGGAGACTGTTGGTATGTGGATGGGCTTATAGATGCCATCTAGGCGTCGATCGCGTAAGAGATTCCTTAGCGAGAACTTGCGTACCTGAGAAAGAAAAATAATTACCTGGCCTGTTACAGGGGTTGATCTTCAAACTCTTTATGTGGATGTGCCCTGGCAGGATACGAGAATCGAGTCTGGAATTCTTCAGACGTGCCCTGGCAGGATACAGGAATCGAGTCTGGAATTAGTCGTCAACAGATACACCCTGGCAGGATACAGGAATCGGATCTTCAAACTCTTCAGACGTGCCCTGGCGGGATACAAGAATCGAGTCCGGAAAATAGTCGTCAACAGATACGCCCTGGCAGGATACAAGAATCGGATCTTCAAACTCTTCAGACGTGCCCTGGCAGGATACAGGAATCGAGTCTAGAAAATAGTCGTCAACAGATACACCCTGGCAGGATACAGGAATCGGATCTTCAAACTCTTCAGACGTGCCCTGGCAGGATACAGGAATCGAGTCCGGAAAATAGTCGTTAACAGATACACCCTGGCAGGATACAGGAATCAGATCTTCAAACTCTTCAGACGTGCCCTGGCAGGATACAGGAATCGAGTCCGGAAAATAGTCGTCAACAGATACACCCTGGCAGGATACAGGAATCGGATCTTCAAACTCTTCAGACGTGCCCTGGCAGGATACAGGAATCGAGTTCGGAAAATAGTCGTCAACAGATACACCCTGGCAGGATACAGGAATCGGATCTTCAAACTCTTCAGACGTGCCCTGGCAAGATACAAGAATCGAGTCCAGAAAAATAGTCGTCAACAGATACACCCTGGCAGGATACAGGAATCAGATCTTCAAACTCTTCAGACGTGCCCTGGCAGGATACAGGAATCGAGTCCTGAAAATAGTCGTCAACAGATACACCCTGGCAGGATACAGGAATCGGATCTTCAAACTCTTCAGACGTGCCCTGGCAGGATACAGGAATCGAGTCCGGAAAATAGTCGTCAACAGATACACCCTGGCAGGATACATGAATCGGATCTTCAAACTCTTCAGACGTGCCCTGGCAAGATACAGGAATCGAGTCCGGAAAAATAGTCGTCAACAGATACACCCTGGCAGGATACAGGAATCAGATCTTCAAACTCTTTAGACGTGCCCTGGCAGGATACAGGAATCGAGTCCGGAAAATAGTCGTCAACAGATACACCCTGGCAGGATACAGGAATCGGATCTTCAAACTCTTCAGACGTGCCCTGGCAGGATACAGGAATCGAGCCCGGAAAATAGTCGTCAACAGATACGCCCTGGCTGGATACAGGAATCGGATCTTCAAACTCTTCAGACGTGCCCTGGCAAGATACATGAATCGAGTCCGAAAAATAGTCGTCAACAGATACACCCTGGCAAGATACAGGAATCAGATCTTCAAACTCTTCAGACGTGCCCTGGCAGGATACAGGAATCGAGTCCAGAAAATAGTCGTCAACAGATACACCCTGGCAGGATACAGGAATCGGATCTTCAAACTCTTCAGACGTGCCCTGGCAGGATATAGGAATCGAGTCCAGAAAATAGTCGTCAACAGATACACCCTGGCAGGATACAGGAATCGGATCTTCAAACTCTTCAGACGTGCCCTGGCAGGATACAGGAATCGAGTCCGGAAATGATCGCTCACAGACATGCCCTGGCTAGATACAGGTATCGAATCTGGAATTGCGACATTTGATAGTAATCATCTTTGTATTGATCTTGGTCCTGAAAAGACAAAATGTTAGTTGTATGCAATGTCATGATGTATGAAATACGTGATTTTCTCAGAATAAATGAGATTGTATGTCCATGATGCGTATGTGCATGCTATAATGTATGAAGATGTGATGTTTATGACTGTATTTTTGTCTAGGAAAATAAATCCTTGACGGATGCCGGGAAGTTAACTCCTGGGCTGATGTTGAAGAGTAGAGTTCTTCGTCTCCGCTGGGGATGATGGTTGCAAGAATAAACCTGTAGGAGAAGATGACTCCGTTGAGGAATAAACTTTGCTGGATAGACTATTCTGCGGGGAATTACTCTGTGGGAGAAGAGGTACTTTGTTGAGATGTTGATGATAACTCCGCTGGGGCTACCATTGATATGAGCTCTGTTGGAGGATTTGATGAACTCCGCTGGGGATAGGAAGACTTCGCCGAGGACGATCTTTCCGTGGTAATCAGCTGAGGATAACCCGGTTATAAGCTCTGGTGGGGAAATAACCTTTGAATATGGTCGGGGAGAGACGTATGTGCTCTGTGGGAGACCAGCTTCCAGAATCTACTGGGGATAAGCTTCCAGAATCTACTGGGGATATTGATTCAACTCTCCTGGGGAAACTTTTGGACTGCACCGGGGAATAGCTCCACTGGGGTGTCTGTATTCCACCGGAGAACAATCTTATATTAAGACTGCCGGGGATTCTTGCTCAGGAACGTCTGTATACTCCGCTGGGGAATGTTGAGATCTTCTGGGGATACCCAACTTCCTTAAGGCTGACAGTAGACTAACTCTGCTTGGGGAGATTATCACTGATTTGCTAGGGATACTGTGCCTTGTTAGGGTTGATGGGAGACCAACTGTTTGGGAGAATTGTTGAGTCTTATTTTACTCTGCAGGGAGTGAAGGTATCTGGGTTACATTCTTCAGCCGAACTTACCTTGGTACCTTGGTGGCCAGAGCAATTAGATTGCTTTAGACAACTCATTATTGCCCCTGTTTCTGATGTTACATGTAATTAATCCTTTGTTTCGTATGAAAATATTTATGAGTTAGCAATTAGTGTCAAATGCATATATCACAATTGAACATTGGACGTTCTTTACAAAACAAAAAACAAAAAAGGAAAAAACAATTGGCGATTGGTCTGAAAAGTGAATTTGTATTGATTTTTGAATTAGCCTGTAAATAGGAGTTTATGTACAAGAGGCTGACGTCCTAGTAAGAGAACGCCGCCGAACAACAGAGTTTATACAATTTTGTGAGAAAGGAAAACAAAACAGCTGTGTGAAAAGAGTAATCCCACTGGGTTCCAACTCTGCTATCGCCTTTATATCTTCGACCGTCTCATCACTTGGCTGCTTAGTTGAAGATGAAGCTGATTGATTGATGCCGTCTGAACTTGATGTTGATGCCGGATTCTGGATGCAAGGTGATTTAATGAGACATAGTATTACGCTTTAATCCCTAACTTTTGCCTGGACCGCCCTTTCGGGTTTTCAGTCCACCGGGATACCCATTTTTGCCCAAGCCGCCTTTTCAAGTTTTCGACTTGCCGGGTGTACAGATTTTTTCCTTTCATCCCTTATTTTTGCCCGAACCCTTTTGGTTCGCCGGGAAGCCCTAATTTTTGCCTAGGTATGTCAACCTAGCGGGTCTTTTATCATGCGTAGTATCTTTTTACTATGTCTGCATTGGCGGGGTGAGGAAGGTCGTCACCATCCATGGTGGTTAGAATCATGGCTCCTCCTGAGAAGACATGTTTAACCACGAATGGCCCTTCGTACGTAGGGGTCCATTTGCCCCTAGGATCCCTTTGAGGAAGAATGATGCGCTTGATTACCAGGTCCCTAACTTGATACTCTTGTGGTCTGACTTTCTTGTTAAATGCCCTGATCATCCATTTTTGATACGTTTGACCATGACAAATAGCAGTGAGTCTCTTTTCGTCAATTAGGTTTAATTGATCAAGTCGAGTCTGGATCCAGTCATCTTCGCTCAGATCTGCATCCTTCATTATCCGGAGAGAGGGTATCTGGACTTCAATCGGCAAGACTGCCTCCATGCCATAGACCAAGGAAAATGGGGTTGCCCCGGTTGACGTTCTTGCTGAGGTACGATACCCATGAAGAGCAAACGGTAACATCTCGTGCCAATCTTTATAGGTCACTGTCATCTTCTGCACAATCTTTTTAATATTCTTATTGGCTGCTTTTACAGCCCCGTTCATCTTCGACTGGTAAGGAGAAGAGTTGTGGTGCTGTATCTTGAATTGTTCGTAGAGCTCAGTGATCATCTTGTTGTTGAGATTGGTACCATTGTCCATAATGATCCTTTCTGGGATGCCGTATCGAAAGATCAGGTTGTGTCGAATGAACCGTGCCACGACGTTCTTGGTTACGGTGGCATAGGAAGCTGCTTCAACCCACTTCGTAAAGTAATCAATCGCTACCAGGATGAAGCGATGCCCATTGGATGCTGTGGGTTTAATCTCGCCGATCATATCAATGCCCCACATTGCAAAAGGCCAAGGTGCAGTCAAGACATTCAGAGGGACTGGAGGAACGTGCACCTTATCAACATAGATTTGGCACTTGTGACATGTCCGAGAATGTTGGTAACAATCAGCTTCCATTGTGGACCAGAAATATCCTGCCCGAAGGATTTTCTTTGCCATGGTATGTCCACTGGAATGCGTTCTGAAGGTACCTTCATGTAGTTCTGCCATGATTCTTTCTGCTTCAGTCTTATCCACACAACGCAGTAAGGTTGAATCATGGTTTCGCTTGTAGAGAATGCCGTTGCTGAGGAAGAACTTTGCAGCGAACCTTCTCAGAAACTTTTTGTCATTGACAGATGCACCGTCGGGGTATTCTTGAGCTTCCAAGTACATCTTCACCTCATGATACCAGGGTTTTTCAGTTACTATCTCAGCCTCAAGATCACAACAATATGCAGGTTCATCCAGTTTCCAGATAATGATCCGGGGAGCCTCGTTGTCCCATTTGACTTTGAACATAGAAGACATCGTAGCTAGCGCGTCCGCCAACTGATTCTCCTCTCTTGGGAAGTGTTCAAAAGTTATCTCTATGAAATGGGGGATCAATATCAACACACATTCTTTGTAAGGAATAAGATTTGGGTGTTTCGTATCCCACTCGCCTTTGATCTGATTGATCACGAGAGTGGAATCTCCGAAGACACTTAGAAACTTGATCCTTAAGTCAATTGCAGCTTGAAGACCCATGATGCATGCCTCATACTCCGCCATGTTGTTGGTGCAGTTGAAACATAGCCGGGCAGTGAGTGGAGTATGAGTGCCTTTTGGGGATATGATCACAGTGCCGATACCGTTACCCAAAGCGTTGGAGGCTCCGTCAAAGTGCATAGACACTCAGGATCCTTCCTCAGGTCCTTCATCCGGTCCAGGTACTTCACAATCAGTCACTACCATGATATCCTCGTCCGGAAATTCAAAGTTCATAGATTGGTAGTCATTCACTGCCTGATGTGCCAAATGGTCTGCCACTACACTTCCCTTGATTGCTTTTTGAGTCGTATACTGGATGTCGTATTCTGTCAAGATCATTTGCCATCTTGCTATTCTTTCGGACAGAGCAGGCTTTTCGAATATGTACTTTATTGGATCCATTTTTTGAAATCAACAGAGTAGTGTGAGTCAGCATATACTGTCTCAGCCGGCGAGCAGCCCATACCAAAGCGCAACAAGTTTTCTCGAGCAGTGAGTATCGGGTCTCACAGTCGGTAAACTTTTTGCTAAGGTAATAAATGGCATGCTCTTTTCGGCCAGACTCTTCATGCTGCCCCAGCACACACCCCATTGAGCTGTCAAGTACTGTCAGGTATAGTATTAGAGGTCTCCCTTCAACCGGTGGCATAAGAATAAGTGGTTCTTGGAGATACTCTTTGATTCTGTCAAAAGCGGTCTGACATTCATCATTCCAACGTACTACTTGATCTTTCTTCAGCAGCTTGAAGATTGGTTCACAGGTAGCAGTTAGATGCGAGATGAACCGGGCAATGTAATTCAAACGTCCTAGAAAGCCTCAAACTTCTTTCTCTGTCTTGGGAACTGGCATCTCTTGTATGGCTTTAATCTTGGCAGGGTCCACTTGAATACCTTTGTCTCTCACGACGAAGCCTAGCAACTTCCCAGATCTTACCTCGAATGTGCACTTGTTCGGGTTCAACCTTAGCTTGTATAACTTCAGACGGTCAAACAACTTCTGTAGATGGTCAAGGTGTTCCTCCTCAGCTTGGGACCTTGCAATCATATCATCGACGTACACTTCAATCTCATGATGGATCATGTCATGAAATAAAGCAACCATGGCACGTTGGTAGGTTGCCCCAACATTTTTCAGTCCAAAAGGCATGACCTTGTAGCAGAAGGTGCCCCACTGAGTAACAAAAGTAGTCTTCTCCATGTCTTCAGGAGCCATTTTAATCTGATTATAACCTGAAAAGCCGTCCATGAAGGAGAACACCTTGTGCTGAGCAGTATTGTCAACCAGAACGTCGATGTGAGGCAGGGGGAAATCATCCTTGGGGCTCGCCCTGTTCAAATCCCTGTAACCAACACACATTCTGACCTTGCCATCTTTCTTCGGCACCGGAACCACGTTGGCAACCCACTGAGGGTAAGAAGTTACTGCAAGAAAGCCGACATCAAATTGCTTCATAACTTCAGCTTTGATCTTCTCGGACATCTCTGGACGCATACGGCGGACCTTTTGTTTAACCGGAGGGTAGTCTTCCTTGGTAGGCAAATGATGAACTACAATGTCAGTATCCAACCCAGGCATGTCTTCGTAGGACCAGGCAAATATTTCCACATAATCATGCAACATCTGAATCAACCGCTGTTTTACGCTGAGCTCTAGATTGGCACGAATCTTAATTTCCTTTCTATCTGTCTCAGTACCCAGATTTACCGTTTCCACTGGCTCTTCATGTGGCTGAATGGCCCTCTCTTCCCGGAGTAGCAGTCTTGCAAGCTCGCCAGGCACTTCGCAATCATCTTCACCTTCGTCTTCGGCTAAGTTGATCGGATTTTCGAAGTCATAACTGGCAGTAGCAGAGTCGTTACCAGTGAGATCCAGAGTGGATTGAAACCTGTATAGGTGAGTGTGTGTAAATATAGCTGTTTTGCAATATATAAAGAAAGAAAAGGAGCACAAGATTTGAAATGTCAAAAACGTCCAATGTTTTTATTCATGATATATGGAAATGACAAGTAATAAGCCCTCACAAATGAAGCCAACGGTGCCCCGGGTAAGACACCGGGCCATAAAGTTTCACATTATTGTTCGTTACAAATTTAAAAACAGAGGAATTCATTACTGAGTAACAAAAGTAACAGGTATGTAGTCTTTTGCAGTCCAATTGTTCAGTCCACCGTCGGTTGTCGGGTAGATCCAGCTATCAAACTCCGATTCCTCTGCATCGTCTTCAATAGCATTCACTCCCGGGTTGGTGATGAACACGGGAGGTCTTCCGATCCTTGCTTTGCGTACAATCCCCTGAGCCTCTGCAGTGAAACCCAGCCCAAACTTGTCAGTCTTTGGAGTAAAATCAGGGAGCCTGCCCCAGTTTGCATATTCACCTTTTTCAATCACAGCCCGTGCGTCTTTCAAGGAAGCCATCTTCAAAGGAGAGCCTTCTTCAATTACTGTCTCAGCTGACGCCAATGTTGGAGGTACCTCTTCAAAATGTTGAAAGGGGGTCTCAATGAACTCCCCGTCCATCTCTATATACCGGAACGAATTCAGATGACTAACCATGTATTCTTCCTCCCCCTGTACTGTAACAATCTTCCCTCTGACATGGTACTTAAGCTTTTGGTGTAGAGTGGATGTCACAGCCCCAACCTTGTGGATCTAAGGACGACCCAGCAAACAAGAATAGGATGGACGAATGTCCATCACATAGAACATGGAATCAAAGACTTGGGAACCAACCCGGATCGGAATATCTACCTCACCATGTACCATCCTCTTCGACCCGTCAAAGGCTCGGACAACGATGTTACTAGGCTTCAACTCCAAACCCTCACAATCCAACCTGTCTAAGGCCTTCTTGGGTAGTACGTTCAGTGAAGAACCGGTGTCTACCAACACGTGTGCAAGAGTAGTGCCCCTGCATTCAATGGAGACATGCAGGGCATCATTATGGTTCTTCCCCTTAGCGGTCAGATCAGCATCAGAGAAACCCAACCCATTGTCAGCGGTCAAGTTGGCCACACAATCAGTAAATTGATCAGCAGACGTCTCTTGTGGCACATGAGCCGTCTTTAGGAAGGAAATCAGGGCCTTGGCATGGGCCTCTGAGCACAACAACAATGATAGCATAGAGATCTTAGAGGGGGTATGCCCCAGCTGCTCAACGACGTTGAAATCACTCTTCTTGATTATCTTGAGAATTTCCTCCATCTCTTGCTGGGAGGCTTCAACATTAACAGTCTTCGGTGCCTCCATCTGGGCAGGCATATCAACAATCCCTTTTCCCCGAGTGTCAGATGACTCGGCAGCAGGGGTAGAAGCTTGATCAGGAGGGAAAATAGGCGCACTTGTAGGTGTGATGATAAGAGGTCTTCGGATAACTGGTGGCGCAATGTCAGTGTAACACCCCGTTTTTGATTAAATGTTATTTAAGTTATTTTTTTCCGAAATTATCAAATTAAATCTATTTTAAGAAATATATTTATTTGATATCAATTAAAATGTTAATTCGGTTATTTGAAATAAAAATATTCATAATGATAAAATACTATTTTGAGTAATATTATTTTGGTGTGTATTTGGCTTCGTTTGATTTATCGGTATAATTTAGTTTTTATGGAATAAATATTAATTAAATGTAATATGGTTTTAATAGAATTATATGATATAATTTGAATTAAATAGATCGGGCCAAATTAGAATTTTAGAAAGTTAGGGGGAGGAAAGTAAGTAGTAGTAAAATTTGTTTTATAAGATAGAAAGTAGGATAGTTGGTAAGAAGAGATATAGAAAGAAAAAAGAAAAGAAGAGAGAAAGAGGAGAAGAGAAGAAAGGAAGCTAGGTTTGGAGTTGCATCATCATCATCTTGTTTCAAGAAAATCCACACCAAGGTAAGGGGTTTGATTCTCCAATGCTTATAGTTAGGGTTTGATTTGGTATATTTCTATTTGGGATAAAATTGATGTTAGGATTTTTGAGATTTGTTGAGATAAATTAGGAGAGTTAATTTAGGTGTTAGTGTTGTGGGATTATTGTTTTGTTAATAAAAATTAAATTAGAAAAACTAAATTATATTAATTAATTTTAGTTTTATAAACAAGAAATAGAAGAGGAAATAGCAGTACGTTGAAATTGGCTAAGAATCAAACTTGCAGAATATCTTTTTTAATAAACTAGTGGTAAGTCTTTGAAATGAAGTTTAGTAATACTATAAAATAAAACTAGCAGTGGGTACTTGAAATGAAGTTTAGTAATACTATAAAATAAAATTAGCAGTAAGTATAGAATTAGAACTACTAACAGCATGTATAGAAATGAAAGTTAAGGTTGGAAAAATAAAAAATAGCAGTATGTTAGTACAAGCAGTATGTTAGTATAAGGTTAGAAACTAAAGGCTTAGCAGACTAAAAGCTATCAATAAGTTTTATTTAATTTTGTTTTTGTTTTTTTTTCTTAATTTAATATATTAAATATTTATATTAATTAAATACAAATATGACATAAGCTAGCCGATTTAATTTGGAACCCGATTATGTTCTGATTTCCCGATTTCGGCAATTTCGGTGACGGAGTAAGTTGCTCTGAATTTACCGAAAATTGACGTGCTAGCATAATTCGACGTGTAGATTAACGTAGTGAAGTTCGTTTTGCGAAATTTCGACTTTTTAAGAATCGACCCGATTTTAGTACGAAATGAAATAAATTGAGTTTAATCCCGAATTTAAGCGTTCGAGTTACATTCCGGTGACTCGATCGCGATGAGTAACATTGAGAGTAATGCCGGTTCATTGATGATGACTTTATGTTGAAATATACTTTCCGATTTGGAATTGTTTGATAGTTGATGGTTTATGTTTTGGTTGAGTAAGTAACTTGTTTGTATACATTTTACTTGACGTTGTGATTGTTAAATTATATGTATGCATGCATGTACAATAGTTGATGTTCCATTGGTTGGATTTGATGGTATGTGTATGTTAAGATTATTGTGAATCTTAATTTCATGCATTGGTTATATTGTACATTGCATGGCGTGGTTGGTCTTGAAACAGAGACGGTGAAACTGTGGGTTCACATGATTTTATAGACGGTGACCCTAGTGTGGGAATAGACGTAGTGACCTTGATCCGGAAGGGAAACATAGGTGGTGGAACATTGGGTCCACAATATCTAGACGGTGACCCTATTGTGGGAAAAGACGTAGTGACCTTGATCCGGAAGGGAAACATAGGTGGTGGAACCTTGGGTCCACGAGTCGGTACCGCATTCGCATACGTTGAGTCGTGTTGTGAGTCACATGCATAATTGTGCATGTTATGTATGTGTGTTGATGTGTTTGATTATGTGCCAATGTTGTTGTTGTTTGAATTATGGTTATGTGCCAAGGATGTGAGTATTCAGATAATCGGTTTACATGGTTAATGCGTTGGAAATGGATTCCTTGAGTAAGGATACTATAGGTGATAAAATGAACATGATCATTATGTATTGCTTTATTTATTTCCATTTCATTTACTTAAAATTACATGTTATATGATTATTGGAATTCTTACCCTTCTGTTGGAAAATGCTTTTGATGGCATTGTTCAGGTACCGAGGACGGTAGCGCGAGGCACTAGTTAACGAATGCATTGGATTGCAATCTGTTTTATTTTGATTAGAGTCGAGTCGATGCTCTGGTAGTAACACATGGGGGGGAATTTATTTAGTGTCGAACTCGATTATTTTGTATTTGGATCATGATGTATATAATCCTTATTCGTGTATATGATGTTTTGTATATGTGAGACTTGATAACATATGCTTATGTGAATTATGATGGCTTGATGCCTTGAATTACGTTTTGATTCCTCCATAAATGGAGATGATGTGAAATTATGAAACTCCGTTGCGTTTGCACGAGAGAATGAAGTAAATATTTATTGTATGTTTGTTTTGTGTTGGAATGCTTATACTTTCAAACATACCCTGTCTGTTTTTCTTTAAAAACTTTGGAATGTGATGTGTGTTGTGGCATCCCTTCCGTGCAATTTTATTTCTCTGATTTTAATCTTTACCTTTAATTGGGGGTATTTAGAAGGGGTGTTACAATAGTGGTATCAGAGCATAGTCGGTCAGTTGTCAGGTCTTATTTTGTTAATCCCTTGTATTTGATTGTGTGGCTAACGCGATCAATACTTTGTGTCGTTCAGAAGATGGCTGGTAGAAGGAATGATGATGCTTTAGCTGAGGCATTGAGGTTGCTTGCGGGGTCAATAAATCAGATGCCGCAAACGACTCAAGCGCCACATGATGGTACTGAAGATGCTTTCCGTGCTCTTGGGAAGTTCCAAAAGAACAAACCGCCTACTTTCAAGGGAGAGCATGCTCCGGTGGAAGCTCAAGAATGGTTAAAAGCAATTGAGAAAATCTTCCGTGTGATGAATTGCATCGACGCTCAGAAAGTGCAATTCGGAACACACATGCTGATTAAAGAGGCCGAAGACTGGTGGATCAACGCTAGTCAGAGGTATGAGGAGGAGCATGTTGTGGTGACTTGGGAAATTTTCCGAGATGCATTCTTGGAGAATTATTTTCCGGAGGATGTTCGTGGTAAAAAGGAAGTTGAATTCCTGGAATTGAAACAAGGTAGTGGTTCGGTAGCTGACTATGCGGCTAAATTTCAAGATTTGATCAAATACTGTCCTCACTACAATACTGTTAATGCTGAGAGGTCGAAGTGCCTTAAGTTTGTTAATGGTTTGAGGCCGGACATAAAGAAGGCGATTGGGTATCAGCAGATTACAAGATTCTCTGAGTTGGTTAATAAGAGTCGTATCTACGACGAAGACAGTCGGGATAGCACTGCTTATTACAAGAGCTTGAGTGAGAAAAGAGGTAAGGGACAGATGCGTCCTAAGCCTTATGATGGAAGAGGAAAGAGACCAATAAGTAGTGGAAAGAGTCCGAGTGGGGGAGTGACTACTCCAATCAAATGTTTTAAAGGTGGTAAAGAGGGACATCGTGCTATGGAATGTCGCCAGGGGATAGTTAAGTGTTTCAAGTGTGACAGGGTGGGTCACAAAGCGGTGGATTGTAGAGTTGGTGGGAGTGTAGCTTGCTTTAATTGTGGTGAGCGAGGCCACATAAGTACCAAATGTCCAAAGCCAAAGAAGGAAGTTGGAAAAGTATTCGCTTTATCTGGAGCAGAGACTTCTGCTGAGGAACGTCTAATCAGAGGTACATGCTTTATCTCTAATGTGCCTTTGGTTGCTATTATTGATACGGGTGCGACGCATTCGTTTGTTGCTTTAAATTGTGCCAAGAGATTGGGCCTTGTCTTGTCTACTTTGGATCGAAGTATGGAGGTAGATACACCTGCGATGGGTTCAGTTTCTACTTCAGTTGTTTGTTTGAAGTGTCCTTTGCGCATGTGCGGAAGAGATTTCGAAGTTGATCTCGTGTGTCTTCCTTTGCATCAGATAGATGTGATTCTGGGTATGGACTGGTTGAAAGCCAACCATGTCTATATCAACTGTTTTGCTAAGGCTGTTCTTTTTCTCGAGTCCGAGAAAGATGGTGTGGTTTTCTTGTCTACACAGCAAGTTGAGAAGAGTGTGAAGAATGAAGATGGGTTGTTTATGCTTATGGCGAGTATGGTTTTGGAAGATGGTAGAGTAAGAAAGGATTATCCAGTGGTATGCGAATTTTCTGAAGTGTTTCCTGAAGAGATTACGGATTTACCTCCTGAGCGTGAGGTAGAGTTTTCCATCGACTTAATTCCTGGTACTAGTCCTGTTTCGATGGCTCCTTATAGGATGTCACCGTCGGAACTAGTGGAGCTGAAGAGTCAGCTGGAAGAGTTGCTTGACAAAAGGTTTATTCCTCCTAGTGTGAGCCCGTGGGGTGCTCCAGTTTTACTTGTGAAGAAGAAAGAAGGAACAATGAGACTTTGTGTGGATTATAGGCAGCTAAACAAAGTGACCATTAAGAACAAGTATCCTTTGCCAAGGATTGATGATTTAATGGATCAGTTGGTGGGTGCGTGTGTGTTTAGCAAGATTGACTTGAGGTCAGGCTATCATCAGATTCGCGTGAAAGCGGGTGATATTCAGAAAACTGCGTTCAGAACTCGTTATGGACACTATGAGTATTCGGTGATGCCTTTTGGTGTTACAAATGCACCTGGTGTGTTCATGGAGTATATGAACATAATCTTTCATGAGTTTCTGGATAAGTTTGTGGTGGTGTTCGTCGATGACATTCTGGTTTATTCCAAGAGTGAAGCAGAGCATGCCGAACACTTGGGAATTGTTTTGTCAATTCTGAAGGAAAATCATTTGTTTGCTAAACTTTCGAAGTGTGAATTCTGGTTAGAACAAGTGAGTTTCCTTGGTCACGCGATATCTCGTGGAGGTATTTCTGTGGATCCTTCGAAGATAGAAGCCGTGTCAGAATGGGAATCTCCAAAGTCAGTTTTTGAGATTCGAAGCTTTCTTGGTTTAGCGGGTTATTACCGTAAGTTCATTGAAGGCTTTTCCAAGCTAGCTTTACCGTTGACACAATTGACTAGGAAGAGTCAAGCGTCCGTGTGGACTCCGCAGTGTGAAGATAGTTTCCAAGAGTTGAAGAGAAGGTTGACAACTGCGCCAGTTTTGATTTTGCCTAAACCATCTGAACCGTTTACGGTCTATTGCGATGCTTCTTTGATGGGTTTAGGAGGTGTGTTAATGCAAAATGGGCAGGTTGTGGCGTATGCTTCGAGGCAACTCAAGGTGCATGAGAGGAATTATCCAACTCATGACTTGGAGTTGGCAGCGGTGGTTTTTGTGTTAAAGATTTGGAGGCATTATTTGTTTGGGTCATAGTGGATAGATTGACTAAATCTGCACACTTTATTCCGATTAGGATGGATTACACTATGGAGAAGCTTGCTAAGTTGTATGTGGAACAGATTGTTTGTTTACATGGTATTCCTACATGTATTGTTTCAGATAGAGATCCGTGTTTCACTTCAAGATTTTGGGAAGGTTTACAAAGAGCCTTGGGTACTAAGCTGAGATTGAGTTCCGCTTATCATCCTCAGACGGATGGTCAAACGGAGAGAACAATTCAGTCACTTGAGGATTTGTTGCGTGCTTGTGTTTTGGATCAAGGAGGTTCATGGGAGAGTCATTTGCCTTTGATTGAGTTTACTTATAATAATAGTTTTCATTCTAGCATTGGCATGGCTCCTTTTGAGGCATTGTATGGAAGACGGTGTAGGACACCTTTGTGTTGGTACGAGACGGGAGAAAGTGCTATAGTTGGTCCGGAATTGGTTCAAGAGGCTACGGATAAGATCAAATTGATAAGAGAGAAGATGAAAGTGTCTCAGAATCGCCAAAAGAGTTACTATGACAAGAGGAGGAAACCTCTTGAGTTCAAGAAGGATGAACATGTGTTTTTGAAGGTGAATCCAACTACAAGTGTTGGAAGGGCGCTTAAATCGCGGAAGTTAACACCTCGGTTTATTGGTCCTTATCAGATTTCAGAGCGGATTGGAGGTATGGCTTATCGGATTGCATTGCCTCCATCACTTTCAAATTTGCATGATGTGTTTCATGTTTCGCAATTACGAAAGTATATTGCGGATCCGTCTCATGTGGTGCAAGTTGATGATTTGGGAGTTAGAGATGATTTGACCGTGGAAGCTTTACCTACAAGAATTGATTATAGGAAAATGAAACAATTAAGAGGAAAAGAAATTGTTTTGGTTAAGGTTGTTTGGGATGGAGCGGCCAAAGGAAACATAACGTGGGAACTTGAAAGTCGGATGCGGGATTCCTATCCCGAGTTGTTCGTTTAGTGGTAATTTTCGAGGCCGAAAATCTTTTAAGTGGGGGAGAGTTGTAACACCCCGTTTTTGATTAAATGTTATTTAAGTTATTTTTTTCCCGAAATTATCAAATTAAATCTATTTTAAGAAATATATTTATTTGATATCAATTAAAATGTTAATTCGGTTATTTGAAATAAAAATATTCATAATGATAAAATACTATTTTGAGTAATATTATTTTGGTGTGTATTTGGCTTCGTTTGATTTATCGGTATAATTTAGTTTTTATGGAATAAATATTAATTAAATGTAATATGGTTTTAATAGAATTATATGATATAATTTGAATTAAATAGATCGGGCCAAATTAGAATTTTAGAAAGTTAGGGGGAGGAAAGTAAGTAGTAGTAAAATTTATTTTATAAGATAGAAAGTAGGATAGTTGGTAAGAAGAGATATAGAAAGAAGAAAGAAAAGAAGAGAGAAAGAGGAGAAGAGAAGAAAGGAAGCTAGGTTTGGAGTTGCATAATCATCATCTTGTTTCAAGAAAACCCACACCAAGGTAAGGGGTTTGATTCTCCAATGCTTATAGTTAGGGTTTGATTTGGTATATTTTGATTTGGGATAAAATTGATGTTAGGGTTTTTGAGATTTGTTGAGATAAATTAGGAGAGTTAATTTAGGTGTTAGTGTTGTGGGATTATTGTTTTGTTAATAAAAATTAAATTAGAAAAACTAAATTATATTAATTAATTTTAGTTTTATAAACAAGAAATAGAAGAGGAAATAGCAGTACGTTGAAATTGGCTAAGAATCAAACTTGCAGTATATCATTTTTAATAAACTAGCGGTAAGTCCTTGAAATGAAGTTTAGTAATACTATAAAATAAAACTAGCAGTGAGTACTTGAAATGAAGTTTAGTAATACTATAAAATAAAATTAGCAGTAAGTATAGAATTAGAACTACTAACAGCATGTATAGAAATGAAAGTTAAGGTTGGAAAAATAAAAAATAGCAGTATGTTAGTACAAGCAGTATGTTAGTATAAGGTTAGAAACTAAAGGCTTAGCAGACTAAAAGCTATCAGTAAGTTTTATTTAATTTATTTTTTTGTTTTTTTGTTTTCTTAATTTAATATATTAAATATTTATATTAATTAAATACAAATATGACATAAGCTAGCCGATTTAATTTGGAACCCGATTATGTTCCGATTTCCCGATTTCGGCAATTTCGGTGACGGAGTAAGTTGCTCTGAATTTACCGAAAATTGACGTGCTAGCATAATTCGACGTGTAGATTAACGTAGTGAAGTTCGTTTTGCGAAATTTCGACTTTTTAAGAATCGACCCGATTTTAGTACGAAATGAAATAAATTGAGTTTAATCCCGAATTTAAGCGTTCGAGTTACATTCCGGTGACTCGATCGCGATGAGTAACATTGAGAGTAATGCCGGTTCATTGATGATGACTTTATGTTGAAATATACTTTCCGATTTGGAATTGTTTGATAGTTGATGGTTTATGTTTTGGTTGAGTAAGTAACTTGTTTGTATACATTTTACTTGACGTTGTGATTGTTAAATTATATGTATGCATGCATGTACAATAGTTGATGTTCCATTGGTTGGATTTGATGGTATGTGTATATTAAGATTATTGTGAATCTTAATTGCATGCATTGGTTATATTGTACATTGCATGGCGTGGTTGGTCTTGAAACAGAGACGGTGAAACTGTGGGTTCACATGATTTTATAGACGGTGACCCTAGTATGGGAATAGACGTAGTGACCTTGATCCGGAAGGGAAACATAGATGGTGGAACATTGGGTCCACAATATCTAGACGGTGACCCTATTGTGGGAAAAGACGTAGTGACCTTGATCCGGAAGGGAAACATAGGTGGTGGAACCTTGGGTCCACGAGTCGGTACCGCATTCGCATATGTTGAGTCGTGTTGTGAGTCACATGCATAATTGTGCATGTTATGTATGTGTGTTGATGTGTTTGATTATGTGCCAATGTTGTTGTTGTTTGAATTATGGTTATGTGCCAAGGATGTGAGTATTCGGATAATCGGTTTACATGGTTAATGCGTTGGAAATGGATTCCTTGAGTAAGGATACTATAGGTGATAAAATGAACATGATCATTATGTATTGCTTTATTTATTGCCATTTCATTTACTTAAAATTACATGTTATATGATTATTGGAATTCTTACCCTTCTGTTGGAAAATGCTTTTGATGGCATTGTTCAGGTACCGAGGACGGTAGCGCGAGGCGCTAGTTAACGGATGCATTGGATTGCAATCTGTTTTATTTTGATTAGAGTCGAGTCGATGCTCTGGTAGTAACACATGGGGGGGAATTTATTTAGTGTCGAACTCGATTATTTTGTATTTGGATCATGATGTATATAATCCTTATTCGTGTATATGATGTTTTGTATATGTGAGACTTGATAACATATGCTTATGTGAATTATGATGGCTTGATGCCTTGAATTACGTTTTGATTCCTCCATAAATGGAGATGATGTGAAATTATGAAACTCCGTTGCGTTTGCACGAGAGAATGAAGTAAATATTTATTGTATGTTTGTTTTGTGTTGGAATGCTTATACTTTCAAACATACCCTGTCCGTTTTTCTTTAAAAACTTTGGAATGTGATGTGTGTTGTGGCATCCCTTCCGTGCAATTTTATTTCTCTGATTTTAATCTTTACCTTTAATTGGGGGTATTTAGAAGGGGTGTTACAGTCAGGCGAGAAGAGCCTGCCACTGCGAGTAACTTTAGCGGGACCAGTGATGTTACTGATACCGATACTAGTGTTGAACTCCTGCTTCACTCTAAGTACATACACATCTGCCCCATAGTGCCATGGGACAGCCTTGTCAAATTTATAGGGGAGGGGCCCCGGAACAGTAATGATAATATGTGTAACAGACATGATTTTGACTGGCTTCCTCGAGGGAGCCTTGGTAGGATTGTTGAAGATGGTGACAACAAATACTTCTTCAGTAGGAATAATAGGAACAGCAGTCTTCTTGAACAAAATCTCTTTGCTATCCATCAGGTTTTGGACGCCTGACTTCAGCAACGGACAACCAGCAGGGGAAACGGCACACAGAAGGCAACCCTTGCTACAACCCGGAAATAAACCGGCCAGCAACAGGTTCCTTTTGACAGTCAATAAAGGGGTAGCAACATCATCCACAGAAACTGCATACAGGTCTTCCTCAATAGCATTTGCTCCATGCTGGGGCATAGGAGCAGTCACAACGTTGGGCCTTTCGGGCGCCTCAAACTATATTTCCTTGGCATCGATAAGGTCCTGGACCTTATTCCTCAGGGCCCAGCAATCATCAGTAGAATGCCCCGGGCTATCAGAGTGATAGGCACAGCGGGCGTTGGGATTGTACTTCGGGGAGGTTGTGTTTACCACCTTCGGAGCTTCTCTGACGGTTACCAAGTTGGTTGATAGCAGTTGCGGCAAGATCTGCGACAAGGTCATACTAAGCCGAGTATATTCTCTTCTGGGTCTCTCACCCCTTGGTTGGTTAGGTTGCCGAGGAGCGGCAGCAGGCTTTGCAATTACCACCGCGTTGACAGTTTGGCGGCGTTCCGGTTTATTTTGCCTCCTGGGCCCATACACAGCACTGGCTTCCTTCTTGAAAGGCTTCTTCTCAGAACTTGAGGACGCACCTTTCTGTATCTTCCCTGATTTCATACCAGCTTCTATCCTCTCTCCCATTAGAATGAGATCTGTAAACCCTGCAGAAGAATTACCAATGAGATGGTTGAAGAATGGCCCGGATAGGGTCCCTAAGAACATGTCCACTAGTTCACGGTCGGTTAACGGTGGCTGCACCCTGCCAGCCAGGTCCCTCCACTTCTGCGCGTACTCTTTAAAACCTTCTCCCGATCCTAGCGACATACCCTGGAGTTGGGTACGTGTAGGAGCGAGGTCGGCATTGTACTGATACTGCTTGTAAAAAGCAGTAGCTAAGTCCTCCCAGTTACGAACCTTGGTTCCATCCAGTTGATAGAACCATTCGAGATGAGTCCCTGAAAGACTCTCCTGGAAGAAATGGATCCATAAGTTCTTGTCCACAGTGTATGGTTGGATCTTCCGCACATAAGATCTGAGATGTAGCTTAGGGCAGGACGCCCCGTCATACTTTGCGAAAGATGGTGCTTTGAACTTGTGTGGGATCACCACACCAGAAGATAGACCCAGGTCTCTGAAATCCAACCCAGGCACTTGTTGAATTTCCATGGCATTCAGGCGATCCTCTAACTTCTTGTACTTGTCTTCAGCGGGGGGATACTGCTCTTCATTGAAATTGGTCTCGTTGTCAGAGACCACAGGACTAGGAACCCTTCCCCCTTGGGGACTGCCTTTCCCTACAGAAGAACCAGCTTGATCAACCTCATTTTGCAGTGTATTGCCAAACCTCCGGCCAGTGTTGAATAGTACAATTCTCTTCTTCTTCTTCTTGACCAGCAGAGCCTTCAATTCCTCTTGACCTTGGGCTAAACTCATGATCAACTCTTGGAACTGGGCGTTTTGAGCCTGGAGGGCCTTGATGGATTGCTCAGTAGATGATTCAGGATTCATGATGGCGAGCTGAAATAAACAGCGAAGAAGATTAAACCACCTGTAAAAAAAGAGTACCTGCTATGCACATGATGCATGATATGCTGTTTATGCAATGCATTCAAGGGTTCGAAAGTTCAAATTTGTTGTAGACAAAAAGGAACACACGTTATTATTAAGAAATAATTGTTCAGTACATCAAGGCCTCATGGGAAAAACATTACAAAATAAATCAATCCCAAAAGACACTGCGCATCCTCTTTGGAGCTATGTAAGTGTTGAGAGTCTTTTCCTCGTGTAGTAGGCGGGTGAGCTCCAAGACCTTCTTCTCACTAGCATGTAGATTGGCTTCAAGAGAATTCCGTTCTTCCTTAAGCTGGATCCAGCTCTTCTGCATTTCTTCCCAGGATGTGGGCATGTCAGGATGTTGAATAGTGTATGAGACCTCTCCTTCCAAAACTGGTTCTTTGATCACAGGGAGAACATGAGGATATGGCATCACTAACTTCTGGGAGCGGGCTCGTACCCACTTGAGATAAGGCTCCAACGGGATGGAGTTCCTGTGTCCCAGTGTCTTGCTGTCTACCTTGTTGGGAATCCTCCAAGCTCTGATAAATCTTTGGCGAAGCCCTTGTACATCGTTGTCGAAGTCAAAAACTATGTCAGGAATCAACATGTCATGAGGGCCATCCCTCCGAGCATATCCAAACTGTCTCAAAGCCAAGCATGGGTTGTAAGTAATAACTCCTTTGATTCCAAGTAAAGGAACATTAGGAAACTCCCCGCAACGATCAATGATAGTGACGTCTTCTCTGGACCGAGAACACCAATGTATATCAGCATGCGTAAGGGTCATTAATCGTTGTGACCATCTCAAACCCCGCTTGTTCTTCAAAACTGATTGTGGAAGGTGCGAAATAAACCACCTTCCCAGGAGAGGAGTGCAACATATAAGAACACCTCTTTTTCTCATGGTTCGAGTGTAACATGAGTGAAGGATGTCCCCAAGCAACGTATGTATAGGATTCCTGGACATGAAGATCTTGACAGCATTAATATCTATAAGCTGATCGGGATTCGGGAACAACACCAACCCATAGACAAGGAGTGCCACAACTTCCTCAAAGGCTTGTAGGTCAAGGGAATTCCAACATTCTTGGGCCTTCTCAAACAGGAACTTTGCCAAGAATCCTTTGATACCGCTTCTAACTTCCCAATGTCCCTTGATGTCAGATGGTTGTAGGCGTAATGCTTTAGCAACCTCTTCAAGCTTGGGTTCCCTTTCCGTACCGTTGTAGGGTAGTTGACTAAGGATAGGGATCTTCAGAAGCTGGGAGAACTCTTCCAATGTAGGCACCAGTTGATAATCCAGGAAAGTAAAGCAGTGGTGCAGAGGGTCAAAGAATTAGAAGAGGACCTTTATCATATCTTCCTCAATGTTGGTGTTGACCAAGCTGATGAGTCTTCCATGTTTCTCACTGAAAGAAGAGCTCTCGGGAATCCTGGATGTAAGTTCCTTAAGCTGAGGAGGGACCCTTATGAGGTTGATCTGAATTGTCTTTCTTCGGATAGTTTCCATGTCCTACAAAACAAGAACAAAGATGAAGATTCGAATCCATGAAGTGGTTAGTGGATGCATATGATGCTGTATGATGTTATGATATTATGATAAAAACACACCACAAGTATCCACAAACAGCAAACATGGTAAGGCACACAAGTCACACAAGACAGCCCTTAGAGTTTAGGCCAGCATGGGGTCTAGGTATTACCCTCTTGAAGTTGGTGGGCTCAAAACCTGTCCTATCAAAAGTAACCGGGTTCTAAGGATCTCAATATCATTGGATTGTTTTCTGTGTTCATTGTTTCGATTTAGCCACTGAACTGGCGATCAAAATATTCCAAGAAAACAACCCTCAATGAGTGTAGTATCGAGTATCAACCAACTTCGGACTGCACCAAAGTCAGTTATCTCACTACCCTAAAGAGGCCAAGATGGTCAAGTAAGGTTCCTAAGGTCAGTTGATGCTTCACGACACCACGCGGCGGCCCCGTACTCTCCTTGACTTGACTCAAGGGTTACCAGTACTCACCAAAGTGCCACATCAACGTAGCAGACTGCTTCAACCGTGTCGGTATACCCCGCACAGTTCCCTCACAGTCTTGTTGCTACTTTCTAAGAGGTATCCCCCAGATCCGGGTTAGGATCTATAGAACTCCCAAAACAGGCCCATAATATTAAAGCACACAAATCAGGCAATTGAAAACATAAGTATGATCTATCCAAAGGTACACCTCACTTTAAAGTATCCCCAGCAGAGTCGCCAGTTCTGTGATCGGTGGAAATAGAACTGACTGTTTAAAGCTGGTTCGCGAAATGTCGCGGAAGCAAGAGTCGCCACCGTCTTTTATTTTCTCCAACATGGACAGGACAAAAGCACAGCAAAATTCCTTATGAGAACGTTTCTCGGTTCGGGAGGTAGGTTTATAGAAAGGGAAGGTGTTAGCACCCTTTCTATCCATGGTTATCCATGGGCTCTTAGATACTTTCTCTTATGTTTTCAAAATGTTTACTTTTCAAGATGTGAGTGGGCTTGAAAAAGTTTCTTTGAAAGATTTCTGAATGACTCTTGTATCTGTCCTCAAGAGTGTTTGAAAAATTTGTTTTGGAAGCTTTTTGAAAGTGTCAGTGTGAAAAGATTTTTGATTTGTTTTTTAGAGAGCAAGTATCCATGAGTCATCTACCTACCCTAAGGAATTAGGCTGTGTAAAAGTCCTTAAGGTAGTGCCATCCCACCATTGAAAGGTAGGTAGCACCACCGTTGGAGGTGTTCGGGTCAATTCGATTGAGGGACAGTGTGGTCACCGAAGCAACAGTTAGGACACCTTAGAAGTAACCCTAGTGTCCTAGATCCTTTTTTAATCCGAGGCAACCGTTCCGAGGCAACTGTTTCGAGGCAACTGGATCTTGGACATACGAGCGACCGCTAAAACGTCCTATACTTGACGACCACGTTTTGAAGGCAACGAGTGAGGCGTACCCTAGAAGTGATGTGTGTATTGTGTGTTGTTTTCATGCTATGTTTTATCTTTGATCATGGCATTGTGAGCTACGCATTATTTTTAATTACCATACATTCTTTCATGCAAGTTTAGCAGTTAGGAGTGCGGAAAATTAAATACAGAAAGGTAAAAGCTACGCTATTACAAGGCGCGGGTCTATACATCGCCAAAATACAAAGACCCGTTTTTGATAAAATATGCGGAAAGTAAAAGAAAAGCGATAAACCTAATTACTATTACATCCTTGAACAATTACATAATGATCGATAAGAAAATAATGCGCGAAAAGAATTAAAATCAGGACGTCCGAGGGTTTTGACCCTTTGCTTGAAATTAAATTAAATTAGGACCTAATTAATTATTTAATTAAAGAAAAGAAAGTGTTTTTTATGTTTTTTTATATTTATTAAAAATAAAGAAAATAAGAGAAAACCCTAATTCTAAGTTTATTTTAATTATTAATGAAAATATTAAAGTTAATCTAATTTAAGCTAATTAATTAATTTACATGTTATTTACAAAAATAATAATAATAATAAATAATGATAAAAATAATCAATTAAGAAAAAGATAAAAATGTCAAAACCTAATTCTATGTAGTTTTTATTTATTAAAAAAAGGGTTAAAATTAAAACCTTAAATTAAACTAAATTAATTATTAGTATTTATTTACAAAAATAGATTAATGGTAAATTTAATAAATAATTAAAAATAAAACATTTTTTGAGTTTCTGATTTTTTATTAGGAAAAACTATTTTATGGTGAATTAATAAAAATAATTAAAGCAATTAAAAGAATTAGAAAAAAGAAGAAAATAAAAATTTAAAAATGCAAAGCAAACCAAGGGGGGTGTCTGGCCCAAAGTGGAGGTGTTTGTGAGGAATTTTGGCCCATTGAAGACAAGCCTCATTGAGTTTTCCTGATCGTGTGGATGCTCATTGACTGGACCATATGATGGACTTCATTCTGTGGCCATTGGATCGTTGATCAAGACCATCTGGCAAGCTACGCATGAGTACGTATGGTGGGACGCTGGATGAGGCGCTGCACTAGAATACGTTAAAACAAAAATTATCAATTATGTGGGGGGGGGGGGACCTGGGAATCAAACCCAGGTCCCAGCGTTTGCCAAGCGTGTCATCCACCATCTGAGCTACCAAGCGCGTTTGTATACATTATAATAAAGAAATATAATATATGAAAAGTGCCCATTATGCTGAAACATTAAAAAAGCGCGCTAAGGTTTAAACTCCCCAATCACATGAGGCCACGCCCATCTTCTTCCTCGTTTTCACCCCACAAAACACAAGTCCAGAAAATAGCAATTAGAGTTGTACACCATATAAAAAAAGCGCGAGGGTCTCAATGGATTCGTCTTGTTGCAACGAATTTGCCCATATAGGTTTTGAGGTCCAATTTTACAGTACAAGGAAAACCCCAATATGGAAGCTCTGAAACCCTAATATTCTTCAATGGTGGATTTCGATTTAGGAAGATTTAGCACAATTAAACTATATCAAAAGCTTCAGGAATGTGTCAGCAACATAAATCAATAATCAAAACATAACAATGATGCATAGAAATTAGAATTCGATTATGGAAATATTTGTTAAAATCGTGACTCTGTTCTACCGTTTCCTTGGGTATGAGAGCTTGTTCTTGATGATAGTAGCTTCCTGGGGACTCAGGTGATATGTTTGAATCACTTTTAAGCCTTGAATCCACCTGCAAATAGGATTTCAGTTTCACAATTTTCTTGGAATTTTTGCAAATTGGTTATGGAATATTAGCAGCTTTCACGTGTATGAGGGTTCAGGCTTTCATTCAGCATATGTATGTGATGCAAATTAGGTCAAAACCTTGGCCCAAAAGTCCATGAATTAATGTTTGCAATCTTTGATTTTTAATTATATGATTTTCAATCTTTTTTCAATGAAAACCTTGACAATTATGGAAGATCTTGTTCCCTTGAGTGATGCACGAAATCTTTAGCATGTGTGGAGTGTATTTGCTCCATAAAAAGATTTGACAACCATGCTTTGATATTTTTCTACAATTAAAACCAAACAAATGAATTAATAATAATAAAAATTCAATTAATTAATTAAAAATAAGAAAATAAATCATTTTAAGTTCAATGGGTCGTGCATAGGCCTTGGGTAATGATTCAATAAAGAATTTGAGGCCCATTAGCAAAATTGAAGCTTTTTAGGCAAAGTTGACTTTTGAAAGTTCCCAAATATTTTCCAACTTCTCCAATGCATATCTTGCTCAATTTTGAAGCTATGAACATGTTCTTGGACATTTTGGAAAGGTCTTGAAGTCCTCTAACCAATGCCTTTGGTCCCATGTCATTTTTATTCACCAATCTCAAGTTATGGTCTTTGACTTAAAGTGCCTTTTTGTTGACTTTTGAAAATGACCTATAATGTTGAAATTGATAACTTTTTGTGAGAGCATTTCTTGGACTTTGAGTGTGAAGATGAGTTGTAGGAAATGTCATCCCCTTCAAAATGAGCTTTGGATGGGATTTTTCTGATAAATCATGAAGAAGTTATGCCTTGGTCAAGTTACAGTTGACTTTTCAGCTGTCCAAAAATAGAAACTTTTGCATCTTGAGACTTTTTGAGCCATGCTTGTGGAATCATGATCAAGAATTGATCAAATGATGATTGTGGCTCCAAAATAAGATGTTGACCAAATTTTTTGACTTTTGACTGTCAAATGACCATTTTGCCCCTACAGTTGACTGCGAAGCATTTAGGGTTTTTGACTGTGCAACTTGATGCTGTGAGCCTTGAAACTTGACATATGAATGCTTGACAATGTATATAGGCATATGGGACTTGATTGGACCCTTGAGAACCTCATTTTCTTTGCCAGAACCAAAACCCTAATTTTGACTGTGTTAGGAGGCAATTGGACTGTGCAACCCTTGAGAGATTTGAATCATCTGGAGATTGATCTTGCCAAATCTTGAAGAATATGGGAGGGAAAATTTTGGGGTACAACACCACGGTTTTTCTGTTACCTCTTCAGTCTCAAGGTCGCAGCAATGTGCAGGTTCATCCAATTTCCAAATGATGATCCGGGGAGCTTCGTTGTCCCATTTGACTTTGAACATAGAAGACATCGTAGCTAACGCGTCCTCCAACTGATTCTCCTCTCTTGGGAAGTGTTCAAAAGTTATCTCCTCTAAGTGGGGGAGCAACGTCAACACATACTCTTTGTAAGGAATGAGATTTGGGTGTTTCGTATCCCACTCGCCTTTGATCTGATTGATCACGAGAGCGGAATCTCCAAAGACACTCAGAAACTTGATCCTTAAGTCAATTGCAGCTTGAAGACCCATGATACATGCTTCACACTCCGCCATGTTGTTGGTGCAGTTGAAACATAGCCGGGCGGTGAGTGGAGTATGAGTGCCTTTAGGGGATATGATCACGGTGCCGACACCATTACCCAAAGCATTCGAAGCTCCGTCAAAGTGCATAGACCATCGGGATCCTTCCTCAGGTCCTTCATCCGGTCCAGGTACTTCACAATTAGTTACTACCATGATATCCTCGTCTGGAAATTCAAAGTTCATTGACTGGTAGTCATCCACTGCCTGGTGCGCCGAATGGTCTGCCAATACACTTCCCTTGATTGCTTTCTGAGTCGTGTACTGGATGTCGTATTCCGTCAAGATCATTTGCCATCTTGCTATTCTTCCAGACAGAGCAGGCTTTTCGAATATGTACTTGATTGAATCCATTTTTGAAATCAACAGAGTAGTGTGAGTCAACATATACTGTCTCAGCCGGCGAGCAGCCCATACCAGAGCGCAGCAAGTTTTCTCGAGCAGTGAGTACCGGGTTTCATAGCCGGTAAACTTTTTGCTAAGGTAAAAAATGGCGTGTTCTTTTCGGCCAGACTCGTCATGCTGCCCCAGCACACACCCCATTGAGTTGTCAAGTATAGGATTAGAGGTCTCCCTTCAACCGGCGGCATAAGAATGGGTGGTTCTTGGAGATACTCTTTGATCTTTTCGAAAGCGGCCTGACATTCATCGTTCTAACGTACTGCTTGATCCTTCTTCAGCAGCTTGAAGATTGGTTCACAGGTAGCAGTTAGATGTGAGATGAATCGGGCAATGTAGTTCAATCGTCCTAGAAAGCCTCTGACTTCTTTCTCTGTCTTAGGAGTTGGCATCTCTTGTATGGCTTTCACTTTGGCAGGGTCCACTTGAATGCCTTTGTCGCTTACGGTGAAGCCTAGCAATTTTCCAGATCTTACCCCGAAGGTGCACTTGTTCGGGTTCAACCTCAGCTTGTACAATTTCAGACGGTCAAACAACTTTCGTAGATGGTCAAGGTGTTCCTCCTCGGTTTGGGACCTCGCAATCATATCGTCGACGTATACTTCTATCTCGTGATGGATCATATCATGAAATAAAGCAACCATGGTACGTTGGTAAGTTGCCCCAGCATTTTTCAACCCAAAAGGCATGACCTTGTAGCAAAAGGTGCCCCACTGAGTAACAAAAGTGGTCTTCTCCATGTCTTCAGGAGCCATCTTGATCTGATTATAACCGGAGAAGCCGTCCATGAAGGAGAATACTTTATGCTGAGAAGTGTTGTCAACCAGAATGTCGATATGAGGCAGAGGGAAATCATCCTTAGGGTTGGCCCTGTTCAAATCCCTGTAATCAACACACATTCTGACCTTACCATCTTTCTTCGGCACTGGAACCACATTAGCAACCCACTGAGGGTAGGAAGTCACTGCTAAAAACCCGGCATCAAATTGTTTCATAACCTCAGCTTTGATTTTCTCGGACATTTCTGGACGCATACGGCGGACCTTCTGTTTTACCGGAGGGAAATCTTCCTTGGTAGGCAGGTGATGAACCACAATGTCGGTATCTAACCCAGGCATGTCTTCATAAGACCAAGCAAAGATTTCCACATAGTCATGCAACATCTGAATTAACCGTTGTTTCACACTGAGCTCTAGATTGGCACCAATCTTAACTTCCTTTCTGTCTGTCTCAGTACCCAGATTTACCGTTTCCACTGGCTCTTCATGTGGCTGAATGGACCTCTCTTCCTGGAGTAACAGTCTTGCGAGCTCGCCAGGCACTTCGCAATCATCTTCACCTTCGTCTTCGGCTAAGTTGATTGGATTTTCGAAGTCATAACTGGCAGTAGCAGAGTCGTTACCAGTGAGATCCAGAGTGGATTGGAACCTGTATAAGTGAGTGTGTGTAAATATAGCTGTTTTTGCAATATATAATAAAGAAAGAAAAGGAGCGCAAGATTTGAAATGCAACAAACGTCCAATGTTTTTATTGATGATATATGAAAATGACACACAAAAGCCCTCACAAATGAAGCCACGGTGCCCCGGGTAAGACACCGAGCCATAAAAGTTTCAAAATATTGTCTGTTACAAATTCAAAACAAAAGAGTTCATTACTGAGTGACAAAAGTAATAGGTGTGAAGTCTTTGGCAGTCCAGTTGCTTGGTCCACCATTGGTTATTGGGTAGATCCAACTGTCGAATTTAGATTCCTCCATGTCGTCTTCAATAGCATTCACTCCCGGGTTGGTGATGAACACAGGAGGTTTTCCAATTCTTGCCTTACGAACAGCCCTCTGAGCTTCTGCAGTGAAGCCCAAACCAAATTTGTCAGTCTTTGGAGTGAAGTCAGGAAGTCGGCCCCAGTTTGCACACTCACCCTTCTCAATCACAGCCCGGACATCCTTTAAGGAAGCCATCTTCAAAGGAGAGTCTTCTTTAGTCACAGTCTCTGTTGATGCCAGTGTCTGAGACACCTCTTCAAAGTGTTGAAAGGGGGTCTCAATGAATTCCCCATCCATTTTTATGTACCGGAACGAGTTGAGGTGGCTGACCATATACTCTTCCTCCCCCTGAACTGTAACAATCTTCCCTCTGACCGGGTACTTAAGCTTCTGATGTAGTGTGGAGGTCACAGCTCCAGCCTTGTGGATCCATGGACGACCCAGCAAACAAGAATAGGATGGTCGGATATCCATCACATAGAAAGTAGAATCAAAGACTTGAGAGCCAACCCTGATCGGAATGTCAACTTCCCCATGTACCATCCTTTTCGAACCGTCAAAGGCTCGGACAACAATGTTACTAGGCTTGAGCTCCAAACCCTCACAATCCAACCTGTCTAGGGCCTTCTTGGGTAATACATTTAATGAAGAACCGGTGTCTACCAACACATGGGCAAGAGTAGTGCCCCTGCATTCAATGGAGACATGCAGGGCGTCGTTATGGTTCTTTCCTTTGGCAGTCAGATCAGCGTCAGAGAAGCCCAAACCATTATCAGGAGTCAAGGTAGCCACACAATCGGTAAATTGATCAGCAGACGTTTCTTGCGGCACATAGGCCGTTTTCAGGAAGGAAATCAGGGCCTTGGCATGGGCCTCCGAACAAAACAACAGTGATAACATAGAAATCTTTGATGGGGTGTGCCCCAACTGCTCAACTACATTGAAATCACTCTTCTTAATGATCTTGAGAATCTCTTCCATCTCTTGCTGGGAAGCTTCAACATTGGTTGTCTTTGGTGCCTCCGTCAGGGCAGGTAAATCAGTAGCAATCCCTTTTCCCCAAGCGTCAGATGACTCAGCAGCAGAGGTAGAAACAGGAACTTGATTAGGAAGGGAAGCAGGCACACTTGCAGGTGTGATGACACGAGGTTTCTGAATAGCTGGTGGCGCAATATCTGGTGAGAACAACCTACCACTGTGAGTGATTTTGGCAGGCCCAGTGATGTTACTAACGCCGGTACTAGTATCAAACTCTTGCTTTATTCCAAGAACATAAACATCTGCCCCATAGTGCCATGGGACAGCTTTGTCGGACGTATAAGGGAGAGGCCCCGGAACAGTGATAATGATAGGAGCAATCTTCCGAGTGGACATGATTTTGACAAGCTTCTTCAAAGGAGCCTTGGGAGGTTTGTTGAAAATAGTGACAATAGAAACCTCTCCGGTAGGGGTAGCAGGAACAACAATCTTCTCGAACAAGATCTCTTTGCTATCCATCAGGCTTTGGATACCTGATTTCAGCAAAGGACAACCAACAGGTGAAACAGCACATAGAAGGCAACCTTTACCACATCCCGGAAATAAACCGGCTAGCAACAGACTCCTTTTGACGGTCAACAACGGAGTGACAATATCATCCATGGAGGCCACATACAGGTCTTCTTCCACAACATTCACTCCATGCTGGGGCATGGGAGCAGTCACAACATTGGGTCTTTCGGGCGCCTCAAACTGTATTTCTTTAGCATCAATAAGGTCCTGAACCTTATTCCTCAGAGCCCAGCAATCATCCGTAGTATGCCCCGGGCTATCAGAGTGATAAGCGTAACGGGCGTTGGGGTTGTACTTTGGAGAAGCTGTGTTCAATACCTTCAGAGCTTCTTTGACAGTTACCAGATTGGTTGACAGCAGTTGCGGCAATATCTGAGACAGGGTCATGCTGAGTCGAGTGTACTGTCTTTTGGGTCTCTCGCCCCTTGGTTGGTTGTATTGCTGAGGAGCAGCAGCAGGCTTTGAAATTACCAACGCATTGACAGCTTGGCGGCGTTCCGGTTTATTCTGTCTCCTTGGACCATAAACAACACTAGCTTCCTTCTTGAAGGGCTTCTTTTTAGTACTCGAGGAGGCACCCTTTTGTATCTTCCCCGACTTGATACCAGCTTCTATCCTCTCACCGGTTAAGATCAAATCTGTAAACTCAGCAGAAGAATTGCCAATCAGATGGTTGAAGAACGGACCAGACAGGGTCCCTAGGAACATATCAACAAGTTCACGGTCAGTCAAAGGAGGCTGCACCCTGCCAGCCAGGTCTCTCCACTTTTGCGCATACTCCTTGAATCCTTCGCCCGTCCCCAATGACATACCCTGGAGTTGGGTACGCGTGGGAGCAAGGTCAGAATTATACTGATACTGTTTATAAAATGCAGTAGCCAAATCCTCCCAGTTTCGAATACTGGCTCCATCCAGCTGATAGAACCATTTGAGTTGACCCCCTGAAAGGCTATCCTGGAAGAAATGGATCCACAGGTTCTTGTCTGCGGTGTAAGGTTGGATCTTCCTTACATATGATCTGAGGTGCAATTTAGGGCAGGAAGCCCCGTCGTACTTCGCAAAGGCAGGCGCCTTGAACTTGTGTGGGATCACCACCCCAGAAGATAAACCTAGATCTCCAAAATCCAGCCCCGGCACGTTTTGAATCTCCATGGCACTTAAACGGTCTTCTAGTTGCTTGTACCTGTCTTTAGCAGGAGGGTACTGTTCATCATTGTAATCCGTCTCGTTGTCGGAGACCATAGGACTAGGAGCCCTTCCCCCTTGGGGACTGTCTTTCTCCGTAGAGGAAGTAGCCTGATCAGCCTCATTATGTAGTGTATTCCCAAACCTGCGTCCAGTGTTGAACATCACAGTCTTCTTCTTCTTCTTCTTCTTCTTCTTCAAGAGCAGAGTCTTCAACTCCTGTTGACCCTGGGCTAAGCTCATGATCAGCTCTTGAAACTGGGCGTTTTGGGCCTAGAGGGCCTTGATAGCTTGTTCGATAGTAGGCTCGGAAGACATGATGATTGAGTGCTTAAATAAACAACGAAGAAGATTAAGCAACCTGTAGAAGAAGGGTACCTGTTATGCATATGATGCAATGAGATGCTTATGATTTATGTTTTCAAAGACAATCGGGATTCAACTTTGTAGACAAAAAGGAAACACACTTCATTAGATTCAAACTTTTAAATTGTTCAACAATTTGCCCTTAGGCATTAAGAGAATGAAAATACTGAAAAGGAAATAAAAATTGTAAAAGAAACATCCAAAGCCCATCAGTGCTCCCATGGCCTCCTCTTCTCAGTACGAATATAGTCGTTCAGGATCCGCTCCTCCTCCAATTGCTTAGTCAGCCTCTGGATCTTTTATTTCTGTTCGTTGAACTTTTCCCGATAATAATCCTGTTCTTCCTATAGCTACGCCCAAGATCTCTTTAGTTTATCAACATCAGTGGGTATCTGAGGAGGGAGGATAGTTGGAGGAACCCCGTCTTCATCAGGAACTTCAAGAATGATAGGCCTGACAGCTTCGTACGGCATACCTAATTTCTGAGCACGGATGCGGACCCATCTGCAGTAGGGCTCCATTGGTAGAGAAGTCTTCGATCCTAACTCATGTGGGTCAGCTTTGTGAATTCTGTCCCAAGCCTTGATGAATCTACGATGCAGCTCGTCACTGTCTGCCTGAAACTCAAAACTGATGTGGGGAACCAATATCTCATGAGGCCCTGCTTTTCTGGCTCTTCCAAACTGACGGAGAGCTAAACATGGATTATAAGAGTTTCCTCCCTGGGTACCGATCAATAGGGCATTAGGATATTCTCCGCAATGATCAATAATGGCTACCTCATCCAAACCTCTGAGAGCCCAAATGACGTCTTTATCAGTGAGAGACATTAACCTATGAGCCCAGCCCTTTCCTTCTTCATTCTTCAGCCCGAACTTAGGGAGGTGCGAAATAAACCACCTCACTAACAAAGGAGCACAACACCACAGAGTTCCCCGTCTTCGGGCAGTACGAGCATAGAGTTGTTGCAGGATATCACCCAAGAGAGTGGGTACAGGGTTCAGAGAGATGAAGACCCTTATGGAGTTGACATTAATAAAGGTATCAGGATTTGGAAACAATACTAGACTGTAGATTAAAAGAGCCAGAATGTCTTCGTACGCCTTGAAGTCTAAGTCATTCCAGAGACTATTAGCTTTGCCAACCAGAAACTTAACCAAAAAGCCCTTAACTCCACTTCTAGTTTCCCAGTTAGCCATTACCTCTTCTTTGGTCAAGGGAAGGGATGCAGCAATCTCTTCAGGCCGAAGAGTCTTCTCCCAACCAGTGAATGGAATCTGCTCCAAAACAGGGATACCAAGCAAATCAGAGAATTCTTCCAGGGTAGGGACTAGCTGGAAGTCTTGAAAGGTGAAGCAATGATACAGGGGATCATAAAACTGGGTCAGGACACTCATCAGTTGTTGGTCCCACTTTGAAGTGACCAACCCAAGGAGAGAACCATGCCTCTTGATGAAGGAAGTAGTGTTTGGAATCCTACCAACCAAATCCTTGAGCAAAGTAGGTGGTTGAACAAAGTTGAGCCGAATAGTATTTCTACGCACGGGCATCATGATGTCCTACAAAACAGAGCAAAGATGAAACCCTCTTGTCTTTGAAATGGGTCAGTCCTTATGCAGGATGCATGCAATGGTATGATGGTATGATGTTTATGATAAAGCACACCACAAATATTCACAAAGGCAAGCATGATAAGGCACACAAGTCACACAAGACAGCCCTTAGGGTTTAGGCCAGCATGAAGTTTAGGTGTTACCCTCTTTTAGTTTTGTTGGTTAAGACCTGTCCTATCAAAAGTAACCGGGTTCTAGAGGATCTCAAATCATTGACTACCCTCAATCGGTCATAACTCCAGGATCGCAATCTTTTCTTGCGGCCAGAACCATCGCGAGAGTTTAGCCTCAATGAGTGTAGCATACTGCTACTGTTCTATGGCCAAGTTGGGTCAATTTAGGGTTCTAAGGTCGGTTGGTGTTTAATGACTCCTTAGAAGACCCATATTCTCCTTGTTGCAACACAAAGGATATCGGTACAGACTAAGGTGTCACACCAACGTAGCCACTGCTTCACCCATGTCGGTCTACGCCGGACAGGTCCCTCACAGCTTATGCTACCTAAAAGGGTATTCCCCAGATCCGGGTTAGGATCTATGAAACTCCGATGCAAAGCCCACAAATATAAAAGCAAACAAAGCAAATAATTGAAAACAAGTAAATGATCTAACCCTAAGGTAACCCCACTTTTAAGTACATGTCCCCAGCAGAGTCGCCAGTTCTGTGATACGGTGGGAGAACTGACTTGAGGTTTTGCGTTTGTTTTTGCAAATGTTTCGGTTGAACAAGAGTCGCCATCGACTTTTTATTTTATCCTAAAGGAAAGGTTAAAAAGAACAGGAAAAACCTTTTGAGATGTTTCGTGGGTTCGGGGGGTAGATTATAGAAAGGGAAGGTATTAGCACCCTTTCTATCCATGGTTATGCATGGGCTCTTAGTTACTTGGTTCTAGATCAACTTGCCTTTGATTTTCAATTGCTTTGAAATGGTGTGTGTGTGTGTGTGTGTGTGTGTTTTGAAAATGTTTTGAAGAAGATGCCTTCGTCTCGGCAACCATTGTAATGACTCGTGTTTGAGTATATACAAAGGTGTGTATCTTTTCGAAAAGATGTTTCAAATGTTTTTGGAAGTTTGTTTTGAAAAGTGTTTGTGGAATGTGGATTTTGAAAAGTAGGCAAGTGTTTTTGCAAGTTGGATCAAGTAACTAAGAGTTTGTCTACCCTATTGTACTCAAAGGTTTTTCTCATGTCTTAACCCTTTTTAACAATTTTGTTCCACCATTGTATTTGGTGGACAATCTTGCGTTAGGATTTTTAACGGGACAAGCGCGGGTCATCGTATGGACCATGAATGCAATGGTGCCAAGTATCTTTGGCAATTTTGCTTGAAGGGACTATGATCATTTTGATAGGCAACTTTCGAAAGCGTCATCGAGGGACTATGATCATTTTGATTCGTCTTGCCAAAGAAACTTAACGTACAAGCATGACCAATTTTGGAAGGCAATAAACAGAATTACCCTAGGGGTGCAAGTGTGAATTGTGTATTGATTTCATGCATTTAATTTTTGATTAGGGGTTGTCTACTTGTTATTTTCATTTTTTCATACACCCTAGTTACTATCATTTGTGCGAAAGTAATAAAAATGCAGAAAATAGATCCTACGCTATTACAACCCTATTGAAGAGCAAGAAATGTAAAGACAAAACAAAAATAAAAGGAATAAAAATGATCCTTTTGATCTGGGCAGAGACATCCTTCGATTCTGCCCTTCCTGACTTCCTTCGATTTGGGCCCGGAGTCAGTAAGGCTGTGCTTTCGATTTCACCCTTCTCCTGCTTCTTTCGATTGAGACTTGGCAGTCAGTGTGGACATCCTCCTGGCTACTTCTTTCGTTTGAGGCCTGGGGTCAACGTGAAGTACACTCTTTGCCTCAGGCTCCTTGCTATTTCCTTCGACTGCAGGAGTGTTAGGCCCTTAGGTTGAGATTCGAAGGGCTTGAATACTTAGCCAAGCGAAGGATACAGAGAAACCTGTTTTAAACTTTTAAAACACAACACTCAAGTGTAACTTTCAAAGCTACAGGCCAATGGGTTAGCACAAGATTAACGGGTCTCAAAAGTCCAAAGTTTAAACAGTCAGGGTTGAAACTTTCAACATGTAGGCATTCAGGATCAAAGATTGAAACATGGTCAAACTCCCTAGATGAAGTATCTACATTTTTTATTGGCATGCACATATAATATGAAAATGAAATGGTTCGAAGTTTACAGTGAACTTACCTCTTGAAGCGATTAAATCCAAGGAAACTGTAAGTTACCTCCTTGGTAATGAATGGAAGTTCGTTAGGGTCTTCCTGAGGTTAGTTCAATCACCGCCTTGCTTGAACAGTCACTGAATCGAGGGAGGGAGTTTTATAGTGGTGAGTGAATGGAAGGTTATTATATAAGTCTAAAGGATAAATCGAAGGCTGGTTATCGGGCTGTTGGAGAGTTAATCGAAGGATCCACCAAGGTATGAAAGGGTCTGAGTTTTTCTTAAAACATTGAGAAGTGTCTAAGAGTTTTTTTTTTGTTTTTTGAGAATTTTCGCTAGAGTTTTCTTGCTTGAGGATTTCTTGTGATTTTTTTTTCTCTTAGTCAAAAATCTGCCCCCTTTCTTTGTCAATGATTCCTCTATTTATAGAGGAAAGGTTTGGGAGTTAAAAAAAAAACAAAGATGTGACTTGGCTAACACTTTGAGAGGGAAAACAAAAAATTCAAACAGAAAGGGTATGCTGCATTTGTAGCTTTCGAGGGGAAGTATTTTATTGCCATTTCAGTGCAAGGAATTTGGACAGTGCTTCAGAACTGCTGTGCAGCAGTCCTGGCGTTTTATGGCCAGTGAATCAGGCCCCTGCCTGGCAGCGCATGAGTCTTAGTCAACAAATGCCTTTGGCCTCTCATCCTTTTGTTTTGACTCCCTGACCTCACCTTTCGACCAGACTTTCAGAAACCATCTTCTTTTTTTTCAATCGAAGTGACGTTCGAATGACTCCCCTAGACAATCCTTCGAATGGGCCAAATTAATGCTCTTGGGATGGAAGGCTCAATCTAAGCTTGCAACGCTGGAGAAGTCACTCCCCCAAACGGAAAAAAAAACGTGCAAGGGCAAGATGTGTGATCGAAAGAGGGAAAAAGAGAGGCTTTTTCCTCCTGGATCGAAGGAATCCATCAAGAGGGTTTTTGCCTTGTAAATGAAATAGATTACGAGAGGCTCTTTTCCTCGTGAATCCAAACCAAACTGTGTCAGAGGCCCATGCCCAGTCGAAGGATGCAAGCCAAACTTGTGTCGAAAGAGGTCAAAAGGCTAATCGAAGGAGCTGAAACGAAGGACACTTGTTTTTATCCAAATTTGCCAAAATATTAATTTTATCTGTTTTCCCCCTTTTTGACAGTTTCCTTTTGGTATTGGAAAATCCAAATGCACTTGTTCAAGCTTGAACCTTTGAGAATCCTTGTGAGAAAGGCCTTGAGAATTGAGAGGGCAAATTTTGGGGTACAACAATGGGCATGCATCTTCTTGCAATACATACGAAGATGATTCCTTGGACAAGTGAGCCCTTTGTATTTTCCAAAGTCAGGTACTTTGAATTTTGGCGGTATCACCACATCAGGAACTAGACCCATTTCGAGAGCGTCTACTTCGAAAGTATCAAAACCCTCCACAACTTTTAACCTTTCCTCCAAGGCTTTATACTCATTCATTACCAGTGGATTATCTGCAGCATGAGTACCAGTCATCTTTAAGGGTGCCTGGTGAGCATCCTCTGGGTCGTGATCTCTGTATTGCAAGTCTAGGTAGTTGTCTGCATTATTGGTTAGAATTTATAGGGTATGTGATTCCCCTACTTTTGATGGAGGTGGGAAGAACCCTTCAGTTTCAACCTCTTGTTGGGCCATGGCGTACTTTTGGGGTCCTTCTTCCGGATCTTTCCTTGGTAGGTGACCGCTTGATGCACCAATGGTTTGGGCTACCTCTTCAAAAGCTTCCCTGGGAATTTTGTCATGCCTGTCAATAATGTTCTTCAAAGATATAAGAACTTGACTCAAATCTCCTTTCATTAAACTTATATCACCCTTTACTTGGTCAAGATCCTATTTGAACACAACTTGAGTCTCCTCAATTTTTTCCATTGCTTTTTGTTGATGGGCCCTTGTTTGATATGGAGGCCAAGGAGGTGGAGGTCTTCTTCTACCAATGGTTTAACTGGAGATATTTTTAAAGAAAATGAGTTTTGATATGACATGCAGGTGTTTTATAAATGCATGCGTGCGAACGGATGTGCATGAACATGAAATGATTTCTTGTTTTAAATGTCTTATTCACTTGGGTACATGCTTGTATTTTGGCTTATTATTTTACTTGATGACTAGCTTTAAAATAGACACGCCGTCGAGATAGGGAAATAAAATTCCTTTATTGAAAGTAACATAATCCAGATATTGAAAAATATTACAACTTGAAATCAAAACTTATTTGCATAAACATAAATAAAGGTAACTAAATCTTCTAGGTGCACCTGCGGATGTATGCTCCGAAGCCATCAACCATTGCTCAGAAAAGATGGAGAAAGTCTTCAACGTCCTTTATAAGAGGAACCATTACACTCTCTACATCTTTTAAACTTCTAGGGATGTCCTCGATGAGATTGTTGGCTAGGAAGACGAGCTTTTCGTGTTTCTCTTTGTAGTACCTGTATTCCTGATAAAGATGTGGGATTATCTTATGGTTATCTCTCCCAACTTGGCATACTGCTCTTCCCAATACATCTTTTCACCCCTCATTTCTGTATAAAGCCTTTGTTGGACGAGGAAGTCTTTTTTAAGACCCTGCAGCTCTAAGCACACGTGCTCATATTCTTGAGTTCTGAGTCAGGAGTTTCTCAGCCTCTATCCTTTAAAGGCGTGTGTTGTACCCCAAAATTTTCCCTCTCATTTATCAAGTAATCTCCCACAAGATCTCCTTTGGTTCAAGACTGCAGTAGGGTTGATCAACTCAAGACACCTCCTCAAGCACTGATGACTAAAAATTAGGGTTTGAGATTGCACAAGGACAAATGGACTTTTAATGCCACGTATGACTTTCATGGATCATTTTGGACCCTCAAGATTGCTCATGTCAAGTTTCAAGTCTTGGATCACATTTTTGCTCAGTCAATTGATCAGTTGACCTAAAATCAATTGTATTGGGGAAAAAGTCAACTGTGGTCAATTTACAGTCAAACTTCATAATTTTTTATCCATATCAACATTATGAACTTATATATATATATATATATATATATATATATATATATATATATATATATATATATATATATCAATTTATCAAGTTTGTGTCACAATTCCTCAAGAAATTTGATCAGATCATCAAAAGGGCAAAATGGTCAAAATTAGGGTTTTGACTGAGAAAGGGCAATTTCTGATTTTTGACCTAGCAAATGATTAATTGGTTTGAGACATGATCTCAAGGGTTCAAATGCATATTTTTTACCTAATGGAATGGCGCAAAACATTTCTTAAGATCAATTGATTGACAAATGAATTTTCAGTCAACTGATCAAAAGTCAACTGTACACTGAAAAGTCAAACTTTGACTTTTTGGTCAAAATCAAGTGTCAAAGATCACAATTCATAAAAACATGTCAAAATATGAAACTTTTTCATCAAGAAATCAAAAAGTCAAGATTTCATTTTGAAAAGTCAAAATTTCTAAACTTAGAAATTTTTCTAATTGTTGAAAATTTCATATTTTTTCACAACTTTGAGCCAATTTTCCACCATGATGCAAGATGATTCAAAATAAACTTAAAACATTAAAGTTGTATATCTCAATGATATATAAAATATTGTAGAACACAACTTCTCCTAGAAATGCATGGATTTCAAGTTATGATGTTGTGAATACATGTTCATGAAACTTGGAAACTAAATGAAATTTTGCCCTAGTTTAGGCAGGATTTTGACCTAACTTCATGGAAAATTTTCACATAGTTCCAAGAGGAATTTTAAAACATTTCAAACATATAGGTTTTAGTTAATGTTACAAGCTTTCCAAAATGTTCAAGAACTCATTGAGATCATGTTTGAGCAAAGAGAATCAAAGACAAGAAGTTGGACATTCATTCTTGAATTATAGGTCATTTCCATGATGAACAAGAATTCAAATCTCAAGCCCATGCTGCATAATCTTTGCTTTGCAGGCCTTAAACTTGTGTTTCACTCTGTAATTAATGGTTTACACAACTGGTTGAGACATTATTCAATTGATTCAAGCATTATCCAAAACAAATTGCCATTAATGGAAGAAAGTTCATACTTCCATTTTGGAAAAGTGTCTTTAATCACAAAGTCCACTCTCCTTGAGCTTTGTAGTTGTTCCTTCTGCACACACTAAGTATATAAGCTTAGAAGAATTATGTTTAAAGTGCTCAACCACCCTACCTTACCTTGAAACCATGTTTGTCCATGTTGCTTAAAAAACAAGTCAAAATCCACAAGCATGTGATTTTTGTACTAATGACTTCTACAAGTCTCCAAACTTTTTCCTATATGTTAAGACACTCTTATTCAACTTAGGACACGATTTTACAAGCTCTCAAACTCCCTCAAACTCCCCAAAACTAGAAATTGCCATACAAGCACAAAAACTCGTCATTTTTGATTTTTGAATCCAATCTCCAAATCCCCTCGTGCGTTTCTTGGCCAAACCATCCACAAAGCTTCTAATACACATATAGAAGCTATCCCAACCCCTATTTTCAAACTGTAACACCATCTTCACCAACCTCCATTTTCAAAAATAGGGCATTGCATCTTGACTTCTCCAGACCATTCCAGACATCCATAGCTTAAGCTAAGCATTGCATTAGCTTCCTGGAGACTTGAGGAAGCTAACCTGATCATCACAACTCCTTGAAAGTTGCTAAAACTACCTACACGATTTCCAGTTTTGAGGTAAGTTTTCTCAACTTTTAACTCCTCATACCAGCATCATTAATGGTTAATTTGTGAATGAAAAATGTAGATATCATTGCCCTGAAGCTAACCATGTCCATAGTTTTCATTTATATTACTTGAGCTTAGAGGATTTTAAGTTTGAATCTCTGAAAAAATTAGGTCAGAATTTGGTACCATTTAAAATTCATGTTCATCTTTGAGTGTTACCTTAAGTTATTTACATGGTTGGATTCGTGATGAAATTTCCAGCAACTTTCATGTTTGTAATTTTGAAAATGGTTGAGAAATGAGAGAGATATCAATTTCAAAAAAATCATGTTGAATGGTCTGACATGAGGTTGAAGATGATACATGCCTAGGAATGTGTTTCAAATATATATTTATGGTTTTGTATTAATAAATGGATGTATAGCCACCCCAGTGGTAAGAGCGCGCGCTTGTGACTATAGGGACATGGGTTGGATCCCCAGTGATACCCTTTTGTTTTTTCACTTTTTCTTATTTCAGGTTCAATGTAATCCAAGCCATCGCGTGTACCATGTGCATTTCTCCATCACCATCAGATCAGCCAAGCCATTAAATCCAACACCTCACATGCATGTCCCCATGATGCACCCTTCAAGGCTGCCCACACTGGATCACCAGAGGGCGCTGGATTTGTTTTGGGCCTGGAGCATTTTTTGGCTTCTCACCCCCTGTTTGCTTTTAGACACAAGCCCATTTATTTTGTTTTCTGACTTGAACAAAAAATACTTTTGGGCCTAGCGCCCCTTTTACTACTGTTAACCACTATTTCTATTTTTAACCCCCCTCACTTTAATTGTTATATTTTATTTTATTTTATTTTTTCTTCTATTATTATTATTATTATTATTATTATTTTATTAAATAAAAAAAATACCAAAAATATTTTATATTTATTATTTAGACATTTAGGATATTTTCCATTTAAATTCTTTTAGATAAAAAGACCAAAAACATTTTTTTAACAAATTAATTTCTTTTTATTAATTAATATTTAGACTTAGGATTAATTATTATATTATTTTATTTTCTTAATTAATTAATTTAAAACTTAGGTTTATTTTAATTGATTAACTTTCATTTTATTTTTATTAATTTAAAAACCTTTTCATAAAAAACCCTAAAAAACCCTTTTAAATTAATTTCTTTTCTTAATTAGTTTAAGTTAATTTAATTTAATTTTTATTAACCATTTTCTTAATTAGATTAAAACCCCTTCCATAAAAATCCAAACAAAAATCATTTCTTTTTCTATTTGCATTTGTACTTTATTTATTCAATTATTGTACATTTATTCGATATGGTTATAATAGTTAATTAGATTTAATTTTCTTGCAAATCCCCCCATTTGTAAATTTGTATACCCCCTCCCCTAATGATGTAATAGCTTAGTATTTTTATTTTCCGCAATTTATCGCTTTATATAAATGCTAGTAAATTAGGGGTTGTATGGAAAGAATAAAATCAACAAGTTAACAAACCCTAATCTAAGATAAACAAGCATGTAAATCAAACACATTTGCACACTTACACCCTTAGGGTAATTTCACTTTGTTGCCTTGCAAAAATGACCATGTTATGCATGTGGGATATCTTAGCCAAAAGCAATAAAAAAATACAAGATCATAATCCCTCGATGACGCTATCAAATGTTGCCTTTCAAAATAATCTTAGTCCCTCAAAGAGAATTGCTAAGATATTTCACAATGTTGCTATCATGGCTATACGATGACCCATGCCCGTACCTTTATATCCAAAGATAAGGATTCTTACCAAATCAATGGTAAGATAGCAATATCAAAGGAAAGGAAGAAATGAACTAAGATTTTTTGAGTAGGTAGATTATTCCTAGTTGCTTGCTCAACTTCAAATTAAAAATTCTTGCTTATTTTCAAAACAAACACCAAACACTTTCAAAACACTTTCAAAACAATTTCCAAACATGAAACACTTTCAAAAGATCAACACTTTGTATACGCTCTTACGAACGAGAACGATTACAAAGTTTGCCTAAACGATGGCGCATTTTCAAAATACTTTCAAAAACCACACAAAGCATATTTTCAAACAAAAGCAAGTGATCTAGCAAGCAACTAAGAGCCATAGATAACTATGGATGAAAAGGGTGCTAACACCTTCCCTTTTCATAATCTACCCCCTGCACTCAAGAAACAATCTCAAAGGTCTTTCCTATTCTTTTCAGCCTTTCCTTTTGGATAAAAGAAAAGTCGGTGGCGACTCTTGCTAATCGTAACATTTGCAATAAAATGAAAAACACCCAAGTCAGTTCTACCACCGTATCGCAACATGCTTTAACCTCTGATTCTTGGCTGTCTTGAAGTTCAGTGGTGAGGTATTTTACTTGCTCTTCTTGATCTAAGGAAGCCTGTGCCAAACTTTGGATTTGGGCTCTTAGATTTTCCTCTAGCACCTTCTTGTCATGTGTTTCCTTTTCATACCATATATTTAACCTTCCGATTTTAGCGGCAACCTCTTCTAACCTTTGGTTATGGGAATCTAGGTTGAATGTTGCACTCAACAGCCCTTCAGTTGTACGCTTTCACTTGAGACTTTCTTTCTCCAATTCCTTTTGACTTCTCTCAATTTGTTCATCCTTTGACTCAAGTATGAGCTGCATCTATTTCTTTTCTTTGGTCAGATTGAGGAGATTGAGTTCCAATGCTTATTTTTCTTTTTGATCTTGCTTTAAGGCGCTTTTCAAATTGTCGACTTCTTCCAAAGATATGGGTGTTATCTCTGGGACTTCTGATTTATACTCTGGATCTTTTTCAAATGGAAGCTTGATAATTCACACCCTATCTCGGACCCATTTGGTGTAGGGTTCTCTTGCTATGGCATTATTTCTTTCGACTTTCCTCTTGTTAACCTTGTTCCAAGCCCGAATAACCTTGTTGAGCAACCCTTGGTCTTCTATAACCATACTGTGGATGATAAATGGTCGGATTTATTCGTCTGAAGGTTTTTCTTCCAAAGGATACCCTAACTGCCATAGGGCCAAAGTAGGGTTGTAATTAATACAGCCTCGTGATTCAATCAAAGAGACATTAGGAAAGTCCCCATAGCTAACAGTGATATCACTAATATCCAGCTTCCTTGAATACCATAATACAGAGTTTGCAGTGAAAGACCTTAACTTATATGGCCACTCGTGTTTGGTCAAGTCTGAGATCATATAGTCTTCTTTGTAAAGATGAGTCATGAACCAAGTATATAGAAGCGGGATGCAACAATTTAGCGTGCCTTTTCTCCTTTCATACATCATATGAAAATTATAATAAATGTCAGAAAGAAAAGCGGGAGTAGGATCCATATTAAAGACTTTCGCACCCCAAAATATGCTAATGGTCGCAGGGTCAATATAGTCCACAGTCCGAGGAAATAAAATTACACCAAATACCAACAACCCTAAACAATCAACACAAGATTCCCAAGTATATCCTTTTGATTCCTTGTATCAGACCTTCTCTTTGGTAATTTTGCACTAACTCAGGGTAGGGGATCCCTAAGCCTTTTCCCAAAACTTTGACTTCAACAGTTTGTCCAATACCTACATAGGCCTTTTCTTTGGAAAAATTTAGAATTCTGTCGAATTCTTCCAGATCCGGTGCTAGCTGGCAATCTTGGAAGGTGGAACATATCAATGGAGGGTCATAAAACTGAATTAGGGCAGAGACTGCATCCATTTGAACCTCTACTTTAGTCAAGTTTAGGGTGTCACTATAGCGGCGAGCGTACATCTTCAGAGCTCTCTCAGATAGTTTCCCCTTTATAGTTTTGATTTCAAAAAGGCCAGGCTTGAAGGCATTGATGCATACAAGTTGTTTCCCTCTGGTATCCATTTTTAAGACAGTCACCAAAAATCTTGATTTTGTTATTTTTTATTTTGACCCTGTGAATAAGACAAAAAGAAGCAAATGATGAATACGAGATATATATGAATGCATGAATGTATAAGTGTTGGGTCGAGTAATAGGATTTTGTGACAGGTTTTTGTGATGGGTACCCCTATAAGGTAGGCTCCTTAATTTTGACATTTGGTTAGTCTACCCTCCCAAAAGGTGGCTTCCTTAAGGGCGTCATGAATAACACCAAAGGGAAAAGGCACAAGGGCCTCCCTTAGGTGGAGCCTCTTTACAGACTGAAACTTTCGTCTCAGAGTCGTGAAAGTTCTCGTCATGAGATTTTAGGTTAAGGTCGTTACAAAGAGTCATGTGTGACTGTTGTACCCCAAAATTTTCCCTCTCATTTCATCAACATTTCTCATCACAAGAATCTTGGAAGCCAAGGTCAAGCTAGGGTTTGCTCTGCTCAAGACACTTCCTTGCACTGATGACCTGAATTAGGGTTTGAGTTTGCACAGTGATGTTTTGACCTACAATGCCCAAAGTGATTTTCATACTTCATGTTGGATTCACAAGTTTGTCCATACCAAGTTTCAAGCCTTGATTCAAATTTCTGCCCAGTCAATTGGACAGTTGACCTAGAAATCAGCTGTATTGGGGAAAAAGTCAACTGTGACCAATTGACAGTCAAACCTCATGAATTCTGACCCACATCAACATTATGAACTCATATGAACCATTTGATCAAGTTTGGATCACAATTCCACAAGAAATTTGATCAGATCACCAAAAGGGCAAAATGGTTATTTTTAGGGTTTTGACTATACAAAGGCAATTTTTGACTGTTTGACCTAGACAATGGCAAATCAAGCTCAACCATGGACTCAAGGAATAAATGAAATTGTCTTGACCCATTCAACAAGTTCAAAAGATCTCAAATGCATAGGATTGACAGATGAATTTTTCAATCAACTGATCAAAATTTGACTGTACACTGAAAAGTCAAACTTTGACTTTTTGGTCAAAATCAAGTGCCAAGGGTCATTTTTCATCAAGACATGCCAAATTATGAAACGTGTTCATCAAGAAACCCAAAAATGCAAATTAGGGTTTAAAATGGAAAAATTTCATAACTTAGAAAATTTCTAAGTTATAAAATTTTCTTATTTTTTCCTAACTTTGTCCAATTTTTTCACCAAGATGCAAATGGATTCAAATAAAACTTGCAACATGAAAGTTTTAGTCCATAACAAAGTCTATAACTTTGATTCACAAAGTTTGCTCAAAAGAAACTTGTATCTCAAGTTATGATTTTTGGAACAAGGGTACCTAAAACTTTTAACTTAGAAATTTTTTGCCCTAGTTTAGGCAGGATTTTGACCCATCTTCTTGGCCATTTTTCACATAGTTCCACTTGGAGTTTCAAGTTGCATTTCAAATATGTATTATATTACATGTTGCAAGCTTTCCAAATTGTCTAAGAACTCCTCAAACACCTTTGTGGTTATGGAGAATCGAATGCTTGAAGTTGGCAAAAACTCACTTTGATCCATGGCCAATACATGTTCATACCAAGTTGCAAATCTGACCAAGATAGCTTAGTACATGATTACAGGCCTCTAAACCAATTTACACTCCAAAATTGACTGCAAATATATTGGATATTGGCATTGTTCTGATCAAGAGAGCTTTGTACAATGAACATTGTCATTTTAAGCATAAAGGCCACACTTCCATTTTCGTAAAGGGCACTTTATGTCAAATTGCTTTTTCTTGAGCCTTGGACTTTCTTCCTTTGCAGCAAACAAGCTCCACAATCTCAGGAATAGTACAAAAAGTTGGTGCATTCTTAGAGATAGCCTGTACAGGCCTACCTCACTTCACTTCCAACTTTGCTTTCAAAACAAGTAAAAGGGCCAAAAGCTTGTATCTCTCATATCTGATAAAACCAACTAAAACAAAGTGGTCAAACAAGTTTTGCATATCCTAGCAAGCCAGAAGCACTAGCCCTTGACCCCTCAAAACTCCTTGTGCATAAAATCCCTATTTTCTTGCAAAACAGGGCCAGTTCTGCATTTTGCAGGCCACCATCAAATTCCATCGTGTGTTTTGTCCAAAGCTACTTCAAACACCTTCCAACCAACATACCTGAGCTAGCCAGACCATCCATAAGTTGTTGTAACTCCATTAACACACATTGCCATTTTTGTTTGGAAGCTTTGCAGGTTGAGTTCTGTAGCACGATTCAGGCTACTTCAAAACAAACCAAGCATTGGGAAAGCTTCATTGGACATCAGGCAAGCTCAAAAGAACCTCAAGCACCCTTGGAAGTTGCTGCATTGTCCAGCTCGAAGTCAACTGAAACAGGTATTTCATGAACTTCTATCTCTCTATTTAGGAATAGTTAGACTTAGGTTTGTGAATGAAAGATGTTGTATTCATAGCCCTGAAACCATACATGTGCTTAGTTTTCATTTATATTAATCGTGCTAGGAGAATTTTGTTCATGAACTTTCTGAAAAAACTAGGTTAAGAATTAGGGCCAGAGAAATTATCTCTGGTCTTTGAGAGTTAGCTTAAGTTTTTTATATGGTTAGATTCGTTGTTTGATGCTCTACAAGTTTCATGTTATGAGTTTTATAAAAAAAGCACAGAATCAGGAGATAGCAATTTGTATGGAAAACACGCGTTTTTGTTTGAACTGATAAAGAAGATGAAGTTGCTTGGGCTGGGCCTGATTGCTTTTGTTTCTCACACATGCATTTTTAGTTCACACCCCCTGGCCCATTTCTTTGTATATTTGTCATTTTTGCATTTTTATTTTTTATTCTGACTTTATTATTTTATGTCCAAATATAAAAAATGCCAAAAATTATTTTTATATTATTTTTACATTTATTTGGTATTTATTCTTATTTTTACTAGTATAAAAGTGTTTAAATACTTTATATTCTTTTTATTAAAACTTAAAAATAATGTAAAAAATATGTTTATTTTCATTTATTATTTTATACACATTTGAAAACATTTTCTTGAAATATATACTTTTTTTGTAAATAATTAATTTTTACTTTTATACATTTAATATGTTTAATATGTATATATATACCTATATATTTTATTTTATTAAATAATTAGAACAAAAAACACAAAAAATAGTACATTTTTATTTTTATTAATAATTGATACTAAAAATACCTTTTTTACAATATACTTTTATTTTTTGTACAAATTGATACATTATTGTATATAAATAATAAATATTACTATTTATTTAAGAAATTAGGGTTTTTGCCCTAAAAAATAAAATAATTGAAATTGACTTTTTATTTATTTACATTTCATGTAAAAAAATAATACTTTTTACATACATAAAAACTTTTTTGTATAATACATTTTATTTAATATTTATTTATTGTATTTATTTAAATATTGTACATTTAATTGTTATGCCTTATACATTCAATTTGGTTGTAATAATTTAGGATTTAATTTCTTGCAAAATAATCCCCAATTCAAATTTGTACCCCCCTCCCTATATCATGTTGTAATAGTGTAGAATTTAAATTCTCGCACCTTTAAAGCTTTCAATTATGCCATGATTAGACTTAGGGTTTTGTATGCAAAAATCAAATTAACAAATAGTTTGACCTAATCCAAGATAACAATGCATGAAAAATAAACACAATGCACACTTGCACCCATAGGGTTTCAATCCACTTGTTGCCTTCAAAAATGGGCCATGATATGCATGTCAAGTACTTTGGCAAAAAAAAAAGATCATAGTCCCTCGATGACGCTATCTGAGTTGCCTAAACAAAATGATCAAAGTCCCTCAAGAAAATTACCAAAAATACTTGACACTATTGCTATCATGGTCTATACGATGACCCGCGCCTGTCCCGTTAACATCCTAGCACAAGGTTGTTCACCAAATACAATGGTGAAACAACACTGTTAAAAGGGTTAAAAACATAAGAGAGATCTTTGAGTAAAATAGGGTAGACAACTCTTAGTTACTTGATCAAAGCTTGCAAAAGACATCCTTGATATTTTCAAACACACTTCACAACACAATTTCAAAACAATTTCAAAATAACTTTCAAAACATTGAAATATCTTTTCAAAAAGACACACACATTTGTATATATTCAAACAAGAATCATTACAAAGGTTGCCTAGACAAGGCATCTTTTTCAAAACATTTTCAAAACCACACACACAAAGCACCATTTCAAACAATTGAAAATCAAAGCAAGTGATCTAAGCAAGTAACTAAGAGCCCATGGATAACCATGGATAGAAAGGGTGTTAATACCTTCCCTTTCTATAATCTACTCCCCGAACCCAAGAAAACATCTCAAAGGTCTTTCCTGTGCTTTTTGACCTTTCCTTAGGATAAAATAAAAAGTAGGTGGTGACTCTTGCTAAACCGAAACATTTGCAAACACAAACGCAAAATCCCAAGTCAGTTCTCCCACCGTATCACAGTGACCTTCCAAAGTCCTACTCGTCAAGAGGATATCTCTCTATAAGTATTCCTTTTTCAGAAGTTCACCGACTCTAGGCAAAGTCGTCACATAAACTCGCAGAGATGATGTACCCCCTAAGCTAATAGACGAACCTTCTTGCTAAGGGTTTATTTGAGAAAAAAAAATTTGAGATAAAAGTTCCTGCCACGCAATAAATATATGATAAAAATAATTGACGGTAAATAAATAAATCCAATAATTAAATAATGTAATAAATAAATAATGCAATAAATAAGTAAAAAAGGACCCCAAAGTGAAAACCCTAAAACCTGAAGTTGAAGTCCTCAACAGAGTCTCCAGCAGTAGCAACTGGATTTTTAAATCAAGAGTCGCCACTATTAGTTTTTATCCTAAGGGAAGGGAATCTAACAGAAAACCCTAATTCACAAACAAAGATTCTAGGTTTCAGACTTCTTTAGACGAAAGGAAGGTGTTAGGCACCTTTCATCTACCTTGTTCACAAGGATACTAGGTTTTAGGTTTAGGTTTTGGGTAAACAAGATTTTAAGCTTTAATTAGAAAGACTCGCCACAATTTTTGATCGTATACCTACGTATCCTCTTATGAGGAATCAAAGTCCGAATTCGTAGTTCGTATGAGGTTGGTGTTTTGTAGGGGTTTGTAAACATATTTTGAATCACCTCGCACTTGGCCGGGAATATTGATTACGGAGATTTTGACTGAATACACAGTAAGTCAAAAATAGTTTGAAACCCTTTTGCAAAAAACAGTTGATTAGATTAGTTAATTGCAAAAAAATAGTTTGATGCTTTATTTGTGTTTTTTAATTGTATTAATTGCGAAGATCTTGATTAATGCATGCTTAGAAAAAGATTTAAGGCAAATAATATATAAAATAATATATGCCATTTTAATATATAAAAAAAAGATTTGTTTGTTAGTATATAAATAATGATATAATTATTTATAAGCAATGAACAATATTTTGCATAGTAAATAAAATATAAGAATAGTAAATAAAAAATAAATATTGATAATAATAATAATAATAATAATAATAATAATAATAATAGCAAATATAATAATTATGATATAATAATAATAAAAAAAATCAATATTTGATAATAATAATTATTATTGTAAATAAATAATATATACGTGTATATATAAAAACTAGAAATAATAATTGAAGTATAAAAATAAAAAAATTAAATTCAGGGGGGGGGTTGCAATTTCTATTTGATAAGTAAAAACAGGGGTGTGGGAAGTTATGTTGGGTCAGGCCCAAATATGTTTTGGACAGGGGGTGTATATTATTCTATGTTCCAGTAAAATGGCAGAATGAGAGTGCTAAAATCACTGGAGTTAGGCCCAATTCTAATTCATGAAGGGCTGGACTAATTGTGTATGTGAAGGAGTATGGATCTTACGGTAGGACTTGGCCTACGTCCGTTCGATTATGATCTTGCGGTCAAAGTTGAGGGCACATGATAATTACAGTATGCGTGCATGCACTGGAGCAAAATGGATTGACATTCTTTTTTCTACTCATTTTGTTGCTCATTTTATTGTTTTCGTTTTACAGTAACTCATCCCTCTCTTTCTCCTTAGCCCTTTCATCTTCAACCTCACGGTACCTAATCCTCTTCTCCATGGCGGTTATGGAAAACGAACCTACCCCCCACAAACCCTTATCCCAACATCACATAAACAACAAAAATAAAGAGATCGTGTTACCCTCTCTCACATGTCTGGCGTTAAAGGTGAAGGTCAATGACAGTTATGGTTTCCGATAACGAAACCCAAAACGTCCTTCCCTTCTTCAGAAGTGCTGGCTTGTGATGGCTTTGACCTCCTCGTCAAACTCAAGCTTCTTTTGCTTCTCCGTTTCTCAACTCTTTGCGGTAGCTTCTTTTTCGTCCAACCAAAAATCTCCTCTCCGTCTTTTTTCTCCTCGTATTTATAGGTTTTCAAATTAGATTTTGATTTTAGGGTTTCTTAAGAATTACTATTGTAATTACTTAGATTTAGGAAGAATTATAGAAGTTAGGGATCTGATTTCATATTGATTGATTCTGTTTATCACTTTTTCTGGATTTGATATGGTTAGATAATTGAGATTTGATTCATTTATCAGATTTTATTTAGTTTATTGGATTTGATACTTAATTTCGCTGTAATCTGATTTGCTTTGTAATAGAGATAGATTTTGATTATAGAAAATTGAATCTGTAAGATTTGCAATTCTGAGATTTGATTTTGTTAATTAGATGTTCTGGAGATTTGATTTAGTTGAAAATTTGATTTCAACAGTAGCTGTTAGTCGAGGAAAACACGCGCTACATTTGGTTTGATTGATACAATACACGTTTTGTTTTGCTTTTGGGCCTTGTATCTGTTTTTTTCATTATCCAGCAAAGCTATTATTTTTTTATTATAGCAAGAAAAGGTTTCTTATGTAATACCAAAAAAATGATAATAAATGTTTTAATGTAATATCCTTTACTGAAACAATATTATACTAAATAAAAAAATATTGCTAAGATTAAAAACAATATTTACTAACTTCTTTTACAGTAAAACAACAATATCAAAACGGCTACTTACTTATTGATAAACATACCCCCTCCTCACTGTTTAATGACTAAAACGAAAAAATGAGCCCATATGCATTTTAGTGGACCTTTGAATTTCCATTTCACTCCCTTTTCTTCTTGCTAACAACAATAATTAATTGGGCTTAATAATTCTCCTAAAGCAAAAACAACAAATGGGCTGCTAAAAATACAACAGACTTGTCGTTCATAATTGCACCTCCTTTTCTTTTTACTAACAATAATAAAACCTAAATGGGCTTATGTACTATATTTAATTTCCCCCACTCTTTTACTAATAACAACTATTTAATAAATAAGAGCTTAATAATTATTCGAATAATTTTTATTTTCGAATCACATGGGCCATTGGCCAACATGCTACGCGAATGGGTCCATGGATACACGAGTCTTTCTGATTTTAGCAAGCCCCGCTCTCCTGAATTTAAGGTTCACCCCCCTAGTTGGACAAAGATGGGCCATCAGATACTAATGTACCATCCTTAATTAAATATTTATTCTATTTTAATCTCGAAAAATGAAATTATCGAGGTAGGATAAATTTGGGGTACGACAGTGTGCCCATATGAGGTCGCGTGTTTGCCCATATACAATGTTTTGTAACAAAGTCGGGGATGAGTTCGTCTTCAAGAGTGGGCACGTGGCTTCTTGTTAACCCCATGTGGCAGCTGTTTTGGGGGTGCCATCTTTTCATATGGGAGTTAAAAAGCCCTAAGTAATGATGACTTTTCGCGTGTTGCCCCGTGAGGTGTGAACTATCTATAAAAAGGGGAATCCAAAGGCTCATTTGTCATTTTCAAGCTCTCTTTTCCACTCTTCTACGTTTGCTCGTGGATCTGCTTCTTTCTAACACCACCGTAGACATCTTCATAGATAATCTTCTTCCAACCAAGTTCAAGTACAAGATCGAAGGTCCTCCTTGTTTGAATAACGAAGCTGAATATGAAGCTTTGATAGCAGGACTTGAAGCTTTGTTGGAATTGGGGGCAAATATAGTCGAAATAAGAGGCGATTATGAACTTGTGATCAAACAAATAACCAAGGAGTACAAGTGCATAAAAGAAAATCTGATAATGTACTTCGTGGTAGCAAATAGATTGCTTCGAAGATTTGAGTATGTCAATATCAAGCATATTCCTAGACTGAAGAACCAAGAAGCAAATGACTTAGCCCAAATTTCTTCAGGATACAAAGTGTCAAAAGAGAAGTTGGAAGAATTAGTTGAAGTTCGTGGAAAGGTACTAGCTACTAAATTATCTCCAGTAGATTTAAAAAATACAAGTTTAGAATATGCAAATGAAGTACATTTCGAAGTATTGGCCATAAATAGCTTAACAAATACAGATTGGAGAAGCCCAATAATAGCCTATTTAAAGAATCCAGCAGCAGACGTCGAAAGGAAGGTTAAGTATCGTGAGTTAAGCTATATGTTAATAGGAAATGAATTGTTCAAGAAAACACTAGAATGAGTCTTACTAAAATGTTTAGGAGAAAGTGAAGCATACTTGGCGCTGTTGAATGTGCATGATGGGGCATGTGGAGAACATCAAGCAGGTCACAAGATGAAATGGCTCTTATTTCATTATGGCATGTATTGGCTCTCCATGTTGAAAGATTGCATATAATTCTCCAAGGGATGTCAAGAATGTCAAGTTCGTGCAGGTATTCAACATGCTCCTGCAAGTGAATTGCATTTGATCATTAAATTATGGCCTTTCAGAGGTTGGGCATTAGATTTGGTTGGAGAGATTTAACCAGCTTCATCCAAAGGACAGAGATACATCCTAGTAAGGATTGATTATTTTACAAAATGGATTGAAGCAATACCTTTTGTAAATGTGAATCAAGAGAGTATTATCAAATTTATTCAAAGGCACAAAATCTATATATTTAGAATCCCATAAACAATTACAACTGATCAAGGGTCAGTCTTCACTGGTTGAAAGATGCGGGAATTCGCTAAGGAAATAAGATTCAAATTATTGACTTCTACACCCTATTATGCTCAGGCGAATGGGTAGGTCGAAGCCGCAAACAAGGTAATTATTTGTTACATAAAAAGATATGTAGGGAGAAAACCAAAGCATTGGAATAAGACCTTAGATCAATCGTTGTGGGCTTGTCGAACATCTACAAAAGAAGAAAAAATACAACTCCATTTTGTTTGACTTTTGGGCATGATGCAGTTCTGCCAGTAGAGATATATTTACAGTCAATGAGAATTCAGAGGCAGAATGTAATTCCTTCTGATTATTATTGGGAAATGATGATGAATGAACTAATTGATCTAGACGAAGAAAGGTTACATGCTTTGGAGGTCTTGAGAAGACAAAAAGAAAGAATAGCCAGAGCATACAATAAAAGAATCAGAAGCAAAGTCTTTTCGAATGATGATTTGGTGTGGAAAGTAATATTACCCATGGATCGAAAGAATAAGTTATTAGAAAAATGGTCTCCACATTGGGAAAGTCCTTTTCAAATTATTCAAACATTAAAAAATAATGCCTACGAAATAGAAGAGTTTGCAGAGGATCGAAGAGTCTTGAAGATAAACGAAAAATACTTAAAAAAATATAAGCCTATCTTTCAAGAACTAAAGATTTTGACAGAATAGTAAAGGTAACGAAATAAAAGCCAACATGGTGTCATAAAGTGCCGAAATGGCTCTCTTGAAATTACATAAGAAAAAGTGCACAAAACATAAAATAACAATACATCAATGTTTTCAGCAGATTTAGAAAGGCAAGTTAGCTTTCATCCTGTCATACTTGGACTTCTCCAATTTTAGCCTGCAGTCAATAGACGATTTAGTAGCATGAAGAACAACTATTTCATCTTCAAGTTTTTTGGCTGCATCCACATGTTGCACGCTTTGAGAAATTTCACGCTCCATTTCAGTATGATCCATCTATTCAATGACTTTTTGGCGTGTTTCAGTCTGAGAAATCTTTTCTTTCAAATCCTTGATTTGTTCTTTCTATAAAGAGATAAAGCGAACGTTGTCTCGAACTCCTCTTTGGACTTTTAAAAAAATTTTCCCAAGTTTCTCAGCTTTGATTGTGTTGATCAAAGTAGTCACATCCATCAAAATCTTTGCGAAGAGGCTGCATCAAAAGTTTTCTCCTTCTTCTTCTTTGACTTATTAGTTTGTAAAGAAGTATGGGGAGTATCTTCATCATCTTCGACCTCTGCTGGAATGTTATGGGTGGACATTCTTTTATGCAGATACTTTGGAGGTAATTGGCTAGCCTGAAAGGGTATTGCTATTAGAAAAGTAATGCAATACAAAAAGTAGACAAAGTTGTGAATGATAACTTTAATGCTTTTGATTTCTTGGTGTCTTGGGTAGTGCTTTTTGTTGAGGTGTTGGCTGGTTTAGAAGCTGCAGTTGAACCTATCTTCGAACTAGGTTGTTCCTTTTTGTTGGTTTTCTTTTCAACATCTAGAGCAATGTACATGATAACATTGGTTAGTACCAGGTATAAGAAATAAAAAAGGTAATCGAAAGCACCAGGAAAATCCTTTGGTTCCACACCTCACCTGTCAGAGAAAGAATGGATATAGCTAACAAGTCATAGTGAAGTAATCTTTTGAAACTATCCAATGTATGCTTAGTCGAAACCACTCGGTTAGTAGGTTTTTGAGAGTCTTTTTTAAAAATTTTAAGGTAATCCCTTTAAACGATCCAATTTGGGTAAGGAGGATAAAAAGCCAAGCCAAAGTTAGCGTTAGGCAACTTTGGAAATTTTGGTGGTTGAAGTTTGAAGGCTAAGTCATATCTGTCCTCGGGTTTAATGCAAGCAGGGATGTTTAAATGAGGAAGTTTTTTTAGTAAATTTATCTTTTAAAATTTGGGATGCATTGAAAGTGGTTCGACTAAGATTAGTTGGATCATAGACAGTTTCAAAGTACTTTTGGAATGCTTGGATTTCCTTGATATACGTGTGCTTACCTTTCTGACTTAGATCACGCATAGATGCAAAAGCTCTCGTCGGACGCTGGCTGAGAAAAATGGTGTCGAACATATTCTTTGAATAAAAGTATTTTTACCAAGTATAAAAACCTTTCGAGCAGTATAAATATGTTTGAAATGGAATAGGATTAAATTTTGTGAAGTTGATATGACAAATCATATGTTTTTCCAGATGTGAGAAAAAGAACTTCATTTCTACTGTACAAAGATAGGCTCAGGGATCAGTTGGCAAAGTCCAAATTGTCGAGACACGAAATTTGGTTGATAAGCAAGCATGTAGACATTGCTTTTCACAGGCATGATCCTCAAAATAATCAGCCTAGGAAGTAAAAAAGCTCTCCAGATGTCAATAATATCTGTATCTTCAGGCGAAAGATTGAAGTGAGATTTGGTGAACCATTCAGGGCCATGAGTCCTATTGGAAAAAAGAGCCATTGAAGGACTAAAGATATGACGTTTAGAAAAAATCATGACGTACTTATTGAAGCACTCCCTAAAGTTCTTTGCATCTTCATCAGGAGTCAGCCGAAGCAATCTTGTTCCTTCGATAGTTTGATTTTTAATTTCTGGATCTTTGTTGTCTACTGTGCTAGAAGTACTAAGAGATAGTTTGAATGTTGCATTAAGCCACAATTGGAGAAGACAATATGGGTCAGCTAGCACTAAGTTTGTGCTTGTTTAGTATCCTTTCAGTTTGGAAGTGGAAGATCCAAGGATTTCATATAATCCAGTGAGAATTAACCCAAACAATGAATGATTATGTGTACTTTGTTTGTGTGTATGCATAGATGAGAGGTTGAAGATGATGAGCAATTTTTGTAAGTACTTATAGTTTTATAAAGCTATAAATGATGCATGTATGATGTATTTATATGTGTACAAGTTAGAGGCAAAACAGAGGCTTAGAAATTGAAAATGATTGTACCTGATCAGAAGGGATTGTCAAAGCCCACAAGCTTTGAGTTGAGTAGAAGTTGAATGTGAAGTGGGAGGGGGTACCTACAAGACACTCTGATACCAAAGTGAGGTTCAGAGCAAATGCAAGCAAGTATCAGAATATAAGTGAGTGATTGAATACCTGACCCTCTCAAGTGAGAGGGTATTTATTGCTCCCAACTCTGGGCCAAAGTCTTCAGTGTTAGGCCACGATGAAGCCCAACAACAAATATTGCCAGGATTTACGGGAGTATGGAGTCCAACAGGTGGCCTCCTCCCTTGTCAACTTCCCCAAGGAAGCAGGAGTTGGACCCGTTATTCCCAGAGAGCAGGGTGATGATGACATGGAGACGTGAGCTACACCCTCCTAGTGGACACATGGGGAAATGCCCGACGTTCCTCCATATGAGCTGTATGCTTTTGGGCCTTTGGTAAAGACACTGGATTGGGCCTCCCCAATAGTGGGGTAAGTGCCGGCCTAGTCCAAAACAAGAGCCCCCCAAGTTATTTCCCTTAGGTGAAAGGGTGATGAGTTAAGCTCAACTCAATTGTCGGGGAAGCATCTCCCGAGGAAGAAAATCCTCAACCTCCGAAGGAGATGTCTCATTGACTCTCGTCGAGGATTCAGAGAATTATGCGTGATACGATTGACCAACTCAGTGGGCAGTTCATTGGTCGCTTTTGGTTCTGATATTGTCAGTTTTGTTCCCGTTAGGGATATATAATCATAGGATGCAAGGAATTTCCCCGAGTAAACATCTTTTTCATGCCCATATATAAGGCGTTGTTATGATGTCGAGCGTCTACCCCGCCTTCGGGAGTAAAATGTCACAAGTGTGCCTATATGAGGTCGCATGTTTGCCTATATACAATGTTTTGTAACGAAGTCGGGGATGAGTTCGTCTTCAAGAGTGGGCACGTGGCTTCTTGTCAACCCCATGTGGCAGTTGTTTTATGGTGCCATCTTTTCATAGGGGAGTTCAAAATCTCTAAGTAACAATGACTTTTCGCGTGCTGCCTCGTGAGGTGTGAACTATCCATAAAAAGGGGAATCCAAAGGCTCATTTGTCATTTTCAAGCTCTAACGCCACCTGTCATACCCCAAATTTTCCCGCCCTTTATCACTACGTTCAAAATTAATTTCAAACTTGGATTTTTATAAAATTCTTTTGATTTACATTAGTACTTTGGGGTTTTATAAATATTCGTTCTCAAGTCCAGTTAAAAATATAATAATTTATTTCAAATTATTTATATTTTTAAAATAACAAATATTTGCACACCTTTCATATACTTTCAATTGAATTTGTTTACAAATGAGTAACGTAGCACAATTGGTAAAGAATGAAGCTTGCAAGTATGAGGTTGCAGATTCGAATCTTGTGTGTTGCATTTTAAACATTTTTTCTATTTCTTTTTGTTACTATTTTTCTTTCCTTTTTTGGAAATTGGACTTGAGATTTTCATACATTTTGGATAACTTACTCCCGAAGTTTTTTCTAACCTAATTCAAGTCTATAAATAGGACTCTTATTTGTCCTAATTTTTCATCCACAATTTTTCAAATGTAGACACAATCAAGAATTTCACAATTAGCAAATCCACAAAATTTTCAATCACACACAAACTTTTGTTCCATTTTATTTTTAGGTTCATAACCCTGTGATTGTCTATATCAGACAACAACAACAATTTTATTATTCTTGGCCAAGGATTTTATATGAGGCCCACCCATTTACTTTTGATTTCATCCTTTTAAATTTATTTGTAGTTCTTACCATATGATGATAACTATTTGATAGACCTTTTTTATTATTTACAAAAAATATATTTTTTTATGCATTATATATAACCTTTTTTACATATTAACACACATATTCTTGCAAAATTTTCTAAGATCTCGTTTGATCGAACTTTTCATCGTAAGAAAAAACTATTTCTTTTATAAAAGCACTTTTTTTTACCATAATCCTTATCGTCTATGTGTTCACTAATCTTTTTTACATTAACATACTAACAATTTAAAATCTTTCAATATTCATCGCAAACCTCTAAACTACCACCATGCCAAGATTTGCTCTTCCAAAATCCAAAATAAACCAAATATCATAACACCATAATCTCTGCACTAAAAAATCAATCATTGAAATCTTATCATAGATATTAAAAGATGAATACTACTCACATAATTTCATTCAAATACACATATCTCTCATACAAATTCTGAAATTTGTTTAACTATTTTTTGACATGTACATGGTTAGATTTGTTTTGCAGGCTTGAGATGCCATATTTTCAACACAGACAAGGTTCAAGGTTAATTCGAAAGTAATTCTATGCAATCTTATAAAAAACACCAACCAAACTGCGAACTACAAATTAGGACTTTGTTTCCTCATAAGAGGATATGTAGGCATACGACTAAAATCGTGGCGAGTTCCCCTAATAAAACATTAAAACCCTATTTCCCTAAAGATTAATTCTAAACCTAGTATCCTTGTGAACAAGGTAGATTAGGGGTGCCTAACACCTTCCCTTCATCTAGAACTGAGTCCGAAAACCTAGAATCTCTAACTTTTTAGGGTTTTCCTTTATATTCCCTTCCTTAGGATAACAATTAAGGGTGGCGACTCTCGTTTCAAAACCAGTTACAACACCACTGTAGACATCTTAAAAAATAATCTTCTTCCAACCAAGTTATATCTTCTTGATAACGTTTTTTCTCAGGATTTTTAGATTAATAACCCGAGTTTTACCATGAATGGATGAAGATTCATGGGTTCTGAAGTGAATCTTCATGATGTTCATCAAGGTTCATGGTTGTGGATGAAGGTTCATAGGTCCAACTTCATAGATTCATGTCGGGGTCATCCTCCCTGAATAGTGGGGAGGATTTGTGCAGCTTTGCCCGTTCGACCAAATATCCCTGTGTAGGCGCCATTTATTTCGGTGTTGGCTGTCGAGGGCTTGGGTCGAGGTCTATTCCTCGACGCATTCATCGCCCTTTCACTTGATTTTCGGTGGAAAGGTGAATTTGATGATATCAAATTCACTATTTCCCCTGCTTTTTAGGTATAATGGCACACCAAGTCAAGGATGACGTCGCACCCGCCACTCACGAGAACGATACTACCATCGCGGAAGACCCTTTGGTCTAGGTTACACTTGATCCTAGGAACAAAAAGTCATGTTTTTCATAAGACGCTTTTGACGCGTTCAACTGCCCCGAGGTTTGAGCAGTGGGTGCTCCTGCCAATTGGGATCTTCAGATCCCTAACAAGAACAGGAGGATATGCTCGGCATATCCAGGAAAATGCTTTCCCATTTATGAATTTTATTTTAAAGAAGCGGGGATATGTTTGCCATTCAACGACTTCCAGGTGGGGGTTTTCTAGTGGTTACAAATGGCACCATCCTAACTTCATCCGAATGCGCTTGCTTTCATGCATGCATTCGAGCTCGTATGGCAATACCTTTAAATAGGCGCCACATTGCCCATCTTATTTCGCATTTTTCACTTGCAACGACAGTCCATCAGAGGAGGACAAGCCTAGGTGTTGTTTAAACAGCTCGGAAAACTTTTCCGGTCGTATCTTGAATCTGTTCGCTGCTTTAAAAAGAGGTACTTTATCGTGAAGCCTCTTACAAATGCGGTTGTAGCTTCCTTATAAGATTGCTCGAAAGTGATTGAGGAAGGTCATATTATAGTCCAACTGACAGCTAGGTTTCCTCTTGAATGGAAGTGGAAACACTTCGAGCAGAAGCTTGAATATTACGCGGTGAAACCCGAGGACTTGGATGCCCAGGAACGACTTTACTATGAGAAGCTAGTGACTTATGTCAAGAGTTTATCACTGGAGAAATATGTGGACATGGACAATAACTTCCTTTTTTAATGATAAAGTGGAGTATCTCCTCTTTCACAGACTGATTAATACAAAAGCGTTGTGTTGTACCCCAAAATTTTCCCTCTCTTTTCTCAAGACATTTTATCACAAGGATTTTCAAAAACTCAAAGTTTGCACAAGTACAAAGCAGACAAAAAGGGAAAAACAGATAAAAAAGTATTTTTTAACAAAATTGAAGAAAAGCAAGCTTTCTTATATTCATACATCCTTCTATTGGGCAAGGATTACCTTCTCGCAAAGCTTCGATTGGAGCAAGGCAAGTACATCCTGCATGCAAGCTTCGACTCAGAGAACAATAGCCTTCTACATGTTTACTTTGATTCACAAAAAGGGACATCCTGCATGCAAGCTTCGATTTCACCATTGGCGCCTCACTGTTGTACAACAAAATTTTCCCTCCCATATTTCTCAATACATTTCAAGTGAGGTCCTCAAATTGCTCAAGGAAGTCCAAGGGTTAACCAGACAAACTCTCTCATAAGGCAGTCTACCCCAAATTAGGGTTTCAGTTTGCATCAAGATGTTTGAATAAAAAGGGTCCCAAATGCTCACTACTATCCTAATATGTTCTCAAGATCATCCATGTCAAGTTTCAAGCCTTGCAGAAGAAGTTTGCTCAGTCAACTATTCAAATGCCTGAAAATCGATTGTGCTAGGGAAAAAGTCAATTGTGGCCCACATACAGTAAAACTTCAAGATTCTTGGTCAACATCCTCATTTTGAAGTATTATTCGTCATTTGATCAAGGGTTGATCATGATTTCTCAAGGATTGCTCACAGTTCATCAAAACCCAAAAGTTGCTAAATTAGGGTTTTGTAGGAAAAGTCAACTCAACTTTGACCAAGCATAACTTTCTCATACTTTATCAGAAATGACCCATCCAAAGCTAATTTTGAAGAGGATGCAATTCCCTACAATTCATCTTCATATCCCAAGTTCAAAATATGCGCTCACAAGAAGATATAAATTTGGACATTATAGGTCATTTTGGAAAGTCAACAAAAACACCTTTTATGTCAAAGCTTCATACATGAACATGGAAGACTAAATTGAGATGATACCAAAATGGTTGCTTAGAGGACATCTTAAGCTTTCTAAAAAGTCCAAGAACACCTCTCTAGGGTCAAAATTGAGGGAGTTATGCATTGGCAAAGTTGATCCTTTTTGCAAAATTGCCAAAAGTCAAATATATCCAAAATTGCAATTTTTGCCAAATGGGCCCAACTTTTTATGCTTGCATTGAGTTTGTAACATGGTCCACGACCTCTAAGCCCACCCATACATTTTTCCTACTATTTATGCTATTTATTTTGATATTTTATTCATAAAAATTCTGAATTAAATAAATAAATAATAGAAATAATGTAAATTTTGATGTGAATCTATTTTGGGCAAGTTTTATGCTGGTTTATGTCAATTGATTTCGTGCAATAACCTTTCAAATATGTCCAGGTTCATCCACATGTGAAAATGACATAAAATCATCAAATATGGCATTTTTTTTTTAAATTTTGATCATGGTCTTAAAACACAACATCATGAGGGAGATTATTTCCATGCTTTCTTGTCTCCTTATTCTCCTCTATAAATATAGAGCCATACAAGATTGAAAGGAACAAAATTCTTCTCTAAAAAGCTCTCAAAAAGCTCTTTAAAAAGCTCTCTAAAAGTTCTTCAAAAAGCTCTCCAGAAATCAAAGAATTGGTGCAAGTCATATCTCGAGGTTCCGATCTCTCTCAATTGACATCAAGCCTCAAACCATCCTCTTGAAGTCCTCAGGAGTCTTACAAGGCCCAAGAGCAATCCATCACACGCCTAGCACGCCCCTATTTGACAACACCGGTTTGGTAAAATTTTAAACTTCGAATCTCTAATTTTAATCATATTTTATGGTATGCTAACGTTTGTTTGAGTTTATATAGAATAGTTATGGATGGTTGAATCATAGGTTCCATGTAAGAATAAAAAAAACACCATAGTTAGAGCATGAAGCTTTCGAAGATTCGGGTCTAGGGATTTCTGATGATTGCACCCCTTGTTTACTTTTGCTACTAGGCTCATCTTTATTTTCTTGTTTTATTCATTTCATTTATTTCTTTTAATCCCTTTTTTATTTTTATCAATAAACAAATATAAAAATCACATAAAAATAGATTTAGGATTTTTTTCTTAATTAAATTTTAATTTTGGTAAATTAATTAACTAAACACTTTAACTTTTTTTTTAAAATTAAAATTAATAGAACTTAGGTTTAATTTCATTTTAATTCATTTTCCTTTTCGTAATAAAAATACCAAAAAAAACATAGAATTAATTTCTTTTAATTAAATTTCATGTTTCTTTAATAATTATTATTTTTTAAACATATATCTAGATCAATTATTTTTTAACTTAAACCATTTTTATAAATTAAAACAAAAAACAACAAAAAGATTTTTTTTATATCTTAGGATTTTTAGACGTCTTTTCAAATTTGCGCGCTATTATTCTTTAGCACTTCATTTTATTATTGTAACTGTATATTGGGATGTAATAGATGATTAGTAGGACCTTTATCGCTTTTATTTATTTTCCCCCCAGTTTTGGATATGTACATAATCCTCCTCCCCGAAGCCTTGTAATAGCTAGGTTTTATATTTCTGCACTTTTAAATTACTGCAACTATTAACTGCTATATGTATGACTAATAGGATTGTATGGCAAGAATAATCAAACATTAGCAAACTTAACACAAGACTAAAATAACTGAACATAACACACCTTGCACATATGCACTCTTAGGGTATGCCTCACTTGGTTGCCTCGGAAAACAATGGTCATGTCCCTCGAACGTAGGGATACCCTTAGCAAAGAACCTCAGCTAAAATCATCATAAAGATCATAGTCCCTTACTGTCCCTCGAGTTGCCTACGAGAAATGATCTTGTCCCTCGATGTTGCCTACGAATATATGATGACAGTCCCTTCGAAATGCTAAGGTATCCTTACATGTTGCCTTCAATGACCATTACGTCCCTTTCGAATTGACCCTTACAACTCCAACGACGGTGCTATCTACTCCTTAATAGTAGGATAGCGCTGTCTAAAGGAAACGAGAATAGAAACAATCCTTTTTTGAGTAGGTATATGCTAGTAGGTACTTGCTCAAAATCAAACTTTCACACTTACACTTTTTTTTAAACAAAGTTTTCAAAATGACTTCGTAACACTCTTGAGGACTGATACAAGGGTTAAAACGAAGTAAAACAAAAACTTTTCAAAATACACAAACAGGGAAGAAATTTTAAAATGATGAGCAAGTACCTAAGAGCCCATAGAAAACTACGGATAGAAAGGGTGCTAATACCTTCCCTTTCTATAATCTACCCCCCGTGCTCAAAATCTCCAAAAAGGAATTTTTCTGTGCTTTTTTCCTTTCCAGTTGGATAAAATAAAAGTCGGTGGCGACTCTTGCTTACCGCGACATTTTGCGAATACAAACGCAAAACGCAAGCCAGCATTTTCTCAAAACAGTCCGGTTCTGCCACCGTATCACAGAACAGGAGACTCTGCTGGGGATTCATAAGTGGGGTATACCTTTGGATCTAGTTCATCATAAATTGCTTCTCTTGTTTTGTTTTGGTTGCTTTACTTATAAGGGTTTTGTTTGGGAGTTACTATAGATCCTAACTCGGATCTGGGGACACCTTTTAGGTAAGTAGCAATAAACTATGATGGAACTGTACGGCGTAGACCGATACAGTTGAAACAGTAGCTACATTGATGTGGCACATTGGTTGATACTGGTATCCCTTGTGGAGAAACGAGGAGAATACGGGGCCGCTACGTGTATTGTTAAGCATCAACTGACCTTAGAACCCTTAATTGACCAACTTGGCCATTAGAAATTAGTGAGATAGTCGCCCTCAGTGTAAAGCTGAAAACTGGTTGATACTCGATGCTACACTCATTGAGACCATACTCTCGAGATAGTTCCGGCTGCAAGAAAAGATTGCGTGAGCTAAAACCATGACCGATGGAGGATGGTCAGTAATATTGAGAACCTCTAGAACCCGGTTACTTTTCTATGACAGGTTGAACCAACTAAACTTCAAGAGGGTACTACCTTAAAACCCATGCAAGCCTAAACCTAAGGCTGTTTGTGTGACTTGTGTGCTTTCAACTTGAACTACTTGCACATTTTTATTATCTAACAACATGAGTTCCTTGCAGGTTTTGTTTACATTCCTTATCCAATATCTTGGATTTCTTGCCGAGTTTACTTGCTTACCTCACCTCGCACTTTTGCTTAAACGCATAGCATACACATTATAACATCATACCATAGCATTTCCTTAACCATTTCAAGGATCTCAAGGGCCTGTGGTGCGGGTTATGATGAACCAAACATCTAGAAAGGGGAAAGGGGATTTATTTTCCTCTAGCAAATGCCGTCTAGAGATCAAAACACGATAACTTGAGTCAGTGGCTATGACCCACTCGATATGGTGAGCTTGACTCTTGAAGAAGGACTCTCAATGACACGAAGTTTCTTCAATCAAGCTGCAATCAAATTCTAACAGTTTCTTGTTTACCCCGCGAGATCCTTGAAAACATTGCATACATATCATTGCATAAGCAGGTTTCAAAGCAGGTCTCTCATGTTCTCGCTGTTTATTTCAGCAATGGCTCTCCAACAAGACAACAGAGATCTCCAAGCTCAAGATGCCCAGTTCAAGGAATTTCTCCTGAATCTATCCAAGGGGCAAGAAGACCTGAAAACACTCTTCGCCGGGAATCTGACCAAGGAACGTCCTGACAACAACAAGGATGAACAATTGGAATAACTGCAAGTTGAGGTAGAAGCAATGAGAATCCAGATGTTGGGGCAGATGGCTCTTATCCAAAACTTAGCTCGAGGACAATAAGGGCTAAGAGCCTTCCTCAACAAGCTTCACCAAGATGGATGCAGATCCATGAAATAAATAGTTAAAATTGTGGATCAAGGCATTAATCAGCCCCCAGTGAGAGAAGAGGTTGGGAACAGACCTTTCCTGATTACTACTACATCACAAGCCCAACCACAACCTCTCTAACGACAATGGGGAAATCGGCATAAGAAGAATACATCTGAAAGACGCTTCACCGAAATCAACATGTCATTGGCTCAAGCATTGCAACACATGTTGAAGGCCAAGTTGGTTATGTTAAGGGACCCTCCTCAGAATCCCAACATAGCCTCCCCAAGGTACAATCCAAATGCAAGATGTGCGTACCACTCCAACAGTCCTGGACATGACACCAACAGTTGTTGGGTGTTGAGAAATAAAATTCAAGACCTGATTGATGAAGGAGCGCTAGAATTCGCACAAGACGGTCAGGCTGAGTTCTTCTGCCATCCCTACAAGGCATACCATCTGAAGTGACAAGTTCTCACAAAAAGGCTTTTCGTTCATTAGAATTTTCAATGTGTAATTTTATTTTGATTTGTTTGAACATTTATTCATATCAAACCTCGTTATTTCATCAATGCATTGCACATGTTTGTCTTGAATCAATTCATTTGTATTCACTATTTCAAAAATGTGTTCTTATTTCCTTTTGTGATATTCAACTCTCGAATAAAAGCTCTGAGCCTTTAGAGGGAGGATGACAAAAATGATATCAAAATCTCTACAGTATGCTTTTGAACAGACCCCGCTGACGATGTACATGCGTTGTTTCAAATCCTAAACAGTGGAGTTATAAGGAAGATAATGCCTCGTCAACCCCTTCGAGCCAAAGAAGTAGGAGTTTTTCTTTTCACACAAATTAAAACCCTTAATCATAACCTGGGGCAGGGTAGTTTTTTCAGTTAATTCAGAGGCGTATTCAGTCATAATCTGCCGCTTCGTGCATAATGAATGGCATCGAAGATGTCCTTCCAAAATAAAAGATGGTGATGGTTCCATATAATCGTCAAGACAGGCAGTCATTATCTCTCGAAATAAAAGCCCGTTAAGTCAAAACCTATGAAGGAGACTTAATAAAAAAATTGGGGCATCCCACTGACTGTAATCATAAAATAAACGGTTCAGGCAAAAGAAGGGATAACGAAAACCAAAAAAAAGAGGTTAATACAAGTCCTCGACAAAAAGAAGATTACAAAAATGACTGCCTTTTCAAAACAAATATTCAATTTCTGAATCATCACCAAGTATCAGAGCAAAGATTCCAAACTCAATTGGGATCTAATCGCGTAATTAACTAAGCATAGGACTGAAGAACATCACAAAGAGCGGGTTGGGTACACATAAAATTTGAGCCTTTATCCTTTGTTTCTTGAACCGTGAACCAGGCCATGTTATAACCCTTAAAAGTCCTAGCTGAAGCATGGGTTAGTTTGAGAGCATACTGTTACATAGGTATTCTGACTCCTGTAGGCTTTGTTACGAATCCTGAGTTGATATCACATTCTTGCAAATTTCATTTTACTACACAAAACACATTTTCAAAAAATTTCAAGACAGACATGAGTTTTGCATTCTTTAAATGACATTGTTTGCATATGACTAATTGTTTGACAACAGAGAAATCCGCACAATGGATATTCAATGAACAGACATCCTCTCAATGGGCAAAATCACCTCAGCGAGAAAGGCACTTCCAATAATAGGTCTTCCATAAGCAAGGGGCATGACATGATGTCTAAATACACCTGGGGCAGTCTCTCCAAAAGTTCCAAATAACTAGGGGCAGATCTCCATCTCAATCGCTTGGAGAATTACGCACGCATTCCAGCAATAAATCATGTGCCATTAAGAAAACATTTTTGATAGTACTACAACACAACGAACAGTGACAACTCTCTACATCCCGAAGGCGTGGACATAGTCGGAAAATACTACGCATAACAAAGACCCGCTAGGTTGACATACCTAGGCAAAAATAAGGGCATCTCGGCGAACCAAAAGGGTTCGGGCAAAAATTAGGGATAAAAAATGAAAAAAATATGTACACCCGGCAAGTCGAAAACCCGAAAGGGAGGCTTGGGCAAAAAAGGGTATCCCGGTGGACTGAAAACCCGAAAGGGCGGTCCAGGAAAAAGTTAGGGATTTAAAACGTACGACTATGTCCCGTCACCTGTCTATCAGTGGAAGACTTATACCTTGATCAACATTCATCAAGAGCACCAGAATTCAGATACAGTTCAGATACGCTCCAGATACAGATGCCATTCTGATCTCATTCAGATTCAGCTTTCAGATACTGTCCAAATACGCTCCAGATACGGATGCCATTCTGATACTCATTCAGATTCAGCTTTTAGATACAGTTCAGGTACGCTCCAGATACATATGCCATTCTGATAGTCATTCAGATTCAGCTTTCAAATACAGTCCAGATACGCTCCAGATACGGATGCCATTCTGATACTCATTCATATTCAGCTTTCAGATACAATTCAGATACACTCCAGATACGGATGCCATTCTGATACTCATTCAGATTCAGCTTTCCGATACAGTTCAGATACGATCCAGAGACGGATTCCATTCTGACACTTATTTGACACATGTTTCAAAGTACAGTTCAGATATGACCCAGAGACGGATGTCATACTGACACTCATTAAATACATGTTCGAGTACAATTACGACATAGATCCATCCACAAAATCTCCGCATGTACTTTTTCCAATATGATACAAGGGGCAGAGACAGTTGGAATCAAAGTCACTATCACATACAAGCCAGTGATACCTATATTCCACACAGAGTAAGGACAACCAAGGTCCGATCTCCATATCCCCAAGCAGGAATTCCTTCCCCAGCAGGTTCCTTCAAAAAGCTGATATATGCACTCGTCAGCCGAGTTTTATAACCATGAGCAGTTTATGAAGCCATCTCCTGAGCAGGGTTTATTTCTCTGACAGCGGAAGCTCAATCTCCAATAGAGCTCTTCTCTCCAGCAATGGAAGTTCATTCCCAGCTGAGTTTATTTCTCCAAATCAGTAGATCTTCCAACAGAGTATCTCTCTTCCCCACAAGTCATTCCCCCACAAGATTATTCTCAAACAGAGTCTCCCCCAGCAGAATATTCTCAAGCAGAATGGATGTAAATCTCCAGCTAATCATATTTGGTCACTATCCCCAGCAGAAACAAAGAACTCAACTCATTATACTCTCCAGCAGTAGTCCAGGATTTATTTTCCCCAGCTAGAGAATATCACAAAAACATTGCATATCCATACATCGTAGCATGCACATATGCATCATACAACACAATCTCATTTATTTTGAGAACATCATTAATCAATACATTTCATACATCATGACATTACATACGACTAACTCTTTGCCTTTCAGGGAAAGATACAATCAAGTCCTCACAAGTTTCTCTGGTTCAGTCAAATCGCTACCAAGATTTCTATTCCAGATTCAAGTTATGAAGCCCAGGTTTGACCGGATAATACCTTGATTTCTCCAAAATACTACGAAGCCTGGAATCGACCAGATAGTGGTATCTCTTAAATACAAGCTTAAAGCCCGGAAATCAACCGGAAAACAACTTAACCCTCAGCAAGTTATTGTGAAGCCTGGAGATCGACCAGATAGCAATATAAGATACCATGAAGCCTGGACTCGACCAAATAATGGTATAAAACACCGTGAAGCCTGGCTCACGACCAGATAGTGGTAAAACACACTGAAGCCTGGACTCGACCAGATAACAGTATAAGACACTGCGAAGCTTGGATTTCGACCAAATAGCAGTTCACCCAGCCAATTACTCAGAAGCCCGGAATTGACCGGATATTAACATTTCCTTAAATTCAAATTGAAGCCCGGATGCGACCGGATAACAAATTGATTCCTTCTGGAGCCTGCAGCACGACCAGATAAGAAGTGAGAAATTGAGAAGCCTGGAGAACGACCAGATAGCAAGTTTAATCTCATCTCCCCAATAAGTCGATGTGAAGCCTGGAGCACGACTAGATAGCAGTCGGTCTTATTTTCCTCATAAAATCATTGTGAAGCCTGGAGAACGACCAAATAGCAGTTCATTGCACCTCCTCGACTAAGAGATAATTCCCCAGTAGAATAACGGACGACTGAAGCTCCTAAAAAATTCTACTTTTACCAAGATAGAGACTAGCACTCCCCAACTTAGTCCTCCTTGACAACATGTATACGAGCTCTCGCAAAGGAATCTCTTATGAGATCGACACTTCTCCTGATGGAATCTTTAAGCCCATCGTCCGACACCAACCTCCAAATGGAATTTATAAGCCCATTCCCGACATTTCAAGACGGATACCACTTCATGTGAGTGCAAATTTCTGGGCACTCTAGTGTTTAATCATCTTCCACCCTCGGATCACGAAAGGCAGACAAGCCAATCTACATCCTCAGGTTTAAGAAGATTGAACAGGGGAAGCTGTTGTACCCCAAAATTTTCCCTCCCATATTTCTCAATACATTTCAAGTGAGGTCCTCAAATTGCTCAAGGAAGTCCAAGGGTTGACCAGACAAACTCTCTCATAAGGCAGTCTACCCCAAATTAGGGTTTCAGTTTGCATCAATATGTTTGAATCAAAAGGGTACCAAATGCTCACTATTATCCTAATATGTTCTCAATATCATCCATGTCATGTTTCAAGCCTTGCAGAAGAAGTTTTCTCAGTCAACTATTCAAATGCCTGAAAATTGTCTGTGCTAGGGCAAAAGTCACTTGTGGCCCACATACAGTAAAACTTCAAGATTCTTGGTCAAAATCCTCATTTTGAAGTATTATTCATAATTTTATCAAGGGTTGATCATTATTCCTCAAGGATTGCTCACAATTCATCAAAACCCAAAAGTTGCTAAATTAGGGTTTTGTAGCAAAAGTCAACTCAACTTTGACCAAGCATAACTTTCTCATACTTTATCAGAAATGACCCATCCAAAGCTCATTTTTAATAGGATGCAATTATCTACAATTCATCTTCATCTCCCAAGTTCAAAATATGCGCTCACAAGAAGATGTAAATTTGGATATTATAGGTCATTTTGGAAAGTCAACAAAAACACCTTTTATGTCAAAGCTTCATACATGAACATGGAAGACTCAATTGAGATGAGGCCAAAATGGTTGCTTATAGGACATCTTAAGCTTTCTAAAAAGTCCAAGAACACCTCTCTAGGGTCAAAATTGAGGGAGTTATGCATTGGCAAAGTTGACCCTTTTTGCAAAATTGCCAAAAGTCAAATATGTCCAAAATTGCAATTTTTTCCAAATGGGACCAACTTTTTATGCTTGCATTGAGTTTGTAACATGGTCCACGACTTCTAAGCCCACCCATACATTTTTATACTATTTATTCTATTTATTTTGATATTTTATTCATTAAAATTAAGAATTAAATAAATAAATAATAGAAATAATGTAAATTTTGATGTGAATCTATTTTGGGAAAGTTTTATGCTGGTTTATGTCAATTGATTTCGTGTAAAAACCTTTCAAATATGTCCAGGTTCATTCACATGTGAAAATGACATAAAATCATCAAATATGGCATTTTTTTCAAATTTTGATCATGGTCTTAAAACACAACATTATGAGGGAGATTCTTTTCATGCTTTCTTGTCTCCTCATTCTCCTCTATAAATATAGATCCATACAAGCTTGAAAGGGACGAAATTCCTCTCTAAAAATCTCTCAAAAAGCTCTTCAAAAAGCTCTCCAGAAATCAAAGAATTGGTGCAAGTCATATCTCGAGGTTCCAGTCTCTCTCAATTGACATCAAGCCTCAAACCATCCTCTTGAAGTCCTCAGGAGTCTTACAAGGCCCAAGAGCAATCCATCACACGCCTAGCACGCCCCCATTTGACAACACCGGTTTGGTAAAATTTTAAACTTCGAATCTCTAATTTTAATTACATTTTATGGTATGCTAACGTTTGTTTGAGTTTATATAGAACAATTATGGATGGTTGAATCATAGGTTCCACGCAAGAATAAAAAAACACCATAGTTAGAGCACGAAGCTTTCGAAGATTCGGGTCTAGGGATTTCTGATGATTGCATCCCCTATTTACTTTTGCTACTATGCTCATCTTTATTTTCTTGTTTTATTCATTTCATTTATTTCTTTTAATCCCTTTTTTATTTTTATCAATAAACAAATATAAAAATCACATAAAAATAGATTTAGGATTTTTTTCTTAATTAAATTTTAATTTTGGTAAATTAATTAACTAAACACTTTAACTTTTTTTAAAAAATTAAAATTAATAGAACTTAGGTTTAATTTCATTTTAATTCATTTTCCTTTTCGTAACAAAAATACCAAAAAAACATAGAATTAATTTCTTTTATTTAAATTTCATGTTTCTTTAATAATTATTATTTTTTAAATATAGATCTAGATCAATTATTTTTTAACTTAAACCATTTTTATAAATTAAAACAAAAAACAACAAAAAGATTTTTTTTATATCTTAGGATTTTTTAGATGTCTTTTCAAATTTGCGCGTTATTATTCTTTCGCACTTCATTTTATTATTGTAACTGTATATTAAGATGTAATAGAAGATTAGTAGGACCTTTACCGCTTTTATTTATTTTCCCCCCAATTTTAGATATGTACATAATCCTCCTCCCCGAAGCCTTGTAATAGCTAGGTTTTATATTTCTGCACTTTTAAATTACTGCAACTATTAACTGCTAGATGTATGACTAATAGGATTGTATGGCAAGAATAATCAAACATTAGCAAACTTAACACAAGACTAAAATAACTGAACATAACACACCTTGCACATATGCACTCTTAGGGTATGCCTCACTTGGTTGCCTCGGAAAACAATGGTCATGTCCCTCGAATGTAGGGATACCCTTAGCAAAGACCCTCAGTTAAAATCATCATAAAGATCATAGTCACTTACTGTCCCTCGAGTTGCCTACGAAAAATGATCTTGTCCCTCGATGTTGCCTACGAATATATGATGACAGTCCCTTCGAAATGCTAAGGTATCCTTACATGTTGCCTTCAATGACCATTATGTCCCTTTCGAATTGACCCTTACAACTCCAACGATGGTGCTACCTACTCCTTAATAGTAGGATAGCATTGTCTAAAGGAAACGAGAATAGAAACAATCCTTTTTCGAGTAGGTATATGCTAGTAGGTACTTGCTCAAAATCAAACTTTCACACTTACACTTTTTTTTAAACAAAGTTTTCAAAACGACTTCGTAACACTCTTGAGGACTGATACAAGGGTTAAAACGAAGTAAAACAAAAACTTTTCAAAACACACAAACACAAAAGCAATTTTTAAAATGATGAGTAAGTACCTAAGAGCCTGTAGAAAACTACGGATAGAAAGGGTGCTAATACCTTCCCTTTCTATAATCTATCCCCCGTACTCAAAATCTCGAAAAAGGAATTTTTATGTGCTTTTTTCCTTTCCAGTTGGATAAAATAAAAGTCGGTGGCGACTCTTGCTTACCGCGACATTTTGCGAATATAAATACAAAACACAAATCAACATTTTCTCAAAACTGTCCGGTTCTACCACCGTATCACACTCACCTATTTGCCTTTGATTCATAAGTTTGCGATTGGATGAATGGCTACCTTCCTGTGACTTTCGATTTCATCTTTATGTTTGCTTCGAATACGCATTCATGTTAGCTTCGAATACACCTACATAATGGCTTTGAATCCACCTTCAAGATTGTTTTGAATTACCTTCATATCACCTTTGAATCCATCTACAGACCCTTCAACACACATAGTGCTGCATTATGACACACAACTTGGTGGCCCATTCAAAGGACTTGCCATGGTTGAGGAATAATTGGTTTTTCTTACTTTTGAGTCTGGTCGATGTTTTGGGTCTAAGGGATCAAAAGCAAGAGGACTCAAAGTGGCATATTCAGCTGAAGAGGGCCATTCGAAGAACACACAGTTGGTCCATTCGAAGGACACACAACTGGTGGAAACGAATGCTGCTTGGTTGAGTTTGGTTGAAGGTTATGGAAAGATGAAGGATTCGATTCAAAGAGTTAAGTTGTCCATAGACCAGGCTACATAGGCCTCCAACTTATGCATCACTCCATATTAAATTGTTCTTCAAGCCAACTTGCTCTTGATGACATCACTACCTTTTTAGAAAGTTTTTGAGCCTTTCGCCTGTCTCTTCTGCACACTTTCCCCCTATAAACTAGGAGCCACCCATCTAAACCATTGATTTTAGTAATTTTATCTTGGGATTATAAAAAGTTGACACAAGTGGAAGTTTGCCTTTTAAAGAAACTATAATTTATTCTTTCACAAAGTTGATCATTCCAAATTTTCTCTCTATAAATAGAGAGTTCATTTGTACATCAAAGGGGGCTGGGAGGCAACAAGAGAAAATGCTGGCAGATTTTGGCTGGGTGGGAAGATTCTTCAAAAAACTCTCAAACTCTCAATATTCTCAAACACTAAATACACTCTCAAACCCATAATCTAAAGAAACACAACACCTGTTTCTTTTCTCTTTCGAATCCAGAAGTGACCACACCCTTTGTTTCTGCTTCCTTCGAATCTAGTCAAAGAAACACCACACTTGTTTCTTTCCTTCGAATCCAGGAGCATCCAGGGCTGCAACTTAGGTCCGACATACATATCCCAGCTTCAAGCAAGGAAAGTCATTATGACCTTAACCCTTTCATTTTAAGCATGTAAATAACATTTGTTCACTTTTCTTTTCTATACTTTCGATTGTAGGCTTTTCTTGTCTAAGTACACGTTGAAACTAACCTGTACAGACTTCAAACAAAAGAAAACGTTATGTGTGAAATGAAGCCTTAAGCTTCTCCCCCATACTGCTTCACAGTCCAAACGAAGGAGAAAGAAGGGATAAACGAAGCATGCACACTCACGTTAATTCCCAGACCCAATCGAAAGAAGCAGCAAGAAGGGTGAATCAAATCTTACTTGCTCACACTAACCTTCCTGCAATCGAAAGAAGCAAAAAAGGCAAAATCGAAAGAAGCCAGGAAGAGTTGAGTCGAAGGGTGTTGCTGCATGATCGAAGGACTTGTTTTCCTTTCTTTTATTTTATTTTGTCTTACTATTAAATATGGTTGTAATGGTGTAGGATATTTACCTTCTTCATTTTTTATTGCTTTATACAAAATGCTAGTAATTAGGGTGTATGGAAAGATAAAACCAACAAATATACAACCCAAAATCAAAAGACTAAATGCATTCAATCAAACACACTTTGCAGACATGCACCTCTAGGGTTAACTCCACTTGTTGCCTTGAGAAAATTGTCATAATGTGCATGTAAGACGTCTTAGCAAAAACAATCAAAAGATCATAGTCCCTCGATGACGCTTCGAATGTTGCCTTACAAATGATCTTAGTCCCTCAAGAGAAATGATAAGATATCTCACAACATTGCTATTTATGACTATACAATTGACCCACGCCCGTCCCTCTACATCCAAAGATAAGGCTTCTTACCAATCAATGGTAAGATAGCAATATCAAAGGAGGGGAGAAATGAACAAAAGACTTTTGAGTAGGTAGAAAGTTCTTAGTTGCTTGCTCACAATCCATTTTCAAAAACAAAACATTTTTCAAACACACTCAAACACGTCCAAAGCATGAAATATTTTCGAAAAGTCCAAACACTTTATATACATTCTTATAGAGACGAGAATCATTACAAATTTTGCCTAAACGAAGGCGCTTTTCAAAATACTTTCAAAACCCACCACAAACACATTTTCAAACATGGCATTTTCAAAGTGATCTAGAAAGCAACTAAGATCCCATAGATAAACTATGGATGAAAAGGGTGCTAACACCTTCCCTTTTCATAATCTACCCCCCGAACTCAAGAAAACATCTCAAAGGTCTTTCCTGTTCTTTTCACCCTTTCCTTATTGGATAAAAGAAAAGTAGGTGGTGACTCTTTGTATTCGCAACAATTGCGATCAAACGCAAAACAACCAAGTCAGTTCTCCCACCGTGTTACAGAACTGGTGACTTTGCTGGGGATTTTCTTAAAAGTTGGATTACCTTAGGGCTAGATCACATTTACTTGCTTTCCTTGTTTGATTTTCTTGCTTTACATTATGGTTCCTTATTTGCGTTTGTATTAATCCTTTGCCCATATCATAGAAACACCTTTTAGGTAAGTAGCAATAGATCGTGGAAGTTGTGCAGGGTATACCGACATGGTTGAAACGATGGCTACGTTAGTGCGACACATTTGTTGGTACCGGTAGCCCTTGAGTAGTCAAGGAGAATACAAGGCCGATGTGTGGTGTCATGAAGCACTAACTGACCTTAGAACCATAATTGAACAACTTGGCTATTAGGATGTAGTGAGATATTCGGATTTGGTGCAGTCCGAAGTTGGTTGATACTCGATGCTACGCTCATTGAGATTGGACTTTCGGGATATTTTGGTCGCCAATAAAGAGGCTTGCGCTGAAACAATGCCCGATGAAGAAAGATCAGTGATATCGAGATCCCCTAGAACCCAATTAATTTATAGGATAGGTTAAGCCAACTAAACTTCAAGAGGGTACTTGCCTACAAACCCCATGCAAGCCTAAACCTAAGGACTTGTCTGCTTTATGTGTATATGACTATTTGTACATAACAACTTGCTTTGCATACTTGTACATAACATCATGAAATCGTATCATAGCATTTTCAATGACCATTTCAAGGATATCAATGGCCTGTGATGCAGGGATATGTTGAACCAAACGTCTATCGAGGGGCAAGAGAATTTATTTTTCTCTAACCAAACGCTATCAAAAGACCAAAGTACAACAAACTTGAGTCAGGGGCTATGACCCACTTGACATGGTAAGCTTGATTCCTGTGGAAGGACATCCACCGATACGAAGTTCTCGAATCAAAGTTGTTGATAAAAATTCAAACATCTTTTTGCGTTTACCCCACGAGATCCTTGAAAATATTGCATCCACATATCATGTATAACAGGTTTTCCCCACACAGGTTTCTCATCTGCTTACAATTTATTTCAGTAAGAAATGGCTCTTGAATAGACACTAAAAGACCTTCAAGCCCAAAACGCTCAGTTCCAACAAATGTTCTTGACTCTGGCTAAGGGGCATGAAGAACTAAAAGCTCTCATCATCAAAGAGAAGAAGAAGAAGGCAAAGAAATTGGTTGGTGTCTTGAATATGAAAAGAAGACTTAGAGGACTGTTGTACCCCAAAATTTGCCCTCCCATGTTCTTCAAGGCTTGCCAAGTCAAAGCTTCAAAATTTCCCCAAAGGTTGCACAGTTCAAGGGCCTCCTAACAATCAAAATTAGGGTTTTGGTTCTGACAAAGAAAATGAAGTTTCCAAGGGTCCAATCATGTCCCACATGCCTACAAATATGGTCAAGCATCATCATACCAAGTTTCAAGACTTACAGCACAAGATTGCACAATCAAAAACCCTAATTGCACTACAGTCAACTGTAGGGGCAAAATGGTCATTTGACAGTCAAAAGTTCAAATTTTTGGTCAACATCTCATTTTGAAGCCACAAACATCATTTGATCAATGCTTGATCATGATTCTCAAAGCTTGGCTCAAAAAGTCTCAAGATGCAAAAGTTTCCATATTTGGACAGTTGAAAAAGTCAACTGTAACTTGACCAAGGCATAACTTCCACATGGATTATCAGAAAAATTCCATCCAAATCTCATTTTGAAGATAAAGACATTTCCTACAACTCCTCTTCACACTTCAAGTCCAATAAATGCTCTCACAAAAAGTTATCAATTTCAACATTATAGGTCATTTTCAAAAGTCAACAAAAAGGGACTTTAAGTCAAAGGCCATAACTTGAGATTGGTAAATCAAAATGACATGGGACCAAAGGCATTGGTTAGAGGACTCAAAGAACTTTCCAAAATGTCCAAGAACATGAGCAAAGCTTAAATATTGAGCAAGATATGCCTTGTGGAAGTTGGGAAATTTTTGGATATTTTGAAAAGTCAACATTGATTCAAATGACCTAAAAATGCTAATGGGCCTCTTTTTCTTCCACAATTCATCATCCAAGGCATGTGCACGACCATTTGGCCCAAAGGGAAGTTTTTTTTATCATTTTTATTTTATTTATTTGAATTTTTAAATGCTAGAAATTCATTTAATTAATTAAAATATATGAAAAATACTAAACCTAGGTTTTTAAATCTTTTTATGCATGATATACACTCAATATTTCGTGCATGGTTAGATTTGGAAAGAATCAATATGATTTGTCATGATTTGGTAGCAAATATGCATGAAAAGATTGGAAAATATTTTGCCATGAAAATCAATATCCTCTCCATCAATTCCTTGATCCTTTGGCTCTGAATTCTTACCCTAATCATTCACATATAAGTACTCATGCAAACCCTAATGCAAAGAACCTCCCAGCTGCGCCAGAAAAGCATAGAGAAACTTGAGTTTTTGCCAAAAAAATTGGAAACTGAAAATTAGGTTACAGGTCGATTTAAGCAAAAAGACTTGTTCCATTACCTTCCTGAGGCTTCAAGGAAGGTTTTCAAATCAAGAACATCAACTCTAACGCCTTGGATCGGTATACAGAAATCAAATTTTTTTCATATAAATGCATATTCGTGTTTTGATTTGCAGGCATTCTCATGGCATTTTGTTTATGGATTCACACTAATTACTTGATTCTGAAGCTAACCATATTATTTGATTGAGTTTTTATATACCATACACGAATCTGCCATTGTTGTCTTTTAGGGTTTTCCAAGCTTTGAATTGGGGTTTCCTGGTTAAGGAACAATTGAGACTCGAGACCTGGACCATTGAAATCAGCATGATTGGACGATTGGAATAGATACCTCGCGCCTAATTTATATGACTCCAGGAGCTAGTCGCTATTTTCCAGAATGGTGTATATAGGGACGGTTCAAAACCGTTGCTAATTGTTTTTTTGTTTCAGGAAAAAATAGAACGAGGAAGAAGACGCTTAGGTGGCGAGGCATAAGTGGTTGATTTGAATTTCGCGCGGAAAAATACTATTAACCATTGTTTTGAGTTATATTAATTGTTTTCTCTATTATATTCAAAACGCGCTAGATGGCTCAGTGGCAAGCAAGTGTATTGGTGACCTTCAGGACCTGGGTTCGATCCCAGGTCCCCACCCCTTTCCAATGTTATTTTTCTATTCATATTTCTATGCAGTTTCGTTGCAAGGGAGCACTATATGTCCCTCAAATCCAGCTTGCCACTTGGCCAATCATACCAATCTAAGGGACCAGATCTGAAGACCATGGTGAACCTCAGTCAACACACATGCGCGCTAGTCGGAAAGTCAATCAGGCCAGAAGTTAATGGGCCTGAAATACTGGGTTATACCTCTCAATTGGGGACAGACCCCCCCTAGGTTTGCAATCTTTTATATTTTTTCATTTTTTTATTTATTTCAATTATTGTTTTTTTAATTAATTCCTTTAACTTAATATTTTCATGAAAAACATAAAAAAAAATATAAAATCAGAAAAAGACAAAAAAATAAGTATTTTTATTTAAATGTTATTTTTTGTAAATAAATATTATTCATTAATTTTAGCTATTAAATTAGGTTTAATTCAAGCATTTTCTTAATTAATTTAAAATTGGTAGAATTAGGGTTTGTATTAATTTTTTATCCCTTTTCTTTTCTTTTCTCTAAATAATTAAATATTTCCTATTATTTTTATAAATCAAAATTGCATGTAAATAATTAGGTTAATTTAGGTTTAACTTTAATACTTTCTTAATAAACTAAAAAACAATTAGAATTAGGGTTAACATTTTAATTTCAATTAATCTTTCTCATTAAAACCATAAATGCAAAAAAAATCTCAAAAAATAATTTCTTTTTTTTTAATTTCATTAATTTAATAATCATTTAATTTAATTTCGTTAAAAAAAGGGGTCCAACGCCCTCGTTTCCAATTTTAATTCCTATTCGCGCATTTTATTTATTTCCTTCTTGTAAATATTAATGTAATTCTCCCAAAGCCATGTAAACCTAATTTCTCGCACTTTATTTCTTTATTTATTTTTTCTGTCAAATCGGGTCCTGGAAATTTTGGCGATGTGGACCCGCGCCTTTGTAATAGTTTAGAACTTTTATTTCTCGCATCTTTTTAACTATTAAATAAATGCATGCAAGAATGAATGGCCTAAAAATAAAAACAAACGCGCAGATCACCCCTGACATGAACAAGATAAATGCAAATGAAAACGACACACACATCACACACCACCCCTAGGGTACGCCTCACTGTTGCCTTGCCTCGAAAGGTGATCGTCGAGTAGAGGATGTCTTAGTAAGTCCTCATGATCCGGGAACCTGGCATGAGGGTAGCTTCTAAGGTGTCTTCCCATTGCTCCGGTGATCACCATGTCCCGAACCTCGAATTGACCCGAACAACTCCAATAGTGGTGCTACCTACCTCTCAATGGTGGGATGGCATTACTTTAAAGGACATCTACACAGACGAATTCCTTAGGGTAGGTAGACGACTCTAGATACTTGCTCTAATTTCAAAATAAATCAAAAATACTTTTCACACCGACACCTTTTCAAAAAGCTTTCGAAAGCAATTTTTCAAACACTCTTGAGGATCGATACAAGAGTCGAGCTGGAATTTTCAAAGAAACTTTTTAAAACCCACAGTTGAAAAGCAAACAAACCATTTTTGAAAACACAAGTGAGCAAGTATCTAAGAGCCCATGGATAACCATGGATAGAAAGGGTCCTAACACCTTCCCTTTCTATAACCTACCTCCCGAACCGAGAGCAATCTCTATAAGGAATTTTTCTGTGCTTTTGTACTTTCCATTTGGAGAAAATAAAAGACGGTGGCGACTCTTGCTTCCGCGACATTTTGCGAACCAGCGTTAAACAGTCAGTTCCAGATCCACCGATCACAGAACTGGCGACTCTGCTGGGGACTTAAACTTAAAGTGAGGTGTACCTTAGGTTTAGTTCATAACTGTGTTTTCAATTGCTTTCCTTGTTTGCTTTAAATTGTGGGACTGTCTTGGGAGTTCTATAGATCCTAACCCGGATCTGGGGATACCTTCTTAGAAAGTAGCAACAAGGCTGTGAGGGAACTGTGCGGGGTATACCGACATGGTTGAAACAGTCTGCTACGTTGATGTGGCACTTTGGTGTGTACCGGTAACCCTTGAGTTCATTCAAGGAGAGTACGGGGCCTCCGCGTGGTGTCGTGAAGCATCAACAGACCTTAGGAACCTTAATTGAACTATCTTGGGCTCTTTAGGGTAGTGAGATAACTGACTTTGGTGCAGTCCGAGGTTGGTTGATACTCGATACTACACTCAATTGAGGGTTGCTTTCCTGGAATATTTCGGTCGCCAGTTCAGTGGCTAAATCGAAACGATGAACAATGAAAGCAATCCCGTGATATTGGGACCCTTAGAACCCGGTTACTTCTAATAGGACAGGTTGAACCCACCAACTTCAAGAGGGTACTACCCAGACCCCATGCTGGCCTTAAACCCTAAGGGCTTGTCTTGTGTGCCTTGTGTGCCTTACATGTTTGTCTTTGTAAATATCTGTGGTGTGTTTAATCATAGCATCATGACATCATCCAGCATCATATGCATTGACTAACCATTTCAGGGGTTCGAATCTTCATCTTTGTTCTTGTTTTGTAGGACATGGAAATTGTTCGCAGAAAGACAATTCAAATCAGTCTTGTAAGGATTCCCCCTCAGCTTAAGGAACTCATATCCAGGATTCCCGAGAGCTCTTCATTCAGTGAGAGACATGGAAGACTCATCAGCTTGGCCAATACTAACATTGAGGAAGACATGATAAAGGTCCTGTTCCAGTTCTTTGACCCTCTGCATCACTGTTTCACCTTCTTGGACTATCAGCTGGTACCTACCTTGGAGGAGTTCTCTCGGCTCCTGAAGATTCCTATCCTTGATCAACTACCCTACAACAGTACAGAAAAGGAACCCAAGCTTGAAGAGATTGCTAAAGCCTTGCACCTACAGTCATATGACCTCAAGGGACATTGGGAAGTTAGAAGTGGTATCAAAGGGTTCTTAGCCAGGTTTCTGTTTGAAAAGGCCCATGAATGTTGGAACTCCCTTGACTTACAAGCTTTTGAAGAAGTTGTGGCCCTCCTTGTCTATGGTTTGGTGTTGTTCCCTAACCCAGATCAGCTTATAGATATCAGTGCTGTCCAGATCTTTATGTCCAGGAATCCTATACCTACGTTGCTGGGGGACATCCTTCACTCATGTTACACTCGAACCATGAGAAAAAGAGGTGTCCTTATGTGTTGCACTCCTCTCCTGGGAAGGTGGTTTATTTCGCACCTTCCACAATCAGTTTTGAAGAATGAGCGGGGTTTGAGATGGTCACAACGGTTGATGACTCTTACACATGCAGATATACATTGGTGCCCTCGGTCCAGAGAAGATGTCACTATCATTGATCGTTGCGGGGAGTACCCTAATGTTCCTTTACTTGGAATCAGAGGAGGTATTACTTACAACCCATGCCTGGCTTGGAGACAGTTTTGCTATGCTCGAAGGGATGGCCCTCATGACATGTTAATTCCTGACATAGTTTTTGACTTCGACAACGATGCACAAGGACTTCGCCAGAGATTTATCAGAGCTTGGAGGATGCCCAGTAGGATAGACAGCAAGACACTGGGGCACAGGAACTCCATCCCGTTGGAACCTTATCTCAAGTGGGTACGCGCCCGCTCCCAGAAGTTAGTAATGCCTTATCCTCATATGCTCCCGGTAATCAAAGAGCCAGTCTTGGAAGGAGAAGTGTCCTACACCATTCAACATCCTGACATGCCCACGTCCTGGGAAGAGATGCAGAAGAGCTGGATCCAGCTTAAGGAAGAACAGAATTCTCTTGAGACCAGTCTACATGCTAGTGAAAAGAAGGTCCTGGAGCTCACCCGTCTATTGCATGAGGAGAGGAATCTCAACACCTACATAGCTCCAAAGAGGATGCGCAGTGTATTTTGGGATTGATTTGCTTTTGTATTATTTTGCCCATGAGGCTTCGATGTACTGAATAATTATTTCCTTAATGATAACGTGTGTTCCTTTTTGTCTACAACAAATTTGGACTTTCGAACCCTTGAATGCATTGCATAAACACATATCATTCATCATGTGCATAGCAGGTTTTCTTCTTTTCAGGTTGCTCACAGTTCTTCGCTGTTTATTTCAGCATCATGAATCCTGACTCATCATCAACCGAGATGTCCATCAAGGCTCTTCAGGCGCAGAATGTGCAATTTCAGGAACTAATCATGGGTTTGGCTCAGGGCCAAGAAGAGCTGAAGGCTCTGCTCCTGAAGAAGGAAAAGAAGAAGAAGAGAAGGACTGTTCTTTTCAACACGGGCCGAAGGTTTGGCAACACTCTGCAAAATGAAGAGGCTGGTTCTTCTATTGGCAAGGGTACCCCCCAAGGGGAAAAAGGTCCTAGTCCGGTAGTCTCCGACAACGAGACTGATTTTGATGAGGAACAGTATCCTCCTGCAGAAGACAGATATAAGCAGTTGGAGGACAGATTGAATGCTATGGAGATACAACAGGTACCTGGGCTGGATTTCGGAGATTTGGGTTTGTCTACTGGTGTGATCATTCCTCGTAAATTCAAAGCACCATCCTTCACCAAGTACGACGGGGCGTCTTGTCCCAAGCTACATCTCAGATCCTACATGCGGAAGATTCAACCGTACTCAGTGGATAAGAATTTATGGATCCACTTCTTCCAGGAGAGTCTTTCAGGGACTCATCTCGAATGGTTCTATCAGCTGGATGGGACCAAGGTTCGTAACTGGGAGGAGTTGGCTACTGCTTTCTATAAGCAGTATCAATATAATGCCGACCTTGCCCCTACGCGTACCCAACTCCAGGGTATGTCGTTAGGTTCAAGTGAAGGTTTTAAAGAGTACGCTCAGAAGTGGAGGGATCTGGCTGGCAGAGTGCAGCCTCCGTTGAATGATCGGGAGTTAGTAGACATGTTCCTGGGGACCCTATCCGGGCCTTTTTTCAACCATCTTATCGGTAACTCATCTGCAGGGTTTACTGATCTTATTCTGACCGGAGAGTGCATCTACAAGTTCAGAGAAGAAACCCTTCAAGAAGGAGGCTAGTGCTGTATATGGCTCTAGACGACAAGAGAAATCCGAGCGCCGCCAATCTGTCAGTGCGGTAATGATTGCTAAGCCTACTGCCACTCCTCGGCCAACCAATCCTCAGAGGGCTGAAAGACCCCGGAGAGAATTCACCCGTTTGAGCATGACCCTATCCCAGATCTTGCCGCAGTTGCTATCCACCAACCTAGTGACTGTCAGAGAGGCCCCTAAAGTTGTGAACACTGCCTCCCCGAAATATAATCCAAATGCTCGCTGCGCTTATCACTCCGATAGCCCGGGGCATTCCACTGATGACTATTGGGCATTAAGGAATAAGGTACCAGACCTTATTGACGCAAAAGAGATACAGTTTGAAGCGCCTGAGAGGCCAAATGTGGTAACTGCTCCTATGCCCCAGCATAGAGTAAATGCGGTTGATGAAGATGTTTATGCTGTTTCTGTGAATGATCTAGCCACTCCCTTAATGACTGTCAAGAGGAACCTACTGCTGGCCGGTTTATTTCCGGGTTGCATTGAGGGTTGCCTGTTCTGTGTTGTTTCTCTCTCTGGTTGTCCTTTGCTGAAGTTGGGCATCCAAAGCCTAAGGACAGCAAAGAGATTCTGTTTAAGAAGTCCGCTGTTCAATTGGTTCCGGTAGAAGAAGTTGCTGTTGTTACAATCTTCAATAATCCAATCAAGGCTCTCCCGAGGAAGCCTGTCCAAATCATGACTGTCGCACCTGTTGTTATTACTGTTTCGGGGCCTCTCCCCTACGTATCGGATAAAGCTGTCCCCTGGCACTATGGGGCATATGTGTATGTGAATGGAATCAAACAAGAATTCAACACCGGCGCCAGTATCTGCGATATCACTGGTCCAGCCAAGGTTACCCACAGTGGCAGGCTCTTCTCGCCTGACATTGCACCGCTTGCTACTCGAAGACCCCTTACAATAACACCTACAAGTGTACCTGTTCCTGTTTCTGACCAAGTTGTTTCCCCCGCTGCCGAGTCATCTAATGCTCGGGGCAAAGGAATTGAAGGCGAGCCTGCCCGGACGGAGGCGTCAATACCTATAAATGCTGAGGCCTCCCAACAAGAGATGGAGGATATTCTAAAGATAATAAAGAAGAGTGACTTTAATGTTGTGGAACAGCTGGGGAACACGCCCTCCAAGATCTCAATGCTCTCCTTGTTACTGTGCTCAGAGGGCCATGCCAAGGCCTTGATCTCATTTCTCAAGACGGCCCATGTGCCACAGGAGACATCTGCAGTCCAGTTCACTGATTGCGTAGCAAATCTGACAGCAGACAATGGCTTGGGTTTCTCAGATGTTGACCTGACTGCAAAGGGAAGGGACCACAATGATGCCCTGCATGTCTCTATTGAATGCAGGGGCACTACTCTGGCGCACGTATTGGTGGACACTGGCTCTTCCTTGAATGTGCTACCCAAGAAGGCCTTAGACCGTTTGGATTGTGAAGGCCTGGAACTAAAACCTAGCAATATCATCGTCAGAGCCTTTGACGGTTCCAAGAGGATGGTTCATGGAGAGGTTGAAATTCCTATTCGTGTGGGCTCTCAGGTGTTTGACTCTACCTTTTATGTGATGGATATCCGTCCATCGTATTCTTGTCTACTGGGTCGACCTTGGATCCACAAAGCTGGGGCAGTGACCTCTACCTTGCACCAGAAGCTAAAATACCCTGTCAGAGGGAAGATTGTCACTGTGCAGGGAGAGGAGGAGTATATGGTGAGCCATTTGAATTCCTTCAGATACATTGAAATGGACGGGGAGTTTATTGAAACCCCCTTTCAGCATTTCGAAGAGGTACTTCCAATTTCAGCAGCAGCAGAAACAACGATCGAAGAGGATGTTCCTTTAAAGATGGCTTCCCTGAAGGATGCCCGGGCTGTGGTTCAGAAAGAGGGACAGAAAGCTATGCAGAAGGCAAAGACCAGAAGACCTCCTATGCTCATTACCAATACATGAGTGAATGCTGTTGGGGAGGATAATGAAGTGGATGAAGCAGAATTCAATAGCTGGATCTACCCGACGACTGAAGGCGGATTGACCAATTGGATTGCCAAAGACCATACTCCTGTTACTTTTGTTACGCAGTAATAAACTTCTTTGTTTCGTTATTTGTAATAAATAATAATTTGAACTTTATGGCCCGGTGTCTTACCCGGGGCACCGTTGGCTTCATTTGTGAGGGCATATAAATTGTCATTTCATATATCATGAATAAAAATCTTGGACGTCTTCTCGCATTTCAAATCTTATGCTCCTTTTTTGTCTTTCCTTCCCTTATATATATTTCAAAACAGCTGTATTTACACACACTCACTCATACAGGTTCCAATCCACTCTGGATCTCACTGGTAACGACTCTGCTACTGCCAGTTATGACTTCGAAAATCCGATCAACTTAGCCGAAGACGAAGGTGAAGACGATTGCGAAGTGCCTGGCGAGCTTGCAAGACTGTTACTCCAGGAGGAGAGGGCAATTCAACCACATGAAGAGCCAGTGGAAACAATAAACCTAGGTACTGAGGCAGACAGGAAAGAGGTAAAGATTGGTGCCAACCTAGAGCTCAGCGTGAAGCAACGGTTGACTAAGATGCTACATGATTATATGGAGATATTTGCCTGGTCCTACGAAGACATGCCCGGGTTGGATACTGACATTGTGGTCCATCATTTGCCTACTAAAGAAGACTGCCCTCCGGTTAAGCAAAAGGTCCGCCGTATGCGTCCAGAGATGTCTGAAAAGATCAAAGCCGAGGTTATGAAGCAGTTTGATGCTAGGTTCCTTGCAGTGACTTCTTACCCTCAGTGGGTTGCTAATGTAGTGCCGGTACCAAAGAAGGACGGTAAGGTCAGAATGTGTGTCGATTACAGGGATCTGAACAGGGCCAGCCCCAAAGATGACTTCCCCCTACCTCACATTGATGTCCTTGTTGATAATACAGCCTAACATAAGGTGTTCTCTTTCATGGATGGTTTTTCAGGTTACAATCAGATCAAGATGGCGCCTGAAGACATGGAAAAGACTACATTTGTTACTCAGTGGGGCACCTTCTGCTACAAGGTCATGCCCTTGGGACTGAAAAACGCTGGGGCAACCTACCAACGTGCCATGGTCGCTTTATTTCATGATATGATCCATCATGAGATAGAAGTCTATGTTGACGACATGATCGCAAGGTCCCAGACTGAGGAAGAACACCTAGATCATCTGCAGAAATTGTTTAACCGTCTGAAGTTGTACAAGCTGAGGTTGAACCCGAACAAGTGCACCTTCGGGGTAAGATCTGGGAAGTTGCTAGGCTTCGTTGTAAGTGATAAGGGAATTCAAGTGGACCCTGCCAAGGTTAAAGCTATTCAAGAGATGCCAGTTCCTAAGACAGAGAAGGAAGTCAGAGGCTTTTTAGGACGCCTAAATTATATTGCTCGGTTCATCTCACACCTAACTGCTACCTGTGAACCAATCTTCAAGCTGCTGAAGAAAGATCAGGTAGTACGTTGGAATGATGAATGTCAGGCTGCTTTTGACAGAATCAAAGAGTATCTCCAAGAACCACCCATCCTTATGCCACCGGTTGAAGGAAGACCTCTGATACTATACCTGACAGTACTTGACAACTCAATGGGGTGTGTGCTGGGGCAGCATGATGAGTCTGGCCGAAAAGAGCATGCCATTTATTACCTTAGCAAAAAGTTTACCGACTGTGAGACCCGATACTCACTGCTTGAGAAAACTTGCTGCGCTTTGGTATGGGCTGCTCGTCGGCTGAGACAGTATATGCTGACTCACACTACCTTGTTGATCTCAAAGATGGATCCTATAAAGTACATATTTGAAAAGCCTGCTCTGTCTGGGAGAATAGCAAGATGGCAGATGATCTTGACGGAATACGACATTCAGTACACGACCCAGAAAGCCATCAAAGGAAGTGTATTGGCAGACCACTTGGCACATCAGGCAGTAGACGACTATCAGTCAATGAACTTTGAATTTCCTGACGAAAGCATCATGATTGTGACTGATTGTGAAGTACCTGGACCGGATGAAGGACCTGAGGAAGGATCCCGATGGTCTATGCACTTTGACGGAGCCTCCAATGCTTTGGGTAACGGTATCGGCGCTGTAATCATATCTCCTCAAGGCACTCACACTCCACTCACTGCCCGGCTATGTTTCAACTGTACCAACAACATGGAGGAGTATGAGGCGTGCATCATGGGTCTTCAAGCTGCGATCGACCTAAGGATCAAGTTTCTGAGTGTCTTCGGAGATTCCGCTCTTGTGATCAATCAGATCAAAGGAGAGTGGGATACGAAACATCCGAATCTTATTCCTTACAGAGAATGCGTGTTGACATTGATCCCACACTTCACAGATATAACCTTTGAACACTTCCCGAGAGAGAAGAATCAGCTGGCGGACGTGTTAGCTACAATGTCTTCTATGTTCAAGGTCAAATGGGACAATGAGGCTCCCCGGATCATCATCTAGAAGCTGGACGAACCGGCATACTGTTGTGATCTCGATACTGAATTGGCGACTGAGAAGCCTTGGTACCATGAGGTGAAGAGATATTTGGAAACTCAGGAATACCCTAAAGGTGCATCTGTCAACGATAAGAAGTTTCTGAGAAGGTTCGCAGCGAAGTTCTTCCTTAGCCACAACATCTTGTACAAGCGAAACCATGATTCGACCTTACTGCGTTGTGTGGATAAGACTGAAGCAGAAAGGATCATGGAAGAGCTACATGAAGGGACCTTTGGTACACACTCCAGTGGACACACTATGGCTAAGAAGATCCTTCGGGCAAGGTATTTCTGGTCCACAATGGAAGCTGACTGCTACCAACACTCTCGGACATGCCATAAATGCCAGATTTATGCAGACAAGGTGCATGTTCCTCCAGTTCCTCTGAATGTCCTGACTGCGCCTTGGCCGTTTGCAATGTGGGGCATAGACATGATCGGTCAGATTAAACCTACGGCATCTAACGGGCATCGCTTCATCCTGGTAGCGATTGACTATTTCACGAAATGGGTTGAAGCGACATCCTACGCTATGGTAACCAAGACGGTTGTGGCACGGTTCATTCGGCATAACCTGATCTGTCGATACGGCGTCCCAAAAAGAATTATTACAGACAACGGTACCAATCTCAATAACAAGATGATCACTAAGCTCTGCGAGCAGTTTAAGATACAACACCACAATTCTTCTCCTTACAGACCGAAGATGAATGGGGCTGTAGAAGCAGCAAATAAGAACATTAAGAAAATCGTGCAGAAGATGACAGTGACTTACAAAGATTGGCACGAGATGTTACCGTTCGCTCTACATGGGTACCGTACCTCAGCCAGGACGTCAACCGGGGCAACTCCTTTCTCCTTTGTTTATGGTATGGAGGCAGTCTTACCGATCGAAGTGCAGATACCCTCTCTCCGGATAATGAAGGATGCAAATTTGAACGAAGATGATTGGATCCAGACACGACTTGATCAGCTAAACCTTATTGATGAAAAGAGACTTGCTGCTATCTGTCATGGTCAGACGTATCAGAAATGAATGATCAGGGCATTTAACAAAAAGGTCAGACCACAGGAATATCAAGTTGGGGATCTGGTAATCAAGCGAATCATTCTTCCTCAGAGTGATCCAAGGGGCAAATGGACCCCAACGTATGAAGGGCCATTTGTGGTTAAACATGTGTTCTCAGGAGGAGCCATGATTCTAACTAACATGGATGGTGACGACCTTCCTCACCCCGCCAATGCAGACATAGTAAAAAGATACTACGCATGAAAAAAGACCCGCTAGGCTGACATGCCTAGGCAAAAATTAGGGCTTCCCGGTGAACCAAAAGGGTTCGGGCAAAATGAAGGGATGAAATGAAAAAAATCTGTACACCCGGCAAGTCGAAAACCTGAAAAGGCGGCTTGGGCAAAAATGGGTATCCCAGTGGACTGAAAACCCGAAAGGGCAGTCCAGGCAAAAGTTAGGGATAAAGTGTAATACTATGTCTCATTGGATCATTGTGCATCCAGAATCCAGTATCTACATCAAGTTCAGACGACATCGATCAGTCAGCTTCATCTTCAACTAAGGTCATCAAGTGATGAGACGCTCGGAGATATAGAGGCAATAGCAGAGTTGAAACCCAGTGGGATCATTCATTTCACACAACTGTTTTATTTTCTCTTGTACAAAATTTGTATAAACTCTCCTGTTCGGCGGCGTTCTCTTACTAGGACGTCAGCCTCTTGTACATAAAATGCCTATTTACAGGCCATTCAAAAATCAATACAAATATACTTTTCAGTTAAAAGTGCTAATTGTTTTTCCTTTTCTGTTTTGTTTTGCGAAGAACGTCCAAGGTTCAATTTGTGATATATGCATTGACAATAATTTGCTAACTCATGAATATTTGCATACGAAACAAAGGATTAATTACAGGTAACATTAGAAACAGGGGCAATAAAGAGTTGTCTAAGCAATCTAATTGTTCTATCCCCCAAGGTACCAAGGTAGGTTCAACTAAAGAACATAACCAGTACATCTTAATTCCCCAGAGAGAGAGCCAGCAAGTCAGTACACTCTCTCCAAGCAAAGCTATTATCAAACTTAAGGAAGTTGGGTATCCTCCAGCAGATCCCAACATTCCCCAGCAGTATATATGTATTCTTAACAAGCATCCCCGGCAGTCTTGGCCTAAAGAGTGTTCCCCGGCGGTATATCAAACATTCAAAGGAATCAATACCCCGGTACAGTTCAAAACTTCCCCAAGAGAGTCCAATCCAATTCCCCAGGAAAGTTGGAATCCATCTCCCCAAGCAGTAAGCTTATCCCCAGTAGATTCTGGAAGCTTATCCCTTGCAGAGCACGAACGCGTCTCCCGGCTTTATTTAAAGAGTTATTTCCTTACCAGGATATAACTGGGTTATCCTCAGCCAAAAGCCACGGAAAGATCATCGTTGATACAGTCTTCTTACCCCAGCGAAGTCTATCAACACTTCCAACACAACAAGAGTATCCCCAGCAAGTTACCATCAACATCCTAGCAAAGTACCTCTCTCCCCACAGAGTATTGGTTTCCCAGCAAGATCGTTAGAGTACTTTTCTCCCCGCAGAGTAATCCATTCGCCAAGTTTATTCCCCAACGGAGTCATCTTCTCCTACCGGTATTCTTGCAACCATCATCCCCAGCGGAAGCAAAATCTGTTCTTCAACATCAGCCCAGGAGTGACGTCCCGGCACCCGTCAAGGATTTACTTTCCTAGACATTCAGAAACATCACATACATCATTATAGCATGCATATACGCATCATATCCTACAAATCTCATTTATGTTGAGAACATCATTGCTTGATCCATATCATGCATTGCATATGGCTGACCTTTACCTTTCAGGAAAGAGCCAGTTAAAGTTCTCAGCTATATTTCAAGACCTAGACCGGTTCAGTTAAATCGACTCCAAAGATTTCTCTGTTTCTTATCCAGTCAAAGGCCTTCTTTGGTTCAGTCAGATCGACCCTAAGATCTCCCTGTTTCTTAGCCAGTTGAAGACATTGCAAGACCTAGACCGGCTCAGTTAATCGACCCTAAGATTTTCTGTTTCTTATCCAGTCCAAGGCCTTCTCTAGTCCAGCTAAATCGACCCCAAACAGATTTTCCTGATAAAGACTCAGTAGAAGATATCCAAGATTCTCTCAATGATTGCTGTTGAGGTTGTAGTCGCCTGTGGTTCTCTCCCCGATACTGCGGAGGTAGTAATCATCCCCAGATTCTCTCAATGATACTGTTGAAGTCGAAGTCGCCCAAGATTCTCTCAATGATTGCTGTTGAGGTTGTAGTCGCCTGTGGTTCTCTCCCCGATACTGTGGAGGTAGTAATCATCCCCAGATTCGCTCAATGATACTGTTGAAGCCGAAGTCGCCCAAGATTCTCTCAATGATTGCTGTTGAGGTTGTAGTCGCCTGTGGTTCTCTCCCCGATATTGCGGAGGTAGTAATCATCCCAAGATTCGCTCAACGATTGCTGTTGAAGTGAAGATATCCAAGATTCTCTCAATGATTGCTGTTGAGGTTGTAGTCGCCTATGGTTCTCTCCCCGATACTACAGAGGTAGTAATCATCCCAAGATCCTCCCAATGATTGCTGTTGAGGTTGAAGTTATCCAAGATTCTCTCAATGATTGCTGTTGAGGTTGTAGTCGCCTATGGTTCTCTCCCCGATACTGCGGAGGTAGTAATCGTCCAAGATTCTCTCAGCGTTCCTGTTGAGGTAGTAATCATCCGAGGTTCTCTCACCGTTCTTGTTGAGGTAGTAACCATCCCTGGTTCATTCATCACCTTTGAAGATCCAGATCCAGCTCCTGTAACCAGTCAGGACACATCCATACAAAGAATCTGAAGACCAGCTCCTGTAACGGGTCAGGTAATCTTTTTCTTTTGCAGGTACGCAAGTTCTCGCTAAGGAATCTCTTGCGCGATCAACACCCAGATGGAATCTATAAGCCCATCCACCTTCCATCATCTCTTAGCATGGCATCTATAAGCCCATTCCCATCATCACACTACTATGTGAGCGCAAATTTCTGGGCACTCTAGTGTTCAATCATCTTCCACCTTCGGATTACGAAAGGCACGTCAGCCAATCTGCATCCTCAGGTCTAAGAAGATTGAACAGGGGCAACTATTGTACCCCAAAATTTGCCCTCCCATATGAAGGGGTGAAAAACACAAGAAGGGGGGGGGTTGAATTGTAAAACTGGAAACTTTAAAGCAAATGACAAGGTATTTTTATCCTGGTTCGTTTGATCTCAAACTACTCCAGTCCACCCGTTCAAGGTGATTTCGCCTCTCTCCAACGAGGTCTTAATTCACTATATTCAACTGAATACAAATCTGCTTTAGCAACTGCTAAAACCTTCTTGATTCAAACCACAATCCGGTTTGTCAAGGCAACACTTTCTTACAAAGGAATGAACAAGTGTGTATGAATGTTTTCTACAAAAACTATATCACAACTGTGATGTTTACACAAATGAAGCTTAGAATACTAAGATGCTAAACGCTAATAGAGTATCAGAGTTTGGTGGTTTAGAAAAACTTGTAGAGTGAAGATTACTGTTCAGCTTTGTGCGTGTAGAGAGTTTGGAAGCATTAGCCGTGATAATCTTCAAAGCTTGGTTTATATAGCACTTTGAGAAGATGAACGTTGAAGCAAATATTCTTGATTCAATGCTATTAACAAGCTTTCCTTTTTGAGCAGATCTTGTCTTAGAATTATGCCGTTGGTATTGATTAGCTTTCAATGCACAGTACCGTTGCTTCTTCAATGCACGATCTGGCTTGGCTCATTCTGATTCTGCTTCGCTGCTGATGAACTAATTTGTTTCTGTATCAGAGTGTTTTATGCGCAGTTCTGTTCATCAAGCTTCAGCATGTGCAAGCGTTGATCATCTGATCTTGACGTTCTGATTCAGCAACTTCTGATGCTGATGTGCAAACTCATATTCTGATGCTGAAAATGTGATCTTGCTTATTTTAATCAGGATATCTGCAAGTCAGAGCATAGTAATTTTAGGCAGCATATAATTCAATCATAAAATATTTAACTACTATATCTTTTCACTTTGTTATCATCAAAACTTAAATATAGGGTACTAGATTCAAACATTGTTCTAACAATCTCCCCCTTTTTGATGATGACAAAAACTAGATATTTTAAATAAAAAATAACGTGAAAAGTTATCAGATCTATGTATCAGAATAAGAAGTACGGAGAAGTCAGAGTTAAGAGATACTCCCCCTGAGTTTGTTACTTCCCTTTGATATGTGTGTTCTTCAGAGTCAGATCTTTTTCTATCTTTGAGCTTCAGATTATAAGTCTTTGACTTATCAGAGAGCAGAGCTTCAGAGCTTTTCCTGTCAGAGCTTTGCTTCGGATCAGAGTGTTAGGTTGATCAGAGCTTCATATATCAGAACTTCATATTTGATCAGAGCAACATGAGCTTCTACATTTTGATCAGAGCTTCTAGTCTTCATTGTGCCTGTAGACTTAAAGACAAAACAGAAAAACATTTCAAGTAATAGAGTTAGAATGTTTGAGAATTTCTGTCTAGTTAGCCGTTATTGATTTTAAATATCATTCTTGTTCTCCCCCTTTTTGTCAGCAATCAAAAAGTGCTGGTGATGTGCTAAAATGATTTAGATCAGAAAAACTAATAATATTAAAGATAGTTCAGAATCAGAGCAAAATAGCATTACAAACCATAGTCAAAACATAGTCAAAAGTACATCAGAAAATGAAGAAAATATAGAGAATGTCATGCATGAAAAAAAAAATTTCAAGGTTGTGGGGGCATGCGTGAGAACAGGCTTTCCAGCATTGCCTGAATCTTTTCAGAAGTTGCATTCTGCTTCTGAACCATGGTGACAACAGAATCAATCTTGCTGTCCTGGACATTCATTCTTGCTTCCATCTTCTGATTATTCTCATCCATCCGCTGCTGTAGACGCAAGTCATTCAGCCTTAATTCTTCCAGAGCCTGCCTGTCCAAGGCAGCTTGAGAACTTTCAGCAGGAGGAAGCTTCTCAGAACTTTCAGCTACATCTTCTGCTGGATTCTCTTCCTGAAGAGTCTTGTCTTCTTCTGCTGGTTCCACCTGTGCAGCTTGCTCTTTCTCAGACCACGATTCAGAGTCCAGAGGGAGCACAACTTCTTGAGGCAGCTGACTCTCAACTTCCTTCAGCAGCTTGCTAAAGTTCTGTTGAGCCTGCTCATAGTTGACGTCCTGCAGCTTGAGTGCTTCAGCACGAACCCATACTCTGAACTGTGACCAGAGCTGATCAGAAGCAGCTGGGTCGATCATCCCCGGACAAACTTGCTTCAACGAAGCAATCCACTGCAGCATACCTGTTTCAAAGTCCAAAATACCAGAGCCAACATCTAATTGCTTTGGTTTGGGAATGGCCAATTTGTGTCTTAAATCAGCAAGACGTTCAAGACTTGTTAAGTCAATGAATGTTCTGCTGGGGTTTTCAGATGATTGGTTTTCAGAGGTGTGCTGAGGTGCTGTTTGTTTTGGTGGATGGTTATCAGAGTCAGAGGATATGTCTATTGGAGTGGTTGGAGTTTTTGGAGGTGTTGATTCCTCTGATGATGGTAACTGGGGTGTGACAATGGTGGTTCCACATGGCAACTGTATTGCCAGCGGTGAAGGTTGAGATGAGAGGGGATCAGAATGATGAGGAGATGGGGTTTCATAGCGATGAAACTCTGTTTGAGGTGAGGGAGGATTATTTTCTGGTTGAGGAGGTGGAACTTCTGATTGTTCAGGGATCAGAGGTTCTTCTGTGATAGGTTGTTGTTGTTCTGGTTCTGGTTGTGGTTCTGGTTGTGGTCCTGGTTGAATTTCTGGTTGAATTTCTGGTTCAGGTTGTGGAGGAGGAATATTTGGTGGTTCAGAGTGAGGTTGAACAGAAGTATGTTCGCGCTCAATGTCAGCTAGCACGCTATCAAGTGCTGATGTTGTTGAAACAGTTGGTTGTTGTTTGGTAATTTTGAGAGGAATTTTAATTCTGGTTCTTCTGAGTTGTAAGGCCTCAGAAGGGTCTTCTGGTATGTTTTCATCAATAGTGGGGATTGGAATGGAAATTCTGTGAGAGGTTTGGGGTGGAGCAACAGATGTTGGAATAGTAGTTGAAATTGAAATAGGAGCAGCAGATGGATTACCTCGTTTCTTTGGAGTCTGGTGAGATGATCCTTCTGCTTTCCTCTTCTTTGACTTCTTCTGAGTCACTTCAGGTTGAACTTGACTCAGGTCTTTGATCTTCAGCTTAGAACCTGCAACTTCTTCCTTGGGAGAATCTGGATACTTGGCAACCATATCAGGGTGGGATTCCATCTCAGAAAATCTTGGGAAATCACTCAGAGGCACTCTTCTTCTGGAGATGTCAGCAGTTGAAGAAGCTCTGGGTTCCTTCCTGATATTGTCTATCAGCTTCATCTTTTTCAGATTCTTAGCATTCAGCGGTTTTCCAACAGTTGGTTCAAAATTGCCCAGTACTTTAGCTTCGCTCAGATAATCTATCAGCTTATTCTCTGTCAGAATATCTGATATGAGCCTCCCAAAAGGTATCCAGTCTCTTTTCGTCCTTTCTTCTTCTCTAGTCTCTTTCACACTAGTCTTCAGATGATTGAACAGGAAGTGTGCCAAATTGATCTTCACCCTCTGATTAATAAAGTAGATCAGAAATTGCTGATCCACGTTTATATAGTCAGGAGAGCTTGTGGGCTTCCTGTGATTGAAACAGCCTAGAACAATCTTGGCCCACACTCTGCAGTGATCCTTCAGATCCTTGATTTTGCTGCTGGGAAAACCAAGAGTGAAAATGCAGTTTGCTACCACACCAATATCAGGGCACCTATCAGCCATGTCCACACAACGGACTCCACCACCACTCTGACCAATTAACCTAGCAATGAGGTCTTCAGAAATTATTATCTTCTTCCCCATGACAGAAGAGATGACTAGATGCTTATCAATCTTGGCATGAATCCAAAATTCTTTGACAAGCTCTGGGAAGGTTGGTCCAACCAATCTATCAAAGTACCTCTCCCACTTCTGAGCTTTGACTTCAGCAGTTAGGTCAAATCCATTATCCTTCAAACTTTCGAAATCCACGATTAACTCAGAGAGAACCTCAAGATTCTTTACTGGTGTGAGAAGAGTTCTGGTAGGCGCTTGATATTGCTCAGAGGTTTCCTTCTTCTGATTTCCTGCAGAAATGCTGGAGGATGCCATTGTTCTCACACAAAAAGCTTGAGAGTGATTTGAGAAAAGCTAGGGTTTTGAAGGAGATATGCAGAAAAATTCTTAAGAGATTATGAATAAGCGTAAAGAATAAACATGAAGAGTAATGTGCTTAAATAGGTTTTTCAAAAATTATTTTGAAAAATAAAACGTTTTTAAGAGAGAAAAAAATAATGATTGCCATTAACAAGCGTGATTACTTTTGCATTTAATGCTTGCTGATTTTGGGGGATTTGAGAAAGATACTTAAAAACGGTTACCAGACATGTGTCTCAATGCACCCAATCAGCGCTTTCCTTTCTCAGAAGCGTGCACGCGTTCTGCTTCAGGGATTTGCTGATAATTGGATGACACTTGTTTGATGTAGTGATCAGCACGTCTGTATTTGAGATTAGACTCTCAGATCTTTAGACTTGCCTCTGATACAATCTGCATGTTCTTACTTTCTGAAAGAAGATTGATCAGAAGTTCACAGTAATATAAATACATTCTGAAAGATAAAAATATGGAATTAAAGCATTTTCATTCTGGGCATACTTTCATGCTGAGATGTTTCAGAATGAAATTAAACCTATCTTCTGAAAGGGGTTTAGTAAAGATATCAGCCCATTGATGGTCTGTATCTATAAATTTCAAGTTTAAAATGCCTTTCTGAATATAGTCCCTAATGAAATGATGTTTTATTTCTATATGCTTAGCTCTAGAATGTAAAATAGGATTCTTACTTAAGCAAATAGCAGAAGTATTATCACAAAGAATAGGAATGTTACTCTCAAAAATCTGGAAGTCTTCAAGCTGACTTTTCATCCAGAGCATCTGTGTGCTACATCCAGCTGCTGCTATGTACTCAGCTTCTGCTGTTGACAGAGCAATAGTTGATTGTCTTTTGCTGGACCACGAGATCAGATTTTCTCCCAGAAACTGACAGCTTCCAGAAGTACTTTTTCGTTCCACTCTGTCTCCAGCAAAATCAGCGTCGCAGTAGCCTACTAAACTGTAATCACTAGATTTTCTATAAAACAAACCCAGATTAGTAGTACCTTTCAGATACTTGAAAATTCGCTTAACAGCTGTTAAGTGAGATTCTCTAGGATCTGATTGGAATCTAGCACAAATACATACGCTGAATAGAATATCAGGTCTTGAAGCAGTCAGATAAAGGAGAGAACCAATCATACCTCTGTAGACCTTCTGTTCTACGCTTTTGCTTACCTCTTCTCTTTCCAGAATGCACGTGGGATGCATTGGAATCTTTGATGGCTTACATTCTGAGAGGTCAAATTTCTTCAGAAGATCTCTGATGTATTTGCTCTGATGAATGTAAGTTCCCTCTGGAGTTTGATTAATCTGAATTCCTAAAAAGAACTTCAGTTCCCCCATGAGGCTCATCTCAAATTCTGCCTGCATACACTTAGCAAATTTTCTTCCAAGAGAAGGATTAGTAGAACCAAAGATTATATCATCAACATAAATTTGACAGACTAAAATGTCACTCTTAACTGTTTTACAGAATAGAGTGGTGTCCACTTTCCCTCTGGTGAACTCATTTTCAAGCAGAAAGTTACTTAGCCTTTCATACCAAGCTCTGGGAGCTTGTTTCAGACCATACAGTGACTTTTTCAGTTTGAAAACATGTTCTGGATGTTTTGTATTTTCAAAACCTGGGGGTTGGTGAACATACACTTCTTCTTCTATATAACCATTTAAGAATGTACTTTTGACATCCATCTGATACAGAGTGATGCCTCTATTAACAGCAAATGAGATTAAGAGTCTGATAGATTCTAACCTGGCGACTGGGGCAAAGGTTTCTGTATAGTCTATCCCCTCTTGCTGACTATAACCTTGTGCAACCAGTCGTGCCTTGTTTCTGACGACTTCACCTTGTTCATTGAGCTTGTTTCTGAACACCCATCTTGTTCCAATGACGTTGAATCCTTTTGGTCTTGGAACGAGATCCCAAACGTCGTTTCTGGTGAATTGATTCAGCTCTTCTTGCATTGCCAGAATCCAGTCATTGTCCAGAAGTGCTTCATCAATAGAAGAAGGTTCAATCAGAGACACAAGTCCCATCAGAGTTTCTTCAGAGTTTCTGAAGCTTGCTCTTGTTCTGATTGGATCTTCCTTTCTTCCTAGGATAGTCTCTTCTGGGTGATCCAAACTGCTTCTGGGTAGTCTCTTCTGAGGTTGATCAGCAGCAGTTGTAGGATTTCTAGCATTGCTTCTTTCAGACGTTGAAGGAATGTCTGTGTTGAGAGCTTCTGATGACTTGTCTTCAGAACCTGCAAATTCAATTTCTATACCTGCAAGATTTTCATTCTGCTTTGACTTTTCAGAGTCAAGCTTGTCATCAAAACGAACACTGATTGATTCTTCCACAATCTGTGTTTCTGTATTGTATACTCTGTACCCTCTTGAGCGTTCAGAGTATCCTAACATAATACACTTCTGTGCCTTAGAATCAAACTTGTTCAAATAATTCTTAGTGTTTAACATATAGCAAGTACATCCAAATGGATGAAAATACGAAATGTTGGGCTTTCTGTTCTTCCACAATTCATATGGAGTCTTTTCCAGAATAGGTCTTATTGAGATTCTATTCTGAATGTAGCACGCTGTGTTTATTGCCTCTGCCCAGAAAGTCTTAGCAACGTTTGTCTCGTTGATCATGGTTCTGGCCATTTCTTGCAATGTTCTGTTCTTTCGTTCTACAACTCCATTTTGTTGGGGAGTTCTAGGACAAGAGAAATCATGCAGAATGCCTTTGTCATTAAAGAATGACTCAAAATCTTTATTTTCAAATTCTCCACCATGATCACTTCTGACTTTAACGATTCTAAGATCTTTTTCATTCTGAACTTGGTTACAGAAGGTAACAAACACAGAGTGTGACTCGTCCTTGTGTCTTAAGAACTTTACCCATGTCCATCTGCTATAGTCATCTACGATTACTAACCCATACTTCTTGCCACTGACAGAAGCAGTTTTAACTGGTCCAAATAAGTCAATGTGCAGAAGTTCTAATGGTTTAGAGGTAGAAACAACATTTTTGGATTTAAAAGAGGGTTTTGCAAATTTGCCTTTCTGACATGCTTCACACAGAGCATCTGAATTGAACTTCAAATTTGGAAGTCCTCTGACCAGATTGAGTTTGTTAATCTGAGATATTCTTCTCATACTAACATGTCCCAATCTTCTGTGCCAGATCCATTGCTCGTTGTTAACAGACAGAAGACATTTTACGTTCTGACTCTTAAGTTCAGAAAGTTTGATTTTGTAAATGTTGTTTTTCCTCTTACCATTAAATAGGATAGTCCCATCTTTCTGACTAACAGCTTTACATGATTTTTTGATTAAAGATTATATCATAACCGTTATCACTTAATTGACTTATGGATAACAGGTTATGCATCAATCCATCAACAAGCAGAACATTATTAATAGAGGGAAGATTTCCGTTACCTACAGTTCCAGAGCCAATTATCTTTCCCCTCTGATTGCCTCCAAAGCCAACGTGGCCTCCAGGCTTAAGTTCCAGGCTTTGGAACATATGCCTTCTTCCCGTCATGTGACGTGAGCAGCCAGAGTCCAGGTACCATGACTGGTGTTTCTGACTTGCTGCTAAAGATATCTGCAACATGTATTATTTTATCCTTAGGTACCCAGATCTTCTTGGGTCCTGATTTGTTAGTTTTACCAAAACTCTGGTTGAATTTTGGTTTCACAAAGTGATTACTACTAGTGTATTTGATGTCATGTGTGTGACCATACACAAAGTGTGAATTTAGAGGAGTGTATTTAATTGTTAAATCCATGACATTTTTAGGTGTAGGAACCTTACCTAGGTATCCTATTCCTTTCCTGCCGTTTCCGCTAACTCCATAGATCATTGAAGCCATTCTGCTTCTATCTATGCTTTTAGCAAGGAACTTCTGGAAACTATGATCATACTCCTTGATGATCTCATCAGCGTTGCTGGGAGTTTCAGAAATTGGTACCTTCTGAGAGTTTTGTAAAGAGTTTTCCAATTTTAAAATTTTATCTCTCAGCTCAGAGTTTTCCAATTTGAGACTCTCAGACTTATTAGAGTCAGATTCAAGAGTCCTTTTCAGGTCTCTGAATTTAGCTCTAATCTGCTGATAGCGTTCCAGAATTTCATTTAGGCTTTCAGCAAGTTCAGCCTTTGTAAAATTAACAGCGAAGTTAGGGAATACCTCTTCTGTGTCTGATTCTGAGTCTGAGTCAGAAGCTTCACTGTCATCTGGAATGTTAGCCATAAGCGCTATGTTCGCCCTTTCATCATCTGATTCTGAGTCAGCTTCAGACGAGTCAGAGTCATCCCATGTGGCCATGAGACTTTTCTTCTTCTCTCTTCCAAACTTCCTTTTTGGCTTTTCCCTCTGAAGCTTTGGGCAGTCACTCTTGTAGTGACCTTGCTCATTGCACTCGTAGCAGATGATGTCTTTTGTATTTGGCTTCTTGCTACCTGAGGAGCCTTCAGATCTTCTGTATCCAGAGGAAGAATCTGTTCTTCTGTATCTGGAAGAAGACTCGTTCTGATCAGATCTTCTGGGATTCCTGAATTTCTTTTGTCTTTGCTTCCACAGTTGATTTACTCTTCTGGAGAGAAGAGAAAGCTCGTCTTCTTCTGATGAGGATCCATCAGATGTTTCTTCAACTGCCTGCAAAACTTTAGATTCAGATTTTCTGTTAGATTTTAAAGCTATAGGCTTACCTTGCTTCTGAGGCTCGTCAGCTTCCAGCTCTATCTCATGACTTCTGAGGGAGCTTATAAGTTCCTCCAGAGTGATTTTGTTGAGATCTTTCGCCAGCTTCAGAGCAGTAACCATAGGCCTCCACTGCTTGGGTAAACTTCTGATTATCTTCTTGACATGGTCAGCAGTAGAGTACCCCTTGTCCAGAACTTTGAGACCAGCTACCAGAATCTGGAATCTGGAGAACATAGTTTCAATGGATTCAGATTCTTCCATTTTAAACGCCTCATACTTCTGAATGAGCGCCAGAGCCTTTGTTTCCTTGACTTGGACGTTGCCCTCATGCGTCATTCTGAGAGAATCAAAGATGTTCTTAGCTGTGTCTCTGTTGGAGATCTTCTCATACTCAGTATAGGAGATAGCACTGAGGAGGATGGTTCTGGCCTTATGGTGATTCTTGAAATCACGCTTTTGTTGATCAGTCATTGATTTTCTATCAATCTTCTGACCAGTTGCATTAACAGGGTGCGTGTATCCATCTGTCACCATATCCCACAGATCAGCATCATGTGCTAGAAAGAAGCTTTCAATTCTGTCTTTCCAGTAGTCAAAGTTTTCTCCATCAAAGACTGGAGGTTTGCCGCTGAATCTGTCTCTATCCTCATTGTTGTCATTGCTGAAATGAGAGTTGTTTCCTGCCATAGTGTTTTTCTGACGCTGGATCTTTTACTGACACGGTTAAGTGTTTTAGCTCAGAACCAGGCGCTCTGATGCCAATTGAAGGGGTGAAAAACACAAGAAGGGGGGGGGGGGGGGTTGAATTGTAAAACTGGAAACTTTAAAGCAAATGACAAGGTATTTTTATCCTGGTTCGTTTGATCTCAAACTACTCCAGTCCACCCGTTCAAGGTGATTTCGCCTCTCTCCAACGAGGTCTTAATTCACTATATTCAACTGAATACAAATCTGCTTTAGCAACTGCTAAAACCTTCTTGATTCAAACCACAATCCGGTTTGTCAAGGCAACACTTTCTTACAAAGGAATGAACAAGTGTGTATGAATGTTTTCTACAAAAACTATATCACAACTGTGATGTTTACACAAATGAAGCTTAGAATACTAAGATGCTAAACGCTAATAGAGTATCAGAGTTTGGTGGTTTAGCAAAACTTGTAGAGTGAAGATTACTGTTCAGCTTTGTGCGTGTAGAGAGTTTGGAAGCATTAGCCGTGATAATCTTCAAAGCTTGGTTTATATAGCACTTTGAGAAGATGAACGTTGAAGCAAATATTCTTGATTCAATGCTATTAACAAGCTTTCCTTTTTGAGCAGATCTTGTCTTAGAATGATGCCGTTGGTATTGATTAGCTTTCAATGCACAGTACCGTTGCTTCTTCAATGCACGATCTGGCTTGGCTCATTCTGATTCTGCTTCGCTGCTGATGAACTAATTTGTTTCTGTATCAGAGTGTTTTATGCGCAGTTCTGTTCATCAAGCTTCAGCATGTGCAAGCGTTGATCATCTGATCTTGACGTTCTGATTCAGCAACTTCTGATGCTGATGTGCAAACTCATATTCTGATGCTGAAAACGTGATCTTGCTTATTTTAATCAGCATATCTGCAAGTCAGAGCATAGTAATTTTAGGCAGCATATAATTCAATCATAAAATATTTAACTACTATATCTTTTCACTTTGTTATCATCAAAACTTAAATATAGGGTACTAGATTCAAACATTGTTCTAACACCATATTCTTCAAGGCTTGCCAAGTCAAAGCTTCAAAATTTCCCCAAAGGTTGCACAGTTCAAGGGCCTCCTAACAATCAAAATTAGGGTTTTGGTTCTGACAAAGAAAATGAAGTTTCCAAGGTTCCAATCAAGTCCCACATGCCTACAAATATGGTCAAGCATCATCATACCAAGTTTCAAGACTTACAGCACAAGATTGCACAGTCAAAAACCCTAATTGCACTACAGTCAACTGTAGGGGCAAAATGGTCATTTGACAGTCAAAAGTTCAAATTTTTGGTCAACATCTCATTTTGAAGCCACAAACATCATTTTATCAATGCTTGATCATGATTCTCAAAGCTTGGCTCAAAAAGTCTCAAGATGCAAAAGTTTCCATATTTGGACAGTTGAAAAAGTCAACTGTAACTTGACCAAGGCATAACTTCCACATGGATTATCAGAAAAATTCCATCCAAAGCTCATTTTGAAGATAAAGACATTTCCTACAACTCCTCTTCACACTTGAAGTCCAATAAATGCTCTCACAAAAAGTTATCAATTTCAACATTATAGGTCATTTTCAAAAGTCAACAAAAAGGGACTTTAAGTCAAAGGCCATAACTTGAGATTGGTAAATCAAAATGACATGGGACCAAAGGCATTGGTTAGAGGACTCAAATACCTTTCCAAAATATCCAAGAACATGAGCAAATCTTAAAAATTGAGCAATATATGCCTTGTGGAAGTTGGGAAATTTTTGGATATTTTGAAAAGTCAACATTGATTCAAATGACCTAAAAATGCTAATGGGCCTCTTTTTCTTCCACAATTCATCATACAAGGCATGTGCACGACCATTTGGCCCAAAGGGAAGTTTTTTATCATTTTTATTTTATTTATTTGAATTTTTAAATGCTAGAAATTCATTTAATTAATTAAAATATATGAAAAATACTAAACCTAGGTTTTTAAATCTTTTTATGCATGATATACACTCAATATTTCGTGCATGGTTAGATTTGGAAAGAATCAATATGATTTGTCATGATTTGGTAGCAAATATGCATGAAAAGATTGGAAAATATTTTGCCATGAAAATCAATATCCTCTCCATCAATTCCTTGATCCTTTGGCTCTGAATTCTTACCCTAATCATTCACATATAAGTACTCATGCAAACCCTAATGCAAAGAACCTCCCAGCTGCGCCAGAAAAGCATAGAGAAACTTGAGTTTTTGCCAAAAAAATTGGAAACTGAAAACTAGGTTACAGGTCGATTTAAGCAAAAAGACTTGTTCCATTACCTTCCTGAGGCTTCAAGGAAGGTTTTCAAATCAAGAACATCGACTCTAACGCCTTGGATCGGTATACAGAAATCAAATTTTTTTCATATAAATGCATATTCGTGTTTTGATTTGCAGGCATTCTCATGGCATTTTGTTTATGGATTCACACTAATTACTTGATTCTGAAGTTAACCACATTATTTGATTGAGTTTTTATATACCATACACGAATCTGCCATTGTTGTCTTTTAGGGTTTTCCAAGCTTTGAATTGGGGTTTCCTGGTTAAGGAACAATTGAGACTCGAGACCTGGACCATTGAAATCAGCATGATTGGATGATTGGAATAGATACCTCGTGCCTAATTTATATGACTCCAGGAGCTAGTCGCTATTTTCCAGAATGGTGTATATAGGGACGGTTCAAAACCGTTGCTAATTGTTTTTTTGTTTCAGGAAAAAATAGAACGAGGAAGAAGACGCTTAGGTGGCGAGGCATAAGTGGTTGATTTGAATTTCGCGCGGAAAAATACTATTAACCATTGTTTTGAGTTATATTCATTGTTTTCTCTATTATATTCAAAACGCGCTAGATGGCTCAGTGGCAAGCAAGTGTATTGGTGACCTTCAGGACCTGGGTTCGATCCCAGGTCCCCACCCCTTTCCAATGTTATTTTTCTATTCATATTTCTATGCAGTTTCGTTGCAAGGGAGCACCATATGTCCCTCAAATCCAGCTTGCCACTTGGCCAATCATACCAATCTAAGGGACCAGATCTGAAGACCATGGTGAACCTCAGTCAACACACATGCGCGCTAGTTAGAAAGTCAATCAGGCCAGAAGTTAATGGGCCTGAAATACTGGGTTATACCTCTCAATTGGGGACAGACCCCCCCTAGGTTTGCAATCTTTTATATTTTTTCATTTTTTTATTTATTTCAATTATTGTTTTTTTAATTAATTCCTTTAACTTAATATTTTCATGAAAAACATAAAAAAAAATATAAAATCAGAAAAAGACAAAAAAATAAGTATTTTTATTTAAATGTTATTTTTTGTAAATAAATATTATTCATTAATTTTAGCTATTAAATTAGGTTTAATTCAAGCATTTTCTTAATTAATTTAAAATTGGTAGAATTAGGGTTTGTATTAATTTTTTATCCCTTTTCTTTTCTTTTCTCTAAATAATTAAATATTTCCTATTATTTTTATAAATCAAAATTGCATGTAAATAATTAGGTTAATTTAGGTTTAACTTTAATACTTTCTTAATAAACTAAAAAACAATTAGAATTAGGGTTAACATTTTAATTTCAATTAATCTTTCTCATTAAAACCATAAATGCAAAAAAAATCTCAAAAAATAATTTCTTTTTTTTTAATTTCATTAATTTAATAATCATTTAATTTAATTTCGTTAAAAAAAGGGTCCAACGCCCTCGTTTCCAATTTTAATTCCTATTCGCGCATTTTATTTATTTCCTTCTTGTAAATATTAATGTAATTCTCCCAAAGCCATGTAAACCTGATTTCTCGCACTTTATTTCTTTATTTATTTTTTCTGTCAAATCGGGTCCTGGAAATTTTGGCGATGTGGACCCGCGCCTTTGTAATAGTTTAGAACTTTTATTTCTCGCATCTTTTTAACTATTAAATAAATGCATGCAAGAATGAATGGCCTAAAAATAAAAACAAACGCGTAGATCACCCCTGACATGAACAAGATAAATGCAAATGAAAACGACACACAAATCACACACCACCCCTAGGGTATGCCTCACTGTTGCCTTGCCTCGAAAGGTGATCGTCGAGTAGAGGATGTCTTAGTAAGTCCTCATGATCCGGGAATCTGGCATGAGGGTAGCTTCTAAGGTGTCTTCCCATTGCTCCGGTGATCACCATGTCCCGAACCTCGAATTGACCCGAACAACTCCAATAGTGGTGCTACCTACCTCTCAATGGTGGGATGGCATTACTTTAAAGGACATCTACACAGACGAATTCCTTAGGGTAGGTAGACGACTCTAGATACTTGCTCTAATTTCAAAACAAATCAAAAATACTTTTCACACCGACACCTTTTCAAAAAGCTTTCGAAAGCAATTTTTCAAACACTCTTGAGGACCGATACAAGAGTCGAACTGGAATTTTCAAAGAAACTTTTTAAAACCAACAGTTGAAAAGCAAACAAACCATTTTTGAAAACACAAGTGAGCAAGTATCTAAGAGCCCATGGATAACCATGGATAGAAAGGGTCCTAACACCTTCCCTTTCTATAACCTACCTCCCGAACCGAGAGCAATCTCTATAAGGAATTTTTCTGTGCTTTTGTCCTTTCCATTTGGAGAAAATAAAAGACGGTGGCGACTCTTACTTCTGCGACATTTCGCGAACCAGCGTTAAACAGTCAGTTCCAGATCCACCGATCACAAGGACCATCCAAGATGGCTCTAGATCTATCAACTCCATCAAATGAGGGGGATAATCATAAAGACGATAAAAACCCAGGGACTGATGAAGATGAAGCTAACTACTCTGAGGAGCAATATCCTCCCGCTAATGATAAATATAATAAGCTGGAGGATCATCTCAATGCTATGGAGATTCAGCAGATACCTGGCTTGGACTTTGAAGAGTTAGGGTTGGTATCCAGAGTGGTCATCCCACCAAAGTTCAAAATCCTTACTTTTTCCACATGTGATGGGGTCTCTTGTCCTAAGATGCATCTGATATCTTATGTCCACAAGATTTAGCCACACACCACTGATCAGAAACTCTGGGTCCATTTCTTCCAAGAGAGTCTAGCTGGGACTCAACTTGATTGGTTCTATCAATTATAAGGTTCTTGCATCCACACCTGGGAGGATCTAGCTACTGCTTTCTACGAGCAGTACTAATACAACGCTGATCTGGCACCAACTCGCGTGCAGTTGTAGAACATGACCATGGGTTCCACCGAGGGCTTCAAAGAATATGCCCAAAAGTGGAGAGACTTGGCTGGCAGGGTGCAGCCACCCTTAACTGACAAGGAGCTGATTGATATCTTTATGGGAACTTTGACGGGACCTTTCTTCAATCACCTAATCGGAATCTCCTCGACCGGGTTCACTGAGCTAATACTGACAGGCGAAAGAGTAGAGGCTAGAATTAAGAGCGGTAAAATTCAAATGGGTGCATCTTCAAGTGCAGGGAAGCAGCCTTTCATGGGGAAGAAAGAGTCCAATGTTGTGTACGGCCAAAAGGGCCGTAACAAGGGCAACCACGATCAATATGTGAGGGTAGTCCTGATCTCTAGTCCTGCATCGCGGCGACAATAACAACGGGGAATCAGTGAAGGCAAGACGAGCCCAAGAGACAGTTTACCAACATCAACATGCCACTGTCTCAAGCATTGCAACACATGCTAAGGATGAATATGATTACATTGATAGGACCCCATCCAAACCCTAAAACTTCTTCTCCTAACTAGAATCCTGATGCAATATGCGCTTATCATTCCGGCAGTCCTGGGCATGATACTAACGATTTTTGGGCGCTGAAGTACAAGATTCAAAACATGATTGACGCCAAGGAGATTGAGTTTGACCCTCCAGAGGCTCCCAATGTGATCACTGCTCCCATGCCAAATCATTGAGAGCGTCCATTTCATTTTTGAATTTTCAATTGTAATCTCTTTTGTTGTTCAAACACTTATCTATTAATGTCAAACTTTTGTTTCATTAATGCATTACATATGTTTGTCTTGAATTAATCCATTCGTTTTATTTATATTTAAACTATTCTTTTTACTCCCTTTATGATATTCAATTCTTATTTTCAAAAGTTACAAGCCTTTAGAGGGAGGATGACGAAAACAATTCCATAATCTCATAGAATATGCTTTTGGACAAACCTTGCTGATGATGTACAAGCGTTATTTCAAACCCTAAACACTAGAGTTATAAGGAAGATAATCCCTAGTAAACCCCTTCGAGCCAAAGAAGTAGGAGTTTCCTTTTTTATATAAATTGAAACCTTTAATCAAAACCCGGGGCAGGGTAGTCTCTCAGTTAATTCAAACGCGCGTTCAGTCGCCAACTTTCACTTTGTATACAATGAATGACATAAAAAGCATTCCTCTGGAATCAAAAGACGGTGATGGTTCCCTATCACATAGGTAGTCATTATATCTCAAAAAGAAAAGCCCACTAAGTCAAAACCAACGACGGAGACTTAAGAAAAAAATTGGGGCATCCCGCTGGTTGTAATCTCAAAACAAGAGCAGTCAGGCAAAAATCAGGGACAATAAAAAAAAAGAGGTCACTACAAATCCTCGACAAACATGAAAAAAATGTTGCAGGAACGACTGCCTTCACAAATAAGCTTCCAAGTCTCTGAACCATCACCAAAATAACATTCCAGACTCAATTGGGATTCAAAAACACAATTAGTTGAGTTTAAGACTGAAGAACATCACGAAGAACGGGCGGGTACACACACACTTTGAGCCTTATCCTTTGTTTCTTAAACCTTGAACCAAGCCACACTATAATCCTTCAAAAGTCCTAATTGAAGCATGGGTTAGTTCAAAAGCATACTGTTACCAAAGGTATCCTGACTCCTGTAAGGCTTACTGCAAATTCTGAGTTGAATTCATATTCCTACAAAACTCTTTACTTGCTAAAACCGCATTTTCAAAACTTCAAGACAAACATAAACTTTGCATTCTTTGAATACCGCTGTTTGCATATAGCCAATTATTGACAACATAGAAATTCACACGGAGAATATCCAATGAACGAAAACTCTCTCAATAAACAAGAATCATTGCAAAATTGGAAAACACTTCCAAAGACAAATCTCCCGTAATCAAGGGAACTGACATGTTACCGTCCAAACTCATCTGGGGCAGTCAAATCAAGATTCTAATAAATCTCTCAAGAAGTGTTGAGTAACTTGGGGCAGATCCACATCTGAGCCACTTGGGGAATTGAACGTGAATTCCTGCAAAGGGTTACATACGGCCAAGCAAACATTTTCTGGCAGTACTACAACACTTACTACTTGGGGCTGTGACCAAATTACCCCAAAGTCCTTTTCATAGGGTGATCCCCAGTCAAGTCCCCATGAATTCATCTCTATAAGGTTATCCCTACAGGATAATCTTCACAAATAAGGGTGCAAACCCCTCCAGGCCAAATTCATGGATATCCCCACAAAGTTGGATCCAGGCAATCCCCATCCAGAGTGCCAATCTCTGGAAAACCTTCTTCCCAGCTGAGTTGGTCGTAAGAAGAAGCCTCAAGGAGTTATGTCAAAAGAATACATCTCCCCCAACAGCTCGTCAAATATTTCTCTCAACAGGGTTTATTTCCCCAACAAACAGAAAATTCCCCAGTTGAGTCTGTCTTCCCCAGCTGAGTTTGTCCTCTCCAGTCTGAGTTTGCCTTTCAAACTATTACAAATTAAGGGACCACAATCCTTAATCCCCAGCGAAGTCACCAACAAAGTCTTTGCTATCTACGAAAGTTATTGAGAAGCCTAGAACCCGACCAGATAACAGTCAACCCCATTTTTACAAGTTACTGAAGCCTGGACCCGACCAGATAACAATTAATCACTAGTTCAACTTATTATGAAGACTGAATCCGACCAGATAACAATAAACCATTTTTCTAAGTTGTTAAAGCCTGGACCCGACCAGATAATAGTTAACCTCCAGTTCAAGTGGCTGAAACCCAGATCTGACTGAATAACAGTCAACCCCATTTTGCCAAGTTACTGAAGCCTGGACCCGACCAGATAACAGTTAACCACCAATTCAACTTATTGTGAAGACCGGATCCAACCGGATAACACTAAACCACAATTCCAAGTTACTGAAGCCTGGACCCGACTAGGTAACAGTTAACCTCCAGTTCAAGTTGCTGAAACCCATATCTGACCGAATAACAGTCAATCCCATTTCTCTAGTTACTGAAGCTTGGACCCGACCAGATAACAGTCAACCTCCAGTTCAAGTCGCTGAAACCCGGACCCGACTGGATAACAGTTAATCTCATTCCAAGTTTCTAGAGCCTGGACCCGACCAGATATTAGCTTAATTTCTCTAATTGCTTAAGCCTAGACCTGACCAGATAACAGTTTGACTTTTACAAATCACTAAACAAAACTTTTCTCCCCTAGTAGAGTTTTCCACTATTCCAACAAGTCGCTGCAAAGCCTGGAATTCGACCAGATAACAATAACTTTTTTGTCCCCAGTAAGTCGTTGTGAAGCCTGGTGTGATCGGTGGAAATAGAACTGACTGTTTTTTAAGCTGGTTCGCGAAATGTCGCGGTAAGCAAGAGTCGCCACCGTCTTTTATGTTCTCCAACATGGAAAGGACAAAAGCACAGCAAAATTCCTTCTTTGAGAATGTTTCTCGGTTCGGGAGGTAGATTTATAGAAATAGAAGGTATTAGCACCCTTTCTATCCGTGGTTATCCACGGGCTCTTAGGTACTTGCTCTTATGTTTTCAAAATTGTTTGCTTTTCAAATGTGTGTGGGTCTTTGAAAAAGTTTCGTTTGAAAAATTTCTGAGTAACTCTTGTATCAGTCCTCAAGAGTGTATGAAAAATTTGTTTGAAAACTTTTAGAAAGTGTAGGTGTGAAAAGTTGTTTTTGTTTGTTTTAAAAAGAGCAAGTACCCATGAGATCTACCTACTCTAAGGAATTAGGCAGTGTAAAAGTCCTTTAGATAGCGCTATCCCACCATTGAGAGGTAGGTAGCACCGTCGTTGGAGGTATTCGGGTCAATTCGATGATTAGGGACATGTGTGGTCACCGAAGCAATGGTAGGACATCTTAGAAGTAACCGTAATGTCCTAGATCCTTTTTATCCGAGGCAACCGTTTCGAGGCAACTGGATCTTTTAGACAGAAGGGCGACCTCTAAGATACCCTATACTTGATGACCACGTTCGAGGCAACCAGTGAGGCGTACCCTAGAAGTGGCATGTGCTTTGTGTGTTGTTTTTCAGTTAATGTTTGTCTTTGCATGTTATTTGTGAGCTACGGATTGGTTTTATTATTCATACATTCTTTCATGCATTTTTTAACAGTTAGGAGTGCGGAAAATAAATTGCAAAAATGTAAATTCTAACTATTACAAGGCGCGGGTCTATACATCGCCAAAAACAAAAACCCGTTTTTGAAAAGTAAATGCAGAAAATTAAGGAAAGCAATAAAATCCTAATTACTATTACATCCTCTGTACAGATACATGAATATAATCAGAATAAATAAATACGCGCGAAAGAATTAAATCGGGAACGTCCTAAGGGTTTTGACCCTTTTTTGAATAAGAATTGAATTTTTTTGTCCTTTTTGTAATTAATGAAATTAAAACTAATAACTAATTAATTAATTAATTAAGAAAATATCTTTTGTGTTTTTTTTATATTTTTAATGAAAATAAAACAAAAAGAATTAAAATTAAAAGTTAACCTAATTCTAAATTGTTTTTATTTATTATAAAGAAAAGAGATTAAAATTGACCTAATTAAACTATTTTATTTGTTAGTATTTTATTTACAAAAATAACATGAAATTAATAATAAAAATAATATTAGTGTTTTTTTTATTTTTAGAGGAAAAGTTAGTTATGTTAATTTAGTGTAAATTAGAAAAATTAATTAATAAACAAACAAAATAGAAATATAAAAGAAGAAGAAAAAATGGGATGAACCAAAAAAAGGGGGTTTAGTGAAGCAATTTGGGCCCAATGATGATCAAGCCCTTGCTGACTTTTGGAATTTCCTGGAGACACGTTGACCAGGGAGCATGGTGGGGATCAGCTCCTGGCCTTTGGATGCATGCTTGAGGACACATGGCGTGTTTGGGTGTGAGGTGTATGATGCACCTTTCTTGTGAACCTGCACATAAGTACATAAAGAAAAAATGCATGGAAATTATAGGGGACCTGGGATTCGAACCCAGGTCCCAGCGCTTAAATCTCCTTCGCCCTGCCACTACACCAAATGTCTCAATTGTAATAATAATAAGAAGATAATGTTATATAGAATAAAGGCAATATCCTGGAAATAATAATAAAAAACGCGCGTTATTCAAACGGGCCAATGGGAGGGCGACGTCTGGTCGTCTTCTCCAAATTCCTGGTTTTATTACCTGCGGATTTTTATCCGCAGGAAGTTCCGTAGCTTATCTCAAAAAACGTCCCTAGGCCATAAAAATTCCATCCAATCACATGGGCGTGATCGCCTCTATCTCCTCATTATCCCTGTAACCATCATTCATCTTGATTTTGCCTATATGGAAAACACCTAAAACACAAGCATATGAACCCTAGGTTCGAATATCATGATATAGGGGCCAATAACAAAATTGAATAATGCAATTATGTTAGAAATCAAATGATAAACACGAATATACCAATGTTTTGAAGAAAAGGTGCAAGGACTGGAAGTTACGATTTCGTGTTCAGAGCAAAGTTTGAGACAACTTACAGTGCGATGTGGTTGATGAAAAAGCTTGGTTTTTATTATTGTAGCACCACTGGATGTCCAGGAAGAAGGCTATGTTCTCTTTTTGGTTTGAAAGTGCCTGCAATACTGCTTTAGATCTCACACTTTTTTGGACAATTTTTAGTTTTTGCTCTGCCGTTTTAGGGATGCCTTTTTTCGTCCATGAGGGTGGGAAGGCTTGCATATGTACATATGAAGGGAATTAAGTCAACATTAAGAGCCTTAACCTTGTGCCATAAAGCTTTTGGATTTTGTTTGACCACCATTAAAAGGACATTCCATATTTGGTTCAAATTCAAAATTTTGTGTACAAAAATAGTTTGCACGAATTTGGCAGCTAGTAAATGGCATATAAAGGTCATTCAAACCACAAGATACCATTCTTTTAATTTTTTTGATTTTATTTAAATTATTATGGATTAAAATGAATTAAATCCACAAAAATTAAATAAAAATGAAAAAATAAAGATATGGTCTTGAAATTAATCATGGGACACGTGGGTGGCATGAAAAGGCTGAATCAAGTGGAAGAAAGTGGGACCTTTTGTCAAAAATTGAAGTTTCAAGGATAGTTGACTTTTGCCATTTCACAAAAATTTCCCAACTTCTCCAATGCATATCTTGCTCAATTTTGATCATATGAACATGTTCTTGGACATTTTGGAAAGTTCTTGAAGTCCACTAACCAATGTCTTTGGTCCCATGTAATTTTGATTTACCAATCTCAAGTTATGGTCTTTGACTTAAAATGCCTTTTTGTTGACTTTTAAAAATGACCTATAATGTTGAAATTGATAACTTTTTGTGAGAGCATTTCTTGGATTGGTAATGTGAAGATGAGTTGTAGGAAATGTCCTCCCCTTAAAAATGAGCATTGGATGGGATTTTTATGATGAACCATGAAAAAGTTATGCCTTGGTCAAGTTACAGTTGACTTTTCAACTGTCCAAAAATGGAAACTTTTGCATCTTGATGATTTTTGAGCCATTCTTGTGGAATCATGATCAAGACTTGATCAAATGATGATTGTGGCTTCAAAATAAGATGTTGACCAAAAATTTTGACTTTTGACTTCCAAATGACCATTTTACCCCTACAGTTGACTGTGAAGCAAATGAGGCTTTTGACTGTGCAACTTGACCTTGTGAGCCTTGAAAATTGGCATGTAGATGCTTGACAATGTGTATAGGCATATGTGACTTGATTGAGCCCTTGAAAACCTCAACTTCCTTGCAAGAACCAAAACGCTAATTTGACTGGCTTAGGAGGATGGTTTGACTGTGCAACCCTTGAGTAGACTTGAGCAAATTGAGATGATGCTTGTCAAAACTTTGAAGAATATGGGAGGGTAAATTTTGGGGTACAACACCTGGAATTTGACCAGATAACAACTAAACTTTCAATGGATAATTCTCCAGTAGAGCAACGGGCAACTGAAAGTCTTGAACTCTTTTTCCCAAGCAGAGATCAACACTCTCCTCAGAGTTTTCTCAAACGAGTCAACATTCCCCACCGGGAATATCCTAAAACAAAGTCTAAAGAGGAGCATGCTCTTCATCCCCAGTGGCAGTCCGAGATTCAACTCCCCAAAACTCACTAGCATTTATCAAGGATTTATTTTCCCAGACAAAGATACATTCCAATAACATTTCATATTTCATATGTCATAGCATATGCATACGAAACGCATATAGCACCATCTCATTTATTTTGAGAACACCATTACACAATGCATTTCATACATCATGACATTGCATACCACTAACGCTTTACCCTTTTCAGGAAAAGATCAATCAACAGATAACTATCATCAACAATTTTCAACAGGTCCAAGATTAGTTTCTGAAGCAAGACAGAGCAACTACCTACGTGACCAGATGCAGCTTCACACGGGCTCATCATGAAGAAATCTTACACGGGTTCCTTCTGACTTCCAAATGCAGCTTTAAACGGGCTCATCATGAAGCAGTCTTACATGGATTCCTTCTCATCTTGAAGCAACCCTACCCAGGTTCCTTCTCATACATTTCCATATGAAGTTTTACAGACTCATTCTGAAGCAACCCTACCCAGGTTCCTTCTTATTTCCAGATGAAGTTTTACACGGACTCATCCTAAAGCAACCCTACCCAGGTTCCTTCTCATTTCCAAATGAAGTTTTACACGGACTCATCATGAAGCAACCCTGCCCAGGTTCTTTTTCATTTTCCAGATGAAGTTTTACACGGACTCATCCTGAAGCAACCCTACCCAGGTTCCTTCTCATTTCCAGATGAAGTTTTACATGGACTCATCCTGAAGTAAACCTACCCAGGTTCCTTCTTATACATTTCCAGATGAAGTTTAACACGGACTCATCATGAAGCAACCCTACCCAGGTTCCTTATCATACATTTCCAAATGAAGTTTCACATGGATTCATCCTGAAGCAGCCCTACCCAGGCTTCCCTCTCATATATATCCTAAAGCAGCCCTACACAGGCTCATCATAAAGTAATCTTACACAGATCCCTTCTAATACATTTCCAGACACGGATTAACACGGGTTCATTCCAGCATATCATTCAGAGTTAAATCAACCAAAGATTTATTCTAACACTTCTCCCAGTTACAATCAAGTTTAGACTTGGTCTAATTTCTATCAACAATCACCTTTGGATGGCATCTATAAGCGCATTCCCTACACAATTAACCACCACATCTTCGAGTGCAAATTTCTGGGCACTCTAGTGTTCAATCATCTTCTACCTTCAAACGAGCAACAACGTGCCATACTTTCTCTTCAGGTTTAAGAAGATTGAACAGGGGCAGTTGTTGTACCCCAAAATTTTCCCTCTCTTTTCTTAAGACATTTTATCACAAGGATTTTCAAAAACTCAAAGTTTTCACAAATGCAAAGCAGACAAAAATGGCAAAACAGATAAAAAGGAATTTTTTGACAAAATTAAAGAAAAGCAAGATTGCGTCAAGTCATACATCCTTCGATTAGTAAAGGATTACCTTCTCACAAAGCTTCGATTGGAGTATGGGTTTCCTTCAAAAGAAACATATGTCTAATCCAACTCTGGGCCCCTTCATGCATCTTTTGGTCCACAAGATTCATTCAAGTAGTGGCCTTCTATATGCATCTTTCTATTCACCAGCATCAACCTCCTAAATGCTTCCTTCGATTCATAAGCATTAGTAATACTTCCTTCATGCCTGCATGCAAGCTTCGATTCAGAGAGCAATAGACTGCTACATGTTTGCTTTGATTCACAAAGAAGGGACCTCCTGCATGCAAGCTTCGATTTCACCATTGGCCCCTCACCTATTTGCCTTTGATTCACAAGTTTTTGATTGGACGAATGGCTACCTTCCAGTGACTTTCGATTTCATCTTTATGTTTGCTTCGAATACGCCTTCATGTCAGCTTCGAATACACCTACATACTGGCTTCGAATCCACCTTCAGGATTGTTTTGAATCATCTTCGTATCACCTTTGAATCCATATGCAGTCCCTTCAACACACATAGTGCTGCATTATGACGTATAACTTGGTGGCCCATTCGAAGGACTTGCCATGGTTGGGAAATAATTGGTTTTTCTTACTTTTGAGTCTGGTCGAAGTTTTGGGCCTAAGGGATCAAAAGAAAGAGGACTCAAAGTGGCATATTCAGCTGAAGAGGGCCATTTAAATAACACACAGTTGGTCCATTTGAAGGACACACAACTGGTGGAAACGAATGCTGCTTTGTTGAGTCTAGTTAAAGGTTATGGAAAGATGAAGGATTCAATTCAAAGAGTTAAGTTGTCCATAGGTCGGGCTACATAGGCCTCCAACATGTGCCTCACTCCATATTAAATTGTTCTTCAAGCCAACTTGCTCTTGATGACATCACTACCTTTTTAGAAAGTTTTTTAGCCTTGCACCTATCTCTTCTGCACACTTGCCCCCTATAAACTAGGAGTCACCCATCTAAACCATTGATTTTAGTACTTTTATCTTGGGATTATAAAAAGTTGACACAAGTGGATGTTGGCCTTTCAAAGAAACTATATTTTATTCTTTCACAAAGCTGCTCTGTTGTACCCAAAAAATTTCCCTCTCATTTCACTCAAGACATGCCCCTTGAGGTCCCCAACTTGCCCTAGGATGATTAAGAATTGACCAGACAAGTTCTCCTCCTAAGGCAACAAACCTCAACTAGGGTTTCAATTTTAAGCAAGATGTGTGAGTCCCAAGGATCCCAAATGTTCTCCATTATCCTAATATGTCCTCAAGATCATCCATGCCAAATTTCATGCCTTGAACAACAAGTTTGCTCAGTCAACTGCTCAAATGCTTGAAAATCAACTATACTAGGTCAAAAGTCAAATGTGGCCCAATACAGTCAAACTTCAAGATTTTTGGTCAACATCAATATTTTGAAGTGATGTCCATCATTTGATCCAGGGTTGAACATGATTCCTCGAGAAATGCTCCTAACTCATCAAAAGTCAAAAATGGCAAATTAGGGTTTCTATAGGAAAAGTCAACCAAACTTTGACCATGCATAACTTTCTCATACTTTATCTGAAATTTTTCCATAAAAGCTCATTTTGAATAGAATCCAATTACCTACAACTTTTCTTCAGCCCTCAAGTTCAAGAAATGCACCATTGGAAATATACAAGTTCATACATTATAGGTCCTCTCAAAAAGTCAACAAAAATACCTTTTGGGTCAAAGCTCTTTACATAAATATGGAAGATCCAATTGAGATAAAACCAAAAAGGTTGTTTAGAGGACATCCTAATCTCACTAAAAAGTCCAAGAACACCCTCTTAGGGTTAAAAATGAGAGAGATATGCATTGCTAAAGTTGACTAATTTTTGGAAATGTGCATAAAGCCAATATTGACCAAACTTGATTTTTTTCCAAATGGGCCCATGTTTTCATGCTTGAAACTTGTTCTTAACATGGCCCACGACCCCTGAGCTCACTCATACATTATTTCATTATTTTTATTTTTTATTTTTATTTTTTATTCATTAAAAATTCAATTTAAATCAAATAAATGATAAAAAATATATGAAGATTGCATGGGCTTGATTTCCAAATCTCTTAAGGCCTAAAATAACTCAGGATAGCTGGAAAAACGCGTGAAAGTCATTTGTGCAAGATTTGGCCAATTTTGGAAATATTTCATATTATTCCAAAATAAATATTATGCGATGAATGCCATGGATTCTTGCTCCATTTGTTAACCTAATTTCACCCTCACATATACATCACAAGTCAAAACACAAGGGGAGAGCGCAACTGTTTCAAAAAGAGCCCTAACAAAATTCAAAAAATTCAAAGGAAAAGTGAAAACTTGCACCATATGACCCAGCGGTTTCCAGACCAAACAAGTTGCACCATTCATCCCCTAAGACTCCCAGGAGTTGAATCAGGTCAGAAGTCAAGCGCATCCACGCCCAGAAGCTCCATAACCAGTCATCACCGTTGGTAGATATTTTTGTTTTCAAATCTTGCTAAATATGTGTTGTTAATAGATCTAATGTTCATATATGTGCTCATGATAATGCATAAGGCAGGTTTCGTGTATTGCATACAAGCTTAAACGCTTGAATCTCAGGTTGCCATTCTTAGGGCATAATCTGAAAACGAGCTCGAAACGCTTGATACAGGGACAGTCCATTAAATCTAAGCCCAGATTTGAACTCAGGAGGTGATTTTACAGGGGATAGACCTCTTGATAGGCCTTGAATCTAACGCGTTTGCAGGTTAGCCATTTTTGCTTGGCCGGAGAAGATGACCGAAGCGCAGCTCTGGCGTCGTTGACTTCTCTAGCCCAGGCGAAGACCTTGCGTGGCAGTTTTACATGTTTTGATTGGTTTGTTTTTAAATATCAGGGCCCCACAAGTGAGTGCGTGTCTTGATGACTCAAACATTGCCTTGTTTTTATATTATATTGTTTTTTTGTTATTATATACCTGAATGACCCAGCAGCACAGATGGCAAAAGCGTAAGGGTACAAAGGGAGAGACCTGGGTTCGATTCCCAAGTCTTGAAGTTTATTTTTTCTAATGAGTTCCTTGCAGATCCAATGTTCCAGGGGCAAGCGCGCATACCATGCACCTCTATATCTCATCCATCAGATCACTATAGTATCAAATCCAGCGCCCCTGGAAACGCTTCTCCATGGTGGACCTCCCTACCACAATCCCACTAGATCCAGCGTAACTGTGGGCCAACAAGATTTGGGCCTTGCAAAATTCAGCAGTACACCCCTCCAATTGGGTTTCTCACCCCCCCAGGCCCATATTCTTTTATTTATTTTATTTAATTTTTTTAATTAGTTTATATTTTTGTTTATTCACTTTTTTTTTTTAAATCACAAAAATCAGAAAATCATCAAAAAATAGGATTTAGAGTTTTTTTTAAGAAAATTAATTTTTTGCAAATTAATTTAATCAAATTTTCACTTTTTTTATTTAATTTAAAATTAGTTAGAAATTAGGTTAAATTTCTAATTTTTTTCATAGAATACCAAAAAATGTTTTTAATAGGCAATTAGACTTGTAGGGTTTCAAACGTAGACCAGTCTTAATTTTTGCGCGTTATTATTTTCCCATACGATTATTTTTTATTATTTATGTAACTGTGCCCGGTTTGTAATAGTTAATTAGGGTTTTCAATTTTTGCATTTTATTTTTCGTCCATTATTTATGTATCTACAGCAAAGCCTTGTAATAGTTGTAGGAACTTTATTTATCGCTTTATATTTCTTATATGCTTGTACATAAGTTGTTAGTTAAATTAGGCGTGCATGACAAGAATCAAATAATCATTAGGTCACTAACTTCAAGATAAATATCTGAAAAAAGCACATTATTGCATACTTGCACCCCTAGGGTATACCTCACTTGTTGCCTTCGGAAATGGTCATTTCCCTCGAATGTAGGGATATCTTAGCAAAGACCCTTAATTTAAAAGTTATCATAAAGATCATAGTCTCTAAATGTCCCTCAAGTTGCCTACGAGAAATGATCTTGTCCCTCGATGTTGCCTATATGATGACAGTCCCTTAGAAATGCTAAGGTATCTTTACATGTTGCCTTCAATGATCATAAACGTCCCTTTCGATAGTCCCTCAACATTCAACGATAGGGCTACCTACTCACTAATAGTAGGATAGCACTATCTAAAGGAAAGGAGGAAAAGAACATCCTTTTTCGAGTAGGTAGACTGTTCTTAAGTACATGCTCAAAACCTGATTTCCTTTTTACACTTACACACTTTCTAACTTCTTTTTCAAAAATGCTTTATCACACTCTTGAGGACTGATACAAGAGTTATCATAAACAAACAAAATCTTTCAAAACACACAAACACGAAAACAGTTTTCAAAAATGAGCAAGTACCTAAGAGCCCGTGGAAAACCACGAATGGAAAGGGTGCTAACACCTTACCTTTCCATAATCTACCCCCTTACTCAGAAAATCTAGAAAAAGGTCTTTTTCTATTCTTTTCACCCTTTCCTTTGTTGGATAAAAGAAAAGTTGGTGGTGACTCTTGCTTACCACAACATTTGCAAATACAAAATGCAAAACCGGTATAACAGTCGGTTCTGCCACCATATCACAGAACTGGCGACTCTGCTGGGGATGAATAAAAAAAGTAGGGTTTACCTTAAGGTCTAGTTCATTTCTAATCTATTTTCTTTGTCTGTTTGATTGCTTTACTTTTAAGGGTATCGTTTGGGTTATTATAGATCCTACACCCGGATCTGGGGAAACCTTTTAGGTAAGTAGCAATAGATCGTGGAAACTGTGTGGGGTATACCGACATGGTTGAAGCGATGGCTACATTGATGTGACACTTTGGTTGGTACCGGTAGCCCTTGAGTTAATCAAGGAGAATACGGGGCCACTGCATGGTGTCATGAAGCGTCAACTGACCTTAGAACCTTAATTGAACAACTTGGCTATTAGGACGTAGTGAGATAACTGTCTTTGGTGTATTCCCAAAGTTGGTTGATACTCGATACTACACTCATTGAGATTTGACTCCCGAGTTTTGTTTGGTTGTAAGTCAGTTTCCTATCTAAACGAAACTTGTGGGAAAGATCAGTGATATTGAGATCTCTTAGAACCCGGTTACTATTTATAGGACAAGTTGAACCAATCCAAACTTCAAGAGGGTATTACCTTAAAACCCATGCAAGCATTAAACCTAAGGTCTTTATGTGATTTGCTTGTGCTTGATATATCTGTGATTTCTTAGCATAATCATGACATCATAACATGGCATATCATACTAACCATTTCAAGGATTTTCTAGGGCTTATCTTTGTCTTGTATTGTAGGGCATGACATCCACTCGCAGGAACACTATCCAAGTCAACCTTGTGAAAGTACCTCCTCAACTCAAGGACTTAGAATCAAGGATTCCTGAAAGCTCTCCCTTCACCGAAAAACATGGTCGACTTCTCAACTTGGTCACTTCAAACCCTGATGAAGAAATGTTAAAGGTGATCTTTCAGTTTTTTGACCTGTTACACCACTGCTTCACTTTTACTAATTACCAGTTAGTGCCTACTATGAAGGAGTTTTCTCAGTTATTGGGGGTACCTATCCTTGATCAGTTACCATTTAGTGGTATGGAAAGAGACCCAAAGCCTGAAGAGATTTCTCAAGCTCTGTCTTTACAACAGTCTGATGTAGTGGCAAATTGGGAAACCAGAAGAGGCGTCCAAGGATTTCCAGCTAGGTTCTTATTTAAGAAAGCTCACCATTTTTGGGATACCCTGGATTTACAAGCTTTTGAAGAAGTGTTGGCCCTTCTCATCTATGGGATGGTACTATTCCCTAACACAGATCAACTCATACATGTGAATGCGGTTAAGGTATTGCTGTCTCATAATGCGGTGCCTACTTTACTTGGGGATATTCTACACTCTCTGCATACTCGCACTCTAAAGAGAAGAGGGACCCTTCTGTGTTGCACTCCTCTATTGGCTAGGTGTTTTATTTCGCACCTACCTCGGCCTGTTTTGAGAAATGAGCAGGGTATGAGATGGTCTCAAAGGTTGATGTCCCTTACACATTCGGATATTCATTGGTGTTCTCGTTCCTTGGAGAGTATCACTATCATTGATCGCTGTGGGGAATTCCCTAATGTACCTCTCTTAGGCATTATGGGAGGAATCACTTAAAATCCTTGTTTGGCGTTGCGACAGTTTGTTTATGCTAGAAGGGATGGTCCTCACAACACACTCGTCCAAGGAATTACATTTGACTATGAGAATGATGGTCAACATTATCGTAAGAGGTTCATTCGAGCTTGGGGCATGATAAACAGAGTTGATAGCAAGACACTGGGGCACAAGAATTCCATCCCTCTTAAGCCTAACCTTAAATGGGTGCGAGTTTGTGCTCAATGTCTTATGATGCCTTACCCCACCATCTTACCTGTGATTATGGAGCCAATTGCTGAGGGAGACACTCCTTACCTTGTTCTTCATCCTGACATGCCAACTGATTTTAAGGAGCTACGGAAATCCTAGATCCAACTTAAAGAAGAACAAGATACCTTCGAAACCCAATTCTACGCCAGCGAGAAGAAGGTTTTGGATCTCACCGGGCTACTTCACAAACAGAAAAGTATGAATGCTTAAATTACACCAAAGAGGATGCGCCTGTGGGAAGCTTGAGTCTTCTTTTGCTTGGAGAGTTTTATTTTTGCTTTGTTCCCTTGTGAGCCCAAGAGGCATTATTGTGATCAATAAAATATCTTAATACAATTAACGTTTGTTCTCTTTATGTTTAAGCAAATTTAAGTCTTAGAAATCCTTGAAAACATTGCATACATATATCATACATATCATTGCATAAGCAAATTTCATAGCAGGTTTCTCATCTTCTTTGCTATTTATTTCAGCAATGGCTCTAGAACAAACAATAAAGGATCTACAGACTCAGAATGCTCTGTTTCAATAGATGATCATGGCTCTGGCCAAGGGGCAAGAGGGACTGAAAGCCCTGATTGTTAAAGAGAAGACCAAGAAGCCAAGGAAGACATCTAGTGTGGTGAACTTGGGAAGGAGGTTCAAAGGACCATTAAGGCAAGTGGTAGAGCTGACATCTTCATCAAAAGAAGGGGACAATCAAGAAGGGGAGACAAGAGAGGAAGACCCCAGTCCAAGGGAATATGATAATGAGACTGACTACAATGAGGAGCAATATCCTCTGTCTGACGAAAAATACAAACAGTTGGAAGAGCGTCTGAGTGCAATGGAAATCCAGAAGGTGCCAGGGCTAGATTTTGAAGAGCTGGGTTTGGTTTTTGGGGTTGTCATCCCACAGAAGTTCAAGGTGCCGATGTTCGCAAAATATGATGGGGTGTCATGTCCCAAGATGCATCTCCGATCTTTCATGGAATGTCTTAACTAAATTCGTATGATTGTATGATCCTAACCATAGTCACGTTAACATTTTCTTAATTTGTTACCGTGTCTGATTAATTCATGTTTTCTTAATTCATGAGGCTTAATTCCGTTTGCTTAATTCTGATAATAAGAACTAACATCACACTATTCTCATTGCGCTTGCCATTGAGTTTGTACTCGAATAGGAATAAATAATCCGCTTAGGGAATTGGAATTACGATAGCCAATGATAGGTAAGAACCGAATCAGCAGATTGACTTTTCAGCTTATTTTTATAATCACTTATTTTAATCGTGTACTATTAGTTAATAATAATTTCAAGAATCCTTGCGATACGACTCGAGCCATTGTCGCTACCTACATATTTAAAACAACTTGTTTTTGATCTGCCTGCGACAGCGAATCAAATTGGCGCCGTTGTCGGGGATTCTTGTTGTTATTAATTAATATTTTAGTCATAGGTATAGTGTTCTTGCTATTTTTTGTCTTGTTATTTTTTTGTTGTGTTTGTTGATTATCAGGGTTGTAATTTCGGTTGCAGTACAATTTTTCAGCCTACCAGGTAAGTTTGAAACCTACTGTTTTGATTTGCCCCGAATTTTTTCCAGAAGTTCAGAAAAAAATCGATGAACAGTACCCTCAAAATCGCAAATTCTTCTTTTTTCTATTTTTAACAAATTTTTTACTTTTTTCATAGAGTCGAAAAAAATCGAAAAAATTTCTCAAAATTGTTATTTTTCCAAATTAGATTAAATCTGGTGTTATTTTATTTTTTTTGAATTTATTTTAATCGTTTTCCTTCTTTCTATTTGTTTCTTCCTATTTGGGATATAGTTGGTATTTATGTGTTTATTGATAACATGGCTGAACAAAGAACTTTGAGACAGTTGGCTGCCCCTGATATGAACTATAATAGTTTATGTATTAACTATCCTACCGCTGATACACCTTTTGAATCGAAATCTGATTTAATACACTTATTGTCAAAGCTTATTAGTCTTACAGGTGAGGATCCGCATAAGCATCTGAAGGAATTCCAGGTTGTGTGCCCAGAACCTTATGAACCTTCACTATAGGACATTGTCAAACAATTGGCTGCAAATAACCTCCAGTATGAACAACAAATAGATTCTACTCTCCAGACTTTGCAAACACAGATTGAACAACTTTCCTCTTTGATGAATATCATGCAACAAGCTCAAGGATCTAACCAACAATCCTCTAAAGAGAATTTTGTTTTTCCAATAGAGTTACTTTCTAAGAGTGTTGATGATACTTGTACTGATTTATTTGCAGTTGATTTTCCATTATTATCTGATTTTGATGACGTTTACTCTTGTGATGTTTGTACTGATATTAAAATTTGCTCTGTTTGTGCCAAAACTGAGGTCGCCTTGCAAGTTGATATTCTTACTGCAGATGAGGTTATAAATGAAGTTGTTCATGTGGAAGAAGCTCTCGATACCCCGGCTGCCCGAAACAAATCATCCATTAAACAACCACCTTTCCGAGAGCTGAAACTAATTCCTGAAAATCTTAATTATGCTTATCTAGCGATGAATGAAAAACTCCCAGTTATAATTTCTTCTAAACTTTATTTTGATCAAGAAAGTAAATTTTTGCAGGTTTTGAAGAAGCATGAGAAAGGAATTGGATGGACCTTAGATGATATTTATGATATTAGTCCATCCATGTGCATGCATAGGATCTCACTTGAAGATATAGCAAAAGCAGTGAGGCAGCCCCGTAACTTTTTGATCTATGATGTTGTGAAAGATGAGATCACATTTACGTTACTTTTAGAAGAATATTCATTGATCTAGGAATAAAAAGTGAAGGTACTGATAAAAATTGCAAAGTCAAAGGACATCGTCTCAAGCTATTCCATGAGAGTTCCGCGTTGGAAGAGGAAACTATAAAAGTGATCTCGTTGGGAAAGGCTACTTATGCGATCATCTATCCACCTTGACTCCTCGGGTGTGTTCTTTCCTCTATCTTCTAGCTCTTATTTTATACTTGTTTCTTTGATTGAGGGCAATGTGCGTTTTAAGTGTGGGGGAGGGAATCTTTTTTTTTGTTTTTGTTGTACCCCAAAATTTGCCCTCTCTCTTTTTCACAAGAAATCACAGCTTCAGGCTTTTCCTGATTTTTCAGATTGGCTTAAGAATCAGTCAAACATACTTTTCTTAACAGTCAAACAAAATTAGGGTTTCCAATGACTTTTAACAGATTATTAGGGTTTGTAGTGATTTGGTTGAGTTTGGCTCAGGGTTTGATCAAGCAGACGCTTCTTTGACAATAAATCAAGAATTAGGGTTTGCACGCGCATTTTCAGAAGAATTTGAATCCACAGTGTCTTAATTGGCTGTTACACTGCTTTGACATTTGTTCAAGATTTCAGTTTGTTTCTCAAAATCTGAACCTCTGGGATAGAAGTTGAGGTTTCTGATTGAAAGTTTGAAGCTTTAGTTTAATCAGTGAAGTGAAAGACGTATGGACGTTGTTTGTTTGACTGTGCATTGTTATTGGTTATTTGGAACGCCGGGCTTATTGTTGGTTAATACAAGGCTAGAAGAATGCGACGTTTGTTGATTATTTATAATTTCTAAGTTAAGATTATTGGGATAATTTCCAATTATTATGACTCAAGAAATATAAATAATTAAATAAGCAATTGCAGAAGAATTAAAGAATTAACTGACAAAGGATTTTTTTTATTCATTTTCAATTGTTGTTACAAATGTTTATTTGATACAGTAAATTTATTTACAGTGTTACAATGACATTTATTACAATGATTAAAAATTAAAAAAACTATATCCTAAATCCCTTGAAGTCTTCATCTTCTACTGTTGCATCCTCTGCTCAACTGATATTTACCTGCAAAAAGAGAAGGAAAAAAGTCAACACAGATGAATTAAAAAATGGCATTTTCAGACAGTTAATCATAAAAACTCATCATTAAAAGTGTTGGCCGGAATCAGTTTGTTCGTCCTCTCTGCAAATCGCAAGAAGACTCTCTTCTTGGTTCACAAAGAGGGAAATTAAATGTTTGCAAGCATGAATTAATCAAATACAAAGCTGCACAAATTCAAACAAACTGCACATGGACAAACTGAATATGCCAAACAATTACAAAGTTCAAACTGAACAAACAAGTTGCCCAAGTTCAAAATGTCAACTAAGCTGTCAAAACTGTCCAAAGAAGCTACCAAACTGTCAAGAAGATATCAAAAGATATCAAAAGCCAATAAAGCTGTCAACAAGTACACAAAAGCAATGCAGAAAATCTGGAGGCAAGAAGATATGCAGAGGAAAGACAAGATGCAAGCAAGCTTGTAAGAGTACATTTTATCATCATTTTCTGGCCAAAACCTTTTCAGAGACAGCTATTCTAAAGCATTAAAATATGCTTTAATAGAGAGAGAAAAGAGAGAGAGAAGTAGAGGCTTACAGTTTTTCAGGCAGGCTGAGAGATAAATAAATATAACAAATCAGAATAGTTAAAGAAGAGGGCAGAACACAAAAGAAAAAAGAACACAAAGTTGTAAACACAAGCCTTGAAGAAGCAAGCACATCCTGCTAAAACCTCAACAAGCCTGCATCAAAACACATAACAGAAGCAAGCCTCCAAGCATAACAAACTCAGCTTGCATAACACCAAGTCTGCATAAACCCTGAAGCCTGCAAACACAAGCAAGCAAAAGCCTAAAGACCTGTTAAAATACAAAACCTGTTACAAAACAAGCTTGTAACCTACAAACTGCTTCAAGCCTCAAAGCATACAGCCTAAAACCTGAACAAACTAACAAGTTCAAAAACTGCACCCATCTGTAACTAGAAGTAAGCCTGCCTGTTCAAAAAGCCTGTCAAACACAACTCAAACACATAGCCTAAAAACCTGCCTCAAGCCTGTAATCAAAGCCAAAGTTACCAAACACATAAACACCAAGCCAACTGCACAATAAGCAAGCATACAGGCCTGCATAAAGCACCAAACTTCAAGCCTGCTTCAAGCTGCTCAAAACCATACAAACATTCAACCTGCCTTCAAGATCAAGTAACCCAAACACAAAGCAAACCCAAAAACCCTCAGAATCAAATTCGTCATAGGGCCAACATATCAGCAACTCATAAGCATAACAATAGGCAACTCAGAATCATCATCATCATTGAAAGGGCCAAGCCCAAAAGAGAGGAAAAGAAAAGTCAGAAGCAAAAAACACTGAAGCATTCACATTCTCAGATTCAATATCATCATTGAAAAAATAGTCAACAAAACGCCTCAGAATATGTTCATCATAGGCAACTCAGAAGCATACAGTCATCAGAATAACAACAACATCATCAAACTCAGAGGCAAACAATCAGAAGAAGAAAAGAAGAGAGGAACTCAGCTCTAGGGTTTTCAGACTACAACGTTCATCATAAAACCAAACAAAGTTAAAGATACAAGTACCAGGAAGGCCAGCAAGCACATCACCGCGTATCTCCCGCCTCCGGCCGTCTAAGACGCCTCCTATCCACTTCTCCGCCTCTTCTCCAAAAGCAGAACAAAGGTATTGTCCCTCTTTCCTTTTTTCTAACACCTCAAGCAAACACAAACAACATATAAGGATCAGAGTATGTAAAAGTTTAAGAACATGCATGAATCCAAAGCCCTGGAACACGAAGACGAAAAAAACTGAGAAATCGTTACCTTTTATCACCGCCTGGGTACGACCATGGAGGGAGGAGACTGGAGATGGCGCCTGGTAGCCTAAGGCGAGGAGAAGCGAGCATCAGAAGCCACAGTGGAAAAGGATGAAGAGGCGAAGAAGAGAAGCGGCACCGTTCGTTCAATGCAAACCCTATTCTGAACAAAACTAATTCCAACCCTAACAAAAACATTATCAAGCACATCTGGGCCTCTGCCCCATTAAACCTTAAGCCCAATCAAAAAACTGGTGCTTGCACCCCCCCTTTGTGGATCTGTTTCATTTTGTTCTTTGGGCCAAACACCTCCTAAGGCCCATTTAACTCCTTTTTATATTTACAAATCAATCTTTTTTTTTATCATATTATTTCCCTTTCTTTTTATATAACTTATTTTGATAAGAAAAAATAATATATTATTTTTGTACAAAACTTTTCTTAAATGTTTATTACATTTTACAAAAATATGTAAATATTAGACTTATTAGGTTAATAGATTTTTGTCTTAAAACTTTTTTTTAATAAACCTTTGTATATATAAACTAAAATACATAAACATTAGTTTTCTTTAACTTAAACATTTTTCTTTTCTTTTCTTTAAAACTTTTGTTTATATATAATTAACAAAAACACAATAATAATAAAATACTTAATACATTAGGTTAACATTTTTACTCATGTGTAAATAATCACATACACTTTACAATACTTTTGATTCTCTTTTATCCTTATACTTTGCTATACTTTACATTGAGAATGCGATGATTCGATTTGGTTGTAAATAATATTTGGACACTACTATCCTGATAAGACTCATCCCCATTTGTAAACATTTGTACCCCCATCCCCGGATACTTATTTGTAATAGCTTAGACTTTAAATTCCCGCAATTTATCGCTTTCTATATACTGTATAGTAATTAGGGTTTGTATGCGAAGATTCAAAATCAACCGCTAGATAACCTAATACAAGATAAATGCATGAAAATCAATACACAATTCACACTTGCACCTCTAGGGTAACCTCGCCTGTTGCCTCGGAAAAATGCAACCATGTCCCTCGAGTATGAGACACTCTAGCAAACGTCCCTTCGATAAACAAAGATCGTAGTCCCTCGATGACCCTCGACGTTGCCTTCGATAAAATGATCTCGTCCCTTACAAAATTGCTAGAGCGTCTCACAAGTTGCCTTCAATGATTGTATACTATGACCTGCGCCCATCCCGTTAACATCCTAACGCAAGGTTGTTCACCAAATACAATGGTGAAACAACACTGTTAAAAGGGTTAAAACATAAGAAAGATCTTTGGGTAAAATAGGGTAGACAAACTCTTAGTTACTTGATCAAACTTGCAAAACACACTTGCCATTTTTCAAAACACACATCTCCACACAATTTCCAAACAACTTTCAAAACATTGAAACATCTTTTCAAAAAGACAAACACCCTTGTAAAACATTCAAACAAGAATTGTTACAATGGTTGCCTAGACAAGGCATCTTTTTTCAAAACATTTTCAAAACCACACACAAAGCACCATTTCACACAATTGAAAAGCAAAGGCAAGTGATCTAAAACAAGTAACTAAGAGCGCATGGATAACCATGGATGAAAAGGGTGCTAGCACCTTCCCTTTTCATAATCTACCCCCCAAACCCACGAAAACATCTCAAAGGTCTTTCCTGTGCTTTTTGACCTTTCCTTAGGATAAATAAAAAGTCGGTGGCGATTGTTGCTAAACCGAACAAGTGCGAATACAAACGCAAAACCTCAAGTCAGTTCTCCCACCGCGCCACAGAACTGGCGACTCTGCTGGGGATTGTTTTAAAAGTGGGGTTACCTTAGGGTTTTAGATAACATTTACATACTTGCTTTGATTGCTTTGATTGCTTTACTTTTTTGGGTTCCTTGTTTGGGTTTGTTTAATCCTACACCCGGATTTGGGGGCACCTTTTTAGGTAAATAGCAATAAACTGTGAGGGAACTGTGCGGGGTATACCAACATGGTTGAAGCAGTAGCTATGTTAGTGTGACATATTTGTGAGTACCAGTAGCCCTTGAGTAGTCAAGGAGAATACGGGGCCGCTGAGCGATGTCATGAAGCACTAACGAACTCTAGAACCTTACTTGACCATCTTGGCCTTTTTAGGGGTAGTGAGATGACCGACTTTGGTGCAGTCCGAAGTTGGTAGATACTCGATACTACACTCATTGAGGGTTGTTTTCTTGGAATATTTTGGTCGCCAGTTAGGTGGCTAAACCAAAACAATGAACACAGAAAATAATCCAGTGATATTGAGCTCCTTAGAACCTGGTTTCTATTTTAGGACAGGTTGAGCCAACTAACTTCAAGAGGGTACTTACCTAAGAACCCCATGCAATCCTAAGGACTTGTTTGCTTTGTGTGAATATGGTTACCTGTATATACACTTACTTGCTTTTGCATACATGTACATAACATCATAACATCATATCATAGCATTTTCAATAACCATTTCAAGGATCTCGAGGGTTCTTTTGATGCAGGGTCACGTTGAACCAGACGTCTACAAAGGGGAAAGAGGTTTTCTCTTATAAACAAATGCCATCAAAGATCAAGTGCAACAACTTGAATCAGGGGCTATGACCCACTTGACATGGTGAGCTTGATTCTCGTGGAAAGACATCCACCATTACAAAGTTCTCCAATCAAAGATGTTGACCAAAGTTCAATCTCTAACATTTTCTCGTGTTTACCCTGAGAGATCCTTGAAAACATGCATCCACATACCATGCATTGCATCATAACAAGTTTTCCTTTTCAGGTTTCCTTATTCTCCTACTGTTTATTTCAGTAGAGATGGCTCTAGAGAGGACTGTCAAGGATATCCAGGATCAAAATGCTCAACTTCAAGAAATGTTCTTAAACATGTCCCAGGGGCAAGAAGAAGTGAAAGCTCTCCTCACAAGGGGCATGGTCCAGGGGAATTCAATCAATGCCATGAGTGATCAGTTGGAAGAACTTCAGTTTGAGCTGACTACAATGAGGATCCAAATGATGCGACAACTGGTGGGCCAGATGGCTCTCATCCAGGACTTGGCTCAAAGACAAGAGGAGCTCAGGGTTCTCGTCAACAAACTGCTTCGGGACAACCAAGTGGGGCAAACGTCTGAGGTTGAAGATCAAGTCATCATTCAACCCCCTTTGAGACAAGAAGCCAAGGGAAAAGCTCCTCAACTTGCTTCGGAGTCACAAGCCCGTCAACAACCCCGTCAGCGTCAACGGGGTAATCGGCGTAAGCAAAATACGTCTGGAAGACAGTTCACTGAGACTGACATACCACCATCTCTAATACTGGAACGCTAGTTGGAAGTCAATCTGACTGCTTTAAGGGATCCTATCCGGGATCCCAACACCTCTGCTCCTAACTATCATCCTGACGCATTTTGTGTATACCACTCCTATAGTCCTGGACATGACACCGACGACTGTTGGGCCTTGAAGAACAAGATCCAAGACTTGATTGACAATGGAGTGCTGAAATTCATGACCGGATGGCGAGATGAAAATCTTTCGTTAAGGGTTTTTCCACCTGAAATGACAAAGCTTGAACGGGGAGACTTTTGTTCCATTTGAATTTTCAAGTTGTAATTTCTTTTGTTATTCAAACAATTATCTGTTGATGTCAAACTTTGTTTCATTAATGCATTGCATATGTTTGTCTTGAATTCATCCATTCGTTTTCACTATTCTTGAACTATGCTTTCTATTTGCTTTATGACATTTAACTCTTGCAAAAGCTACAAGCCTTTAGAGGGAGGATGACGAAACAATACCGTAATCTCATACAGTATGCTTTTGAACAGACCTTGCTGATGATGTACAGGCATTCTTTCAAATCCTAAACACTGGAGTTATAAGGAAGATAATCCCTAGTCAACCCCTTCGAGCCAAAGAAGTAGGAGTTTTCTGTTTTAAACACAAATTGAAACCTTTGATTTAAACCTGGGGCAGGGTAGTCTCTCAGTTAATTCAAAAAAAAAAAGATGCGCATTAAAGTCGCAAACTCTCAGTTCGTAATACAACGAACGACATCAAAAACATTCCTTTGGAACCAAAAGACAATGGTGGTTCCTTATCTAATAGGCATCATTACCTCTCAAAAGAGAAAAGCCCACTGAGCCAAAACCTATAAAGGAGGCTTAAGAAAGCTAGGGCATCCCACTGACTGTAACCTCGAGAACAGGAACAGTCAGGCAAAAGTTAGGGATAATAAATCAAAAGAACGAGGTCATTATAAATCCTCAACAACATGAAAAATGTTGCAAAAAATGATTGCCTTCCAAAATTCAACTTGTGTGAACCATCACCAAAAAAGTCGTTCCAAATTCGAATAGAGTGCGACGCCCAATTAACTGAGTTTAAGATTGAAGAACATCACGAAGAGCGGGTGGGTACAAATATACTTTGAGCCTTTATCCTTTGTTTCTTAAACCGTGAACCAAGCCACATTACAACCCTTCAAAAGTCCTAATTGAAGCATGGGTTAGTTCGAAAGCATACTGTTACAAAAGGTATCCGACTCCTGTAAGGCTTTGCCCTAAATCTTGTGTTGAAATTGTCTTATAAAAAGTTTTCTGCTAAAAAACGCATTTTTCAAAACTTCGAGACAAACATAAAACTTTGCATTTATTTGAATATCGTTGTTTGCACATGGTTATTTGTTTGACAGCGAAGAAATTCATACAGCGAATGTTCGGAGGAACGAAAGCTCTCTCAGTGAATGAAATCACTTCAAGTGGGATGACACCCCCGTTGCAAAAATCTCCTATCAACAAAAGGAGATTTTATTTGGTATTGTCCAGTAGACCTGGGGAAGTCCAATCAAGATTTCAACAAATCTTTCAAAGTTCATTTAACCTGGGGCAGTCCAGTCAAGATTTCAGCAGATCTTTCAAAGTTCAGTTAACCTGGGGCAGTCCAGTCAAGATTTCAACAAATCTCTCAAAAGTTCAGTGAACTTGGGGCAAGTCTCCTTCATCATCACTTGGGGCATTCGAATGTTAATCTCAAGGTCGTTCAAAATTTCCTTCATCACCTGCTGGAAATTGCGTTCATCATCAAAAATTCCTTCATCACCTGCTGGAATTCAAGAGCGTTCAAAATTTCCTTCTGGAAGTTACGGTCATCATCAAAATTCCTTCATCACCTGCTGGAAGTTACAACCACCAACAAGGTAACGGACAATTGAAGCTCCTAAAAATCTTGTTTTTCTCAAGAATGAAGATTCTCATCCTTGAAACCTCAGAAGATTGGTATACTCTCAATTTCTGACCCTTAACAGAATGAAGACTCTCATCCTTAAAACCTCAGAAGATTGGTATACTCCCAGTTTCTGACCGTTAACAGAATGAAGATTCTCATCCTTGAAACCTCAGAAGATTGGTATACTCCCAATTTCTGACCCTTAACAGAATGAAGACTCTCATCCTTAAAACCTCAGAAGATTGGTATACTCCTAGTTTCTGACCGTTAACAGAATGAAGATTCTCATCCTTGAAACCTCAGAAGATTGGTATACTCCCAATTTCTGACCCTTAACAGAATGAAGACTCTCATCCTTGAAACCTCAGAAGATTGGTATACTCTCAATTTCTGACCCTTAACAGAATGAAGACTCTCATCCTTAAAACCCCAGTAGATTGGCATACACCCAAGCTCCTGATATCCCCGACAGAATTAAGATTCTCATTCTCAAAGTGGCAGACAACCTGAATTCTTATTCACCAAGCAGAATGAAGACTCTCATTCTCAGTTCCTCACAGAGTATTCAGATATTTTCCAGTGAAGATCCCCTCAAGACAGGAATCCCCAGTAGATTGGCATACAACCCAACCTCCGGATTCCCCAAAAATGGTTCCAGGACTTCTCATTTCCAACAATCCCCTGCAGCAATCAGGGATTTACTTTCCCCAGCAGCAGTCAAAGATTTCATTATCCAGGATTCGTCTTCCTCATCCAGACAGCTACTCAGCTTACATGCGCATTCATTACATTCATATCATAAACATTGATATAACATTCATTGCATCATACATTTCATGCAACATAGCTTTGTGTTTCAACTAACAATTTACCTTTTTCAGCGAAAGGATTAACACCTATAACAAACTAGGACAACTATCTACTTGATCATCATCAGGCAACCCTACACCGGTTCCTTCTCCATTCTGAGACTTCTGAAAACAGTTTACGGATTCTCCAAACACGGATGTTAATCTATCGCTTGTTTAGATTCAACTTTTGAAAACAGTTTACGGACGCTTCCCAACATGGATGCTGATCTATTGCTTATTCAACTTCAGGACTTCTGAAAACAGTTTACGGATTCTCCAAACACGGATGTTAATTTATCGCTTGTTCAGATTCAACTTTTGAAAATAGTTTACGGACGCTTCCCAACATGGATGCTGATCTATTGCTTATTCAACTTCAGGACTTCTGAAAACAGTTTACGGATTCTCCAAACACGGATGTTAATCTATCGCTTGTTCAGATTCAACTTTTGAAAACAGTTTACAGACGCTTCCCAACATGGATGCTGATCTATTGCTTATTCAACTTCAGGACTTCTGAAAACAGTTTACGGATTCTCCAAACACGGATGTTAATCTATCGCTTGTTCAGATGCAAATACTGAAAACAGTTTACGGATTCTCCAAACACGGATGTTAATCTATCGCTTGTTCAGATTCAACTACTGAAAACAGTTTACGGATTCTCCAAACACGGATGTTAATCTATCGCTTGTTCAGATTCAACTACTGAAAACAGATTACGGATTCTCCAAACACGGATGTTAATCTATCGCTTGTTCAAATTCAACTACTGAAAACAGTTTACGGATGATTCCAAACATGGATGTTAATTCATTGCTTATTCAGATCCCCAGTTCAGAGATGTTCCAAACATGGATACCTTTCTGATACTCACGCACTCACCAACGACATCAGTTCAACAAACATTCTTGGATGGCATCTACAAGCCCATCTCCAACAAGATACAATCACCTTCAGATGGCATCTATAAGCCCATCCTCCTACCAATAATTTCCAGATGGCATCTCTAAGCCCATCCCCCGACAAGATTCTGTCACATCTCCAAATGGCATCTTTAAGCCCATTCCCTCAAACTACGCTTTGACGAGTGCAAATTTTTTGGGCACTCTAGTGTCCAATCCCCTTTTACCTTCGAGTCGCAAACGGCAAACTTGCCAATCTAACTCTTCAGTTTCAAGAAGATTGAACAGGGGCAACTGTTGTACCCCAAAATTTACCCTCTCTCTTTTTCACAAGAAATCACAACTTCGGGCTTTTCCTGATTTTTCAGATTGGCTTAAGAATCGGTCAAACAGACTTTTCTTAACAGTCAAACAAAATTAGGGTTTCCAATGACTTTTAACAGATTATTAGGGTTTGTAGTGATTTGGTTGAGTTTGGCTCAGGGTTTGATCAAGCAGACGCTTCTTTGACAATAAATCAAGAATTAGGGTTTGCACGCGCATTTTCAGAAGAATTTGAATCCAGTGTCTTAATTGGCTGTTACACTACTTTGACGTTTGTTCAAGATTTCAGTTTGTTTCTCAAAATCTGAACCTCTGGGATAGAAGTTGAGGTTTCTGATTGAAAGTTTGAAGCTTTAGTTTAATCAGTGAAGTGAAAGGCGTATGGACGTTGTTTGTTTGACTGTGCATTGTTATTGGTTATTTGGAACGTCGGGCTTATTGTTGGTTAATACAAGGCTAGAAGAATGTGAAGTTTGTTGATTATTTATAATTTCTAAGTTAAGATTATTGGGATAATTTCCAATTATTATGACTCAAGAAATATAAATAATTAAATAAGCAATTGCAGAAGAATTAAAGAATTAACTGACAAAGGATTTTTTTATTCATTTTCAATTGTTGTTACAAATGTTTATTTGATACAGTAAATTTATTTACAGTGTTACAATGACATTTATTACAATGATTAAAAATAAAATAAAACTATATCCTAAATCCCTTGAAGTCTTCATCTTCTACTGTTGCATCCTTTGCTCAACTGATATTTACCTGCAAAAAGAGAAGAAAAAAAGTCAACACAGATGAATTAAAAAAGGGCATTTTCAGACAGTTAATCATAAAAACTCATCATTAAAAGTGTTGGTCGGAATCAGTTTGTTCGTCCTCTCTGCAAATCGCAAGAAGACTCTCTTCTTGGTTCACAAAGAGAGAAATTAAATGTTTGCAAGCATGAATTAATCAAATACAAAGCTGCACAAATTCAAACAAACTGCACATGGACAAACTGAATATGCCAAAAAATTACAAAGTTCAAACTGAACAAACAAGTTGCCCAAGTTCAAAATGTCAACTAAGCTGTCAAAACTGTCCAAAGAAGCTACCAAACTGTCAAGAAGATATCAAAAGCCAATAAAGCTGTCAACAAGTACACAAAAGCAATGCAGAAAATCTGGAGGCAAGAAGATATGCAGAGGAAAGACAAGATGCAAGCCAGCTTGTAAGAGTACATTTTATCATCATTTTCTGGCCAAAACCTTTTCAGAGACAGCTATTCTAAAGCATTAAAATATGGTTTAATAGAGAGAGAGAAAAGAGAGAGAGAAGTAGAGGCTTACAGTTTTTCAGGCAGGCTGAGAGATAAATAAATATAACAAATCAGAATAGTTAAAGAAGAGGGCAGAACACAAAAGAAAAAAGAACACAAAGTTGTAAACACAAGCCTTGAAGAAGCAAGCACAGCCTGCTAAAACCTCAACAAGCCTGCATCAAAACACATAACAGAAGCAAGCCTCCAAGCATAACAAACTCAGCTTGCGTAACACCAAGTCTGCATAAACCCTGAAGCCTGTCAAACACAAGCAAGCAAAAGCCTAAAGACCTGTTCAAATACAAAACCTATTACAAAACAAGCATGTAACCTACAAACTGCTTCAAGCCTCAAAGCATACAGCCTAAAACCTGAACAAACTAACAAGTTCAAAAACTGCACCCATCTGCAACCAGAAGTAAGCCTGCCTGTTCAAAAAGCCTGTCAAACACAACTCAAACACATAGCCTAAAAACCTGCCTCAAGCCTGTAATCAAAGTCAAAGTTACCAAACACATAAACACCAAGCCAACTGCACAATAAGCAAACATACATGCCTGCATAAAGCACCAAACTTCAAGCCTGCTTCAAGCTGCTCAAAACCATACAAACATTCAACCTGCCTTCAAGATCAAGTAACCCAAACACAAAGCAAACCCAAAAACCCTCAGAATCAAATTCGTCATAGGGCCAACATATCAGCAACTCATAAGCATAACAATAGGCAACTCAGAATCATCATCATCATTGAAAGGGCCAAGCCCAAAAGAGAGGAAAAGAAAAGTCAGAAGCAAAAAACACTGAAGCATTCACATTCTCAGATTTAATATCATCATTGAAAAAATAGTCAACAAAACGCCTCAGAACATGTTCATCATAGGCAACTCAGAAGCATACAGTCATCAGAATAACAATAACATCATCAAACTCAGAGGCAAACAATCAGAAGAAGAAAAGAAGAGAGGAACTCAGCTCTAGGGTTTTCAGACTACAACGTTCATCATAAAACCAAACAAAGTTAAAGATACAAGTACCAGGAAGGCCAGCAAGCACATCACCACGTATCTCCCGCCTCCGGCCGCCTAAGACGCCTCATGTCCACTTCTCCGCCTCTTCTCCAAAAGCAGAACAAAGGTATTGTCCCTCTTTCCTTTTTTCTAACACCTCAAGCAAACACAAACAACATATAAGGATCAGAGTATGTAAAAGTTTAAGAACATGCATGAATCCAAAGCCCTAGAACACGAAGATGAAAAAAACTGAGAAATCGTTACCTTTTATCACCGCCTGGGTACGACCATGGAGGGAGGAGAGTGGAGATGGCGCCTGGTAGCCTAAGGGGGGAGAAGCGAGCATCAGAAGCCACGGTGGAGAAGGATGAAGAGGCGAAGAAGAGAAGCGGCGCCGTTCGTTCAACGCAAACCCTATTCTGAACAAAACTAATTCCAACCCTAACAAAAACATTATCAAGCGCATCTGGGCCTCTGCCCCATTAAACCTTAAGCCCAATCATAAAACTGGCGCCTGCACCCCCCTTTGTGGATCTGTTTCATTTTGTTCTTTGGGCCAAACACCTCCTAAGGCCCATTTAACTCCTTTTTATATTTACAAATCAATCTTTTTTTATATTTTTATCATATTATTTCCCTTTCTTTTTATATAACTTATTTTGATAAGAAAAAACAATATATTATTTTTGTACAAAACTTTTCTTAAATGTTTATTACATTTTACAAAAATATGTAAATATTAGACTTATTAGGTTAATAGATTTTTGTCTTAAAACTTTTTTTTAATAAACCTTTGTATATATAAACTAAAATACATAAACATTAGTTTTCTTTAACTTAAACATTTTTCTTTTCTTTTCTTTAAAACTTTTGTTTATATATAATTAACAAAAACACAATAATAATAAAATACTTAATACATTAGGTTAACATTTTTACTCATGTGTAAATAATCACATACACTTTACAATACTTTTGATTCTCTTTTATCCTTATACTTTGCTATACTTTACATTGAGAATGCGATGATTCGATTTGGTTGTAAATAATATTTGGACACTACTATCCTGATAAGACTCATCCCCATTTGTAAACATTTGTACCCCCATCCCTGGATACTTATTTGTAATAGCTTAGACTTTAAATTCCCGCAATTTATCACTTTCTATATACTGTATAGTAATTAGGGTTTGTATGCGAAGATTCAAAATCAACCGCTAGATAACCTAATACAAGATAAATGCATGAAAATCAATACACAATTCACACTTACACCTCTAGGGTAACCTCGCCTGTTGCCTCGGGAAAATGCAATCATGTCCCTCGAGTATGAGACACTCTAGCAAACGTCCCTTCGATAAACAAAGATCGTAGTCCCTCGATGACCCTCGATGTTGCCTTCGATAAAACGATCTTGTCCCTTACAAAATTGCTAGAGCGTCTCACAAGTTGCCTTCAATGATTGTATACGATGACCCGCGCCCGTCCCGTTAACATCCTAACGCAAGGTTGTTCACCAAATACAATGGTGAAACAACACTGTTAAAAGGGTTAAAACATAAGAAAGATCTTTGGGTAAAATAGGGTAGACAAACTCTTAGTTACTTGATCAAACTTGCAAAACACACTTGCCATTTTTCAAAACACACATCTCCACACAATTTCCAAACAAATTTCAAAACATTGAAACTTCTTTTCAAAAAGACAAACACCCTTGTAAAACATTCAAACAAGAATTGTTACAATGGTTGCCTAGACAAGGCATCTTTTTTCAAAACATTTTCAAAACCACACACAAAGCACCATTTCACACAATTGAAAAGCAAAGGCAAGTGATCTAAAACAAGTAACTAAGAGCCCATGGATAACCATGGATGAAAAGGGTGCTAGCACCTTCCCTTTTCATAATCTACCCCCCGAACCCACGAAAACATCTCAAAGGTATTTCCTGTGCTTTTTGACCTTTCCTTAGGATAAATAAAAAGTCGGTGGCGACTCTTGCTAAACCGAACAAGTGCGAATACAAACGCAAAACCTCAAGTCAGTTATCCCACTGTATCACAGTTTTCTTTGATGTTGTTCGTTGTTTTGTTTTGTTTTCAGTTATTATAAAAAAAATTGCATCCTTTTGTAAGTTTTGGGTTATAAGATTAATCTGAGGTTAGTTATAGAGACTTGGGAAAAGTTCACAAGATCGGTATCATCTTAACATTATAAGTCTCATGCATATGGAAGTTAATTTGAATTTTTATTATGACGTAGCCTTGAATTCTCATCTTTTAATAGCTCTTGAGTAGTTTATTTCAGCAGTCAGCACCATCTCACACGCACTCTACACAGGGAAGTCGATGAAAATAAGTGAGTGATCCAAGTTTTATTTGAAAAAAAAGGAAATAAAAAGGAATACACCTTCTAAGTTTGGTGACCCTCACCCGGTCACTTAACCCAACGGTCGTAGAACCTACAAAAAAAGTTGATAATAAGATTCGTTGTTAGTTGGTTCAGCGGTTTTTGGTGCTGAACTTGGTAGGGAGGATTACGGTCCGATCCCCCGCAACTACAACTGAGTAAGCAAAGGGCTATGCCTCATAAATACCAGAACCCCGTGCAAAAAGGATCAGAGTCACTAACCGGTCGCCTTGCTATGAGTGTGTGGAGATAATGGGCTTAATGTGATTGCGCCTGAATGAAAAAGAGCAAAAAGGAGGATGAGTAAGTTAGGCTTTGGCATAATAATATGATTTAAATTGTTTTTCATATTCAAGAGACAAGATTAGTGTTCCTATGATATCCTTAGTATGCAAGATTAGTACCTATTGATGCAATCTTAACCGAAGAAGAGTTTGTAGCCTAGAATGAGTAGCTAATGATGCTGTTGTGTTTCTTTTGATTTTATTTTTCTCGGAGTGCAAAAGTTCAAGTGTGGGGGAATTTGATCAGTGCATTTTGATGCACATTCTTACATGATTGTACTTATGCACTTCCATAGTTTGTTTAGCTTATTTTTATATTTTATAGTATTTTTCTATTTTAGTTTATTTCTACTCTTATTTGATTTTCGCACTTTATTTTCAGCATTAGCAGTCTGCACGAATAAATTCATAACTTGAGCTACGGGAGTCGGAATGAGGCGATCTACCAGTCATTGGAAAGCTAAGAGAAATAGCTACGATTTTCATTCAAAAGTCGAGAGTTGAATCAGAATGTAGCAGGGCCATAAAATTCGTTGAAGTTGCAGCATTTTATATTTAAGTTTTGGGTCATTTGTTTTGGGTCTCGGTTATGTTTTTGACCCAATTGGGTTATGAACCGAATCTTTGTCCTTGCTATACCTAGCAGCTGCTACAATAATTTCATTTTGACCTTTTCATTATTAAGAAAAAATACATTTTGCTTTTACGCTTGAATGAAGAACTAATCATCTAGAGTTGTCTACTGTAATCGCGTTCCGATGCTTTGAGGTTTTTAATTTATCAATTCACTTTCGTTTCTCTTTCAATTCTATTTTATGAAATTGTATTTTCTTAATCTATTATTTTATGGAATGTCTTGATTTTTACGTCGCTTAGTCGTTAAATCGCGTTCTATATCGTGTTTGCTTAATTCACGATTATATTAATCCGTTTGTAATATTAGGATCATACAATTATAGGAATTTAATCAATACATTCTATGAAATAATAGATTAAGCAAATACAATTTCATAAAATAGAAACGAAAGTGAATTGATAAATTAAAATCCTCAAAGCATCGGAACGTGATTACAGTAGACAACTCTAGATGATTAGTTCTTCATTCTAGCGTAAAAGCAAAATGTATTTTTTCTGAATAATGAAAAGGTCAAAACGAAATTATTGTAGCGGATGTTAGGTATAGCAAGGACAAGGATTCGGTTTATAACCCAATTGGGTCGAAAACACAACCCATGCCCAAAACAAATGACCCAAAACTTAAATATAAAATACTGCAACTTCAATGAATTTTATGGCCCTGCTACAGTCCGATTCAGCTCTTGACTTCTGAATGAAAATCGTAACTCTTTCTCTTAGCTTTCCAAATACTGGTAGCACGCCTTATTCCGAATCCCGTAGCTCAAGTTATGAATTTATTCGTGCAGACTGCTAATGCTGAAAATAAAGTGAGAAAATCAAATAAGAGTAGAAATAAACTAAAATAGAAAACACTATAAAATAAAAAAATAAGCTAAACAAACCATGGAAATGCATAAGTACAATCATGTAAAAATGTGCATCAAAATGCACTGATCAATATCCTTAATTTTTTCCCGAACCTTTTGGTTCGCCAGGATGCCCTTATTTTGACTAAGTATGTAAACCTAGCGGGTCTCTTTTCATGCGTAGTATTTTCCGACTATGTCTATGTTCACAGGGTGTGGAGAATTGTCGCTGTTTGTGGTAGTAAGTGTTGTAGAAATGCCAGAAATTATTTGCTCGATCGTGCATGACTTTCCATATGTAGGAGCTTGTTTTCCCCTAGGGTTAGTCTGGTGCACTTCGATGTCTGAAGTTTTGATCACATTTTTGGTAGTCTTGAACTTCCTAGATATCTTTTTCTAAGATCTGTCATGGAAGAATCCGAAGACATGATACTGACACCATCTGATACTACTGGAACTGACAAGTAAATTGGTGGTATCGGAGGTCTTCATAGTGGGTTTTGTTCAAGCCCATGATCAATGTGACATTACCCCCAAATGATTCGGATGGATATCTGCCTCTGGCTACTCAACACTTCTTGAGAGATTCTTTGAATCTCAACTTAACTGTCCCAGACGGTCATGTCATGCCCCTTGATTATGAGAGATTTGTCATTGGAGGCGTATTTCCCTTTCAAGTGACTTTGTTTATTGAGAGTGTTTCCGTTAATTGGATATTCTTTGTATGAATTTCTCCATTGTCGAACAATTGGCCATATGCAAACAGTAGTATTCAAACAATGCAAAGTTTATGTCTGTCTTGAGAAAAAAATTGAAAAATGCACTTTTAAAGAGCAACAAAAATTTGTAAGAATATGAACTCAACTCATGATTTACAGTAAGCCTTACAGGAGTCAGGATACCTTTTGTAACAGTATGCTTTCGAACTAACTCATGCTTCAATTAGGACTTTTAAGGGGTTGTAACGTGGCCTGGTTCACGGTTTAAGAAACAAAGGATAAGGCTCAAAGTTTATTTGTATCCCACTCGTTCTCCATGATGTTCTTCAGTTCTATGCTCAGTTAATTATGCATTTTGGTTCCAATAGAGTTTGGAATTATAGCACTGATCCTTTGATGATGGTTCAGAGACCAAAAGTTCATTTGAGAAGGAAGTTATTATGACCTTTTTCTTTTGTTGAAGATTTGTAGTGACTTCTTTCTGACCTTATTATCCCTAATTTTTGCCTGACTGTTTGAGATTACAGTCAACGGGATGCCCCTGTTTTTCTTAAGTCTCCTTCATAGGTTTTGACTTAGCGGGCTTTTCTTTTGAGAGATAATGACTGCCTATTTTAATGACTACGGGGAAACCGTTACCGTCTTTTGATTTAGAAGAGCATCTTCGACACTATTTGTCGTGTATGAAGATAGAGCTTGCATTTGAATGCACATTTGAATTAACTGAGAAACTACCCTTCCCCAAGTTATGATTAAAGGTTTCAATTTGTGCGGAAAAAAACAAAACTCCTACTTCTTAGGCTCAAAGGGGTTAACTAGGAATTGTATTCCTTATAACTCCACTATTTGGGGTTTGAAACAACGCATATACATCGTCAGCAAAGTCTGTCCAAAAGCATAATGTATGAGATTATGGTATTATTTTTGTCATCCTCCCTTTAAAGACTTAAGGCTTGTAGTCGAGAGTTGAATATCATACAGAAAGGAGTAAAAGCATAGTTTCAGTATAATGAAAACGAATGGATTAACTCAATACAAACATATGCAATGCATTAATGAGAACAACTAAAGTCTGACATAAGGATAAGTGTTTAAGCAAACAAAGAAATTACAACTGAAAATTTGAATGAACAAAAGCTTCTCCGCCTAAATTTCTCACTTCAGATGATGTGCCTTTGAGGGATGACAAAAAAATCAATTTGACCAACTTGTGCAAATTCCAACGCTCCTTCGTCGATCAGGTCTTGGATCTTATATTTTAACATCCAACAGCTACCAGTATCATGCCCCGGACTGTCAGAGTGATATGCACACCTTGCATCAGGATTGTAGTTAGGAGCGGAATTATTAAGGATTTCGAGGAGGATCCTTCAATGTGGCCAAATTCATCTTCAACATCGGCATGTTGAGTTTGGTATATTGCCTATTGGATGTATCCTGCTTACACCAACTACCCTATCGTTGTTGGCTAGGTCGTTGTTGGGCTCGTGGTGTAGCGGCAATTTGGAAAGGTCTACTCTCTACCAAGCCAACTTCTTGTCTCATCGAGGGCTGATTAATGACTTGATCCCAAATCTTAATTATTTTTTTCATACGGTTGCATCCATCTTGATGAAGCTTGTTGATGAGAATTCTCAACTTTGCTTGTCCCCGAGCTAAGTTTTGGATAAGAGCCATCTGTCCCAACATCTGAATTCTCATCGTTGCTATCTCTACTTGCAATTGTATCATTTTGCCTTCCTTGTCGTCTTCAGGATTATTATTGGTCATGCTCTCAATAAGAAGTGATTTCACTTCTTCTTTCCCCTTGGACAAGTTTAGGAATAAATCTTGAAGCTAATCATTTTGGGTCTGAAGATCTTGGACAGTCTGCTCGAGAGCCATCTTTACTTGAAATAAATAGTAAACAGATGAGAAAACATGTATTGGAAAAACCTGTCATGATATGATGCATGGTATGCGGATGCGATTTTTCAAGGATCTCGTGGGGTAAACACCATAAAATGGTAGAAGTTGAACTTTGATTACAACTTTGAAGAACTTTGTATCGTTGAATGTCCTTCTACGAGAATCAAGCTCACCATGTCAAGTGGGTCATAGCCCTTGACTCAAGTTACCGTGCTTTGGTTTTTGACAACATTTGGCTAGAGGAAAATAAATCCTCTTGTCCCTTGATAGACATCTGGCTCAATATAACCCTGCATCACAAACTCCTGAGATCCTTGAAATGGTTATTGAAAATGTTATGGTATGATGTCATGATGTTATGTATAAATAAACATATACAAGCAAAGCAGACAAGTCCTTAGGTTTAGGCTTGCATGGAGTTCATAGGTAAGTACCCTCTTGAATTTTAGTTGGTTCAACCTGTCCTAACAAAAGTAATCGGGTTCTATGGAATCTCAATATCATTGATCTTTCTTCATCGGGCATTGTTTTAGCACAGGCCTCTTTATTGGCGACTGAAATATCCCGAAAGTCCAATCTCAATGAGTGTAGCATCGAGTATTAACCAACTTCGGATTGCACTAAAGTCGGCTATCTCACTACTTCCTAATGGCCAAGTTGTTCAACTAAAGGTTCTATGGTCAGTTAGTGCTTCATGACACCACATGGCGGCCACGTATTCTCCTCGATTCAACTCAAGGGATGCCGATACCAACAAATGTGTCACAATAACATAGACATCGCTTCAACCATGTCAGTATACCCCGCACAGTCCCCGCGATATTTTGCTAATTACCTGATAATGTTCCCCGATCCGGTTAGAGGATCAATACAAAACCCAAACAAGGACCCAAAAATATAAAGCAAATAAGTCAAATAATGAAAGCATTTAAAGGTGATCTAGTCTCTAAGGTAACCTCACTTTTACAAATTCCCCAACAGAGTGACCAAACAACAGACCTCTTCTGGTTAGATTTATCTCTTCCAGTTAAAAACAAGCAAAAGACATTTATTGTTTCAGTATAAATCGACCAAAGATTTATTCTGATGCTTCTTCCAATATCTATCAACAGTCACCTTGGGTGGCATCTATAAGCCCATATCTGAAAACTCTTCGTCACCTCTCCAAATGGAATCTGTTAAGCCCATTTCCGATGCAATTAACTAACACATTACTTTGTGCATCAGCGAGTGCAAATTTCTGGGCACTCTAGTGTTCAATCATCTTCCACCTTCAAGTCACGAATGGCGGACCCGCCAATATAACTCTTCAGGTTTAAGAAGATTGAACAGGGGAAGTTGTTGTACCCCAAAATTTTCCCTCTCTTTTCTCAAAGATATTTCTCACAAATATCTTCAAAAACTCAAACTCCCACAAGGGTCGACTAGTAAAAGTCATCTCCTCAACACTAATATCTCAAATTAGGGTGTGAGTTTGCACAAAGACAAATGGAATTCTAATAATTCAAATGGCTTTCATGGATCATTATGGACCCTCAATATTTCTCATGTCAAGTTTCAAGTCTTGGATCATAAAATTGCTCAGTCAATTGACAAGATGACCTAAAATTAGTTGTATTGGGTAAAAAGTCAATTGTGGTCAACCTACAGTCAAATTTCAAGATTTTGGATCAATATCAACATTTTAAAGTCATATGTATCAATTGATCAAGTTTTAATCAGAATTCCCCAGGAAAATTGTTCAAATCACCAAAAGGGCAAAATGGTCAAAATTAGGGTTTTGACTGTATTTGACTGATCAAGGATTGTTTGACCTAATACATGATCTAATGGATTAAATTACAATCTCAAAGATTCAAATACAACATGTTGACCTAATTTTATGGCTTAAAACATTTCTCAAGATCATTAGATTGATAGGTGAAATTTGGTCAACTGATGAAAAAGTCAATTGTACACTAAAAAGTCAAACTTTGAGTTTTTGATCAAATTTGAGTTTCAAAGATCACACTTCATCAAGACATTCAAAAATATGAAACTTGATAATTAATAAATTAAGAAAATCAAAAGGTCTTTGGAAAAGTCAACATTTTTTATACTTAGAAAATTTTCTAAGTGTTTTAAACATGATAATTTCATAACTTCATGACATTTTTTCACCAAGATGCAAGATGATTCAAAGAAAACTTTCGACGTGAAAGTTGTAGATCTTGATGAATTCTACAACATTATATTAGAGGGTTGATGTCCAAAAAATGCTTAGATTTGAACATATGAGCCCATGAAGTCATGACATTTTTGTATAAACACTTAGTGAAATTTTCAACAGATTTTGGTCAGTTTTTATCTCAACTTCTTGGCCATTTTCATCAAGTTCCAATTTGATTTATCCAAAATGGTCAACATAAAATTTATAGAGGATGTTTCAATCTTTCCAAAACATCCAAGAGCGTGAATTTATCATACTTGAGCTAGGAGATTCAAGGGCATGAAGTTGGGCATTCATCCTTGAATTACAAGTCTTTTTGGTGAAGAACACATGATCCAATCTACATGCTATACTGTATAATCTTATGTTGCAGGCCTTCTTGCTTACAAATATCTCCATAATTTAATGTTTACACAAAAGCTTGACCCATTACCCAAGATATACAAGCCATTATCCAAATAACTTGCCATTTAAGGTAAAAAAGTTACCATTGCTATTCTTGAAAAGCAAGCTTGTTAGTACAAAATTTGTCTTGAGCCCATACCTTATTTACATATGATTTTACTCCACCATAAATCATGGAATGTAGCCCCTCTATACCAGCAACTTTCGTACTTCATCTTGGGACTATGGAGAATTGACATAGTTTGATATTTGCATCCCAACCAAACCATAACATGTTGTCTTGCAAACTTAATCAGCTCTTGTTCCAAAACCTCTTGCCTATAAATAGTGGTAGCATTTGCAAGAGAAAGAGGCCAGAAAAAAGAGAAAGAAAAACTAGCACTCAAAACCCCTCATACACTCAAAAAACCATAACTATCCACAAAACCTCCACTTTTGAGCCTTGAAGTCCAAACCCTTTAAGTCTCCAAAACCTTGCAAGTTTTCCATAAAAAACCATCCAAATACTTCATATACATCATATAGAATTTGTTCAAACACAAGAGCAACTTTTGTAACATCACTATCACCATTCTCTAAACTCAAAAAATAGCCACTTAACTTCTCCAAGACAATACAACAACTCAAAATCAAAATACAAATTTAAGTTTCAAGGTAAGTTTTCTTGACTTTGAACTCTTCATACAAGCATCATTAGTGGTTCATCTGTGAAGACAAAATGTAGATATCATTTCCCTGAAGCTAACTGTTGTACCCCAAAATTTGCCCTCCTCTTTTTCACAAGAAATCACAGCTTCGGGCTTTTCCTGATTTTTCAGACTGGCTCAAGAATAGGTCAAACAGACTTTTCTTATCAGTCAAACAAAATTAGGGTTTCCATTAACTTTTGAATCAGTCCAAGAAGATTATTAGGGTTTGTAGTGATTTGGTTGAGTTTGGCTCAGGGTTTGATCAAGCAGACGTTTCTTTGACAATAAATCAAGAATTAGGGTTTGCACGCGCATTTTCGGAAGAATTTGAATCCATAGTGTTTAAATTGGCTGTCACACTGCTTTGGCGCCTGTTCAAGATTTCAGTTTGTTTTTCAAAACCCGAACCTATGGGATAGCAGCTGAGGCTTCTGATTGAAAATTTGCAGTTTTAATTTAATCAAGTGAAGTGAAAGGCATGTGGACGTTTGTTTGATTAACTGTGCAATGCTTATGGTTAACTGACATGCCGAGTTTATTATTGGTTAATGCGAAGTTGCAAGACTACAGTGTTTATTAATTATTTATTTTATCTAAGTTAAAATAATTGGAATGCATTTCCAGTCGTTTTAACTCAAGAGATTTAAATAAATAAATAAACAGTGAAATAGAGAATTATCTGACAAAAGGACTTTTATTTATTTTTAATTATTGGTACAAGTGTTATTTAAATACAGTAATTTTATTTACAGTATTTATAATAATGTTTATTACAAATGATTAAAATAAAATAAAACTATATCCTAAGTTTCTTGAGGTCTTCATCTTCTACCGCTGCTTCCTTTGCCCGACTGATATTTACCTGCAAAGCCAGAAAAAAAAAGAGAAGTCAAACACAGATGAATTTGGAAAAGTATTTTTCAGACAGTTAATCAAAAAACTCATCATTAAAGGTGTTGGCCGGAATCAGTTTGTTCGTCCTCTCTGCAAATCGCAAGAAGATGTCTCTTCTTGGTTCACAAAGAGGGAAATTAAATGTTTGCAAGCATGGAATTAATTAAATACAAGGCTGCATAAAAAATTCAAACAAGCTGCACATGTACAAACTGAATATGCCAAAGTTCAAACTGAACAAACAAGTTGCACAAGTTCAAAATGTCAACCAAGCTGTCAAACTGTCAAAGAAGCCATCAAACTGCCAATGCAGAAGAAAGTACACAAAAGGCAGAAAATCTGGAAGTAAGAAGATATGCAGAGAAAAGCCAAATTGCAAGCAAGCTTGTAAAAGCACATTATCATCATTTCCCAGCCACAACCTTTTCAGAAAAGTACAGTTTAAGTAATTAAATATACTTTTCCTGTGGAGAGAGAAAGAGAGAGAGAAGTAGAGAGGCTTACAGCTTTGCAGGCTTAGAGATAGATAAATATAACAAAAATCAACAATGTAAAACAGGGGGCAGAACACCACATAGAAAAAGATATCACAAAATTGTAAAACACCAAAGCAAGCATAACACAAGTCCTGAAGCTTGCTAACCTGCCTCAAGTCTGTTTCAAACTTGTGAACAACAAAAGCACAAGCATAACAAACCTGCCTTCAAACAACAAACTCACAAACCTGTCAAAACTGCTTCAAGCCTCAAGCCTGCCCCAAAGCATAAAACACTGTAACCTGCAACAAACCCAGCCTGTACCAGGAAAGCAAAAACAAACTGCACAAAAAGCTTGCCTTGAAGCCTGCTCTAAACTACCCTGAAGCCTACATAACAGAACTTGCCTTAAACTTATTCAAACACGAAGCCCACAAGCCTAAAAAACCTGTCAAACTGCATAGCATTCAAGCCAAAACGCCTCAGAACTAAGGTTCATCATAGGCCAAAACAGAAACCCAATCCACAATAGCCAAAAAGACATTCTCAGAATAAGGCAACAACAACATCATCAAACTCTGAAGCAAGCAACTCAGAAGCGAAGACACTGAAGCTAGCAACTCAGAAGCAAAAAACAAATATATAAACGTACTCTCAGAGCAAAAGCTCATCATCGAGAATCACAACAACAAAAGCAAGCAATTAGAAGCAAGTATTCAGAAGAAGAAAAGAAGATGCAGAAGTGAAGTATCCTAGGGTTTTCAGAGAAACTATCATCATAAAACCATTCAAGGGAAGCTAAAAGATACAAGTACCAGAAAGCCAGCAAGAACAAAGCCAACGTCACGAGCTCCCTGCCTTGGCCGCCTGAGGATACCGCCGGTCCACTTCTCCGCCTCTTCTCCAAAAGCAGAACGAAGGTATTGTCCCTCTTTCCCTTTTTCTAACACCTCACACGAACACAAATAACACATAAAGGTCAAAACATGCAAGAGATAAAACATGCAAGAGATAAGTCTTTGAAACCCTAAAACATGAAAAGCAGAAATCAATACCTTCTTTTTCATCACTGCCTGAGCAATCTTGGAGAGGATACGGTGGAGGTGGTATCCTAGTGGCCTGAGGCGAAGTGGAGGATATCAGAAGCTCTGTTGAGAGCGAGGAAGAGAATGATGAAGAAGAAAGGGAACGGTGCCGCTCATCCAACATTGTAACCCTAAGTTCTGAAACAAAACATAGTGAACCCTAAACAAAATTGTCAAACGCGTTCTGGGCCCGTCCCTTGCAAAAACCCTTAATCCCAACAGTTCAGGCGTATACACCCCCCCTTTTTTGTTTTAATCCATTTTTATTTTACACTTTGGGCCATACATTCCCCTAGAGCCCATTTAACCTTTTTCTTTTTATAAACTAATACCTTTTTTATTTATTTTCTTTTTATATAACATAACTTATTTTGTTAAATAAAATAATATATTGACTTTTTTGTACAAAATTTTCTTAATGTTTATTACATTTCAAAAATATGTATATAATAGATTTTTTTTGTTTTAAAGACTTTTGTTTAATAAATCTTTTTATATAAGTTTTTTTAACATTAACAAAAAATACATAAACAATAGATTTTCTTATTAAATTGAATAATTCTTTATTTATTTAAGATCTTTGTTTATATAACATTAACAAAAACATAAATAAATAATAATACTTAATACATTAGGTTGACATTTTAATCACTTGTAAATAATCACGTGCATCTTACATTACTTTTGTGTCTCTTTTATTCTTATACCTTGCTATATTTTATATTGAGAATGCAACGATTCGATTTGGTTGTAAATAATATTTGGACACTACTATCCTGATAAGACTCATCCCCATTTGTAAACATTTGTACCCCCCATCCCCGGATACTTATTTGTAATAGCTTAGACTTTAAATTCCCGCAATTTATCGCTTTCCATATACTGTATAGTAATTAGGGTTTGTATGCGAAGATTCAAAATCAACCGCTAGATAACCTAATACAAGACAAAAGCATGAAAATCAATACACAATTCACACTTGCACCTCTAGGGTAACCTCGCCTGTTGCCTCGGAAAAATGCAATCATGTCCCTCGAGTATGAGACACTCTAGCAAATGTCCCTTCAATAAACAAAGACCGTTAGTCCCTCGATGACCCTCGATGTTGCCTTCGATAAAACGATCTCGTCCCTTACAAAATTTCTAGAGTGTCTCACAAGTTGCTTTCAATGTTTGTATACGATGACCCGTGCCCGTCCCGTTAACATCCTAACACAAGGTTGTTCACCAAATACAATGGTGAAACAACACTGTTAAAAGGGTTAAAACATGAGAAAGATCTTTGAGTACAATAGGGTAGACAACTCTTAGTTACTTGACCAAACTTGCAAAACACACTTGCCATTTTTCAAACACACTCCACAACACAACTTCAAAACAACTTTCCAAACATTGAAACATCTTTTCAAAAAGACAAACACCCTTGTAAAACATTCAAACAAGAATTGTTACAATGGTTTCCTAGACAAGGCATCTTTTTCAAAACATTTTCAAAACCACACACACAAAACACCATTTCACACAATTGAAAAAGCAAAGGTGAGTGATCTAAAACAAGTAACTAAGAGCCCATGGATAACCATGGATGACAAGGGTGCTAGCACCTTCCCTTTTCATAATCTACCCCCCGAACCCACGAAATAATCTCAAAGGTCTTTCCTGTGCTTTTTGACCTTTCCTTAGGATAAATAAAAAGTCGATGGCGACTCTTGCTAAACCGAACAAGTGCGAATATAAACGCAAAACCTCAAGTCAATTCTCCCACCGTATCACACTAACCATATGTTTACTTTTCATTTTCATTAACCATGTGTTGAGAACTGACTCATATATGCAGCAAAAAAATGTTGAAAGTAAAAAACAACAGTATGAGTCGATGCATAACTCTATGAGTCGACACATATTAAGTACAAAACATGTTATGAGTCGATACAAAACACGAATGAGTCGACACGTAACAGAAATGAGTTGATGCAAACCATTATGTGTCGACTCATACTGAGTTATTTTAACTTCCAGGAGCAAAGAGATGATATGTATCGATACATAAGCGAATGAGTCGATACAAAACAAAACAAAATGAGTCGATACAAACCATTATGTGTCCACTCATACTGAGTTGATTTTGATTTCCAGGAGCAAGTAATGATATGTATTTATGCATAAGTACATGTGTCAATAAAAAACAAATATGAGCCAATGCATAAGTGCGTGTGTCAATGCATAAAAAGTTTTCGTATCAATACATAAGTGTATGTGTCAATACATAAAAAAAATTTAAAACAATTTTACTTTTTTTTACATTATATTTATATTTATTTATATTTTTATTATTATTAATTATTCAATATGATTGTAATAGTAATTAGGTTTTAGTTGCTTTCGTTCCCCATTTGTAAATTTGTATCCCCCATCCCCAAAAAAGATGTAATAGCGTAAAACCTAAAATTTCTGCAATTTATCACTTTCAATATAATTGCTAGTAATTAGGGTGTGTATGGAAAGATAAAATCAATCTTATAGAACCTTAATCTCAAGACAAAAATGCATGAAAACAAATACTTTACACACTTGCACCTCTAGGGTTAACCACACTTGTTGCCTCGAATAAAACAGTCATGTCCCTCAAATATGGAATACTTTAGCAATGACCCTCGAATACAAGATCTTAGTCTCTCGATGACCCCTCAATGTTGCCTTCGGTAAACGATCTTAGACCCTTACTACAAATTTCTATGGTATCCTACAATGTTGCCTTCTATGACTGCACAACGACCCATACCCGTCCCTTCACGTCCAATGATGGGGCTTCTTATCAATCAATGGTAAGATAGTAATATCTAAATGAGGAGGAAATGAACAAAGATTTTTTGAGTAGGTAAAACATTCATAGTTGCTTGCTAACAAACATTTCAAACCAAACATATTTCAAACACACCAACACTTTCAAAAATGAAATACTTTCAAAAGTCAACACTTTGTATGCATTCTTATATAGACAAGAATAATTACAAAGTTCGCTTAAACGAAGGCACTTTCCAAAAATACTTTCACAAACAAATCACAAACACATTTCAAACAAAGCATTTCAAAGTGAGCTAGCAACTAAGAGCCCGTAGATAACTACGGATGAAAAGGGTGCTAACACCTTCCCTTTTCATAACCTACCCCCTGAACTCAAGAAAATTCTCAAAAAAGTCTTTCCTGTTCTTTTCACCCTTTCCTTTATTGGATAAAAGAAAAGTTGGTGGTGACTCTTGCTATCCGCAACAATTACGATAAAATGCAAAACACCTAAGTCAGTTCTCCCACCGTATTACAGAAATGTCGACTCTGCTGGGGAATTTGTAAAAGTGGGGTTACCTTAGAGACTAGATCACCTTTAAATGCTTTCATTATTTGACTTGTTTGCTTTACATTTTGGGGTCCTTGTTTGGGTTTTGTATTGATCCTCTACCCGGATCGGGGAACATTATTAGGTAAGTAGCAAAAGATTATGGGGACTGTTTGGGGTATGCCGACATGGTTGAAGCGATGGCTACGTTAGTGTGACACATTTGTTGGTACCGGTATCCGTTGAGTTGAATCGAGGAGAATATGGGGCCGCTGTATAGTGTGATGAAGCACTAACTGACCATAGAACCTTTAGTTGAACAACTTGGCCATTAGGAAGTAGTGATATAGCCGGCTTTTGTGCAGTCCGAAGTTGGTTGATACTCAATGCTACACTCATTGAGATCGGACTTTCGGGATATTTTGGCTGCTAATAAATAGGCTTGTGCTAAAACAATGCCTGATGAAGAAAGATCAATGATATTGAGATTCCCTAGAACCCGATTACAAGATCAATGATGTTGTAACTCTCTCTCTCTCTCTCTCTCTCTCTCTCTCTCTCTCTCTCTCTCTCTCTCTCTCTCTCTTCATCTTCGACCTTGTGCACCAACAATTGGTATCTATAGCACTAATTCAATTCACAAGGAAACACGAGTGTATGTGAGGCATGTGTGATTGATTTTGTTGTTTAAATTCACCACAAATCACTTAACTGGAAACAAATAATGGCTGGTTATTTTTTACTCCGGAAAGAGGAAAAAGATCAGATGTGATGATGATAAGTACCTCAATGCATAACGTAATGGGAATGTCAAAGTAATAGTGAAGAATGGAAGAACCGTTCTGATCAAAGATGTTTGGTTTATTCCTGGGATGAAGAGAAATCTGATGAGTGTAGGTCATCTCATCGAGAAAGGTTTCTCAATTATTATGAAGAACAATCTCTTGAAGTTGTATGGCTGCAATCAGAAGCTGATTATGCAACTTGAGCAGGAAAGCAACAGAACATTCAAGGTGAATGTGGATACAACTGAAACTAAATGCCTTAGTGCAGAAGGCACTGAAGGTGACACTGAGTTGTGGCACAGGAGATTGGGGAATCTGAACTTTAGAAGCTTAGGGCATATGAGTTCTAAGAATCTGGTACATGGCATTCTGAATATTGTGAATCCTGAGAAGTCATGTGAGGTATGCATGAAAGGCAAGCAACCCAGATTTCCATTTGCATCAGAAGTAGCCCCAAGAGCAAAGCATGCTTTGGGAGTAGTGAATTATAATGTATGTGGACCATTTCTAGTACCTTACTTAGAGGAAACAAGTATTTTTCCGTTTGTGGATGATTTCACAAGAATGACATGGGTAGCACTCATCAAGTTTAAGCATGAAGTGTTTATCGAATTTAAGAAGTTCAAGGGGAAGGCTAATAAACATAGTGGTCAGAAGCTAAATGTTCTCAGAACTGAGGGTGGAGGTGATTATAACTCTACAAAGTTCTAGAAGTTCTATGAGGAGAATGGAATTGATCATGAGGTTACTGCTCCATATACTCCTAAACATAATGGCCTTATTGAAAGAAGAAATAGAACTTTGCTTGATATGACAAGGAGAATGCTGAAAGAGAAAAGTATGTCTTACATCTTGTGGGGAGAAGTTATTGTCACTTAAGCATACGTGATCAATAGGTGTCCAATGAAGAAACTAAAGGAAACTATTCCTTTAGAGAAGTGGATTGGAGATAAGAAAAGTGTGAGTCATTTCAAGGTATTTGGTTCAGTTTATTACAAACATGTTCCAAATGCTAAGAGAAAGAAGTTGAATGATAGAAGTAAAGTAATGTTGCTAATTGGATACCACAGTACATGTGAGTACAAACTTTATTGTCCAGACACTAATAAAATTTAATTCAGCAGAGATGTCATTGTGAAGGAGTCAGAAGCATGGTATTGGAGCAAGTCTCAATCCAATTCTAGTGTATTGTTAACACCTGAGGTAACTTTTGAAGATAGTTTTGAATCTGAAGATTCTGAAGTTGAGTCAGAGTCAGAAGAAGACTCTAAAGACGAGTCAGATTCAAAAGATGATTCTGATTCTAAAGGTGAATCTAATTCTGATCAAGATTCTGATGATGATCCCAAATCTGGTGGTCAAGACTCTGGTGATCATGCTTCTGAAGGTGGACCTTCTGAAGTTGGAGCTTATGAAGGTGGTAAAACTTTTGAAGGAAGTATAGAAGGTGATATGGTTCCAGAATCATAAGGAGATCCTGAACAAGTCCATAGGTGTTGTACCCCAAACTTTTCCCTCTCATTTATCAAGATTTTCCTCACAAGACTCTTTGGACTCAAGACAAATTTAGGGTTTGCTCAGCTCAAAACATCTCCTTGCACTAATAACCTGAAATTAGGGTTTGAGTTTGAACAAGGATTTTTGGACCATAAATGCTTCATGTGACTTTCATACACCATCTTGGACCCCTAAGATTTCTCATGTTAAGTTTCATGCCTTGAATCACATTTTTGCCCAGTCAATTGGACAATTGACCTAAAAATCAATTGTATTGGGGGGAAAAGTCAACCATGGCCAATTTACAGTCAAACTTCATAATTTTTTATCCACAACAACATTTTAGACTCATATGTACCATTTGATCAAGTTTGGATCACAACTCCTCAAGAAATTTGATCAAATCATCAAAAGGGCAAAATGGTCAAAATTAGGGTTTTGACTGAGAAAGGGCAGTTTATGATTTTTGACCTAGCCAATGACCAATTGGGTTCAAACATGATTTCAAGGAATCAATGGCATCATCTTGACCTAATAAATAGTTCAAAAGATCACAAGTTCATTGGATTGATAGATGAATTTTGCATTCAACTGATCAAAAGTCAACTGTATACTGAAAAGTCAAAACTTTGACTTTTTGGTCAAAATCAAGTGCCAAGGGTCATAATTCATCAAGATATGTCAAAATATGAAACTTGTTGACCAAGAAAACCAATTTTGAAAATTAGGGTTTTGAATTTGAAAATTTTCATAAATTAGAATTTTTATAAGTATGGAAATTTCCTTATTTTCCCCAGCTTTTCACCACTTTTTCACCATGATGAAATTTGATTCAAAGAAAATTTCAAACATGAAAGTTGTAGTCCTCCATGAAATCAACAACTTTTATTCACAAAGTTTTCCCAAAAGATACTTGGATCTCAAGTTATGAATTTTTGAATAGGGGTCCATAAACTTCTTAACTTAGTGAAAATTTGCCCTAATTTAGGCAGGTTTTTGACCCAACTTCATGGACATTTTTCACCTAGTTCCAAGAGGTATCTAAAGATTCATTTCAAAGATGGATTGTAGAGCATGTTTCAAGCTTTCCAAAATTTCAAAGAACTCTCCAAGATCATTTATAGTTAGGGAGAATCGAATAAGAGAAAATGGCATTTTGTCACTTTTGATCAAGCCATTTTCACAATGCACCAAGTTGCAAATTAGATCCTAGCATGCTTGTACCTTGCATTACAGGTCCTAAACTCCTTCTACATTCCATAATTAAATGCTAACTCAGTGGATAATGGCTTTATTTTGGCTTTTGAAGCATTGTACAAGGAATAAATCCATAAATGGCATAAAGGGCACATTGCCATTTTCATAAAGCAAGCTTTTCCAACTTTATCAGCCTTGAGCCTTGGACTTGTTCTCATGGTGCAGACAATTTCCACAGGAATTAAGCAAAGCATACCAACTATTATCAGCCCTTGAGGTAGCAAGTACAGGCCTTTTGCATAAGTCTTGTCACTTTTCTTCAAAGGCAAGAAAATTGGCCAAAGACGTCAGAACTTGTACAACAGGAAAAGGGTGGACTTTGTATCACTCTATACATATTGACAAACGTATCTCAAGCCAGGACACGAATGCTTATGATCTGAAACTCCCCCAAACTGAAAAAACACATTTTTCTGCCCAACATTGCAGTTTCTGCAAAATCAAAGCCAAGTCATATTTTGCTCGTGCGTTTCTTGTTTCAACACTTCAAACACCTTTTATACATCCTACCGAAGCTACCCAATTATTCATATTGCAACTGTAAGCTCTATTTCAGACATCACCATTTTCAAACTTGAAGGTTGCAGCTTGACTTCTACAGGGAGTTTCAGCCATCCACAAGGCCAGCTAAGCATTGGAATAGCTTGAGGGAACTTCAAGGAAGCTCACACGATCCTCGGGCCTCACTCAAAGTCCCCACATTGCCATATCCAAGTCCAGCTGAAGGAGGTATTTTTCAAAACTTTATCTCTCTATTTAAGCATCCTCAAGCCACGATTTGTGAAGCAAAAATGTAGTCTCTAGCATGGTGAAGTTGTACATATGCATAGTTGTCATTTATATTAAATGAGCTAAGAGAATTTGAATGTTGAACATGCTGAAAAAACTAGGTCAGAAATTAGGGCTACTGAAATTCTCCCTGATCTTTGAGAGTTAGATTATGAATTTTATATCATTGGAATCGTGAGATTCCAAGCTACATTTTTTATGTTGCAAGTTTTTGTTTTTATGCAAGATACAGATTTGAAGGCAAGAACGCGCGCAAATGGAAGTTGGAGGACAGGGATGAAGTGTTTGGGCCTTAGTGCGCCTGGGCCTTGCTCTTTTGTTTTTCACACCCCCCTGACTACTATTTGCACCCGACCTATTTTCTTATATTTTTGCATTTTTCTTGCATATTTTATATTTTTGACTTGCATTTATTTTTTCTGAACATTAAAAAGTCACAAATATTTTCTTAATTTTTTTACAATTTTATTTTATTTTAATTATTTTTTTTCCACATATAAAAAATAGTTTATTTTAACAAATAGAATTTATTTACTTATTTATTTGTAAATACATTTAATAAAAATACTATACATTTTTATTTTATTATTTTTCACTAAAATATTATTTTCATACATATTTTAATTTTTAATATTTGTTAATAATATTATTTATTATTTTCTTATACAAAGGATGGACAAAAATAATAAATATTAGAACATATTTTCTTTTAATTTGAAAACTAGGGTTTTCCCCTTTCAAAAATAACATTATTTTTTCCTTATTTTCTAGGCTTAAATAAATTATTTTTCTCATACAAAAATCAAATACAAAACCTTTTTTTTGCATGAATACATTTTTATTGCATTTTTAATATTTGTATATTTATTAAATTTGTATTTAATTCAATTGGGTTGTAATAGTATATTAGGGTTTATTTTTGTGCAATATCCCCATTCAAAAACTTGTATCCCCCCTCCCATAATAATTGGTGTAATAGCTTAGTTTACTTTTACGCAATTTATCGCATTTATACCATGTGTAGTAAATTAGGGTTTGCATGATAAGACCAAAAATCAAACAAATAGAATGACCTAATCCAAGACAATCAAAGAGCATGTAAAATGACACACATTGCACACAAGCACCCTTAGGGTTTCACCCACTTGGTTGCCTTAAAATAAATGGCCATGGTGTGCATGCAAAGTATCTTGGCAAAACAATACAAACAAAATAAGATCATAGTCCCTCGATGACGCTATCAAAAGGTTTCCTAAACAAAATGATCTTGGTCCCTCAAAATGCTAAAGATACTTGTCAACATTGCTATCATGGTCATACGATGACCCACGCCCGTCCCGTTTAACATCTAAAGATAGGGTTGTTTACCAATCAATGGTAAATCAACAATGTCAAAGGAATAAAAATGCATAGGAAAGACATTTGAGTAGGGTAGATAGTTCCTAGTTACTCGCTCTCCTTCAAACAATCCTTGCTATTTTCAAAAACAAACACACACATTTCAAAACATTTCCAAATAACTTTCAAAATATTGAAACATTTTTCAAAAGACAAACATCTTTGTATACATTCTTACGAAGGAGAATCATTATAAAGATTGCCTAAACGATGGCCTCTTTTCAAAATACTTTCAAAATCACACCAAACACAAAGCACCATTTCAAACAATTGAAAAAGCAAAGCAAGTAACTAAGAGCCCATGGAAAACGATGGATGAAAAGGGTGCTAGCACCTTCCCTTTTCATAATCTACCCCCCGAACTCAAGAAAACATCTCAAAGGTCTTTCCTGTGCTTTTTTACCTTTCCTTTTGGATAAAATAAAATTCGGTGGCGACTCTTGCTAAACCGAAACATTTGCAACGAAACGCAAAACCTCAAGCCAGTTCTCCCACCGCATCACAAAACTGGCGACTCTGCTGAGGACAATTATGAAAGTGGGGTTACCTTAGGGTTTATATCACCTTTACATGTTTACAATTGTTTGACTTGTTTGCTTTACACTTTTGTTCTATTGTTTGGGTTTGAATCTTCCACCCAGATTTGGGAAACATTATAGGTAAATAGCAATATGTTGTGGAAACTGTTCGGGGTATACCGACACGGTCTAAGCAATAGCTATGTTAGTGTGACATATTTGTGGGTACCGGTAGCTTTTGAGTCAATCAAAGAGAATACGGGGCCGCTGAGTGATGTCATGAAGCACTAACGAACTTCTAGAACCTTTACTTGACCAACTTGGCCTTTTAGGATGTAGTGAGATGACCGACTTTGGTGCAGTCCGAAGTTGGTAGATACTCGATACTACACTCATTGAGGGTTAGTTCCTTGGAATATTTTGGTCTCCAGTAAATAGGCTGAATTGAAACAAGGAACAAGGAAACAATCCAGTGATATTGAGCTCCTTAGAACCCAGTTACTATTTCTAAGACAGGTTGAGCCAACTAAACTTCAAGAGGGTATTTACCTATGAAACCCCATACAAGCCTAAACTAGGAACTTGTGTGATTTGCTTGTACATATATACTTGTGCATAACATCATGGACATCATGAGCATCATGTGCATTCACTAACCATTTCAAGGATTTTGGAGATTCATCTTTGTTCTTGTTTTGTAGGTTATGGATTCACTTCGCAGGAAAACTATCCAAATCAACCTTGTAAGAATTCCTCCACAACTCAAGGATCTAGCTTCAAGGATTCCTGAGAATTCTCCATTCACCAAGAGACATGGTCGTATACTCAACTTGGTCGCTTCCAACACAAAGGAGGATATGCTGAAAGTTCTCTTCCAGCTCTTTGACCCTTTGCATCATTGCTTCATATTTCCTGACTACCAACTTGTGCCCACTTTGGAGGAATTCTCTCAGCTCTTGAGGATTCCTATTCTCAATCAACTACCCTTTAACGGTACAGAAAGAGATCCAAATCCAGAAGAGATTGCTCAAGCCCTGCACTTGCACTCATCTGATGTCACAACATATTGGGAAACTAGAAGTGGTGTCAAAGGCTTCTTGTCAAAGTTTCTGTTTGAGAAGGCCTAAAGTTGTTGGAATTCTCTATACTTGCAAGCTTTTGAGGAGATTGTAGCTCTTCTCATATATGGGATGGTCTTGTTCCCTAACCCTGACCAACTCATAGATGTGAACGCTGTCAAAATATTCATGTCTCGCAACCCGGTGCCTACATTGCTTGGGGATATCCTCCACTCTTTTCACACTCGAACAATGAGGAAAAGAGGTGTTCTCATGTGTTGCACTCCTCTCCTGGCAAGATGGTTTATTTCTCATCTTCCCCAATAAGTCTTGAAGAATGAGCAAGGTTTAAGGTGGTCACAACGATTGATGACTCTTACACATTCAGACATTCATTGGTGTTCTCGATCCAAAGAGAATGTTATCATCTTCGACCGTTGTGGAGAATTCCCTAATGTCCCTCTACTAGGCATTAGGGGAGGCATCACCTACAACCCATGTTTGGCTCTAAGATAGTTTGGTTATGCCCGAAGGGATGGCCCACATGACATGCTAATTCAAGGATTGGTTTTCAACTTTGACAACGACAACCAAGGACTCCGTCAAAGATTCATCTGAGCTTGGAGGATGCCCAACAAGGTGGATAGTAAGACCTTGGGACACAAGAATTCCATCCCTCTTGAGCCTTACCTCAAGTGGGTACGAACCTGCGCCCAAAGTCTTATGATGCCTTACCCCTCCATTCTCCCAGTGATTATAGAGCCTGTTATGGAAGGAGAGGTTCCATACACCCTCCTACATCCTGACATGCCAACATAACTCGAATATTTACAAAGGAGTTGGATACATCTCAAGGGAGAGCGTGATACTTTCGAAGCCCAATTCTACGCAAGCGAGAAGAAGGTTTTGGAACTCACTCGGCTACTTCACGAAGAACAGACTCTCAACACCTACATTGCACCAAAGAGGATGCGCAACGTCTTTTTACCTTATAATTTTGTATTATTTTGGCCCAATGTGGCATTGATGTACTAACAATTCTATCTTATTAATATGCGTGTGTTTCTTTTTGTTTAAAACAAATTTGAATTTCTGAATCCTTGAAAGCATTACATGAATACATATCTGTTGTACCCCAAAATTTGCCCTCCCATTTCCTTAACATTTTCTCATCACAAGGCCCTTGAAGATCAAGATCCAGTTAGGGTTTCCTCTGCTCAAGACCTCTCCTTGCACTGTTGACCCAAATTAGGGTTTGTGATTGCACAAAGATATTTTGACCTAAAATGCCTAAGATGACTTTCATGCTTCATGTTGGACTCCCAAGTTTATCCATGCCAAGTTTCAAGTCTTGATTCCAAATTTTACCCAGTCAATTGGACAGTTGACCTAGAAATCAACTGTATTGGGGAAAAAGTCAACTGTGGCCAATTGACAGTCAAATCTCATGAAAATTGACCCACATCAACATTATGAACTCACATGGACCATTTGATCAAGTTTGTATCACAATTCCACAAGAAATTTGATCAGATCATCAAAAGGGCAAAATGGTCATTTTTAGGGTTTTGACTGCACAAAGGCAATTTTTGACTGTTTGACTTAGCCAATGGCAAACCAAGTTCACATATGGACTCAAGGACCCCATGGAATTATCTTGACATGCTCAACAAGTTCAAAAGATCCCAAATACACAAGATTGACAGTTGAATTTCCCAGTCAATTGATCAATTTTGACTGTATACTGAAAAAGTCAAACTTTGACTTTTTGGTCAAAATCAAGTGTCAAGATTCATTTTTCATTAAAACATGCCAAATCATGAAACTTGTCCCTCAAGAAATCAAGAAATGCAAATTAGGGTTTGAAATGAGAATTTTTCATAACTTAGAATTTTTCTAAGTTATGAAAAACCCTAATTTTTTCCCAACTTTGCCCCACTTTCTCACCAAGATTCATTTGGATTCAAGCAAAAGTCAAAACATGAAATTTGTAGTCTATTGCATAATCTACAACTTTTATTCACAAAGTTTTCCCAAAAGAAGCTTGTAGCTCAAGATACAATTTTTGGAACAAGGGTACCAAACCATTCTTAACTTAGTGAAATTTTGACCTTTTTAGGCAAGGTTTTTTACCTAACTTCAAGACCATTTTCCATACACTTCCACTTGGAATTTCAATTTGAACTTCAAAGATGGATTGTAGTACACATTCAAAGCTTTCCAAAATGTCCAAGAACTTCTCAAACAACCTCATGGTTAGGGAGAATCTAATTTGACAATATGGGAAAAACTCACTTTTGAATTGGCCAAGTTACATGTTCATAACACTATGCATTTTCAATCTCAGCTTGCACAACTTGATTACAGGTCTTTTATCTCAATTACACTCATAAATTTAATGCCAATCCCTTGTGCCAAGACCATGTTCTATGTGTTCAAGCATTGCCTAAAGGATTAATCCCAAATTGGAAAAAGCATTATATCCATTTTTGCAAAAGTTACACTTTATGTCTAAAGCAAATCAAGAAGGTACAAAGGAGATCTAATTGGCACAAGTTTATGAGTTAATCACACTGATCAAGGAGAAGTTTAGCAGCATAGTATGGGGGCCTATACAGGCTAGAAGCACAACTTGACCATTGCTTGCTTAAAGTTCAAGAAACACATCATAACATGTACCAACTTCCATATCAGTTAACCAAGGCTTAGAGAAAGTGAAAAAACACATTCTAAACATTGATCCTAAGCTGAAGCACGACCCTAAGATCCCCAATACCTCCCCATTGCCAGAATCACCTTCAAACTGCTCAAAACAAGGCATCCCTGCAGTTTGAATGCCATAGCTCAAAACTTCCATGCTTTCTTGCTAAAAACTCATCAAACACATTCCATAGCATCCCTTGAAGCTAACCAAAACCTAAAACACGACCTGTAACACTCCCAGGCCACTTCACTATTTTCATTTTCTTGTTTTGCAGTTGAAGTTCTCTAGCACGATTCAAGAGGTTTCAGGACAAAGTAAAACTTGGAATAGCATCCTCACACTTCAAGGAAGCTGTACAAATCATCATCTTGCCCTGAAAGCTCCTCCATTGCAAGGCATGATTCTAACTGAACAGGTATATTCATGAAGTTCTATCTCTCAGTATAGGTATTGTTAGCTTTAGGTTTGTGAAGGAAACATGTCACAATCATAGCCCTGAACATGCCCATGTGATTAGATTTCATTTATATTATGTATGCTTAGAGAATTTTGAGTCTGAACATTGATGAAAAACTAGGTCAGGAATTGGGGGAGAAGAAATTCTCCCTCATCTTAGAGAGTTAAGTCAAGTTCTTTATATCCCTGGATTCGTCTTCTCATGCTCTACATTTTTCATGTTGAAAGTTTTGCTTAAAAGTACAGGAATTGGGAGATAGGAAACGTGTGTTTACTTGAACAAAAGATGTTCTGAGGTTGAAGATGACCTGGTTCTGGGTTGGGCCTGTTTGACATTTCTTTTTGCACCATATTTTTACTTCTGCACCCCCTGAGCCCATTTTGTTTATTTTAGTGATTTTTTGACTTTTCTTTTTTGGTTTGACTTATTTATTTTTTCTTATGATATTAAAAATATAAAAAAATATTTTTCTCACTATTTTCCTATTTATTAGATATTTATTTGTTTAGATTAGTTTTTTGAACATAAATAAATAAATAGATATACTTTTATTTAAAAAATGTTAAAATAGTGCAAATACATTTTTATTTTCATTTTATCTTCTGAAAATATTTTATATAAAAAAAATACCTTTTTTTATATATATTAAATATTATTATTTTGTATATATAATACATATTTAGAAAATAATACATATATATATATATTTATTAATATATTTAGGGTTAAAATGCAAAATACATATACTTTTTATTTTTATTAATATTTTAATATAAAAATACCTTTTGACAAATATTCTTCATTTTTATTTTATTTTTGTATATGATAAATAAATATTATACATAATAAATGAATAATACATTTTATTTAAGAAAATTAGGGTTTTCCCCTAAACATGAAAAAACTCCAAAAAATAATACTTTTATTTTTGTTTATTTTGACATATAAAAATAATTTTTTTCATATATACAAAAAACCATTTTTGCATCTTGCATATTTATTCTTATTTTATTTAATTTGTGCAATTAAATTATCTTGTAAATAATTCAATATTGATGTAATAGTTTAGGTTTAAATTCCTTGTCAAAAATCCTCATTTGAACATTTGTACCCCCCTTCCCATATATTGTGTTGTAATAGCTTAGTAAATTTATTTTTCGCACTTTATTGCTTTCTAATTATACCATGTTAGAATTAGGGTTTGTATGCAAAAAACAATGAAAATAGTTTGACCTAATTTCAAGATAAACAAGCATGAAAATGGACACACAAATCACACTTGCACCCCCTAGGGTATTCCACTTGTTGCCTTCAATAAATGGGCCATATCGCATGTTAGGTCTCTTTGGGCAAAACAAACACAAATCAAATGATCATAGTCCCTCGATGACGCTTTCAAAAAGTTGCCTAAACAAATGATCAAGTCCCTTAAAGAAAATTGCCCAAAGATACTTGGCACCATTGCAATTATGGTCTAAACGATGACCCGCGCCCGTCCCTTTCACATCCTAACATGAGATTGTCCACCAAATACAATGGTGGAACAAACTTGTTAAAAGGGTTAAAACATAGCAATAAACTTTGAGAAATTTAGGAGTAGATAACCTCTTAGTTACTTGAATCAAACTTGCAAAAACAAAACACTTGCCTATTTTCTAAAACCACACCTCACAACACTTTCAAAACAAACTTTCAAAAAAAAAATGAAAACCTTTTCAAAAGACATACATATTTGTATACATCCCAACATGGATCATTACAAAGGTTGCCACCACATTGGCTTCTTTTCAAAACATTTTCAAACCCACATACACACAAGCACCATTTCAAACAATTGAAAATTAAGGCAAGTTGATCTAAGCAAGTAACTAAGAGCCCATGGATAACCATGGATAGAAAGGGTGCTAATACCTTCCCTTTCTATAATCTACTCCCCGAACCCAAGAAAACATCTCAAAGGTTTTTGCTGTGCTTTTTAACCTTTCCTTAGGATAAAATAAAAAGTCGGTGGCGACTCTTGCTCAACCGAAACATTTGCGAAAACAAACGCAAAACCATAGTCAGTTCTCCCACCGTATCACAATATCCTTCATCATATGCATAAACAGGTCTTCACATCAAGTTTCATCATGTCTCTGCTGTTTATTTCAGCAAGATAGATATTGAACAAACGGTCATAGATTTGCAAGCTCAGAATTCACAATTTCAACAGCTACTCTTGACCTTAGCCGAGGGGTAGGAGGAGCTCAAGACTCTACTAGAGAAAGAGAAAGAGAAAAAGAAGAAGAAGTGAGCCAGTGTGGTTATCATGGGCAGAAGGTTTGAAGGACAAGCCAGACGGACCTTGGAATTCCCATCATCATCTGAAGAGGGGGAAGGAAAAGGAAAAGGAACGGTAGTACCATCAGATTCTGAAGCAGAGGAGGGGGAAGAAGATGACTACTCTGAACAGCAATACCCTCCGGCCAATGACAAATACAAAAACTTGGAAGAACGTCTAGCTGCTATGGAGATACAAAGAGTACCGGGGCTGGATTTTGAGGAGTTAGGGTTGGTTTCTGGAATTGTAATCCCTCCTAAGTTGAAAGTGCCACTGTTTGCCAAGTATGATGGGGTGTCTTGCCCTAAGATGCACCTACGATCTTATGTCAGGAAAATTCAACCATATTCTGCTGACAAAGATTTATGGGTCCATTTTTTCCAGGATAGTCTATCGGGAACGCAGCTTGATTGGTTCTACCAGTTGGAGAGAGCAGATGTTCACAATTGGGAAGACTTGGCGGTTGCCTTCTATAAACAGTATCAATACAACGCCAACTTGGCACCAACCCGTACTCAGCTACAGAGTATGGCTATGGCTACCGATGAGGGCTTCAAAGACTACGCCCAAAAGTGGAGGGATCTAGCCGGAAGGGTGCAACCACCTTTATCTGAAAGAGAGTTAGTGGACATGTTCCTGGGGACTCTGTCAGGTCCTTTCTTTAATCATTTGATTGGGAGCTCCTCTGCAGGGTTCACCGAATTGATTCTAACTGACGAAAGAGTGGAGGCTAGTATTAGAAGTGGGAAAATTCAGAAGGACGCGTCTACCTCTGCTGCTGTGAAAAAGCTCTTCACTGGAAAAAAGGAGGTGTCTGTTGTCTATGCACAGAGGAATCAGGGAAGAACCGAACGACGACCAACAGTGGGGGCTGTTATGATTTAAAAGTATGCATCAGACCAGCCAAGAAACAACCAGCCGAGAAATGATGAGCCGAGAAATAACCAGCAAAGGGTGGAAAGGCCTGTAAGGCAATTCACCAAGATAAACATGACTCCTGCTCAAGTCCTACCACATCTCTTAAATTTGAATCTGGCCATGCTAAAAGAGGTCCCTAAAAATCCTAATACTGCATCTCCATATTACCATCTGAATGCCAGGTGCGCTTACCATTTAGAAAGTCCAGGGCACGACACCAACAACTGTTGGACCCTGAAGAACAAGATTCAAGATCTGATCGACGCAAAGGAAGTTGAATTTGAAGCTCCTGAAAAACCAAATGTTATCTCCGCTCTAATGCCTAGGCATGGACATGATGCCAATATTGTGGAAGAAGATCTGTTTGTTTCTACGGTGGATGAACTGTTAACTCCTCTCCTAACCTCAAGTTGAATTTGTTGAAAGCTGGCATCTTCCCAGGTTGTGACCAGGATTGCCTTGTTTGCTTGTCCTCATCATTTGACTGTTCTCTGTTGAAGAAAGGAATCCAACAACTGATTGATAACAAGGAAATTCTGTTTGAGAAAGCTCCAGTTTCACCCATTCCAGTTCCAGAAGTTTCAATAATAACCATATACGCCAATCCTTCCAGGGTTCCTAAAAAACACGTTAGGATTACATCCGCTCCTATGACTACTCCGTTGAAGATAACAATGCCCGGGCCAGTCCCTTACAAATCAGATAAAATGGTACCATGGAACTATGGTGGAGAAATCTACTACAATGGTGTCAAACAGATTGAACAGATTGCCGAAGAAGAAAGCTTCAAGGAGGATAATTCCTACATCAGTAACATTACCGGAACAAGCAAGGTTACCCGTAGTGGAAGAATCTTTTGTCCAGAGATTGCTCCTCCAACAGCAGTCTTTGGACCCGTGGTCATTCCGAAGATTTCCTCTACACCAGTAATTGTACCTACAAGTGTACCCGCCAACAATGACAATGCAATTCCTATCCCTACTTCCGCTGCCAAGAATAAAGGAAAGAATGTTCAAGAGGAGCATGTCTTGACGAAGGCTCAATCACTAGTCATTCCTGAAACATCCAAGAAGGATATGGAAGAAATCCTGAGGATAATTAAGAAAAGTGATTATGATATGGTGGAACAACTGGGGAAGACCCCCTCCAAAATCTCTGTGTTAGCATTGCTGCTTTGCTCTGAGACACATGCTAAAGCTTTGGTCAAGTTTCTGAAGACAGCGCATGTGCCGTAAGAGACGTCTGTGGACCAATTCCAAGAGTGTGTAGCCAGTCTGACAACTGACAATGGCCTGGGTTTCTCCGATGCTGACTTGACACCCCGAGGGAGAAAACACAACGATGCACTACATGTCTCAGTGGAGTGCGGAGGAACAACCCTAGCTCATGTTTTGGTTGATACTGGGTCATATTTAAATGTCTTGCCGAAGAAAGCCCTTGATAGGTTGGATTATGAAGGGCTGACTCTAAAACCCATCAATATAGTGGTCAGAGCTTTTGATGGATCTAAGAGGATGGTCCATGGGGAGGTGGACATCCCAATCAAGGTGGGAACTCAGGTTTTCAACTCGACATTCTACGTGATGGACATTTGTCCTTCCTAATATTTCCTGTTGGGACGTCCCTGGATTCACAATGTCGGTGTTGTCACCTCCACCTTGCACCAGATGCTCAAGTACCCCGTCCAAGGGAAGATTATAACTGTCCATGGGGAAGAGGAATATATTATTATTCATCTGAGTTCCTTCCGTTATGTGGAGTTAGATGGCGAATTCATAGAGACCCTTTTCCAACATTTTGAAGAAGTCTCTGAAGAAATAGCGGCGACCAAGGCGGTATCCTCAACTCCTGTGATCACAAGACCACCACCTCGAATGTCATCTCTCAAGGATGCTAGGGAAGTAGTGGAAGAAGGCGGATCCACCATCTGGGGGCAGCTTCCAGACTTTCCTTTCAAATCAGACAAATTCGGCTTGGGGTTCACTTCGACTGCTCAGAAGGCCGTGCGTCGTGCCCGTGCCGGAGGGCCACCTATGAAGATCAGCCACTGAGGGGTTAATGCACTAGAGGACAGTGAAGAAGAGGGCAGCCTGGAAGATTGGATATTTCCTACTGTCAGCGGAGGACTGTGCAACTGGGAAGCAAAAGACTTTGTACCGATTACTTTCATAACTCAGTAATTTATCTTTTCCATTTATGTTGGACTGTAATAATTCACAAAATAATTCGTACTTTTTCAACCTTGTGTCTTACCCGAGGCACATAGGTCCATTTGTAAGGGTTCTTATTTCATTTTCATATGTCATTTAATGAATCATGGACGCTTTTCATATTTAAACCTTTTATGCTCATTGTCTTTCTTTTACATTTTGTTGTTTTAAGATGGTTATCCCTTACACACACCCACACTCACAAATGCAGGTAGCCTTCTATTTCAGATCCCATGGGTAACGATACTGCTATAGCCTTCAGTGACTCTGAAGATCTGATCTACCAAGTCGAATACGAAGGTGAGGAAGATTGTGAGGTGCCAGGGGAATTGGCCAGATTACTACAGCAAGAGAAAAGAGCAATTCAGCCTCATGAGGAGAAGTTGGATACAATCAACTTGGGTACTGAGGAAGATAAAAAGGAAATCAAGATAGGTGCCGACCTAGAGCCGAGTGTCAAAGAGCGCCTAATTCAGCTATTGCATGATTATGTTGATATCTTTTCCTGGTCATACAAAGACATGCCGGGACTGTATACAGACATTATGGTACACCGTCTACCCACAAGAGAAGATTGTCCACCAGTGAAGCAAAAGGTCCGCCGCATGAGACCTGACATGTCAGAAAATATCAAAGCAGAAGTTATGAAGCAGTTCAATGCTGGATTTCTGGTTGTTACTTCCTATCCATAATGGGTTGCTAACATTGTGCTTGTGCCTAAGAAGGACGGCAAAGTGAGAATGTGCGTGGATTATAGAGATTTAAATAGGGCCAACCCTAAAGATGATTTTCCACTTCCCCACATCGACATTCTGGTTGACAACACAACTCAACACAAAGTATTTTCTTTCATGGACGGATTCTCAGACTATAACCAGATCAAAATGGCACCTGAGGACATGGAGAAAACTACATTTGTCACACAGTGGGGTACGTTCTGCTACAAAGTGATGCCATTCGGACTGAAGAATGTCGGGGAAACCTATCAATGCGCCATGGTAGCTTTATTTCATGATATGATACATCATGAGATAAAGGTTTATGTAGATGACATGATAGCCCAATCACAAACTGAAGAAGAACACCTTGATCACTTGCAAAAGTTGTTTGTCAGGTTAAAGGAGTACAAGCTAAGACTGAACCCAAACAAGTGCACATTTGGAGTCCGGTCCGGTAAGCTCTTAGGTTTCATCGTCAGCAACAAAGGCATCGAGGTTGATCCTGCAAAATTCAAAGCTATACAAGAAATGCCTGCTCCTCACACTGAGAAAGAGGTCAGAGGTTTCTTGGGACACCTAAACTACATTGTTAGGTTCATTTCTCACCTAACATCTACTTGTGAACCAATCTTCAAGCTGTTGAAGAAAGATCAGGTAGTTCAATGGAATGATGACTGTCAGATTGCTTCCGAAAAAAATCAATGAGTATTTGCTAGAACCTCCTACCTTGATGCCACCCGTCGAGGGAAGACCGCTAATCATGTATCTGACCGTCCTAGAGAATTCAATGGGGTGCGTACTGGGGCAACATGATGAGTCTGGCCGAAAAGAGCATGCCATTTATTACCTTAGCAAAAAGTTTACCGACTGTGAAACCAGATATTCACTGCTCGAGAAAACTTGATGCGCTTTGGTATGGGCTGCTCGCCGGCTAAGGCAGTATATGTTGACTCATACCACTTTGCTGATATCTAAGATGGATCTGATCAAGTACATCTTTGAGAAGCCTGCTTTGTCTGGAAGAATAGCTAGATGGTAGATGATCCTGACGGAATACGACATACAGTATACGACCCAAAAAGCTATAAAGGGGAGTGTGCTAGCTGACCATCTGGTTCATCAAGCTGTTAAAGATTACCAATCCATGAAGTTCGACTTCCCTGACGAAGACATCATGACATTGGACGACGTTGAAGATTTCAGACCATATGACGGACCTGAACAAGGATCCCGATGGACCCTGTACTTTGATGGGGCCTCCAATGCGCTTGGTAACGGTATCGGCGCGGTACTCATATCTCCAGAAGGATGACATACTCCTTTCACCGCTAGACTTTGCTTCAACTGTACAAACAACATGGCTGAGTACGAGGCATGCGTCTTTGAACTCGAGGTTGCCATAGACTTGGGAATCAAATCCTTAGATGTGTTTGGGGACTCCGCTTTGGTCATCAGTCATATCAAAGGAGAGTGGGATACTAAACATCTGAACCTCGTCCCTTACAAAGAACATGTCTTGACATTGCTACCACATTTCGAGCAGATTACCTTCGAGCACTTCCTGCGAGAAGAAAATCAGCTAGCAGATGCTCTAGCTACAATGTCATCCATGTTTAAACTTAACTGGGATAATGAGGCTCCCCAAATTACCATTGAACGGATAGACGAACTGACACATTGTCACGAGATTAACGCCGAAGAAGTAGTGGACCAGCCATGGTTTCATGAAGTCAAAAAATATCTCGAGGCTCAAGAATATCAAAAAGGAGCTTCAGTCAATGACAAAAAGTTCTTAAGGAGATTCTCAGCTAAGTTCTTCCTAAGCAATGGCATCCTGTACAAGCGCAATCATGATTCTATTCTGCTCTGTTATGTGGACAAGATTGAAGCTGAAAAGATCAGGGCTGAATTGCATGAAGGCACCTTTGGCACTCACTCTAGCGGGCATACGATGGCTAAGAAGATTCTACGGGCAGGCTATTACTGGTCTACCATGGAAGCTGACTGTTATCGACACTCCCGGACTTGTCATAAATGTCAAATCTATGCAGACAAGGTGCACGTGCCTCCGGTTCCTTTAAATGTCTTAACAGCTCCTTGGCCCTTCGCTATGTGGGGAATCGACATGATTGGGGAGATCAAGCCTACAACATCCAATGGACATCGTTTCATTCTGGTGGCCATTGACTACTTCACCAAGTGGGTTGAAGCAGCTTCCTTCGCATCCGTTACTAAGAATGTGGTTGCCCGCTTCATAAAGCAGAATCTTATTTGTCGGTAAGGTATCCCCGAAAGGATCATCACTGATAACGGTATAAACCTTAACAATACTATGATCACCGCTTTGTGCGACCAGTTTAAAATTCAACATCATAATTCATCTCCCTACAGGCCAAAGATGAATGGTGCAGTCGAAGCTGCTAACAAAAATATCAAGAAGATCATACAAAAGATGACAGTCACCTACAAGGACTAGCATGAAATGTTACCGTTTGCTCTCCACGGGTACCGTACCACGGCTCGCACATCAACTGGGGCAACACCCTATTCCTTGGTATATGGCATGGAGGTTGTTTTACCTATCGAGGTTCAGATTCCCTCCTTGAGAATCATGAGGGATGGTGGTTTGAGTGAAGACGATTGGATCCAGACCCGACTTGATCAATTGAACTTAATTGACGAGAAGAGACTTATTGTTGTTTACCACGGTCAGACGTATCAAAAATGGATGATCAAGGCTTTCAACAAGAAAGTCAGACGCCGGATATATCAAGTCGGAGATCTGGTAGTCAAGCGCATCATTTTGCCACAAAGTGATCCCAGGGGCAAATGGACTCCTACCTACAAAGGACCGTTTGTAATCAAGAACATCTTTTCTGGTGGGGCAATGATCTTAACAACCATGGACGACGACGACCTGCTGCACCCTGCAAACGCAGACATAGTCAAAAGATACTACACATAAGAGACCCGCTAGGTTGATACACCTAGGAAAAACTAGGGCATCCCGGCGAACCAAAAAGGTTCGGGAAAAAATTAGGGATAAAATAAAAAAATCTGTACACCCGGCAAGTTGAAAACCCGAAAGGGCGACTTGGGCAAAAAAGGGGTTTCCCGGTGGACTGAAAACCCAAAAGGGCGGTCCAGGCAAAAGTTAGAGAATTAAAGCGTATGACTATGTCTCGTCGGATCACTTTAAGGACAATCTCTTCACAGACAAACCTGGGCTTCTGATCAATCCAATCATCTTCGGACGAAGCAACGGACAGACAAGATATTCGGAGATACGAAGGCTATAGCGGAATGGGAACCCCATGGGAGTTTTATACACATAGCTATCTTTCTTTGTATAAATGTTTCTTACTCTTATGACACCGTTCTCTTACTAGGATGCTTGTCTTCTTTGTACAAAATACTTATTCAAAGTTAATACAAAGATATCTCTTTAAAGTGCAGAAAACCATTTGTCTTTTTCTTTTTACACTTGTGTTTTTATTTGCAAAAACTTCCAATGATTCATTGATGAACATAAGCATTTGAACATAATTACTGTTTACAAATAAACAGGATGGAAAAGAACAATTACTGACAGGTGGAAAAGATAGGAAACTGTCTTTAGGCTATTCCATGAGCATCCCCTACAGTACATCATCTAGATCCCCAGCGGGGCCAAAACCTTGAAGTACAGATCCCCAGTGGAGCTAAAATTCCAAACTCTCATCAGAGCTAAAACTTCTAACTATCAATTCCCAGCGGAAACCATCTAGTTTCTCCAAATTCCCCAGCAAGTTGCCTTGAAATCTGAAAAGCAACCAAATAACAGTTAACTTTTGTCTCTCCCCAACCTAGGATAATTCCCCAGTAGAGTGGCAAACTACCGAAATTCCTAAGCCTACTCCCCATCAGTAAGCCTTCTTCCCCACAGAGTTTTTATTTTTTAACAGAATGAAGATTCTCATTTTAATTCCCCAGTGAAGTCGCCAAAGTTTTCATTGCTTCCTAACAGAATGAAGATTCTCATTCTTAGTTCCCCGCAGAAGTCATCAGAGTCTTCCTTATTCTCCAGCAGATCAAGGATTCCCTTGGTGTAATCCCCAGAAGAAGCCATCAAAATTCTCTGGATTCCCCAAGCAGATTATTCAGGCAGTATACGACATTGCTCGCAACGAATTTTTTTCAGGTACTCTAACTTCAAGACATAAAGGATCCTCACATCCCCACAGAAGTTTCCAAGGATTTCTTACCCTCAGCAATCAGGGATTTTTAATCCCCAGCAGTCAAGGATTTATTTTCCTCTGCAATACAGCAAATCAGCTTACATGCGCATACATTACATCCATATATCATAAACATTGATAAAACACATATATTGCATCATACATTTCATGCAACATAACTTTGTGTTTCAGCTAACATTTTACCCTTTTCAGGATAAGATTAACAGCTATCATTAACAATGTTCAAAGATTTCAGATACAGTACAGATACACTCCAGACACGGAAGTCATTCTGCTACTCATGCAAATCTCAATCCTCAGATACAGTATAGATACACTCCAGACACGGAAGTTATTATGCTACTTATTCAGATACCAGTCCAGATATGCTCTAGACACGGAAGCCATTATGTCACTCATTCAGATTCAGACTTCAGATACAGTCCAGATACGCTCCATACGCGGATGCCATTCTATCACTTATTCTGATTTTCCCCAGCTTAGATACGCTCCAGACGCGGAAGCCATTCTATTTCTCATTCAGATCAAACCTTCAGATACACTCCAGACACGAAATTCATTATGTTGCTTATTCAGATTTCCAATTCTAGATACAGTTCAGATACATTCCAGACACGGAAGTCATTCTGTTACTTATTCAGATTCACAGCTCGGATACGCTCCAGACACGGTTGTTATTCCTTTGCTCATACAGATTCAGTCTCCAGATACAGTTCAGATACGTTCAAGATACGGACACCATTCTGATACTCATTCTTTTGACTTACAACTTACATTTCAACAAACATTCTTGGATGGCATCTTTAAGCCCATTCCCTCAATTACACTTTGACGAGTGCAAATTTAAGGGCACTCTAGTGTCCAATCATCTTTTACCTTCGAGTCACGAGTGGCAAAACTCGCCAATCTAACTCTTCAGGTTCAAGAAGATTGAACAGGGGCAGCTATTTTACCCCAAAATTTTCCCTCTCATTTATCAAGATTTTCCTCATAAGACTCTTTGGACTCAAGACAAATTTAGGGTTTGCTCAGCTCAAGACATCTCCTTGCACTGATAACCTGAAATTAGGGTTTGAGTTTGCACAAGGATTTTTGGACCATCAATGCTTCATGTGACTTTCATACACCATATTGGACCCCTAAGATTGCTCATGTTAAGTTTCAAGCCTTGAATCACATTTTTGCCCAGTCAATTAGACAGTTGACCTAAAAATCAGTTGTATTGTGGAAAAAGTCAACCATGGCCAATTTACAGTCAAACTTCATAATTTTTTATCCACAACAACATTTTAGACTCATATGTACCATTTGATCAAGTTTGGATCACAACTCCTCAAGAAATTTAATCAAATCATCAAAAGGGCAAAATGGTCAAAATTAGGGTTTTGATTGAGAAAGGGCAGTTTATGATTTTTGACCTAGCCAATGAACAATTTGGTTCAAACATAATTTCAAGGACTCAATGGCATCATCTTGACCTAATCAAATAGTTTAAAAGATCACAAGTTCATTGGATTGACAGATGAATTTTGCAGTCAACTGATCAAAAGTCAATTGTATACTGAAAAGTCAAAACTTTGACTTTTTGGTCAAAATCAAGTGCCAAGGGTCATAATTCATCAAGATATGTCAAAATATGAAACTTGTTAACCAAGAAAACCAATTTTGAAAATTAGGGTTTTGAATTTGAAAATTTTCATAACTTAGAATTTTTATAAGTATGGAAATTTCCTTATTTTTTCCCAACTTTTCACCACTTTTTCACCATGATGCAATTTGATTCAAAGAAAATTTCCAACATGAAAGTTGTATTCCTCCATGAAATATAAAACTTTGATTCACAAAGTTTTCCCAAAATATGCTTTGATCTCAAGTTATGAATTTGTGAATAGGGGTCCATAAACTTCTTAACTTAGTGAAAAATTGCCCTAATTTAGGCAGGTTTTTGACCCAACTTCATGGACATTTTTCACCTAGTTCCAAGAGGTATCTCAAAATTCACTTCAAATATGGATTGTAGATAATGTTTCAAGATTTCTAAAATGTCCAAGAACTCTCCAAGATCATTTGTGGTTAGGGAGAATCGAAGAAGAGATAATGGCATTTTGTCACTTTTGATCAAGCCATTTTCACAATGCACCAAGTTGCAAATCAGATCCTAGCATGCTTATACCTTGCATTAAAGGTCCTAAACTCCTTATACATTCCATAATTAAATGCTAACTCATTAGATAATTGCTTTATTTTTGCTTTTGAAGCATTGTACAAGGAATAAATCCATAAATGGCATAAAGGGCACATTGCCATTTTCATAAAGCAAGCTTTTCCAACTTTATCAGCCTTGAGCCTTGGACTTGTTCTCATGGTGCAAACAATTTCCACAGGAATTAAGCAAAGCATACCAACTATTATCAGCCCTTGAGGTAGCTAGTACAGGCCTTTTGCATAAGTCTTGTCACTTTTCTTCAAAGGCAAGAAAATTAGCCAAAGAAGTCAGAACTTGTACAACAGGAAAAGGGTGGACTTTGTATCACTCTATACATATTGACAAACGTATCTCAAGCCAGGACACGAATGCTTATGATCTGAAACTCCCCCAAACTGGAAAAAACACATTTTTTTCCCAACATTGCAGTTTCTGCAAAATCAAAGCCAAGTCATATTTTGCTCGTGCGTTTCTTGTTTCAACACTTCAAACACCTTCTATACATCCTACCAAAGCTATCCAAGCATTCATCTTGCAACTGTGAGCTCTATTTCAGACATCACCATTTTCAAACTTGAAAGTTGCAGCTTGACTTCTACAAGGAGTTTCAGCCATCCACAAGGTCAGCTAAGCATTGGAATAGCTTGAGGGAACTTCAAGGAAGCTCACACGATCCTCAGGCCTCACTCAAAGTCCCCACATTGCCATATCCAAGTCCAGATGAAGGAGGTATTTTTCAAAACTTTATCTCTCTATTTAAGCATCCTCAAGCCACGATTTGTGAAGCAAAAATGTAGTCTCTAGCATGGTGAAGCTGTACATATGCATAGTTGTCATTTATATTAACTGAGCTAAGAGAATTTGAATGTTGAACATGCTGAAAAAACTAGGTCAGAAATTAGGGCTACTGAAATTCTCCCTGATCTTTGAGAGTTAGATTATGAATTTTATATCATTGGAATCGTGAGATTCCAAGCTACATTTTTTATGTTGCAAGTTTTTGTTTTTATGCAAGTTATAGCAAGATACAGATTTGAAGGCAAGAACGCGCGCAAATGGAAGCTGGAGGACAGGGATGAAGTGTTTGGGCCTTAGCGCGCCTGGGCCTTGCTCTTTTGTTTTTCACACCCCCCCTGACTACTATTTGCACCCCCTGACCTATTTTATTATATTTTTACATTTTTCTTGCATATTTTATATTTTTGACTTGCATTTATTTTTTCTGAACATTAAAAGGTCACAAAAATATTTTCTTAATTTTTTGCAACTTTATTTTATTTTTATTATTTTTTCCACATATAAAAAATAGTTTATTTTAACAAATAGAATTTATTTTCTTATTTATTTGTAAATACATTTAATAAAAATACTATACATTTTTATTTTATTATTTTTCACTAAAATATTATTTTCATACATATTTTAATTTTTAATATTTGTTAATAATATTATTTATTGTTTTCTTATACAAAGGATGGACAAAAATAATAAATATTAGAACGTATTTTCTTTTAATTTGAAAACTAGGGTTTTCCCCTTTCAAAAATAACATTATTTTTTCCTTATTTTCTAGGCTTAAATAAATTATTTTTCTCATACAAAAATCAAATACAAAACCTTTTTTTTGCATGAATACATTTTATTGCATTTTTAATATTTGTATATTTATTAAATTTGTATTTAATTCAATTGGGTTGTAATAGTATATTAGGGTTTACTTTTGTGCAATATCCCCATTCAAAAACTTGTATCCCCCCTCCCATAATAATTGTTGTAATAGCTTAGTTTACTTTTACGCAATTTATCGCATTTATACCATGTGTAGTAAATTAGGGTTTGCATGATAAGACCAAAAATCAAACAAATAGAATGACCTAATCCAAGACAATCAAAGAGCATGTAAAATGACACACATTGCACACAAGCACCCTTAGGGTTTCACCCACTTGGTTGCCTTAAAATAAATAGCCATGGTGTGCATGCAAAGTATCTTGGCAAAACAATACAAACAAAATAAGATCATAGTCCCTCGATGACGCTATCAAAAGGTTTCCTAAACAAAATGATCTTGGTCCCTCAAAATGCTAAAGATACTTGTCAACATTGCTATCATGGTCATACGATGACCCACGCCCGTCCCGTTTAACATCTAAAGATAGGGTTGTTTACCAATCAATGGTAAATCAACAATGTCAAAGGAATAAAAATGCATAGGAAAGACATTTGAGTAGGGTAGATAGTTCCTAGTTACTTGCTCTCCTTCAAATAATCCTTGCTATTTTCAAAAACAAACACACACATTTCAAAATATTTTCAAACAACTTTCAAAACATTGAAACATTTTTCAAAATACAAACATCTTTGTATACATTCTTACGAACGAGAATCATTACAAAGATTGCCTAAACGATGGCCTCTTTTCAAAATACTTTCAAAATCACACCAAACACAAAGCACCATTACAAACAATTGCAAAAGCAAAGCAAGTGATCTAAGCAAGTAACTAAGAGCCCATGAAAAACCATGGATGAAAAGGGTGTTAGCACCTTCCCTTTTCATAATCTACCCCCCGAACTCAAGAAAACATCTCAAAGGTCTTTCATGTGCTTTTTTACCTTTCCTTTTGGATAAAATAAAAGTCGGTGGCAACTCTTGCTAAACCGAAACATTTGCGACGAAACGCAAAACCTCAAGTCAGTTCTCCCACCGCATCACAATAGGCCACAAAGAATTATACAAATACCAAGAATATTTATTGAGTTTGACATGTTACAAGATATTGAGATAGACTATGAAGGAGAAGTTATTCAGTGTGTCATGTTAGTACACTCTGATCCAGTTAGTACTGAAGAACCTCTCAAGAAGAAAGTGTGGTTGAAGGTCATAAAAGAAGAACTTGGGGCTCTGAGGTACATTAAATTTACTTTTATGTATGGAGTATTATTCCCTTCTGGTGTTAAACTTACTCAGAGCTGATATGTTATTCAGACTCAGATTATTGTGGAGATAGAGTTGACAGAAGAAGTACTTTTAGATGATTTTTCAAATATCTGGGAAGTCCTATTTCTTGGTGCTCTAAGAAGAAAATTGTGGTTATGTTGTCAACTTGTGAGGCTAAATACATTGTAGGTGCTTTGGTTGTGTGTCAAGCTATTTGGCTGATGAATTTGTTGCGGGATCTGAAGATCAAGGTGAGCAAACCTGTAAAGTTCATGATTAACAATAAATCATCTATAAGTCTTTCCAAGAACCCAGAGTTGCATGGGAGAAGCAAGCACATTGAAACGAAGTTCCATTCTCTAAGGAGTCAAGTCCATAATGAAGTGATAGAAGTTGTACATTGTATCACTCAGAAGCAACTTATAGATGATCAGACTAAAGTTGTCAAGACTGAACACTTTATCTATTTGAGGGATGAAATTGATGTTGTAGAATTTTAATTAGCTGAATATAAATTAAGGGATGATGTTATAAGTAATTCATATCTAGAAGTTATAGCTAGAGTCAGAAGCTTCTGAGGCTATTACTCAGAAGCAATGTTGTTCAGAAGCAGTAGAACTTCTGAGGTTTTTAGCCAGAAGTTGTAAGCTTCTGAGACTCGTTAGTCAGAAGCAGTAGTTATATGTTTTCTAGAAGCTACTCTTAGTTGTTAGTTTAACTATTAAGCATACTTTTGGTTGTGTCGACGTGGCAGTTTATTTTATGTATTTAAACAAGTTTGTAACTAGAGTTTTGAAATGCAATTATGAATAAAGTTTATTTCACAACAAATTTATTGTAATCGTTTTTCTCTCTCTTCTTCCATCTTCGTCTTCATCTTCAAACTTGTGTACCAACAGAAAAATGAAGATGGTGGATGATAAAACATGAAGATGATGATTAGAAAAAATTAATGGTTTCAAATATCTTTTTTATAAAAACCTATATAACAGATTTCCCACACAATATTTTAAATATTATATCAATAGTTAAAAGTTCAACTTCATCATGGTTGACAAGAATCATTTTGTCCAGGCTAAATGTCACCGTTAATGTCCAAAATGTCACATTAGAATTAAATTCAAAATAATTTCACAAAATAAAGCTAAGGAGAATAAAAATTTGAAGGGTTAAATATATTTCTGGTCCTCATAAATATTTTAAAATTTCGTTTTTAGTCCCTCAAAATTTTCTTCAAAAAATTGTCCCCCGCAAATTTTTCATCCTTACAATTGGTCTCTGACATTATATGAGACTAACGGAGTCTTATGTGATAGTCCATAAAGATAAAATATTAATTGTTTTTATTTTAATCTAATTAAAAAATGATAATTTTATTGTGGCTTTTAAAATACGTGCATAAACATTTTGTATTTCTCCCAATTTTATCCTAACATAATATTTTCTCAAGTCGTTTCAATGTATCTTTCGGAGACAAACTCAACCAAAGGTGTCTCATTTTCTTCTTCTTCTATAAAATCTCGAGTTGGACATTTATGTGGATGTCATAGTCTTATGATTTCGTACCAATGCAAGAAGGGATCAAATAAATGAATGATGGTTTGGTGATGTCCCCTTGGAAGAGTGATGGGATGTGTAATTTGTTCATATGAGATTAAAATTTAGAGAAAAAACTAGGAATGAAGATGGAAGCATTTTGAACACAAACTTGAAAGCTATGAAAATGATAGGATATTTTAAACAGTTGTATGAGGATACAGAGAAGAAGAACAAGATTCTGAAGACCAAACTGAAAGCAGAAGAATTTTCTGGAAAATTGAAAATATTTTGTTTTTTAGTTTCCTTGACGTTTAATGGGTATTTTGTTTTGAAATCTAATTGTTGATGAAATGTAGTTTTATGGAAATCTATATATTGGTTTTGTTGTGTTAATGAAATATTGGTTTTCTGTTAAACAATTGTTAATATTTTGGAATAGTAATATTTGAATTTTTGGAAATTTTGCTTAGTAACATTTTGCCTATCTAAAATTTTGGCTTAGTGATAGTCTTTATAAACGACTTTGTATTACTTTAGTTTGGCTTAATTTGAAACTTTTCATGACACTAAAATCAGATAACATTCAAACAAAACATAGATGTTTTTTACATCAAAACAAGGTATACAAAATAGTACATCGGTTTGATGTTATGATACATAATAAGGTGAAAACTCTTAAAATACATAATACATAACAAAGTACATAAGTTATGAAAAGTTATGATGGTACATAGTCATCAGTTTACATAGGTGATAACCCTTCAAAATACATAATACATAACACAAAATTATTGAGACATGCCCTTCTGAATGTTATCCCAAGTCTTCTTCCTCTTAGCACCAATACTACTTGTGTCTCTTTCCACATCATGAACCAAAATTAAATCATCTGTATTTTTTCCAAGAACCAAAACTTGTATCTCCTTCCTCATCAGGAACCTCATCTTGTACATTAAAGATATGAAAAAGGGTAAATTTGGTATTACAACTAAGAAATGGACCACACAAATGTAAAACTCTATAACTATGTTGGACAAAAATAGAAGAAACATAAACAAAGGGTACCATAAACAATTCAAAAAACACAACAACAAAAAAAAAGAATAAACATTTACTAGCATGTCTTAATGTTAGGACCACGACTTTCAAACAATGTAAATCTTCGTACGAACTCCAAAAACGTGATATTTTTGCACACCACAATCAATTACTTATTTCATGTCTTCAACTGAGCTTCAAATGTCATCAATGGAACGCGTGTGAGAGAGACTGGTCCATAGTAGACATTTGAGGATTTTCTGAAAAAGTAAAGTTGAGACTTTTGATATTATGAAAGTGAATTTTGAAATTTTAAAAGTTGCGATAAAAATATTATTTTTTAACCCGATTAAAAGTAAAAGAAAAAAACAATTCATGTTTTATCCACGTGGACTGCCACTTTAGACTTCGGTAGTATCACTTATCGTCAAGAATCAATTGTACGGATAGAAAAATTTTAAGGAAAGATTCTTTAAATAATTTTTTTTTTAAAGGACTAAAAACGAAATTTAAAATATTTATGAAGATAAAAAAACATATTTAATCCAAATTTAAAAGATAAAACTTATTTCCATAATCGTCACACCAACACAAAACTAACAAAAATTAAGTTAGCCCAAAAAACATAAATTAATTTTATGTCACATATTATAAATTTTCTTTCATGTTAAATATTAGACATTCTATTGAGAGCAGATTCGAACACACGAGATAGTACTTATCTCCCTGCCTCGAAGTCTTAGCGTCGACATTAAAAATTTGCTTCTCAATTTCTTATCATCTTCCGTACTTTTATTAAAGTTGGTACTTTCTCGAATCATGATATGTTTTTATATTCGATTCGTGCTTTAGAATTTTAACTCCACCTGACTCATCCCTAAATTCCTGTAGAATTTAATTTCTCATAATTTATTTCAATTTTTCTTTTTGGTTTTTCTTTTCTCTTCAAATTTGTAACCTTAATATTTAGAGTCACCGTTTATCATGCTTATACTTATATTGATCCGTAGAAGCTGTTTTTCCATTTAACTTTTCTTCTTCTTAACTTTGTAAAATGGCACTAAAGACTAGTATATCCCTTAATATTTAGAGGCACTATTTATCATCCTTAAAATTATATTTATCCGTAGAAGCTCTCGTTGTGTCTGTGCCTTAGAACGTCTACAATGTGCCTTAGAAATGCTATGTAACCTAACAATATTAATTTAGATCCCTTCGGTGGTCCTCACACGCCACATCATTTTTAGTGGCTTGACTTACGTTGATCTTACTCCCATGCATGATTGTTTGTTTAAAATACCATTGTTCAATACTTATCAAGTTATGTATAATATCTCACCTAAATAAGCTTCATAACTAAACCTTCCACATAAGCACGGTAAAAATGAGAAATTAACATTTCATCCCCTATTGTATACATAACAATTCAATTATAGTATATGATCTTATCTGATCAGACTTGAACCGTCACGACTGACTCCGAGTAGAAGTTGAGTGAAATAGGGGGGATACCTGCAAGGCACTCCGATGCTAAAGTGAGTGATGGTACGAGCAGGCAAAAAGTGTATGTATGGGTAAGAGAATGAATACCTGACCCTCTAGGAACAGAGGGTATTTATAACCCCCAGCGCGGGGCCAAGGTCCCTTCATTGGACCGACCAGAACTGACCCAATAAAGGGACTGCCGGGTTCTACGTGTGTAGTGGGGACCCGCACGTGGTCTCCTTCCTGGTGATGCTCTGCGAGAAATGGGAAGGGACGAGGACGCGGTCTTTCCGGAGTTCAGGTGATTTGGTAACAGTCAGAGTATGTCCTACGAGGGGGGTGCTCGAGCTGGGCTCGGGCTGAAGTTCACGTGGTCGAGGACACCATGTTCGCGGGTGTTAGCTGGCTATTTCGAATAAAGAAGAAACCACTATCAAAACAATATTTCGAATAAACACCCGAGGAGGTTGATATCAAAGTTAAATATTGGTGGGAAATATGGAACCATTGTTCTAAAGGACTCTTCGATTTCCAGTGATAGATGATGGATTTCGATTTGGATTTTTTAGTGTTTAAAATATAAAGAGTTCCTTTATGCAAGGGTGCCAGAATTGGAAACGGTCCAGGCAATTGGTTTATTTTGAAACGAAAAAAATTAGTAAAATGCTTCGATTGGTACAGGTTTCAAATTTCAAATAAGAGCGTCATTCTTAGAAGACGCGTGGAAATAAGCAAACGAAAGAAACCTGCATGCTTCGAACGTGGCATGATTTTAGAGTAGGACCGTTAGGGTCAGGACACTATAAATGGGTGTTTTCATGTTAGATTTAAGAGGTTCATTTTTCATGTACTAAAAAATCTCAAACACTCAAATTACCGTGATTCAAGGGAAACGAGTTAGAAGACAAAATGTACGTATTGAACATCATGATTCTTTACAATTTCAATACAAGTCTTTTCATATTTCGTTCACTTTTACAGTACTTTTGCACTTAAATCTTTCACTTTTACAGTACTTTTGCACTTAAATCTTTCGATTTCTTTGTATTTCCTTGTTTTACTTGCTTTCACACACATTTTTATCTCTTTAGAAACTTCATTCTTACTTTATCCTTTTGTTCAAACACTTCATATTTCCATAAACTATTACATTCTCAGAAACTCCTTGTCTTTACATGCAAGTATTAAATCTTAAGTCTAATTCGAAGCCTTTCGTTTATACATTCAGTCAGTTTATTTCCATAGACAGTCTTAGAGATATTTCTTAAGAATCTCACATCCAACACTAACATACAATATAAATTCATCAAGATAATGGGTATGAACATAGAAATGAGTTATGACACATGTGTCCTAGGATCAATCTAGTCGATCCTGCAAGTAACCAATAATAATCAATAAATTGGAAGACTAGCGGTTGTTTACTAGAAATCACTGTAAACAAATTGGTACACCTGGTGGGACAGTGTCATAACAAAAAGTTTTATCAAACATATTAGAGAATTTTGGGATCTTCTGAGTGTGGAGCGCGTTTCGGTACATGAACCTTCGAAGCGGAAAAATAAAGAGTAATAATCTGCATATACCCAGAAAACAACGTGCCAAAACAATGGTTAACACAACCAACCAAGATGGGGAACAAAATCCCCCACAGGGGGCTGCAACAATCGTTTCAAGTTCGATTGATGCCTCCAATGCCATCCATGTTGGCAGTTCGAATACTATCCCAGTAAGTACATTAGAAATGCCACCAAACGTGTCCTCAGTGCAAATTGTGCCACACGTAGGGAATCAACAGTATTCGACCCCCCCTAGGCCTCTAGGTTTCGAACCTTTGAGACCCAGAAACCCTCAGTATGGAATGCCAACTTCGTTTATGGCAGGGTTACATAATGCATCAACTTCGTCCCCACTCCAAGGGTCTGGTTCAGGAATGAACCATTTGGGTACAAATTTCCAGAATATAGGAAACTTCGCCCAGTTGCCTACTCTTACAACTAACAGTCAGGCAGCGCTTAGGCAACAGATGGATGATAGCAATCATGATATGGTAGGAATCCTATCCCGCGAAATGAATGCTATTTTCAATCCCCTAATCCAGAATATAAATAGAACAAACCAAGAAAATGTAGCCCAGATGGCCAGAATAGCATATTTTTTTGGTGCCCCTAATGCGCCTGCAAGGCGTAGGCAAAACCCAGTGGTGATTTGAAATGAAGAACCCATAATTGAACAAATTCGACCCCCTGTACAAGTGGTCGAAGAAAGAAATATAGGGGTAAGATTAAGGAATCAGGAAGTTCAGGAAGTTCAGAATGAACAACATAGACCAGTAATGATGGTGAATAGGGACCAAAATGCAGACGAAATTGTTCATAGAATTAGAAATGACAATTTAGTGGCAGAAAATAACCTCACCACCATGATCGAAAGAATAATGGCCCAGAATGGTTTAAATTCAGGATTTAGGAGGCCAAATTACACATCTCCTATTATAGACTATGTTCTGCAAACAGAATTACCCAAGGGCTTTAAAGTCCTTAAATTCATGAAATTTGCTGGAGACACGAGTGAATCAACAGTGGAACATATAGCGAGATATTTAACTGAAGCAGGGGATATAGCAAATAATGAAAATCTTAGGATAAAATACTTCCCAAGTTCTCTAACAAAGAACGCTTTCACTTGGTTCACCACCTTGCCCCCTGGATCTGTGGACACATGGCCTTATTTAGAAAGACTTTTCCATGAACAATTTTACATGGGTCAGTCTAAAATTAGTCTCAAAGAGTTAGCAAGCATTAAGAGAAAATTCACGGAACCAATAGATGAATATTTGAATAGGTTCCGTTTATTAAAATCTAGATGCTTCACAGTGGTCCCTGAACATGAATTGGTCAAAATGGCTGCTGGGGGCCTAGATTATTCCATTTGAAAGAAATTGAATACACAGTATCTTAGAGATATGGCCCAACTAGCAGACAGAGTTCGTCAGGTCGAAAGGTTAAAAGCTGAAAAAGCTAGGGCTAGTAAAAATCATAAGAAAGAGAGAATAGCCTACATAGAGGCTGAAGAGGAAAACATAGATGATTCTCAAGACCCTTATGATTTCGATCAGTTCGAAATAGATCTTGCAGAACTAAAGGAAGCACCCCCTTATGCTTGCAAAGTTCTGCTTCCTTCCAATGGAAAGGATTATGTCGAATGTGAAAGGAATGATAAATTCCCTAAGAAAATCTATACTTTCGATATAACTAAATGTGATGAGATATTTGATCTGCTTGTTAAAGATGGCCAGTTAATAGTTCCTCCTAACCTTAAGGTTCCTCCGTTGGAACAAAGGAAGAAGAGGGGCTTTTGTAAATATCACAACTTTTTAGGCCATAAAACCTCAGTGTTTTCTTTTCAGGGATCTGATACAAAACGCAATCAAAGATGGCAGGCTGAAGTTCTCAGACAAAGGGAAGAATCCAATGAAATTTGATATGGATCTGTTGTTGATGGCGGAGACTAACTATGCTGAACCTCTGGACATCAATGTAGTAGAGATTGCTGAGAGGGAAGTTGAATCGAAATTGGAAGTCGAAGAGGATGGGGACTTCATCTTGATCAAGAATGAAAGAGAGGCTACAGATGGCCTTCCAAAGGTACTCAAAGCAAAGATACTAAGTGACAAACAATTAACTGAGGCCATTGAGGGTCTCAGGATGAAATTTGAGGAAGTCAAAATTTCTGATGATCAAATGCTGGGAGTAAATATGGTGGACTTCGAACAGCCCAACGCTGAAATGGAAGAAGTCGAACGCTGTTTGGAGAGGGAGTGAGAGCAAAGAAGAGAGAACTTACCCAGAAAAGACGCGGGTTTGCGCGAATACCTCTTCCACTGTCATAAGAAAAACCAGGAAAAGCTGTTGTGCCCAAGGTGCAGCATCATCTGCAACCCCAGAATTGCTGCTGAGTTCGAAAGGTCCCAGCGTGAACGAACAGGGGTCAACTGGAGGCAAGACAACCAACTATACAGAGTCTATCCAAAAGCTGATGAAAGTCTGCTCGAATTCTTGGTTCGTTGCCACAAGATTGGAACAGAGTGTTTAATATGTCCCAGATGTGCAGCAGTGTATGATAAAGAGATGGCTGAAGCGTTCGAGAGAATTCCGTTTGCATCAGGCTGGGGGCACCAAGGCAGAATGCCTTCGAATCCTGTTAACACTGGCAGAAATATGTCAAGAAGGCTAGATAGCCCTTACCCTAGGGGAGCAAAGAGAGTTTCCTTCAAACTACCTGCAGAAATCCCCACTGACAGATGGCTGCAGGTGAACGTTGATAAGGGAAAAGGGAAGTGGCGCAGCTATGACCAAGGAGGCAGGACTGTGATGGCTTACAAGAGGCAATTCAATTCAAATAGGAGGGAAGAAATAAGACTGGAGAATTACAAAGGCAGAAATCCAATGTCTCGCTCTCAGTGGCGCAGACACCAGAGAAATAAAAAAGCAGAAAGGGATTCGAAGCCTATAGGGATAGGAGAATCTAGTACCAATAACCCAACATCAGTGAACCAGACTGGGGGCAAACCCCCAGTGTCCAGGAAACTTTTTTCACCACAAAAAGACACTGAAGAAAATAAGACTCAGAAGGAGGCTGCAAACGAAGAGGACTTGATGACTGATGACTTCGAATCGGAGGGGGAATCCTTCTTTAATGCAAACTGCAATGTAGTTTCAATGCTGCCTTGTGAGTACAATCAGGATACATAGGTTTATGCTGGTGAGGAGACTGATGAGGACGAAATGGCCAGACATAGGCCAGTATGTTATTATGTGATGAACAATGGAGTGGTCGAAGAGCAAAACGCTTTCTTCGAAAAGCCAGACGAAGGGATGAATAACCATATAAAACCCTTATTCATCAGGGCAAAGGTGGAGCAATATGGTGTGAACAAGGTTCTGGTGGATGGTGGAGTTGCTGTTAATTTGATGCCTCAATTCATGCTAAAAAGGATAGGCATGCAGGATTCAGATGTTAGACCTTACAATATGGTGCTTTCGAATTATGAAGGAAAGGTTGGCAAGACTTTGGGAGTAATACAAGTTAACTTGACAGTTGGTTCCCTCACAAGACCAACAATGTTTATGGTCATTGCTGCAAAGGCAAACTACAATCTGTTGCTTGGCAGGGAATGGATCCATGGAATTGGCGCAGTGCCTTATTCAATGCATCAAAGGTTGGTGTTGTGGAGAGATGATGGAATTGTCGAAAACATAGAAGCAGACCAAAGTTACTATATGACAGAAATCAACAATGTGGACAAAAGAAACTTCGATCGAAATATGGCCAACATAGGGCCATGTCACCCACCTGAGGAATATTTTGAGCCCAATGAGAACGCTTATTATTCTTTAACCCTTCGTCCCAATGGATTCCAATGGGATAGAGAAATCATGTGGAACGGGCAGGTGATTGAGGAAGATGGGGAGACTTCAACGATACGGCCAACTGGCTGGGCAAGCGAAGGTCATTATGACTGAGTCAAATTACTACCAAAAGATTTCGGCCTATCTGGCTGAGAACAAACGAAGAACGGCTCTCGAAGCCGAAATATAAAACATGGCTATCGAAGCCATAGATAAAAAAGAAATAGCAAATCCTGAGGGAAATCACTCACCCCCACCATGTGATGGACAAACTTCTGAACTATTGGATCAACGGCTAGATGCCATTTATGATCAAGAGCCCTTGGGGTTCGAGAAGGATCTAGAGTCAAAAAGCGCCAAGATGTTGGCGCAAGATCCTTTAGAGGAAGTTGATATTGGGGATGGCGTCGAAAAAAGAGTTACGTACATCAGTGTGAAACTCAGTCCCAGTCTAAAAAGCAAGGTGGTTGAAATGCTCAAACAAAACAGAGATTGCTTCGCCTGGGACTACGACGAAATGTCTGGTTTAAAGAGGGAACTGGTAGAACATAGGCTTCCAATCAAGGATGGCAAGAAGCCCATCAAGCAGATGCCTAGACGATTCACTCCAGCAATCCTCTCAAAAATAAAAGCAGAGGTAGAACGGCTCCTTTGATGCAAGTTTATCAGGACCACAAGGTACGTAGAATGGCTTGCTAATATTGCACCTATTATTAAGAAAAATGGCTCTTTACGAATTTGCATAGATTTTAGGGATTTAAATACTGCTACCCCAAAAGATGAATATTCCATGCCTATAGCAGATATGCTGATTGATTCTGCTGCGGGTTTCGAATACCTGAGTATGTTAGACGGATACTCTGGATATAATCATATTTTTATTGCTGAGGATGATGTTCCCAAAACTGCATTCAGATGTCCAGGCGCCTTAGGCACTTATGAATGGGTAGTAATGCCCTTTGGACTAAAAAATGTTGGGGCAACATATCAGAGGGCAATGAACACCATTTTCCATGATTTCATTGAATCATTCATGCAGATTTATATTGATGACATAGTAGTCAAATTTGTTTCTGATGAGGATCATTTGGCTCACCTTTGCCAGTCATTCGAAAGAATGAGAAAACATGGTTTAAAAATGAATCCTCTTAAATGTGCTTTCTTTGTTCAGGCTGGGGATTTCCTAGGCTTTGTGGTCCACAAGAAGGGGATCGAAATTAACTTGAACAAGACGAAGGCTATTATGGAGACAAAACCTCCTTCAACAAAGAAAGAGTTGCAATCTCTATTGGGTAAAATTAACTTTTTAAGGAGATTCATATCTAATTTGAGTGGGCGAACTCAGGCTTTCTCTCCACTCCTCTGTCTCAACCAAGGGAATTTTGAATGGACGGTGCAGCATCAGGAGGCATTCGAGAAAATCAAAGCCTATTTGATGCATCCTCCTATACTTGCACCCCCTTCTAAAGATAAGCCAATGATACTGTATATCTATGCCTCCAATGTAACTATAGGTAGTATGTTGGCCCAAGAAAATGATGATGGCGTCGAAAGAGCCATCTACTATCTTAGTAGGGTCCTAAATAAAGCAGAGACTAAGTATAGTAGCATTGAAAAACCATGCCTCTGTCTGTATTTCTCTTGTACAAAACTTAAATATTATATTAAACCAGTTGATGTTTATGTTTCATCTCACTTTGTTGTTATTAAACATATGCTTTCAAAACCAATCATGCACAGCAGGATTGGCAAATGGGCTTTAGCGCTCACTGATATAATTTGGCCTTCAAGCCTTTAAAGGCTATGAAAGGACAAGTAGTTTCAGATTTCATAGTGGATCACTCTGTGAGTGAGGACTTCGTGTTAGATTATGTTGAGATCCACCCATGGAAATTATCCTTCGATGGGTCAACACATAAACACGGAAGTGGTGTTGGAATCCTTATAATTTCTCTGAGGGAATTCCAACAAAATTCAAGTACAAGTTAGAAGGCCCTCCCTGTTCGAACAACGAAGCTGAGTATGAAGCATTAATTGTTGGGCTTGAAGCTTTGTTGGAATTAGGGGCAACCAGAGTCGAAATTAGTGGAGACTCAGAGCTGGTCATCAAGCAGATAACCAAAGAATACAAGTGTATCAAAGAAAATTTGATCATGTACTTTGTTATTGCTAACAGATTACTCAAGAAATTTGAATATGTGGATATAAAACATATTCCCAGAATTGGTAATCAGGAGGCAAATGACTTGGCTCAAATAGCCTCAGGATATAAGACATCTAAAGAAAAACTCAAATACCTCATAGAAACAAGAGGCAGAATAATGGATACCAAATTATCACCATTAGACTTGGAAAATTCGAAACTTGGTTATGCAGATCAGAAAGAATTTGAAGTGCTAAATATTGATACTTTGGCAGATACAGATTGGAGAAGTCCTATAATAAATTACTTGAAAGAACCTTCAGTAAGTACAGAGAAAAAAATCAAATATAGGGCTTTGTCTTATGTGCTAATAGGGAATGAACTTTTTAAGAAAACCCCAGAAGGAATCTTACTCAAATGTTTAGGAGAAAATGAAGCATATTTATCATTGTCCAGTGTGCACAGTGGGGCATGTGGGCACATCAAGCAGGTCACAAAATGAAATGGTTGTTGTTTCGATATGGAATGTATTGGCCCACTATGCTCAAAGACTGCATAGAATTTGCTAAAGGATGCGAGGAATGCCAAGTTCATGCAGGTATTCAACATGCTCCTGCAAGTGAGTTACATTTAATTGTTAAGCCTTGGCCTTTTATAGGATGGGCATTAGATCTAATTGGTGAAATTCGACCAACATCATCCAAAGGACAGAAATATATCCTTGTGGGTATAAATTATTTTACAAAATGGGTCGAAGCAATTCCTCTAGTGAATGTTGATCAAGAGGCTATTATGGAATTTGTCCAGAAGAAAATAATTTACAGGTTTGGAATACCAGAAAGTATCACAACAGATCAAGGTTCAGTTTTCACAGGGCGAAAAATGCAAGAGTTTGCAAGAGAAATGGGATTTAAGTTACTCACGTCAACCCCTTATTATGCTCAAGTTAATGGAGAAGTGGAAGCAGCCAATAAAGTCATAATAGGGTTGATAAAGAAACATGTAGGACGAAAGCCAAAGAATTGGCACAAAACTTTGGACCAAGCTTTGTGGGCATGTCGAACATCTCCTAAAGAAGCAACGAATACTACTCCGTTTCGACTTACATTTGGACACGACGCAGTACTGCCAGTCGAAATACATTTACAGTCAGTGAGAATCCAAAGACAAAATGAGATACCAGCTGGTCAATATTGGGAAATGATGATGAATGAATTAGTGGACGTGGATGAAGATAGGCTACATGCTTTAGAAGTTATGAGAATACAGAAAGAAAGAGTAGCCAGAGCATACAACAAAAGAGTTAAAAGTAAGTTGTTCTCAACTAATGATCTGGTATGGAAAGTTATATTACCTATGGATAAAAATAATAGATTATTAGGTAAATGGTCACCCCATTGGGAGGGTCCCTTTCGTGTTTTGAAAACATTTTCGAATAATGCTTATGAAATAGAAGAATTAGCAGAAGATAGAAGAATCTTGAAGGTAAATGGGAAATACTTAAAAAGGTATAAGCCATGCTTGCAAGAGGTTAGAATCACTGCAGGATAATTAAAAAAATATATATATAAAACAAATAATAAAGCCAAAATGGTATTATATAAATGTCAAAATGGTTGTGTTCAATCCTTAACAATAAAAAAGCATTAACAAAATACATTCGAAAATCAGAAAGGGGCGTTTCGTTTCAGCTTAGCAAACTTGCTCTTGCATAAGTTGATTTTGCATTGGGTGGAATTTCTGACGCTTTCGAGCCCCTTGATCTCTTCGCTTATTCCTTCAGCTACCTCCATCTGTTGAAGACTTTGTGTGACAAGATTTTCAAGTTCTTTGTCATCAACAGGCTTCAAGGTTGCCTGCTCATTTCGAGCACCCTCAATCTTCTTTTTGAGTTCTTCAATCTGGGATTCCCAAAATAAGATTGATCGAGCCAAAACATCATGCTTGTCTTGGGCCTGGATTTTAGCACGCTCCAACTTCTCTGCTTCTTCAGAAAGTCTTGAAGTTTGGTCATAAGCTTTAGACAAAGCCTCTTGTTTGGTTCGAATTTTAGCCTCAGCATCATTAACCCTAATATATTCACTGCTAACCTCATTGAGTAGGATTTGAATATCATATATGGTCTCACTTACTTCAAGTGGACAGATGCTAAGATCTATCTGAGAAAGCAACTTCTTCATTGAAAAATAGGCTGCAGTATCTGCTTTTAGAATGGTAAAAATGTAAGCCTCAAGAATAGTTTTATTGACTTGTTGAAGAAGTTGGTCGAGAGAAGTAAGAGGGGCACTATCCTTTGTTTGGCTCGAATCTTCAGATTGATTTTTGCTAGAATAAGAATCCCATTGAGCTAGCATTAACTGGATATATTTCAGGGGATTACTCCGTTTTAGCTCTTCTTTTTGTTCCCCAGACAAGATTGGAGGATCTGGGTTTTTAGTGAAAATAGTCCCAGTAGGAACGGGAACTTCCACCTCTTCTTGCACCATCTCATCTTCTTCAGCATCTGCGAAGTAACGACTCACAGTATGTGTTTCGCTCTCCTCTTCAGATTGGTCAGCAAAATGCACCCTTCTGGGAGAGGAGTCGCTAGGATTGTCGATGATGGGAGTTTCGAACATTGTGTCTGGTTCGCCAGCTACAGGGCCCTCTATCGAAGGAGGCGAAGTTGCTTGTTGTTCTAAAGCTTCAACCAATGGATATGAGGTTGCTTGTTGATCCAAGGCTTCGACGGTCCCTACAGGAGTAGCAGCAGTGGACGAACCTTTATTTAAAACAGCTTCGTTGAAATATTCTGGTTGAGGAGAGGCTGTAGGTTTTGAAGCTTGGCCTTGATTGGTAGGAGGATCAGAAGAAGCAAAAAGAACGCTCTACGCAGAAACAAAGGGTTAACATAAAGAAGGTTACATAGTCAATCTAAAAAGCATTAAGTGAGATTTACCTTTGGTTCATCAGAAGATGCATTGCTACCAATGCGTTCTAAAATTACGTTCTTCGAAGACTGAGACTTCGAAGGTCCTTTGGATTTGAGCTTGGGAGCAGTCACATTCACTTTTCTTTTTGAAGGATTGGCAAGTTGAGAACCTTCGCAGATTTGTTGGTTTTCTTTTTCTTTTTTCGTTTAAGAGGAGAAATGTCTTCATCCTTTTCTGATTCATTTTCAGAATGGGCACCATCGTGTCTTTGTTTCTTAGGAGACTTGGGAGGTAATCCACTCTCCTGGAGAAATGAAAAGAATAATTAGTCAATTTAAAAAGTAATTTCGACAATAAGAAATGAGTGAGCTAAGTGTTACCGTTTTCTTTTTTGAGGAGTCATCTTCTTGTTCAGAAGGAGGATTTTCAGTATTGGTTATTGGCGCTTTCAAAGAAGAAGTTGAGCCTGCCTTGGGTGCAACTTTATCCTTTTTCAAAGATTTTAGATCAACAGCTGAAAAGAATATGAAATGGTCAAGTTTAAAACAAAGTTTAGAAAGAATAAGGGAACTTCGATTTTCTTCAGTTCCGCACCTTCGCCGTGTTGAGATGTGATAGACATGGCTGACAAGTCATAGCGAAGGTTCCCTCTGATATTGTCTAAATCACGCTTAGCCCATGTTACCCTTTGGGCAGGTTTTTTGGCATCATTTTCATATATACGAAAAATGTTCCCACAAACAACCACCAGGGATACGGAGGAAAAAAGGCTAAAGCCAGTTCTGAAGTAGGTAGGTTTGGAAATTTTGGTGGTTGGTGTTTAAAAGCCCACCAATACCTATCTTCAGGTTTTACATAAGGAGGAAATCGAACTTTTGAAAGTTGTTTTTCAAATTTTTCTTTCAAAGTTTTTGCTGCTTCGCAGACAGTTCGATGTATTTCCATAGGATTATAGACAATTTCGAAATATTTTTGGAAGGCTCGAATTTCCTTGACATGAGTAAATCTACCTTTTTTGACATGCTCCTGCATAAAGGAAAAAGTTGTCGTCAGTTGTTGTTGAATTTGGCTGGTGCTGAACATATTCTTCGAATAATAAGCCGTCCACCAAGTATAAAAATCTTTTGTCATATAAAAGGAAGAAGTAAAGAAGACTAATGAAAAGTCAGCAAAGCCAGCATATTTCTTCTGTCGAGTTTCGATTTCTTTGAAGGAGTAAGGTACCCCTGCTAAACATATCTCCATTTTCTTGTTGAAGAGAGGCTCAGGTAGAATTTGGCATAGTCCGAATTGACGGGCCACGAAATTGGGTTGATAAGCAAGGATACACACTTGGCTCTTCACAGGCGTGATCCTAGAAATAATAAGCCTAGGGTTAAAAAAGGCACACCAAATGTCCCAGATTATTTCTTCTTCGATGGCTTGTTCAAGGGGCATGGTAAACCAAGTTGGACCACAGTTTCGATTGGCAAAAGGGGGCCATTGAAGGGTCGAACCTATGTCTTTTAGAGAAAATCATTGTGTAGTTAACAAAACATGTCTTGAAATTTTCTCTTTCATCATTTGGGGTTAGTTTTAACAACCTAGTGCCTTCAATGCTGCGATTTACAAAGTCAGGATGTTCTTCATTAATAACCCCAAAGGTTGATAGAGATGGTTCGAAAGTTGCATTTAACCAAAGCTGCAATAGCCAAAAGGGGCCAGCGAGAAGCAGATTAGTGCCAGCTTCGTAAGTTTTCAGTTTCGAAACTGCAGCACCTATGCTTTCATATAAGCTTGTTAGCAGTAACTCACTGATGCACACCCTTCGACCATGATGAAGTTGATTTGCGAGGGTGATGAATCTGCTAGCAACTTGTAGAGACTTGTTGCAGAAGACGTATTTTGATAGCCATAGCGCCAGAAAATCTATATGCTCGACATCAGAAACCTCCTCCTCAGCAGAGTGATTGAAATTAATGTATTTTGAGAAGTTGGCATTCTTGACATCAAAGTCAATAAGGTTATCTGCATCTTCATTTGGATCAAAAGTTTCCCCAATAGGGGAGAGTCCAGTGATAGCAGCAATATCAAAAAACGTGGGTGTCAGCATTCCACAAGGGAGATGGAAGGTATTATAGGTGTTATCCCAAAAGTATAAGGAGGCTAGCAGGAAGGGTTGGCTATAACTAAAACCTAATTTTGACATTCGAATCAGATTTAGGATGCCTATACTTTCCCATTCCTGGGATTTCTTATTTTCAACTTTCGAAAGCCAGTCTTGGTATAGTTGATCTGAGGAGGGACATGAGCGAAAGGGTTTGAAATTCCCAGTAACATAGTCCATGCAAAAAACGTCCCTCATAGGTTTTGACGTTTCTGTTTCACACGTTTTCTCTTTTAGGGTTTTGGACAGCCTAACAACCGATTCATCTTCCTTAAGTGTTAAAGGGGTGGATTTATTAACAATGGGTTTGGTTTTGGAATACGCGGGAAAAAATACCTTTGTTTTTTCTAAACGATCCGTAGAGATTAGGAGACCCATAACTCCTAGGGTTATATCAAGAACAGTAGTGGGAATGATTACCTGAGAAGCATAGATGGCCTTTTGTTCTTGAGTGAGTTTGGGGGTTGAGATGAACTCTTGATTATCAAGATTGATAATCTTGCTTGCTGGTTTGAGAATGGAGGGAGAAGCTTGCTTGGACTTTCCAGACTTCTTGGATGAAGAAGTTAGCGCTGAAGACATTGTGAGAATCAAAAAAAAATTCTGAAAATAAGAAATCTGGTTGTTTGAAGGACGAGCAAGTTTGGAAAAGTTGGAGTGAAGAAGATGAAGTATTTTTATAGCCTTCCTCAAAGGTTTAAAGGTTGTTGACCTTTGGAAAAAGGTGAGATACGTGTAACTCCCTCATTGGAAAGAGAAAAGGTGGATTTTTTTGAACTTCCTAGGGAAGTGATGTTTTGCTTCTAATTATTAGATATAACTGTTGTGATTGCACGTTTTGGTATGATGATTGGATGTTTTGCAGAAAGTTGGACACTTACTCTGCCATCGTGTGCAGTATTGTCATCATGAGTTTTGATACTCTCGAAATAGCATGGATAAATCAAAAACAAGTATTTCTTTATATCTATCGAAATACATGTTCTTGAGGGGCAATTTGTTAGCTGGCTATTTCGAATAAAGAAGAAACCACTATCAAAACAATATTTCGAATAAACACCCAAGGAGGTTGATATCAAAGTTAAATATTGGTGGGAAATATGGAACCATTGTTCTAAAGGACTCTTCGATTTCCAGTGATAGATGATGGATTTCGATTTGGATTTTTTAGTGTTTAAAATATAAAGAGTTCCTTTATGCAAGGGTGCCAGAATTGGAAACGGTCTAGGCAATTGGTTTATTTTGAAACGAAGAAAATTAGTAAAATGCTTCGATTGGCACAGGTTTCGAATTTCAAATAAGAGCGCCATTCTTAGAAGACGCGTGGAAATCAGCAAACGAAAGAAACCTGCATGCTTCGAACGTGGCATGATTTTAGAGTAGGACCGTTAGGGTCAGGACACTATAAATAGGTGTTTTCATGTTAGATTTAAGAGGTTCATTTTTCATGTACTAAAAAATCTCAAACACTAAAATTACCGTGATTCAAGGGAAACGAGTTAGAAGACAAAATGTATGTATTGAACATCATGATTCTTTACAATTTCAATACAAGTCTTTTCATATTTCGTTCACTTTTACAGTACTTTTGCACTTAAATCTTTCGATTTCTTTGTATTTCCTTGTTTTACTTGCTTTCACACACATTTTTATCTCTTTAGAAACTTTATTCTTACTTTATCCTTTTATTCAAATACTTCATATTTCCAGAAACTATTACATTCTCAGAAACTCCTTGTCTTTACATGCAAGTATTAAATCTTAAGTCTAATTCGAAGCCTTTCGTTTATACATTCAGTCAGTTTATTTCCATAGACAGTCTTAGAGATATTTCTTAAGAATCTCACATCCAACACTAACATACAATATAAATTCATCAAGATAATGGGTATGAACATAGAAATGAGTTATGACACATGTGTCCTAGGATCAATTTAGTCGATCCTGCAAGTAACCAATAATAATCAATAAATTGGAAGACTAGAGGTTGTTTACTAGAAATCACTGTAAACAGCGGGCAACGGCGGGCACGGCTGCAGCTTTTGGTCGATGCGCTGGTAGGAATCCTCGGGCGCGCGCTCCTTGAAGAGTTGCTTGGATTGGGCCTTCGTTCTTGCTCTTGGGCCAGGGCGGTCCCAGTCCAGAACAGGAGCCCCCCAAGTCGTGGCTCCTGGAGCAGGAGTTATGACTTGACCTCATCTCGCCTTTGCCACGGGGTCTGATGCCCGGCCCAGGATATTTGCTTCCCCGTGATTGCTCGAGGAGTTTCTCATGAGTTGCATTCGTGGGGCAATCCTTTTTGAGGCGTGCTCGGGGGATTCTTTGCGGGATGTGTTCGTTGGGTACACGAGGCAACCCTTGGGAACCGTGACGCCACCCTAGTGAAAGTAGAGCCATCATTACCTAGGGGAGTAGACGTCGAGGAGGGGAAGCTCGTGGTTCCCCGGGGCGATGTTTCAGATTCCATGTCATCCCTATAAATAGGATCCTTGGGTCCCATAATCTGTTTTTCCTCTTCGCGCTTCTCCTTCTTCCTCTGCCTTTGTCGCCGCTGTTTTTTCAGAACTTCGCAAGATTACTGTACCTACCTCTGTGGGTTCTCTTCACCGCCTCCGTACATCCTTCCTGACTTCCAAGTAAGCGTTTATCCCTCATATTTTTCTCTGTTGTAGGTAATTTTTCCGTTATTTGGATGTTAGAAACCTGCATCTGGGATTAGCGCCTGGTACATTCGTGTTCATGCCCGGCATATTCATGTTTATGCCCGGTAAACGCATAGCTTTAGGTATGTGATTCGCAATGCTGCCCGGGATCTTCATGGTTTTGGGAGAATAACCTATGATACTGCCCGGTAAACCCATAGTTCTAGGTTTAGGATTCATGATATTGCTCGTCATATTCATAGTTTAGGTCGACGTACCCATGGCTGGCCGGGATGTTGGCTCGCTAGGAAGTATGTAGGACAACTCGTCGTGGTACCTTAGCGTCGGGGAGGCGAAACCAGGATCTTGTTCGAGTCCTCAATGTTTTAACGCGCGTGGAGTGTGTCTTGATTTGTCGTGCACTACTTCCCATCAGTTATGGCGAGCATATGGATTTACTCTCGAATTTCACCGGTTTCCTGTGCCTTGCAGGTAAATGTCTGACGAACCGGAGTCTTTGGGGCGTAATGAGGTCGAGGACTAGAGTGCCGAGGAGAATGTAACCCTAGTTGACACCGTTGATGATCCTTCGCTGGATTGGGTGGACGTCGAGCCCCGAGGAATTGCCTCGGCATATAGTCGGCGTAGTCAGAGCGCCTACACTATCGTCGAGCATGGCGGTAGTCAACCGGGCTTCTAGAAGAACTTTGTTGTCACAAGGCCGTCTCTCGATGCGCATATTTGTTCGGAGTTCTCTAAGTATGGTTTTCCCATGTATGAAATCGCGTTCAAGGACCTCGGCCTTAAGCTCCCCTTCAGTGATTTCCAGGTCGGGGTATTCTGCCATCTGGACTTGGCCCCTGATAACACGAAATTGTATCGTTTATTTTCCATGAAAATTACCCGTTTTGTATTATTTTGACCCGATTAACTCCCGAATATTTCGAGTTTGTCATTACTTTTTGCAGGTATTCATAACTCAGCTCAAAACAGAAGAAAACATGAAACAATGCAAGAAAACATCGAAAGAACAGAAGAAAAAGATAAATCTGTCAAAGAACTGCATTTTTGTAGCTGTGACGGTCGTAATGTAGCTGCCACGACCGTAAGCCAGTTTGAAGAGTGTTACGACCGTAACACAGTGGCCACGACCGTAACACGGGAAAGACCAAAGCTGCTCGTAACGCTCATGTAACGAACGTAATACGTATATCAGTTTACTTGGAAAATGCAGAACATGGCAAGCATAACAGAAGGAGTTTCCAAACTCCTTAATTCTCTCCAGTCAAACTCCACGTTCACCATTTCTTCCTCAACTACTCACGTTCCTACATTTTTGGAGATTTTGAAGGAAAGCTTAGTTACAAGTTTTCAAACCAACTGCCAGAATTTATTCTTCTATAAATACCTCAACATTGAACGTAAAAAGTACAGAGTTTATTACAGCTTACTTGTGTCGAAGCTCTGCCAAAATCAAAACCAGTATTATTTCAGTTATTATTTTCCAGCATTTGTTTATTTCAATTCTTTTAATTCCACTGTCCAAGTAATAATTTCCAACATCAGGGAATTATTATTATAGTTTAGGATTTATCATTCAAGCTTCAGAATTTGCCATATTCCCGATACCAAGTCCGAGTTTCCGATTTGTGGAAGAAGGATTGAAGTATTGGCTTTACTGTCAGGTTTCTATATTGCAATTGTATTAAATTCATTTTAATTAATTAATTAATGCATGCTTATTATTTATTATTTATAATGTCCAATTTATATTTGTTTGCTTTTATTTACAGTATGTTTATTATAATTTCCATGGCTAGCTAAACCTTTAGTGTCGGTATGGGATAGTAAGAGACATTAGGCATCTGATCAAACTTAGGCTAAAACTTTAATCAACTTAACTCTGGTTATAACTTTTTATGCTTAATAATAAAATCTTTGTTACGAAAGTAAGAAGAGTAAATAGGTTAGATCGAGACCACGAAAGTGTGAGGTTTTTAACCGGATAGCTAAAGTTAGGCATTTGATTTAAATACAGTGAAAGCGCTTTAAACCAAATTAGAATTAATTAAGTTTCCAAAAAATACTTCTAAACACTTATAGGCTAGCGAAAGCAGGTATAGGGCTTTAGACGTATAATCCGAGATAAGACCATGAAAGTGTGAGTTGAGGGTTTTTAAACTGATTAATTCTACAGATAAACCAAGTGGACCATCCTTATATGCCTAGGTCCGATTAGATCCTTTAGGTCGACTCTATTGCATACCGATCGTTCATTTTATAATTACTTTAAAATCAATTAATTTACCTTCCTTAATTTTCCCAAAACCAACGTGACAATTTCCGCCTTAGCTAAACCAACCTGTTTTACAACACTAGCGTGATTACAAAGTTCTTGTGGATTCGAAAATCTGTTATTACTACCGCGATAGGCTGTGCACTTGCAGTTAAGATACCGTCAGACATTAAGTCGATCGCAGACCCCATCAAGTTTTTGGCGCCGTTGCCGGGGACTTTAGTTTAGTCACTAGTGTAATCTGAAAACAACGTTGTCTAGACTAAGGTAACTTTTTATATTTCCCTCTGTGTATGCCAAACACTCGTTCTCAAAACGAGCCTTTGCGTTTACAAATTAACGATATCGAGCGTTACTTAAGATTAAGACGCCGAATTCAAGAATACCGATCTCTCAATAATCTTCCTCCAACTAAAATTCCTGATATCCCGTTATCAGAATCTATCAAAGAATCGATAATGGCTGACATACCAAATCCGCCTCGCGCTCTTAAGGACTACGCAGTTCCTTCGCAAGCGGAGCCTCATAACAGCATTGCCGCCCCTGCTATCGCTCGAAACGATTTCGAGCTGAAACCTTCGCTTCTATCCGCCGTTCAGCAGAACCAATTTTCTGGATCTCCTATTGACGACCCTAACCTACATCTGTCAGTGTTTGTGCAGTACGCAGACACTGTAAAAGCGAATGGTGTAAACCCCAAGGCGATACGATTGCGCCTATTTCCTTTTTCTTTAAGAGACAGAGCCCGAGCCTGGCTCCAATCCCTTCCTTCAAATTCAATCACCACATGGGATGAATTGAAAAAAGTCTTCTTGGCTAGATATTTCCCACCAAGCAAAACTGCTATGCTTAGAGCTAACATCAACGGTTTTAGACAAAAAGATAACGAATCACTTTTCGAAGCATGGGAACGTTACAAGGATAAGATTAGACTATGTCCTCATCATGGTTTAGAAGAATGGCTAATCATTCATACGTTTTATAACGGTCTGTTGTATAACACAAGAATGACTATAGACGCCGCTGCTGGTGGCGCACTGATGGATAAACCATATGCCGAAGCAAATCAACTTATCGAAAGTATGGCCCAGAACCACTATCAATGGGGAAGCGAAAGAGCTAACGTGGAGAAATCCCAAACCAAAGGTGGAATGTCTGAAGTGAATATCCTGGACCAAGTCAATGCTAAAGTGGAAGCTCTTACCCAAAAGCTAGAAAACCTTACCACTGCTCCTGCAGCTACCGTAGCTGCAGTTGTCCAAACTTGCGATCTATGTGGTCTTCAATCACATCTTGCTCCAGAATACCCACTTCTAACAGGAGTTCCAGTTGAACAAGCAAACTATGTACAAGGGAACCCTTATAGCAATACCTATAACCCTGGCTGGAAAAATCATCCGAACTTTTCATACAAAAGTAACAACGCGTTATACGCGCCTGTACAAGCTCCTGCCACACCACTCGGTTATCCAAAAGCTATCCCAAATCATCCTAGTAATGGACCTAATGCTCCTAGGAAATCTAACCTAGAAATCATGATTGAACACTTTGTTGCTTCCCAAGCTCAGACTAATAAAGACGTTATGAATCAAAATTTGCATACTAATGAGCAGATAAAACAATTAGCTAGCAAGGTTGATGCTTTAGCCACCCATAACAAGATGCTTGAGACGCAAATCTCACAAGTAGCTCAACAACAAGCATCTACTGCGGCACCAGCTGGAATTTTTCCTGGTCAACCACAGCCCAACCCGAAAGGACATGCTAATGATGTGATATTGAGAAGTGGAAAAGAACTCGACGGACCTGTTGACCCGAGACTAGAAAATCCAGCCATGTACCAAAAGCATAGCGAGCCGCCTGAACAAGCCAATGAACCTAGAGAAAAAGAAAAGGAAAGCGAAATGCAAGAGGCAGTGGAGCAAGAGAAGCCTTATGTACCTCCACCACCTTATAAACCACCAATCCCGTATCCTCAGAGACTTACAAATTCCAAAATGATGGGCCAGTTCAAGAAATTCGTTGAACTTCTGAAACAACTCAATATAACAATACCTTTTACAGAAGCCATCACTCAGATGCCCTCGTACGCTAAATTTCTTAAGGAAATTCTATCCAACAAGAAGAAGATAGAGGATAACGAAACAGTTACACTCACTGTCGAGTGTAGCGCGATCATTCAAAACAACATGCCTCCTAAGCTAAAAGACCCAGGTAGTTTCTCTATACCTTGTAATATTGGAAAATTTGTCATAGACAAAGCTCTATGTGACTTAGGAGCAAGAATTAGTGTCATGCCCTTATCTATTTGCAAAAAGCTAGAGATGGGAGAACTCAGACCCACGAAAATGTCCGTCCAATTAGCCGACCGATCGGTTAAATATCCTGTAGGTATACTGGAAAACGTTCCAGTTAGAATAGGTCAATTCTATATCCCTACCGATTTCATCATCATGGACATAACCGAGGACTCAGTTACCCCTATCATATTAGGAAGACCATTCCTAGCCACAGCTGGAGCGATAATTGATGTCAAGAAGGGCAGATTAACATTCGAAGTCGGAGAGGAAAAAGTGGAATTCATCCTCACTCAATTTCTACAAGCACCCGCCATGAATGACACATGTTATTTACTCGATATTATAGACGAGTGCGTGAGAGAAATGGAAGTTGAACAAACCACATATTCCGAAATAATGAAAATTGAAACCCCTTTGATATTCGAAGACGACAATTGGCAAGAACCATATAAAGATGACAGTTTAAGCGAAAGTCTAGCACTTACACCCGATCATATGCCATGTCCCAAGAAACCAAAACTAGAATTGAAAGTTCTACCTAAAAATCTACGATACGAATTCCTTGATACTGAACAAACTCGACCTGTAATAGTGAATTCCAGTTTAGGAACGCTCGAAACTCAAAAACTTTTAGACGTTCTAAGGAAATACCCTACTGCGTTAGGTTACAACATATCAGACTTAAAAGGAATTTGTCCTTCAATTTGTATGCACCGTATTCTATTAGAAGAGGATTGCAAAACCTCTCGAGAACCTCAAAGAAGAATCAATCCGATTCTAAGCACTGTAGTCAGAGATGAAATCAAAAAGCTAATGGAAGCTGGAATTATATACCCGATCTCCGACAGTAAATGGGTTAGCCCAGTGCATGTCGTACCTAAGAAAGGAGGTGTCACTTTCGTGAAAAATGCACAAGGCGAATCAATAACACAAAGAGTAGTTAGTGGACACAGAGTGTGCATTGATTATCGAAAACTGAACAAAGCTACTCAGAAATACCATTTTCCTTTACCCTTTATTGATCAAATGTTAGAACGATTAGCCAAACACTCCTATTTCTGCTATTTAGACGGTTATTCCGAATTTTTCCAAATTCTGATTCACCCTGATGATCAAGAGAAGACTACATTCACGTGTCCCTATGGAACGTTCGCGTACAGACGAATGCCATTTGGATTATGTAATGCTCCCGCAACTTTCCAACGATGTATGATGGCCATCTTCGCAGATTTCATTGACGACATCATGGAAGTGTTTATGGACGACTTCTATGTGTGTGGACAAAGCTTTGAAGGATGTATGTCTAATTTAGAAAGTATTTTAGAACGATGTGTGAAAGTAAACCTTGTGCTCAACTGGGAAAAATGTCACTTCATGGTCAGAGAAGGAATCGTACTTGGACATGTTATTTCTAATAAAGGAATTGAAGTTGATAAAGCTAAGATAGAAGTGATTAAAGAACTCCAACCACCAAAGACCGTTCGAGAGATACAAAGTTTTCTAGGACACGCCAGTTTTTACCGACGTTTTATTAAAGATTTCTCGAAAATTACAAAACCACTTACCGGTCTATTAATGAAGGATGCTGAGTTCATATTCGATGACGATTGTCTCAAAGCTTTTGAAACCCTTAAAGCCGCACTTATTTCTGCACCAATCATGCAACCGCTTGATTGGAGATTACCTTTCGAAATCATGTGCGATGCAAGTGATTACGCTGTAGGCGCAGTTCTTGGACAAAGGAAAGATAAGAAACTTCACGCAATTTACTACGCCAGCAGAACACTAGACTCAGCTCAGATGAACTACGCCACCACTGAAAAAGAACTTTTAGCCGTGGTCTTCGCGCTTGACAAATTCCGTTCTTACCTTGTAGGAGCAAAAATCATCATTTACACGGACCACGCTGCTATCAGATATTTACTTGCCAAGAAAGATGCAAAACCCAGACTCCTCCGATGGATCTTACTTTTACAATAATTCGACTTGGAAATTAAAGATAAGAAAGGAACCAAAAACGTCGTAGCGGATCATTTATCCCGTTTAGAAGGTATAAAACCCGAACAAGTGCCAATTAACGACGATTTTCCGTATGAACATCTGATAGCACATATGATAAGCGACCTGGCTCAATTGAATTCAAATAAACCAGAAGCTAAAGAAGTCGTGGAAGCCATCGACATGACCATAGGATTGCCTTGGTATGCTGACATCGTTAATTATTTAGCTGTCGGAGCGCTTCCACCTGACTTAACTTACCAACAGAAAAAGAAATTCTTCCATGATCTCAAGAGTTACTATTGGGACGAACCACTTTTATTTAAACGAGGACCTGGTGGAATTTTCCGCCGGTGTATACCCGATGAAGAAATAGAAAACGTCATTTCCCATTGTCATTCATCTCCTTATGGCGGACATACTAGCACCTCTAAAACGTGTGCCAAAATTCTCCAAGCCGGCCTTTTCTGGCCTAACATGTGGAAGGATGTCCACGTCGCCGTTAAAAACTGTGACCGATGCCAACGCACCGGTAATATCTCAAGACGCGACGAAATGCCTCAGAAAGGAATACTTGAAGTTGAAATCTTTGACGTTTGGGGAATAGATTTTATGGGACCTTTCCCATCTTCTTTTGGAAACAAGTTTATACTCGTCGCTGTCGACTACGTTTCAAAATAGATCGAGGCAATAGCTTCTCCTACAAATGACACACGAGTAGTGATGAAGCTTTTCAAGAATATAATTTTCCCGCGTTTTGGTGTTCCCCGACTTGTTATCAGTGACGGTGGATCTCATTTTATTTCGAAGACATTTGATAAATTACTATCTAAATATGGAGTGAACCACCGCGTAGCAACACCTTATCATCCGCAAACTAGCGGACAAGTTGAAGTTTCGAATAGAGAGATTAAACAAATATTAGAAAAAATCGTCGCGATATCTCGAAAAGATTGGTCATCCAAGCTTAACGAAGCTTTATGGGCTTATAGGACGGCTTATAAGACTCCTATCGGAACTACACCTTTCAAACTTGTTTATGGAAAATCATGTCATCTCCCGGTAGAATTAGAGCATAAAGCTTATTGGGCGATAAAGGCACTCAATATTAATTACATTGCTGCTGGCGAGAAACGAATCCTCGATTTACATGAACTGGAAGAATTAAGACTAGACGCTTACGAAAACGCTAAAATATACAAAGAACGGACTAAAAAATGGCACGATCAGCGTTTATCGCGGAAAGAATTTAGTGTGGGAGATGTCGTACTTTTATTTAATTCTAGACTTAGACTCTTCCCTGGAAAACTTAAATCTAGATGGTCCGGTCCTTTCGAAATTACAAGAGTTTTTCCTAGCGGAGCGGTAGAAATCAAGGATAGAAATAGCGCCCCGTTTATTGTAAACGGGCAGCGGTTAAAACAATATCATCGTATAGATAATAAAGATTATACGAATAAGCTTAAACTCGTAGAACTGCTACCTATTTCTCCCGACTAATCTTTCACTAGGCATTTCGTCAGGCTTATGACGTTAAAAACAACGCTTCATGGGAGGCAACCCATTTTATTTGTTTTTACCTGCTATTTTGTTTGTATTATTTGTTTTTGCTTGCTATATAAGTATTTTTCATTTTTTTTTTAAAAAACTTTTATGAAACTGCTGCTGATTTCAAATCAACTTTACTTGACACAGGATTTCTGAATAGTCTTTTTCTCTTTACTTTCTCCTCTACTCTGTTTCCCCGCTTTGTTTTTGCTATGGATCCTCCACAGACCTTTATGGAAACCACCTTTAGAGGTAGAAACCAACGAAGAAGATTTGAGGCTTTGTCTCAGCGAGCAATCAGTTTAACCCTGTATCATGATGTACCCACTATGGACTCTTTAGGCATTACTGACAGTGTTTACTACATGTTTAACCAGTTGGGATGGGAGAAAGCCCACCTGAAAAATAGGTTTGTCACTTACCGAGAGCTTACCCTTGAGTTCTTGAGTTCTCTAGTTTACATCCCTGAACACGGTGTTGGAGCCCAAAAAGGAATCATTACCTTCAGACTTTTTGTTATTGAGTTCACCTATAACCATAGGGACTTAGCTGCTTTATTAGGATTCCCCAGTGGACCCTTAGCTTTTACCACCCCTGAGGCCGATATATTGGATTTTGAGCTGGATTACTTCTGGGGTACTTTAACCGGAAACTATCACCCTGACCCAGAAAGTATGGATAACAATGAAATACATAACCTAGCCATCCGTTATTTCCATAGGATTCTTGCCCACACTCTGTTTGGAAAAGAACAAAATCAAAATGCTGTATCCAAGGATGAATTATCTCTGCTTTATTGTATGAACCTAGGACGCCCTGTCAATGCTGTCCCACTCCTGATGAAGACCTTTACCCGCATTAGTAAGGACCCTAATGTTCCTGTCAGTGTGGGAGGATTAGTTACAATGATTGCACATGCTCTTGGACCTCGTTGCCAACTTAATAACTGTGCACCATTTGGATCAATTAGGCCTATGAATATTAATTTCTGTTTTAACAACCGGATAATAGGAAATTTAGGCCCTGCACCTTATGATTACCTGATCAGAGACGAAGTTGTTACTCTTTTTACCCTCCCGAACCATGCCCGAATAAGTGTCCACAACCGCGAAAATTGGTTGTACGAATTGAATCCACCCGATCATCCTTCGACACCGGAAACACCACAATCATATTTTGTTGATAATAATTTCATGTCTGAAAACGAAACAGATCCTGAAACTCCTCCTGGTTATCATGACTTTACAAATATGGCTGAAGCACAAGCAGCCCCTGATACAAACCAAGGAGAATATACTACACAATTAAACACCATTCTGACCACTTTGGATGCTTATAAAACTGACATTGATGGAATAAAGAATGAATTGAAGACTATGCGTTTGGATCTTATTGGTTTAACTGACATCTCGGTGGAACAATTCTATAACATCACTCAAGCTTTGGAAATATTAAAAGAAAAGATTGGATGAAGTAGTTTATAGTTTCTTAGTTTTTCAGTTTTCAGTTTTTCAATTGTTTGTTTTTAGATTTTTCCCATTCTGCTTTGTTCTTAGTTAGTTTCAATTTTTTTGTTAAGTTACTGCATTTCAATTTACACGTCATTTATTTTCTGTCAAAAAGAACAAGTTACTCAATTTAAATTAATGCAATTGTTTGTTTTCAATTTTAAACTTACAATCATTATGCTGCTTACAATGTTTTATGGTTTTCTACTCTATTGCGAATTATATATGTTGGATTATATGTTGAATAAATTAATGTTGTGTTTATGTTGGAATGCCTGAGATGTTCTGCTGCTATAAAAATATACTCTGTGCAATTGTATTGTGTTCTGTTCTGTGAAAAACCAAAACTTGTAGCTGCCACGATCGTCATCTATCCCCCACGACCGTAACGCGCCTTTCAGAGCATTACGCTCGTCAGCCATGTGTTACGAGCGTAACACGGGTTACATCAGTAACCCTGTTAGCAGAACGTTCCCTTTTCCTGCACCCTTCTCTCTTCTTCTTCCATAACTCCCCATTAACCCCATTCAACCCACCATTAATCCCTATCAATTTTCAAACTTCCACTATCTCTTTCCACCATATATACATCCATTACCCGTATCATCTTCTCATTCTCTCATTCACCAACCAAGACCCATTTTCACTCAAACACTTTGCATGCAAATGGCGAACAATCTCATTCCTGGCATTACCCTACGAAATGGCGAAGCAGGTGAAACTTAGCGGACACGGTTCCTAAAGTTCCAACGCCGAGGCATCCACCCTACGAGGTTCGTCGACATTGACTGCCTCCGAAACCTCGGGTTGCTTGAAAGTGTCCAACACCTACTACAAAGTGTCAACCTTTGGACGCTATGTAGCCAGCCACAACCGACGTACGAGACTCTCACCCTTGAGTTTCTCAGTTCATTTTGCTACATTACTCCAAACGGTGCAAGAAATCAACTTACCGGTGTGGTAAGGTTCCGAATTTTCAGCACCGAATACGAATTCCCTCAGAACGCATTCGGTCGCCTACTTGTCTTCTGTACTGATGAAGGCACTCACCTACATGTGCCTGACACTTTTCATGAAGAATCCTTCAACATGTGGCATAGCTTGACCAATAATCGGGCTGATTCATACGATCACCTAAATGCCACCCAAATCCACAACCCCGCCATTCGCTACTTCCACCGCATCCTATCCAACACAATCTTTGCAAGGGATAGCAACCACAAGCTCAACTCAAAGGAGCTATTTTTCATGCATTATGCATTCTCGGGTCAGAAAATTAATGTCGCACCTTTCCTCCTGGCTCATATTCACTCCATCTGCACCAGAGGCGGCAAACCTTTCTATTTCGGAGGGCTTGTCACTTCTCTTGCTTTAGCACTAAACCATGGTGACACCCTTGTTCATCTGCCATCCCGACCACCGGTTCTGCTTACTTTGGATCATTGCAAATCGTCCCACCTCATCCACGAGCGGGACGATGGAAGATTTCATCCAGTGATACAAAACCGAGTTTACACTAATATTGTTTTGCCTTGCAGGGACAGAATCGACCCTCAGAACCGAGCCAACTGGCTATTTAACTCTGAAGGCCCTGCTGCTGCTCAAGAAGAACCTCATGTCGGCCCCGCTGATGAGATGCAGGAAGAAATGGATTGAGCTGCTCCCGCGCCTGACATTCCTGAGTCGTCCTCTTCTGCACCACCTCCTTTTACTATGGAGGACGTCCTTAGAGCCCTCCATCAGCAAAATCAGATGGCTGTAGCTCTTGAAAGGAAGAATCAGGAGTGTTTCGACGCCTTACATCAGCAAAATGTCCAAATCTTGAGTGGTCAACGCTCGACAAATGAAAGGCTTGATGAAGTGCTATGCGAGCTTAATGCTTTAAGGATGGATGTTACATCTCTTGGACCCCAGGACACTGACCCTGAAGCTACTCCTTCCAGAGGGTCACGAACCCGAAGCCGCCGTGGTCGCCAGTAGTTTTTCCTTTTCTTGTTGTTTTCCTTGTTTTTCCGATGTATTTTTCATTTAACCTCGCCATTATATCATAACATTGAGACAATGTTTGATATAGTGTGGGAGGAGTACTGCATTCTTAATTTCAGAACGAGTAATTTCATTCCTATTTCAGTTATATTTCGTTATTTCATTTTCTCCCCGTTTTATTTAGCCATACCAAAAATTTTCGCCTTTTATATTCGCATAACCGTTAGTTACCTACTTTAACTGAAATCTTAGTTAGAAGGCCGAGAGCGATCCAACGGGAACTATGCGATTATGACACCTTCGACTCTCTACTTACGCGAATCGTCTCCATTTTCGTTATACCGATACTTTGAGTTTTGAATCTTAAATTAGCCCCTAGTAGTTTATATTAGCAGTCAGCACCAATCTTAACACAATCCACGTGGAAAGTCGATGAACATAAGTGGATGATCTTGCAAATTGATTTAAATAGAATGTTACATGCTTTAAGGAAATAGACATTGCACCAATTAAATTGGGCGATCCTCACCCGATCGTTTAATCCAACGGATGCAAAAGCTTCTACTAAGTAACATAAGAATCCATTGTCTAGGTGGTTCGGAAGCGTCTGGTACTGAACTCGGTAGGGCAGACTACGGTCTGATCCCCCGCATCTTGCAATTGGATAAAAGAGGTTGCCACATAATTGTGCCAGAAACCGTCGTGTTTTGATCAGAACCACTAACCGGCTATTCCACTACGTGTGTGCAAGGATAATGGGCTTAATGTGATTGCGCAAGAACGAAACCGGGTGAAATATGAACGAGAAACCTTGAGTTGAATTATAACGGTATAATTGGACGTTTCGTTTAAAATGGATAGTCGTCGACTAGCTTGTTGCTTGTGTCATTTACGTATCGTTGTGGTTTCATTCGATTTTCTCGGCCGAACTAACTTAGGATTTCTTGAAATTATTTGAAAACGAAAGGTATACTAGTTATGTGCGTTTATAAAAACTTGTCCGATATTTTCAATTTGATTATTTTGCTTGAGGACAAGCAAAGGTTTAAGTATGGGGGAATTTGATAACACGAAATTGTATCGTTTATTTTCCATGAAAATTACTCGTTCTGTATTATTTTGACCCGATTAACTCCCGAATATTTCGAGTTTGTCATTACTTTTTGCAGGTATTCATAACTCAGCTCAAAACAGAAGAAAACATGAAACAATGCAAGAAAACATCGAAAGAACAGAAGAAAAAGATAAATCTGTCAAAGAACTGCATTTTTGTAGCTGTGACGGTCGTAATGTAGCTGCCACGACCGTAAGCCAGTTTGAAGAGTGTTACGACCGTAACACAGTGGCCACGACCGTAACACGGGAAAGACCAAAGCTGCTCGTAACGCTCATGTAACGAACGTAATACGTATATCAGTTTACTTGGAAAATGCAGAACGTGGCAAGCATAACAGAAGGAGTTTCCAAACTCCTTAATTCTCTCCAGTCAAACTCCACGTTCACCATTTCTTCCTCAACTACTCACGTTCCTACATTTTTGGAGATTTTGAAGGAAAGCTTAGTTACAAGTTTTCAAACCAACTGCCAGAATTTATTCTTCTATAAATACCTCAACATTGAACGTAAAAAGTACAGAGTTTATTACAGCTTACTTGTGTCGAAGCTCTGCCAAAATCAAAACCAGTATTATTTCAGTTATTATTTTCCAGCATTTGTTTATTTCAATTCTTTTAATTCCACTGTCCAAGTAATAATTTCCAACATCAGAGAATTATTATTATAGTTTAGGATTTATCATTCAAGCTTCAGAATTTGCCATATTCCCGATACCAAGTCCGAGTTTCCGATTTGTGGAAGAAGGATTGAAGTATTGGCTTTACTGTCAGGTTTCTATATTGCAATTGTATTAAATTCATTTTAATTAATTAATTAATGCATGCTTATTATTTATTATTTATAATGTCCAATTTATATTTGTTTGCTTTTATTTACAGTATGTTTATTATAATTTCCATGGCTAGCTAAACCTTTAGTGTCGGTATGGGATAGTAAGAGACATTAGGCATCTGATCAAACTTAGGCTAAAACTTTAATCAACTTAACTCTAGTTATAACTTTTTATGCTTAATAATAAAATCTTTGTTACGAAAGTAAGAAGAGTAAATAGGTTAGATCGAGACCACAAAAGTGTGAGGTTTTTAACCGGATAGCTAAAGTTAGGCATTTGATTTAAATACAGTGAAAGCGCTTTAAACCAAATTAGAATTAATTAAGTTTCCAAAAAATACTTCTAAACACTTATAGGCTAGCGAAAGCAGGTATAGGGCTTTAGACGTATAATCCGAGATAAGACCATGAAAGTGTGAGTTGAGGGTTTTTAAACTGATTAATTCTACAGATAAACCAAGTTGACCATCCTTATATGCCTAGGTCCGATTAGATCCTTTAGGTCGACTCTATTGCATACCGACCGTTCATTTTATAATTACTTTAAAATCAATTAATTTACCTTCCTTAATTTTCCCAAAACCAACGTGACAATTTCCTCCTTAGCTAAACCAACCTGTTTTACAACACTAGCGTGATTACAAAGTCCCTGTGGATTCGACAATCTTTTATTACTACCGCGATAGGCTGTGCGCTTGCAGTTAAGATACCGTCATACATTAAGTCGATCGCAGACCCCATCAGCCCCCTCGCAACTCTACCCCAATTCGATCGCCTTTCTCCGGGCGTTCGAGCTGACATGTCGCTTTTTAAGGATCGGGGCGACCATTCCTCTCTTCTTCAGAGTTTTTCACTTACAACGCCAGTCCCGAGGAGGTAGGTATAGTTGGGTTTCCCTGAAATAGTCGAAGAGGTTGTTCAGGATGTACATGGATTCGGTCCGGGGTTTCAAGGACAAATGGTATGTCGTGTGGCCGATCACCCAGACTGCTTTGGATTCTGTATATGAAGAAGAGACCGCATTGGCCGACGAGAACGGGGAGCCTCTTATGGACGACGAGGGTCTCCCGGTGTTGGGGCGCGTATCTAAGTTCCCGTTGCATTTGTGCTCGCGCCATTATGAGCATGGTACGGGCACTACCATACACCCGTGGGAGGGATGAGTACCGAGGACGAGGAAGCCTACAGTACCCTTTGCAAATATGTCGACAGTTTCTTCCCTGCCCGGTGGGCCACGAGGGAGGGCAAAGACATTCTTGACGAGGAAGGTTACCCGACCTTCGAGGCCCGTCCTATAGATACCAAGGCGCTTGTCGAGTGCCAGTCCTACGGGCAGGCCGCGAACCTACTAGGTTGCTTTTTGTTTTATAGTTTTGTTCTAGTTTCTTCGTTTGTTACTTGCTCGTAACTAACCCGGGTTTTCTTTTTTACAGGCAATATGGTCGGACGAAAGGAGAGGCTTTTAAAACTGACACAGGATAAGAAAGTCAACAAAAGTTTGGTGCGAGCTCCACAGGCAACGAGGATGGGCCCGCCGACCAGCTCGGGTGATGCTTCTAGCGGGTCCCCGGACTCCCCGGACATCGAGCAGCCCACTGATCTGATACCGAGGAAGAGAAACCGGGTAGAGAGCCAGTCGGAAGTCGACAACGAGTCTGGCGCGGTGAGGGCCTTTGGCTTTCCCCCCTACTTTAAAGAGGAAGGCTTCTTCGAGGGTTTTCCCTTGACAGTAAGTGTCAAGGAGGCTGAGACCATCAGGCGGCTAAACAAAGAAAGTCGGAGAAAACATCCTGCCGCCAGTATGGTCGGGATGGTTAAAATGGCCGAGATGGCCGTTGTCCTCGCTGAGGAGGGGTCGGACTCCTCTGACCGCGTCAGGGAACTGGAGCTGGAGAAAGCTTCCTTTGCTGCCGGCTCTCGAAAGTTGAAGGCTGCTCTGGAGCGATCTGAGGAGATGTTCCGCGAGCAAGCCGAGCTGCTGGCTGTGGAGAAGGAGAACTCGGGGAAGGTTGCCGAGGAGAGGGATTGTTTTCGACTGGACCGAGAACGCTTGGAGGCCGACAATGAGCGTCTGGCTAAAGAAGTCAAGGACCTGAAGGCCGCCATGCTCCCCACTGAAGATTAGTCGGAGGAGACAGCCCCCTTGCAGAGTCGCTCGGATCTGGTCGCGCGCATCCATCTCCTCGAAACGGACTGTGTTGGTGCCTTGGCGGATGGTTTTGAGATCGCGGTTAGCCAACTCACTTTATTAAATCCGGTTCTGAATACCGAGGGGTGGGTTTCATGTCCCAGATCATCGATGGCCAGGTCGTGCCTCCTCCTGAGTCTCCTGTCGTGGATGCTGGTAGCCCCGGGGAAGTCTAGCCGTGGAATTCTGGTCGGGCCTGCGCGCCTGTTTATTGGTAGTTGTTTTTGGGGCCTGCGTGCCCGTGCGTATTTTTTGGGGCCTGCGTGCCCGTGCCTGTAATTTCTGAACATCGCCGGCCTTCTTGGTCGGTTTATTTTTATTTGTTTTTGCTTACGAGCCTTTGAATGAATGTTTATTTCGATCTTTAATATTTGCTTGTGTCTAAGTTTTTATATTTGTGATAAAATCTGCCTAAGTTATGTCCCCGAGTCTCGCCTGTGCTCGATTGTTACTTTGTGGCGAAATTTGCCTAAGTTATTTCCTCGGGGCATGCTTGTGCTCGGCTTGTTATTTTGTGGTGAAATCTGCCTAAGTTACGTCCTCGAGTCACGTTTGTGCTCGGCTGTTACTTTGTGGCGAAATTTTCCTAAGTTACGTCCTCGAGTCACGTTTGTGCTCGGCTGTTACTTTGTGGCGAAATTTGCCTAAGTTACGTCCTCGAGTCACGTTTGTGCTCGGCTGTTACTTTATGGCGAAATTTGCCTAAGTTATTTCCTCGGGGCATGCTTGTGCTCGGCTTGTTATTTTGTGGCGACATCTGCCTAAGTTACGTCCTCGAGTGGAGATTTTTTCGACCCATTTGGTGGTCCGACGTACTTCGAAATACGTCGGTCGTGCGGAGTAAAGCCGCTTGCTCGGGCGTATGACCCAGATTAGGGTCGCTCGCCCGTGGCGTGAACTGCCCATCGCGAGCTGGGTGTTCTGCCATACGGGTACTTCGACGGTGGAGCTCGATTGAGGTGTCCATGTCGGACACTGTCATTCGTGCTCGTTTGGCTGAACGACGTTATGTCGTTTAGGCGTAGATTGGGCCCGTACCTTGGCCTTTCTACGTGGTCGAGACATTTCTCTCCGTTGACTGGATGTGGATGTTTGACGACGAGAGTCCTTGGTGTTTAAGGGTTTTTTAACTATAGTACTGCTTTAGTTTAGCAGTGTTCCAGGGTCGTGGCAATGGTTCTCCGTCTAGTTGCTCGAGGTAGTATACCCCGGTACCTGTGGTGCCGTGGACGCGGTAAGGCCCTTCCCAGTTCGCGCCAATTTCCCTTCGCGGGAGTCTTTCTGGTTTCTTCGTAACACCTGGCTGCCGATCTCGAACTCGCGCTTAATGACCTTGTCGTTGTGACGCAGGGCCACTCATTATTTTAGGGTGGCCTCGCGCAGGGCCGCCCCCAATCGAATTTCCTCGACTAAGTCGAGTTCGTCCCTGAGTGCCTCGTCGTTCAATTCTTCGTCGAGGGGAGTTTCTGTCCGCCTGGAGGGTTCCCTGACTTCTACTGGGATGACGGCCTCGGTGCCGTATGTTAGTCAAAAGGGGGTCTCGCCCGTCGTCGAATGGGGTGTGGTGCAGTATGCCCACAAGACACTGTGCAACTCCTCGACCCAGCCTCTCTTAGCTTCGCTGAGCCGGCGTTTGAGTCCTCGGAGGATGACTCTGTTAGCGGCCTCGGCTTGCCCGTTGGTTTGAGGGTGCTCGACCGAGGTGAAGTGTTGTTTTGTTTCCAGTTTGGTGACGAAGTCTTGGAATCCGTGGTCGGTGAATTGGGTGCCGTTGTCGGTGACCAGTGCTCTCAAGATCCCGAATCTGGAGAGGATGTTTCTTTTGTAGAAACGGAGGATGTTGTGCGAGGTGATCTTCGCGAGAGCCTCGGCCTCTACCCATTTCGTGAAGTAATACACAGCCACAATGAGGAACTTGTTTTGGTAAGTTCCTTGCACGAAAGGACCGAGGATATCCATCCCCCACCATGCAAACGGCCACGGGGATGACAGTATGCTCAGCTCGTGAGGGGGAGCGAGGTGCATGTCGCCGTGCCCCTGGCACTTGTCACACTTCTTAACATGTTCCTTGGTGTCCTGCTGCATTTTCGGCCAATAGTACCCCGCTCGAAGGGCTTTCCTCTCCAGGGACTTACCGCCCATGTGTTGGGCGTTAATCCCTTCGTGTATCTCCCGTAGCACCTCGGGGACTGTGGATTCGTCGATGCACTTCAGGAGGGGAATGGAGAATCCCCTGCGGTATAGTTTGTGCTCGAGCACCACGTAGGAGCATGCTCGTCGCTTCGTGATGGTTGCTTCTGTCTTGTCCGAGGGGAGTTCGCCCTTTGTCAGAAAATTGTACATCGGAGTCATCCAGGATGAGGCATCTCCTATGGCGTGTACCTCGACTGGTGTCGAGGACCTTTCGATGCTCGGGCGTGACAGGGATTCTTGTATAACGGATTTGTTTCCGCCCTTCTTTCTCGTGCTTGCGAGTTTGGACAATATGTCCGCCCTTGTGTTTTGCTCGCGCGGGACGTGTGATATTTCTGCTCGCTCAAACTTTGTCATGTGTTTTTTGACTAAGTTTAAGTATTCGACGAGGCTGTCGTTTTTGGCTTGGTAACTCCCTTGGACTTGGGAAGCAACGAGTTGTGAGTCCGTGAAGATTTGTATCTCGCGGGCTCCCAGGTCCTCGGCTAGCCTTAGTCCTGCGAGCAGGGCCTCGTACTCTGCCTGGTTATTGGATGTCGGGAAGGAGAGGGTCGACGAGTGTTCGATCACTACGCCTTCCTCATTTTCCAGGAGGATCCCCGCGCCGCTTCTGGACGAGCTGGAGGCTCCATCGACGAAGATGGTCCATTTGTGTTCTTTCCCTGCGGGCGGGTCGTGAGCGGTCATTTCCGCGACGAAGTCGGCCAGGGCTTGTGCTTTCAGAGCTTTCCTGCTCTCGTATTGAATGTCGAATTCTGAGAGCTCTAAGGACCATTTCAACATTCGGCCTGCAATGTCAGGTCGACCTAAGAGTTGTTTCACCGATTGGTCAGTTCGTACGATGACCGTGTGGGCTAGAAAATAGTGTCTGAGTCTCCTCTCTGTGTTGACAGGGCTAGAGCCACTTTTTCTATCTGTTGGTACCTGCTTTCGGGTCCTTGTAGGGCTTTGCTCGTGAAATAAACGGGTTTTTGCCCGTCGGTGGTCTCGCGGATGAGAGTCGCACTGATGGCTTCATTCAAGACGGCCAAGTACAGGAATAATGGCTCCCCGTCGTCTGGTCGAGATAGCACGGGTGGTTGGGATAGACTTTGTTTTAGGTGGCGCAGTGCCCATTCGCATTCCTCGGTCTATTCGAAGGCTGCCTCTTTGCGAAGGAGTCTGAAGAAGGGGAGGGTGTGCTGAGCGGATCTTGCGATGAAGCGGGACAATGACGTGAGCATGTCGTTCATGACTTGTATTGATTTCTTCGACGTCGGTATCGGGAGGTCGGAGAATGCTTGACATTTGTCAGGATTGGCTTCGATTCCTCGTTCTGTCAGGTAGAAACCGAGGAATTTCCCCGCCTTGACTCTGAACGTGCATTTTTCGGGGTTGAATCTCATCTTACATTGTCTTGCTTGGGCGAAGACTGCCTTGAGGTGTGCTACATGATCGGTGTCTGCTCGGGATTTGACGATCATGTCGTCCATGTAGACCTCGAGCATGTCTCCAATTTGCTTGTGGAACACCCTGTTCATCATACATTGGTAAGTTTCCCCTGCGTTCTTTAGTCCAAAGGGCATTATGTTGTAGTAATAATTGCCCAAGCTGGTCATGAAGGCAGTGCAGTGTTTGTCGCCCATGGCCATTGGGATTTGGTTGTAGCCTGAATAGGCATCCATGAACGACAATGTCTTGTAGCCGGCCGAGTTATCGACCAGCATATCTATGTTTGGTAAGGGGAAAGCATCCTTCGGGCATGCCCGGTTGAGATCGGTATAGTCAAGACGCATCCGCCTTTTTCCATTATTCTTTTTAACTAGTACAACGTTTGACAGCCAGGTTGAATATCGGGCTTCAGAAATAAAATTTGCCTCTAGGAGGTCTTTTACAGCTTTTTCAACAGCCTCTGTTTTCTCCGGAGACTGCCTACGCCTACGTTGTACTACGGCCTTAGCGGCAAGATCTATGGCGAGACGGTGACAGGCGACCTCAGGGTCGAATCCGGGCATCTCCGCGGTGCTCCAGGCGAACTGGTCAGCATTCTCGTGCAAGCAAGCTTTGATCTGTTTCCTTGCTAGGTCGGGGAGGTCGATGCCAATCTTCACTCCTTTGCTTGGGTCTGCGCTGAGGGGGACCAGCTCGAAGTCCCCGTCCGGGATTGGTCGGAGGGGAATTTGCTCGCCATTGGGAGGTTCGTCCTGATCGAAACGAGCATCCAGAGCTATGGAGTCGACCTTTGGTGGAGCTCTCTGGTCTTCCTCTTTGGCGGGCTCTGGCTTGTCGGGTTCCTGTCGCATCGTCGCTGATATCTTGGCGGGCCTTGTCCCGGTGTCGACAGTGTCGCGTCCCTTAGATGCGGTGTTGAAACACCTTCGAGCAGCGGCTAGGTCCCCCTGGATGGTAGCTATTTGTGCCCTTTTGGTGTAGAACTTCATCTTCAAATGGACGGTGGAGGGTACCGCAGTAAGTTCTGCCAGTGTTGGTCTCCCCAGGATACAGTTGTAGAGGGACGGGCAGTCGATGACGAGGAAGCGCACTTTGACTTGCCTTGTCGCCGTGCCCTCTCTGTGCCCTTGCCGAAGGTAACCATGAGCTCGACATATCCTCAAGGCTTGGAGGTCGAGCCGTTGAATCCCTGTAAGTCCGAACCTACATATGGCGAGAGATGCGAGTCGTCTAGCTGCAGAGTCCGGAACAACTGATTGTACATCACGTTGACGGAACTTCCTTCGTCGACGAGGATGTGGTGCACATCAAAGTTAGCCATTCTTGCTCTTATCAGCAGAGGAATGACTGCGTTGGGGGCTCCTCCGGGGAGCTCTTCTAGGTAAAAGGTGATAGGCTCCGACCTACCTTTTACTCTTTCAAAAGTCACTGTTTGCGGAGGTGCCGCGTCGACCAGTTCATCCAGCTTTCTTTTGGCTGAATTGATAGTTAGGTCATTGAACCCTCCACCATTGATGACCATGGCGGAGGGAAAGTATTCCCACCTGCTGTGTGTCGTGAGCGGCTCCTGCAGGTGCTCGGGGACGTAGAAGTCCTCGGGTCTTGTGACGGAGAAGGCGGTCTGGATGGGGACCGACTCGTCAGATGGTCGGGCGTCTTCCTCCGATTCTCTTGTCTCCCGGGCGTCCCAACAGGGAGCGTCGTTCCGCCGGTACTGGGCGAGCCTCCCTCCCTTGATGAGGGTTTCGATGGCGTCCTTGAGGTGGATGCAGTCTTCAGTCAGATGGCCATGGCTCCTATGGTACTGACAGTACTTGCTCTTGTCTGCTCCGGGCTTGGCGGGAGCAGGTCGGGGGAGTTTGACGCTGCCGTCTTTAAAGTCTGGGCTGGCACACTCCGCCAAAATGCGCTCGCGGGAAGCTGTGAGCGGAGTGTATTCAGTAAAATGCCCCGAGGGTCCTCTTTGTTCTCGGACTTCTCGGGGTCTGTCCTCTTTTCTTTTCTCCCCGGTTCATCGAGGAGGAGCAGCTTCCTGGCGCGGGTTGCTGCTGGATCCGCGAGTCCTGGGGTCCCGGGCTCTGTTGGCCACTCCCTTTCCTTGTAATCCATATACGCTCGGGCCTTCTCGAGGAGGGCATCGAATGCTCTAGGTGGCTCGATGCCCACTGCCTTTCTGAATTATGTGCTGGGGAGGAGCCCCCTCTCCAGCAAGTATCTTTTCATGTGGTCCGCGCATGGGACCTGTATGGCTTCGCGATTGAAGCGATTAATAAACTCTCTCAAGGTTTCATCCTGTCTCTGGATGATGGCCTCGAGAGCCGCCTCGGTCTTTGGGTGTCGTCGAGACGCAGTGAACGAACTTATGAATTGGTTCTTCAGGTTTCGCCACGAGGTGATTGATCCCAGAGCGAGGCCTTTATACCAATCCATTGCTGCCTTTCTGAGGGTCGTGGGGAACAGTCGGCATTTGATGGGTCCCCCGACATTGTGGTAGTGCAACATAGCCTCGAACCCGTCTATGTGGTCGATCGAGTCCACGACTCCGTCGTATTCCTTCAGATGTGGAGGCTTCTCCATGCCCGGGGGAATGGGCGCCTCCATGATGGCTTGTGACAGGGGACCGCGGGGGTCATCCTCGTCACTTCGCTCCGGGGACAGGGATGGGGACCTGTAATATTGTCGTGCCTGACGGTCCTGGTCGTGCTGGGCATCTCTCGAGCGTGGTGCTCGTTGATCAATTCTTCCATGCCTGTCTCCGGAGTGTCTTCTCTCTTGCCGTGAGGGGGCGTGGCCGCGCCCTCCGACCTCAATGACGGGTTGCCTCTCCAAAGGGGGTCGTCTCCCCGAGGGTCGGGGCGACGGGCTTCGGGAGGCGTCTCTGTATTGTCTCCGCGGAGGAGACGGGAGATGTACCTCTGTTACTCGAGGAGGTGGAGTATGGGGCCTTCTGTGACTCCTCGCGGGTCTTCGATCGTCTTCTAGTGCCCTCAATCTTTCCCCTTAGACGAAGATGAGGTAATTCGTCTGATTGATCACCGCGAATAATGCGCGGGTTGTGGCATCTTCCCCGGCGGGGACATGGACTTCCTGAAATTGGGCAACTCGGTGGCTTGTGGAAGCTGCGTTGTCTTCTTCGAGCGGCGGAGGGACTGAAGAAGATGAGGCAGTAACTCCGTCGCGGTGGACTGAGGGCCCGGGGTTGGTGCCCCCGGGGAATGTGCTATGATCGGGGTTACTGGTGTTGTCGGGGAGTCCATTTTTATCTGCGAGGTCGTTGTTGGTGTCGACGACGCGGATGTTTTGGTCATCCCGAACTTGGTCAGCCATGACGGTAGGAAGTGATATTGAGCTTTGGTCTTCGAGGTTTTGCAAGACAGGGAAGCTAGTTTCCCACAGACGGCGCCACTATCTTACCTGATCAGACTTGGACCATCACGACTGGCTCCGAGCAGAAGTTGAGTGAGATAAGGGGGTACTTGCAAGGCACTCCGATGCTAAAGTGAGTGATGGTACGAGCAGGCAAAAAGTGTATATATGGATAAGAGAATGAATACCTGACCCTCTAGGAACAAAGGGTATTTATAGCCCCCAGCGCGGGGCCAAGGTCCCTTCATTGGGCCGACCAGGACTGGCTCAATAAAGGGACTGCCAAGTTCTACGTGTGTAGTGGGGACCCGCACGTGGTCTCCTTCCTGGTGATGCTCTGCGAGAAATGAGGAGGGACGAGGACGCGGTCTTTCCGGAGTTCAGGTGATTTGGTAACGGTCAGAGTATACCCTACGAGGGGGGTGCTCGAGCTGGGCTCGGGATGGAGTTCACGTGGTCGAGGACACCATGTTCGCGGGTAACGGCGGACACGGCTGCAGCTTCTGGTCAACGCGCTGGCAGGAATTCTCGGACGCGCGCTCCTTGAAGAGTTGCTTAGATTGGACCTTCGTTCTTGCTCTTGGGTCAGGGCGGGTCCAGTCCAGAACAGTATATTTATCAAATTGTCTCTAAAATATATTGGAATTTTTAAAAAAATTGGTTCCGTAACAAAAATTTCATGCAAATATCGAAAATTTCGTTAAATTTTTAAGTTTTTATCGTACAATTTGATCGTAACTGGAAATTTGAAATATCCGGTACCAAAAATTTCAAATTTCCAATGTTTTTCTACTATAAAAACATACCGGAAAATTTCGTTAAATCTTTAAGTTTTTATCGTACAATTTGATCGTAACAGAAATTTGAAATATTCAGTACCACAAGTTTCAAATTTCCAATGTTTTTCTTCTATAAAAATATACCGGAAATTTCAAGTACGTCAAAATTTTCAAATTTCATCCAGAGATATATTGAAAATTTCGAGTATAATTGAAATTTCCAATACACCGGAAATTTGCTAAATTTCCGGTACGTATAGAGACTTTTGTAAAATTTTATGGAAATTTTAAAATCTCCAATAAATTATAATCAGAAATTTCAGATATATTACTACCAGAAATTAGTAAAATATAAAAAAATTTCCGATATACGACAAAAATCAGTATCGAAATTTATCTCTTTAATCAATAGTAAAATTTTTGCCATGTTAATTTCTCTATTGAACATGCATTGTTGCTGGAACTTAATTAAAAGGAAATGCATTCCAAACTGATAGACGGGCCTCGTTGCCCAAGCTCTCTTTTATTGAAGTTTATACTTTCAAAACTATTTTTTTGATCAATTTACCATAATAGTCTAATTCTAAAGGATAACCATCAACTTTTTTCAACCAATATAGTGTATATGCTAGCAACGTTATCCTTATTAGTTATTATACCAAAGACAATCTTTGCTTAAATTTTTAATTCAAAATGTACAGATCAAAGATGTCAAAGAAATAAGCTTATCTGACACCAAAATCCAAAATCTTTATGTACAATAAATATATCAAAATTCCTCAAGTCTAATCATGCATTGTATGACATGCAAAACCTACTCATCAAGCCACCCTGCTGAATGGTGGAGTGAATATTCATAGTTAGGACCAGCTGCAAAACCTGCCGGCACAACTCGATCAGGAGTCTGGAAACTTTTAGTCTCACTACGAGTTTTCCGCTTATGGCTAGACACTTCTTTTACAGGCCGTGTTTTGGTTTTGGCTTTTGAGACCGCACCTTTTTCTTTAAACAATTGTGATGACACACCCAGTTCTCTTCTATCATTTTTCTTAACTTGTGTTCTCTTCGCAGACGTCTTCCAAGTCGGGATAATCTTAAACTCCTGTTTCTTATCACTCTCCTCTTCAAGACTACCATGCCGTAAGCTTCTTTTCTCACTTTCATTTATACATGCTTGTTCTTCTTGAATATCAGTTGACTCTGGGAGATCATGATTCAGCACCAGCTTGTCCTCAACATCTCCCAATTTTTGCTTTCCTACCACACCCTCCAACAATATTGAGGATCTGGCTTCTTTAAATGAATCCACCAAACTACACGCAAGGAAAAAGTACGCAAGTACAAATCAATATCATGCTAAATAAGTACATAAATTAAAGCCAAATTTACCTAGTTTAGTTTGTGAAACTATTAGCTATTTTAATTTTCTAAATATGCTCATTTTAACTTGTTAAAAAGATATACTCTTCAAATGAACAATTATGATGGAAACAATTATCTTGGCCTTTTCATTATTTAAAAAAAAAAACGCACATAATTGTTAACAAGTAATATTAATACAGATTTTAACAAATGAAAATATAAAATGTTTTGAAACGGTGAACAGGGCCTTAGATTTCGAGATTCTTAAAAAAGAGCACACTGCATTAATGTGGCAAACATTAAAAAAGAGAAATGCCAAAAAGGAACAAAAGAATGAACAAGCATGAAAATCGAATTAGATAGACATACCCTTTCTCTGAATCAGCATCCAGTGGAGACAATACACTTCTAATAGGCTTGATTGACGAGGTTTGATTATCTGCATCATCAAGCTGCTTGCTTTGTTTTAAACCTTTACTCATAGGAGCTGGAGGCAATGTAGTTCTTAAAGGCTGGATTGACAGTGTTCCATTATCTGCATCATCGACCTGATTGTCATGCTGGCTTGGTTTAAAACCTTTACTCATAGAAGCATTCAATTTCTGGTCAATTAGGTTTGAGACTGAGTTCTTATTTTCAGTCGAAACTCTTCTGGATGTTTCATTTGATTTTGGTTTATTTAAAGGCAGACGTCCAGTCCCTTTGGATCCTGCTGCAGTGCTCTTCCCAGATGATTTAACCAAGTCAACATTGTTATCCAATGCAACTCTCTCTGTAGTTGCTTTAGATCCTGCTGCAGTGCTCTTCCCAGATGATTTAACCAAGTCAACATTGTTCTCCAATGCACCTCTCTCTGTAGTTGCTTTAGATCCTGCTGCAGTGCTCTTCCCAGATGATTTAACCAAGTCAACACTGTTCTCCAATGCACCTCTCTCTGTAGTTGCTTTAGAACCTGCTGCAGTGCTCTTCCCAGATGAATTAACAGAGCCAACACTGTTCTCCAATGTAGCTGTCTTTTTTATAGTTACTTTAGATCCTGCTGCAGTGCTCTTCCCAGATGATTTAACAAAGCCAACATTATTCTCCAATGTAGCTGTCTTTTTAGTTACTTTAGATCCTGCTGCAGTGCTCTTCCCAGATGATTTATTAAAACCAACATTGTTTTCCAATGCAACTCTCTCTTTAGTTGCTTTAGATCCTGATGCAGTGCTCTTCCCAGATGATTTATCAAAGCCAGCATTGTTCTCCAATGTAACAGTCTCTTTATTGTTCTCCAATGTAACTGTCTCTTTAGTTACTTTAGATTCTGTTGCAGTGCTCTTCCCAGATGATTCATCAAAGCCAACATTGTTCATCAAAGACAACACTGTCTCCTTAGTTACTTTAGATCCTGCTGCAGTGCTCTTCCCCGGTGATTTAACAAAACCAGCATTGTTTTCCAATATAACTCTCTCTTTAGTTGTAGGTTTGAACCACTTACTAGATGTATTAATTTCCGGAACACTAGCTTTAGCATCAGGGAGTTTTATATGATCTTTTACAGGATTCCCAAGCTTCTCATTGATCTCATGATTTGCAGTGCTCTTCCCAGATGATTTAACAAAACCAACATTGTTCTCCAATATAACTCTCTCTTTAGTTGTAGGCTTCATCCTCTTATTAGAGGTATTAACTTCCCGAACACTAGCTTTAGTGACGGGGAATTTTATATAATCCTTTACATGGGTTTCAAGCTTATCATCGATCTTGTGATTTGCAGTGCTCTTCCCAGATGATTTAGCAATGCCAACATTGTTCTCCAATATAACTCTCTCTTTAGTTGTAGGCTTCATTCTCTTATTAGAAATATTATTTTCCCGAACACTAGCTCCAATTTTGGGGAATTTTACATGATCTCTTACAGGAGTCCCAAGTGTATCAATGATCTCATGATTTCTAGCCCAATGAAATGATAAATAAAATTACACAGGGCATTAATAAGGACAAATTTGAAAGAAAAAAAAATCAACAGAACACTTACAAGCAATAGATAAGAATGCGATTGTTTGGCAAAAGACCTTCCCAAGCCCTTGTTTCAACACCATCGATGTCAAAAGCAATCCCTCTGCCAAAACCAACTTGAGAATCAACCTCGTATACAATATCAATTAGAATCATAAAAAGAAGGGAAGAAACAGAGAAAAACAGAGAACATACATTGGCAAACATTTGCGATGATATGACTTTGGACATCGGTTACAAACTCCAAATTGCAACTCATGTTCCATCTTATTCTCCAATCCTTTACAGACACAACAAAAATGAATTGGACATGTAAAGGGTTTCCCCTCTGAGATATGTTTCTCAGGGGGAAGTAACTTTGCGACACAATGTGGATGGTAGAAACGGTCACATGTTTCAGAAGCACATTTAAAGACCTGAAAGAGGGATTCTTAAAATTTTAGTTCCTTACATCATGTCAAAGCTCTGTTTTTCATTACATAAAAATCTAGTTTCCAAAAACAATTAGTATCTTAACCAGTCCACCAAAATCAATACCAGATAAAACAAAAGACACTGAAACAAGAAAACCATGTGCCAAAACCAGCATATCACAGAAACGCATGGTAGAAAAACAAGGAATGATATGCTACATAATGTGTTATGTGCAAGGTATGCTTTGAAGAGCAATCAGTTTTACGAGGTTTGAAGCCTCGTCTTTTCAAAAAATGTCACCAATATGCAATGAGTAAAATAGATACTATTGTTGAGAAGGAAAAAAATTCAAATAAAATAGGCTTGTTTCATTCACAACAGATTGCCTCATACTTCTAGATGTTTTAAATCACACAACAGGTTGCCTCATTCTACATGGCAACTGATTCTCCTCTCAATGGGAAATTTTTGGAACGAGAAATATTTAGTTTTAAAAAGACAAACAAGGACGATCGAGTACATCATTCAGCAATGAAAAACATATTCATGAACTAATCAGCATGAGAAACCTATTTTATTTTCTACAGAAATACCTCAGGACCCTTATCTTTATCAGAAGAACCCAGCTCGCCACATGCAAAGCACTGATGCTGACGATATTCGCAATTTTTACAATAAAATGTCTCAATATCCTGCAATTGTTTTGCAACAGGCAAACAAATTTCTACGTCATTATCTGAAGTGGAAAAGAACAGGAAAAATAAATACAAAAAAAAAAAAAACATTAACATACATCAACTTGCTTCTTTGTAAAACCAAGAGAATCACACATAGATTCCCTACCATCTGCCTTAGTAGCATGAAATGACCTCATGCATGCTCCATCACACCTGCAAGAAATTTGTTAAAATATATTTCGGATATACTGGAAATGGTAAAACTATAAGTTAAATGAAAGACTCAGATTTAAATGGTTTATGATTCACAGTAGGGAAATTGGCTTTGTCTCATTCATATAGACAATCCAAACTAGTGCCAAAAGAATTTTGATGTAGTTTGTTTGTATCTTTCAGAAGAAACGCCATTTTTTAACAAACTCTTTCATTAGTTGAAATTTAAATGGATCCCATTACAAAATTTCTAGGACCTACGTGATTATGTAGAATCTATTTGAATTCCAAATTTCCAACCAATAGAATAGTGTGTTGTTAGTACTCCTCTACATAGGATTATATCGTAGAATCGATTAGTAGTTTTCAATTTTGGAAATAATTTTAGGAATTATTTCCTGATTATTTATAAAATTTCTTGACTTTTTTTTTTAATTTAAAAGTGATAGATATTTCTCATAATATATTGATTGCATGAGCATACTTATGTTAGGCAGACTGAATATATTAGTATAAAATAGTAATACCGGATTGTTAGCATTTTGTACCCAGATTATAGGACGTCATAACAATACTTTATAGTCATAGATACAAACATCAATTTAAATAAGCCGCTAAGAAAAAGAATTCATACATTATAAGATCACCACCATTGTCACACATTGCACAAACAGAATCAAACAAATCATCCTCTACTTTTGAGTCTTCATCAGTTTCTTTGACGATGTCATTGTCAGTATCATCATCTGTAAACCCAGGTTGTGGCAAATCTTCAAATTCCTGAAATCGAGTAGTAAAACCTTAAATATATATATTATAATAATATATATGCTTAAATAAAACGAATGTAAGGGAGATAATATATCAGACAAATCATTTCTGATAAAAGAAAATTAAATTAAATATGCAACAAACCTCATAAGATACTTTTTGATACTCTGGCTTGTCCCCTAAAACTGTGAGCAAAAGCTGTTTTCACCATCACAGTATTTTCATTAATATGAAGCACACATGAGGAGAACTACAAAAAACAAAGTATCCTAATCCCTCAAAGCCTTTAGTTGAACAAAAAAAATTTAATTATACTTAATGAGTACAAGAATTTTTTAGCAAAAGAACATGAAAAATTATATCAAAACTGTTATAACAAAAATGAGGTATGTGTAAATCAAACATAACTGATGAAGAAAAGAAAATTTGAAGAGTACAGAGAATACAAATCATTCATTACTTAAATATGTTATGACTTCATACTTATTTTCCAAGAGTAAAAAGCAGAGAGAAGGAAAACTGAAGAAAAGAAAATTTTAAGAGTACACAGAATACAAACCATTCATTACTTAAATATGTTATGACTGCATACTTATTTTCCAAGAGTAAAATGCAGAGAAAATGAAAACGTGGAGAATATTAAAAGAAACAGAGTTTAACCAATCAGCAGTAGCACTAATTTGCAATATTCAAACTGTTAACAATAAAGCACTAATCAAGATCATACACCTTATCCAGTTCATTCCTGTAAGCAATCCACTTCGTGCACATGATATTCTTAAGTAAGAAATCTCATAGATCTATGACTAACTCAAAACAAATAAGGATCATATAGCCTAATTAATAGTTTAATACTTAATAAAAAGGATGCAAAGTTATTAAGGTTTGATGCATTCCCCCTCTTCCACACAACTAATAATGTAAACCAGTGCTTTTGACATACTACTATTAACCATTCACAAATTACTGATAAACACCCGTCTTTATAAAGTCTCCTGACTCTTGACAGACATCACCTCGTTCAAAATTCTACTTAAATATGTAGTGTTGTCCACCGTATATCTCAAATGATCAAATAATATGATAAAGTAGAACCATTTCATTGCTGATTCTGGGTCTTAAAAACCAAGAGAACAAGCCAAAAACATCCACAGAGGGTTTACAAAAAAGCTAATTAAAATCTTCTTTGTATCAACCAACACATGAACACAAACACCATCTTCGTGGCAACTAATTTAACTTATTGCAAAAGTTAATTTCAATAACTAAAACTCATTGCAAAAACTACAGAAACCCAATTTAAATCACAAAATCAACCCATATTTTGAATGATTAAATTTCAATAAGGGATTGGGGAGGAAGAAGAAAAAATCATAGTTTTGTAGTTCAACACGACAATATATTTGAGAAAGAAAATACAGACCTTAGACCGAGCCAAGACAACATGTCTTCTGGTAGCTTCACCAATCAAGGGCATATGATCCAGTAAATCCTTGTGCGAAGGTTTAAACCCATAAGAGCTACAAAAAATACATTCATTTAAAAACAATCATAAAATGTACTTTTCAGTTTTCATATAAGCCATCACTCATTAGCTTCAGAAAAAGAAAAATACCTCAAATCTCTATCCTTACACAAGTTACTCCAAAAAGAATCAGTAGACAATCGAGGTTTTCTCTTAACACAATGAAGAAAGTAAAGCGTAATTAAAACAGTTTTAACAGTATCCTGAAAGCTTTTTCGCGGCTTCTGAAGCTTAATCCACCTTCCATCCTTTGATAGCAAGGACACCTCAGGTTTCAAACCAGAAAGATCAAACTTCCAAGCAGTAACCTGCATGAAAATCTTCTGCAATCCACTATCAGAAGATCCATGCAGGAATATCTTCCCTCTGTTGCCATCAACATTCGAAACCTCGGAATCACTCCATTGAATGGGCAAAACAGAAAAAGACACAGGTTTGTCATCGTCATCTTCGAGATGATAATTCGAAACAAGCAGAGACTGATACTCAATCTCAGATTCAGGTTCATCACCTAAATCAGCGAATCGTCTCTTCATCTCAACAAATCCTTCTACACTATCAAAAAACAATGAAATCAAATTAAAAATAACAAATCGCAATGCTAACTATGATTCTATGAATCAAATACCAATTAGGGTTTGAAACTTCGTACAATAGATCTATGAATCAAGTAAAACCCTATTTCCTAAATTCGGAATCGGAATAATAATGCAGAAAAGTGAAATTAAGAAAAGAAAAGGAAAAAGAGAAAGAGAAGTAACCTTGAATTGATTATCGATGAGGTTAATGCGATTGTGAAATCGAAATCGAGAGTGAAGATGAATGGTGAAAATCTCGTGTTGTTATGCAATGAATTGGATCACGAACTTTTGGCTTAAACCCTTTTGCCGCTATTTCTATGTGATAAGATACTAGTGACTCAGGGCATCGATTCACTGGTCGATTATTAAAAAGTAAAGATTTGCCAGTACAAAATATTTTATGTATAAAATATTTTTTAAACTTTTGTTTGTTCTGTGAACTGATCTGATTTATAAATAAGATATTTATTTGAAATTTATTAGATATATATGATTTTGATTTGACTTTGATTTTAAGTTTGATATTATTTGAAATTTTGATATATTTTTTATATAAATTGAGATATCCCTTACGCAATTGCAGATATTAATTTTTCTAATTTTATAAGATTATAGAGATGGTTTAAGCTCTTTTCAATAGATTTAACATTGTTGGATTTCTCGAGAGAGATTTAACATTGTTATATGTTTAGGACAGAAATCAAAATACTTTTGGGTATTCAAATTTTATATATAATTTAAGTTTTATTTTACTTTTATCCAAATCTATTCATCATCGTTGTGATTTGTTTGATAAAACTATTAGCATAATTTTAAATAAAGACTTCGAAAATATTTAATTAAATTATTCTTTTAGATTTTTAGGTAAAAATTATCATGATTTGAATGATATGTAGAATAAGAGACATGATATAATATTGTATCATATCTTATCTTAATTTAATATTTGATGAGGCAATAAGACATAATAAATTAATCATGAATCTTATCATATCACGTCTCACAAATTCAAATTTTCATCTGAGCGGGATTAGAATCTAGTAGGATAGGATATCAAGTTAATTTACTAATTTACCCCTATAAAACATAATTTAAAATAAAAAATTAAATAAGATAAAATATAAATAAAAATTAATTTGATACTAATTAAAAATATTAATGAATAATTTTTAAAATATATATATAATTTTGTCATAAGGGTAATTTTGTAAGTTTATATAATATAAAATTAAAACTTAATAAATTGAAATATTTAAAAATAAAATAATTATTAAAATTCTAAAAATATGAATACTAATTTTATTTTAATCAAATGTATATTTTTTTGCAATGATAATCTTGTCATTTATATATTATATCTAGGTACTTTTGTTTTGTTTATCTAATATATAGAATGCATAATATTTTTCAACAAAAACCATGATAATTTGAAATTATTTATGCAGTAGTGTCAATGAGCTTTTTTTTTTAATTATATAAAATTATTAATTTTTTATCAATTTATAAATTTTAAAATATTTTGTAAAATAATTTGGAAAAAACATAATTATTTTACTATTAGAAATTTGGAAGTTTTTAATGTAGCATTGAGGCTTAGTGTGTCCCTTATTACTACAATAATGACAATTTGATTTAGATGAAATGCTTCTTCTATTTTTTCTAGTGACACGAGAGTTTTTTATGAAAATCGTCCCTATATCATTCGACGAGTTAGAATAAGAACAAGATACTGAAGTAGCATGCATTAATTGTCCTTTGAGATTTTCAATTTCAAGTTTTAAAATTGAACATTAAACATATTCTACTTTTTTCATATTTTCAACTAAAGTATCATAAATATTATAACACTCATCAACTAAAGATGTATGTGCATCTTTAAGACAATCTAAAGTATGATTAACATTATTTATCTCATGTTTAAGTGTCATAATAATTTCTTTTTTAGAGAGAAATCTTCTTAAAAATCTTTATAGAATCAGCATACATGTCATTAAACACTTGTGACAATTCGCTATAAGAATATTCATTATCATAATTGTATACCTTTGACGTTTCACCTTTCTTACATGCCATCAAGTATAGGTTAACACACTTATCATCTGAACTTGAGGAGGAATCTGAGTAGGAGTTCTCATCCAGGCTCTACGACCTTTGGAATTATTTCATTTCATCTTGTAAACTTCATTATCTTTCTTCTTGTGGTGTTTGGTGAGACTTGGACCATGCAGTTTCATAGTGTCCTGATTTACCACACTTGTAACTCGTAACATCGTCATCCTTTTTCTTGTGTTCCTTTTTGAGCGGGAGAATATTTCTAAAATGTATCAAGCCTTTGTCGGAATGTTTGAGTTTGTTTCTCTTGAGGTATCTATTATAGTGCTTGACGAATAAATCCATCTCTAATTTCTTAGGAGTTTCTTCGTCATAGTCATCACTTTCTTCCCTTGATTTACTAGATTTTAATGACGAAGCCTTAAAAAAAATCATGTTACTTTACTTCGCTATCGGTGAGTCGTTTTAGTTTATTTTCATGCTCGGATAACTTTCCAAACAACTTTGTAATATCTGAACTATCGATATTGTTTTATTCTTTTATAGCGGTAACCTTCAGTTGCCACTCCCTGCACATAGATTTCAATATCTTGTTAGCATAATTATTGTTGGAATAGGTTTTATCCAAGTTGCTTAATTTGTTGATTAAATTGAGGAACCAAGTTTTCATATGGAATTTACAGATTCTTCGGGTTCCATACGAAACAATTCAAACTTCTCTATAAACATGTTGATTTTATAATCCTTAATGGAATTATTTCCCTCATAGAGAGTTTAGAGATCGTCCCACATACCTTTGGCATTTGTATAATGTGATATAGCATAGAATACTTTCGCGTTTAAAGCGGAGATAAGTATGTTTCTGTTTACAGTGATTTCTAGTAAACAACCGCTAGTCTTCCAATTTATTGATTGTTATTGGTTACTTGCAGGATCGACTAGATTGATCCTAGGACACATGTGTCATAACTCATTTCTATGTTCATATCCATTATATTGATGAATTTATATTGTATGTTAGTGTCGAATGTGAGATTCTTAAGAAATATCTCTAAGATTGTCTGTGGAAATAAACTGACTGAATGTATAAAGGAAAGGCTTCGAATTAGACTTAAGATTTAATACTTGAATGTAAAGATAAGGAGTTTCTGAGAATATAATAGTTTCTGGAAATATGAAGTGTTTGAACAAAAGGATAAAGTAAAAGTGAAGTTTCTAAAGAGATAAATGTGTTTGAAGGCAAGTAAAACAAGGAAATAAAAGGGAATCGAAAGATTTAAGAGCAAAAGTACTGTAAAAGTGAAAGAAATATAAAAAGACTTGTATTGAAATTGTAACGAATCATGATGTTCAATACGTACATTTTGTCTTCTAACTCGTTTCCCTTAAGTCACAGTAATTTGAGTGTTTGAGATTTTTTAGTACACAAAATGAACACACCAAATCTAACATGAAAACACCTATTTATAGTGTCCTGACCCTAACGGTCCTACTCTAAAATCATGCCACGTTCGAAGCATGCAGGCTCCTTACGTTTACTGACTTCCACGCGTCTTCTAAGAATGGCGCTCTTATTTGAAATTTGAACCATGTTCCAGTGAAGTATTTTGCTAATTTTCTTCGTTTCGAAATAAACCAATTGCCTGGACCGTTTCCAATTCTGGCACCCTTGCATAAAGGAACTCTTTATATTTTAAACACTAAAAATCCCAAATCGAAATCCATCATCTATCACTGGAAATCGAAGAGTCCTTTAGAACAATGGTTCGATATCTCCCACCAATATTCATCATTGATATCAACCTCCTTATATGTTTATTCGAAATGCTGTTTTGATATCCAATTATTCTTTATTCGAAATTGCCAGCTAACAAATTGCCCCTCAAGAACATGTATTTCAATAGATATAAAGAAATACTTGTTTTTGAATTATCCATGCCATTTCGAGAGTATCAAAACTCATGATGACAATACTGCACACTATGGCAGAGTAAGTGTCCAACTTTTTGCAAAACGTCCAATCATCATACTTAAACGTGCAATCACAGCAGTTATAGCTAATAATTAGCAGCAAAACGTCACTTCCATAGGAAGTTCAAAAAATCCACCTTTTCTCTTTCCAATGAGGGAGTTACACGTATCCCACCTTTTTTCAAAGGTCAAAAACCTTTAAACCGTTGAGAAAGGCTATAAAAATACTTCACCTTCTTCATTCCAAACTTGCTCAACCTTCAAACAACCCAGATTTCTTATTTTCAGAAAAAACCTTTGATTTTCACAATGTCTTCCCCTTCAGCGCCATCTTCTTCATCCAAAAAGTCTGGAAAATCTAAGCAAGCTTCTTCCTCCATTCTCAGACCAGCAAGCAAGATTATCAATCTTGATAATCAGGAGTTCATATCAACTCCCAAACTCACTCAAGAACAAAAGGTCATCTATGCTTCTCAGGTAATCATTCCTACTACGGTTCTTGATAAAACCCTAGGAGTTATGGGTCCCCTAATCTCTACGGATCGTTTAAAAAAAACAAAGGGATTTTTTCCCGCGTATTCCGAAACCAAACCCATTGTTAATAAATCCACCCCTCTAAAACTTAAGGAAGATGAACCAGTTGTTAGACCGTCAAAAACTCTAAAAAAGAAAACATGTGAAACAGAAACGTCAAAACCTATGAGGGACATTTTTAGTATGGACTATATTACTGGGAATTTCAAACCCTTCCGCTCATGTCCCTCATCAGATCAACTATACCAAGATTGGCTTTCGAAAGTTGAAAATAAGAAATCCCAGGAATGGGAAAGTATATGCATCCTAAATCTGATTCGAATGTCAAAATTAGGTTTTAGTTATAGCCAACCATTCTTGCTAGCCTCCTTATACTTTTGGGATAGCACTTATAATACTTTCCATCTCCCTTGTGGAATGCTGACACCCACGTTCTTCGATATTGCTGCTATCACTGGACTCTCCCCTATTGGGGAAACTTTTGATCCAAATGAAGATGCAGATAACCTTATTGACTTCGATGTCAAGAATGTCAGCTTCTCAAAATACATCAATTTCTATCATTATGCTGAGGAGGAGGTTTCTGATGTCGAGCATATAGCTTTTCTGGCACTGTGGTTATCAAAATACGTCTTCTGCAGCAAGTCTCTACAAGTTGTTAGCAAGTTCATCACCCTCGCAAATCAACTTCATCATGGTCGAAGGGTGTGCATCAGTGAGTTACTGTTAACAAGCTTATATGAAAGCATAGGTGCTGCAGTTTCGAAACTGAAAACTTACGAAGCTGGCACTAATCTGCTTCTCGCTGGCCCCTTTTGGCTATTGCAGCTTTGGTTAAATGCCACTTTCGAATCATCTCTATCAACCTTTGGGGTTATTAATGAAAAACATCCTGACGTTGTAAATCGCAGCATTGAAGGCACTAGGTTGTTAAAACTAACCCCAAACGATGAACGAGAAAATTTCAAGACATGCTTCGTTAATTACATGATGATTTTCTCTAAAAGACATAGGTTTGACCCTTCAATGGCCCCTTTTGCCAATCGAAATTGTGGTCCAACTTGGTTTACCATGCCCCTTGAACAAGCCATCGAAGAAGAAATAATCAGGGATATTTGGTGTGCCTTTTTAAACCCTAGGCTTATCATTTCTAGGATCACGCCTGTGAAGAGCCAAGTGTGTATCCTTGCTTATCAACCCAACTTCGTAGCCCGTTAATTCGGACTATGCCAAATTCTACCCGAGCCTCTCTTCAACAAGAAAAGGGAGATATGTTTAGCAGGGGTACCTTACTCCTTCAAAGAAATTGAAACTCGACAAAAGAAATATGCTGGCTTTGCTGAATTTTCATTAGTCTTCTTTACTCCTTCCTTTTATATGACAAAAGATTTTTATACTTGGTGGACGACTTATTATTCGAATAATATGTTCAGCACCATCCAAATTCAACAACAACTAACGACAACTTTATCCCTTGTGTAGGAGCATGTCAAAAAAGGTAGATTTACTCATGTCAAGGAAATTCGAGCCTTCCAAAAATATTTCGAAATTGTCTATAATCCTATGGAAATACATCGAACTGTCTGTGAAGCAGCAAGAACTTTGAAAGAAAAATTTGAAAAACAACTTTCAAAAATTCGATTTCCTCCTTATGTAAAACCTGAAGATAGGTATTGGTGGGATTTTAAACATCAACCACCAAAATTTCCAAACCTACCTACTTCAGAGCTGGCTTTAGCCTTTTTTCCTCCGTATCCCTGGTGGTTCGTTTGCGGGAACATTTTTCGTATATATGAAAATGATGCCAAAAAACCTGCCCAAAGGGTAACGTGGGCTAAACGTGATTTAGACAATTTCAGGGGGCACCTTTGTTATGACTTGTCAGCCATGTCTATCACGTCTCGAAACGGCGAAGGTGCGGAACTGAAGAAATTCGAAGTTCCCTTATTCTTTCTAAACTTTGTTTTAAACTTGACCGTTTCATATTCTTTTTAGCTGTTGATCTAAAATATTTGAAAAAGGATAAAGTTGCACCCAAGGCAGGTTCAACTTCTACTTTGAAAGTGCCAATAACCACTACTGAAAATCCTCCTTCTGAACAAGAAGATGACTCCCTAAAAAAGAAAAAGGTAATACTTCACTCACTTCCTTCTTATTGTCGAAATTACTTTTTAAATTGACTAATTATTTTTTTCATTTCTCCAGGCGAGTGGACTACCTCCCAAGTCTCCTAAGAAACAAAGACGCGATGGTGCCCATTCTGAAAACGAATCAGAAAAGGATAAAGACGTTTCTCCTTTAAAACGAAAAAAGAAAAATAAAACCAACAAATCTGGTGAAGGTTCTCAATTTGCCAATCCTTCAAAAAGCGAAGTGAATGTGATTTCTCTCAAGCCCAAATCCAAAGGACCTTCGAAGTCTCAGTCTTCGAAGAACGTAATTTCAGAACGCATTGGTAGCAATGCAACTTCTGATGAACAAAAGGTAAATCTCACTTAAATGCTTTTTTAGATTGACTACGTAACCTTCTTTATGCTAACCCTTTGTTTCTGCACAGAGCGTTCCTTTTGCTTCTTCTGATCCTCCTACCATTCAAGGCCAAGCTTCAAAACCTGCAGACTCTCCTCAACCAGAAGGTTTCAACAAAGCCGTTTTAAACAAAGGTTCGTCCACTGCTGCTACTCCTGCAGGGAACGTCGAAGCCTTGGATCAACAAGCAACCTCGCCTCCATTGGTCAAAGCTTTAGACCAACAAGCAACTTCGCCTCCTTCAACAGAGGGCCCTGTAGCTGGCGAACCAGACACAGTGTTCGAAACTCCCATCATCGACAATCCTAGTGACTCTTCTCCCAGAAGGGTGCATTTTGCTGACCAATCTGAAGAGGAAAGCGAATCACATACTGTGAGTCGTCACTTCGCAGATGGTGACGAAGATGAGGCGATGCAAGAGGAGGTGGAAGTTCTCGTTCCTACTGGAATTATTTTCACTAAAAAACCAGATCCTCCAATTTTGACCGGGGAACAGAAAGAAGAGCTAAAACGGAGTAATCCCCTGAAATATATCAAGTTAATGCTAGCTCAACGGGATTCTTATTATAGAAAAAATCAATCTGAAGATTCGAGCCAAACGAAGGATAATGCCCCTCTTACTTCTCTCGACCAACTTCTTCAACAAGTCAACAAAACTATTCTTGAGGCTGACATTTTTACTATTCTAAAAGAAGACATTGCAGCCTATTTTTCGATGAAGAAGTTGCTTTCTCAGATAGATCTCAGCATCTGTCCATCTGAAGCAAGTGAGACCAAATATGATCTGCAAATCTTGCTCAATGAGGTTAGCAGTGAATATATTAGGGTTGATGATGCTGAGGCTAAGATTCGAACCAAACAAGAGGCTTTGTCTAAAGCTTATGACTAAACTTCGAGACTTTCTGAAGAAGCAGAGGTGTTGGAGCGTGTTAAAATCCAGGCCAAAGGCAAGCATGATGTTTTGGCTCGATCAATCTCGTTTTGGGAATCCCAGATTGAAGAACTCAAAAAGAAAATTGAGGGTGCTCGAAATGAGCAGGCAACCTTGAAGCTCGTTGATGACAAAGAACTTGAAAATCTTATCACACAAAGTCTTCAACAGATGGAGGTAGCTGAAGGAATAAGCGAAGAGATCAAGGGGCTCGAAAGCGTCAGAAAGGCCACCCAATGCAAGATCAACTTATGCAAGAGCAAGTTTGCTAAGCTGAAACGAAACGCCCCTTTCTGATTTTCGAATGTATTTTGTTAATGCTTTTTATTGTTAAGGATATTTATTATGTACTTTTGTAATTTGAACACAACCATTTTGGCTTTATTATTTGTTTTATTTTTAATTATCCTGTAGTGATTTGAACCTCTTGCAAGCATGACTTATACCTTTTTAAGTATTTCCCATTTACCTTCAAGATTCTTCTATCTTCTGCTAATTCCTCTATTTCATAAGCATTATTCGAAAATGTTTTCAAAACACGAAAGGGTCCCTCCCAATGGGGTGACCATTTACCTAATAATCTATTCTTTTTATCCATAGGTAATATAACTTTCCATACCAGGTCATTGGTTGAGAACAACTTACTTTTAACTCTTTTGTTGTATGATCTGGCTACTCTTTCTTTCTGTCTTCTCATAACTTCTAAAGCATGTAGCCTATCTTCATCCACGTCCACTAATTCATTCATCATCATTTCCCAATATTGATCAGCTGGTATCTCATTTTGTCTTTGGATTCTCACTGACTGTAAATATATTTCGACTGGCAGCAATGCGTCTTGCCCAAATGTAAGTCAAAATGGAGTAGTATTCGTTGCTTCTTTAGGAGATGTTCGACATGCCCATAAAGCTTGGTCCAAAGTTTTGTGCCAATTCTTTGGCTTTCGTCCTACATGTTTCTTTATCAACCCTATTATGACTTTATTGGATGCTTCCACTTGTCCATTATCTTGAGCATAACAAGGGGTTGATGTGAGTAACTTAAATCCCATTTCTTTTGCAAACTCTTGCATTTTTCGCCCTGTGAAAAATGAACCTTGATCTGTTGTGATACTTTCTGGTATTCTGAACCTGTAAATTATTTGCTTCTGGACAAATTCCATAATAGCCTCTTGATCAACATTCACTAGAGGAATTGCTTCGACCCATTTTGTAAAATAATCTATACACACAAGGATATATTTCTGTCCTTTGGATGATGTTGGTCGTATTTCACCAATTAGATCTAATGCCCATCCTTTAAAAGGCCAAGGCTTAACAATTGAATGTAACTCACTTGCAGGAGCATGTTGGATGCCTGCATGAATTTGGCATTCCTCGCATCCTTTAGCAAATTCTATGCAGTCTTTGAGCATAGTGGGCCAATACATTCCATATCGAAACAACAACCATTTCATTTTGTGACCTGCTTGATGTGCCCCACATGCCCCACTGTGCACACTGGACAATGCTAAATATGCTTCGTTTTCTCCTAAACATTTGAGTAAGATCCCTTATGGGGTTTTCTTAAAAAGTTCATTCCCTATTAGCATATAAGACACTGCCCTATATTTGATCTTTTTCTCTGTACTTAATGAAGGTTCTTTCAAGTAATTTATTATAGGACTTCTCCAATCTGTATCTGCCAAAGTATCAATATTTAACACTTTGAATTCTTTCTGATTTGCATAACCAAGTTTCGAATTATCTAAGTCTAATGGTGATAATTTGGTAGCCATTATTTTGCCTCTTGTTTCTATGAGGTATTGGAGTTTTTCTTTGGATGTCTTATATCTTGAGGCTATTTGAGCCAAGTCATTTGCCTCCGGATTATCAATTCTGGGAATATGTTTTATATCCACATATTCAAACTTCTTGAGTAATCTGTTAGCAATAACAAAGTACATGATCAAATTTTCTTTGATACATTTGTATTCTTTGGTTATCTGTTTGATGACCAGCTCTGAGTCTCCACTAATTTCGACTCTGGTTGCCCCCAATTCCAGCAAAGCTTCAAGTCCAGCGATCAATGCTTCATACTCAGCTTCGTTGTTCGAACAGGGAGGGCCTTCTAACTTGTACTTGAATTTTGTTGGAATTCCTTCAGGAGAAATTACAAGGACTCCAACCCCACTTCCGTTTTTATGTGTTGACTCATCGAAGGATAATTTCCAATGGTGGATCTCAATATAATCTAACGCGAAGTCCTCACTCACAGAGTGATCCACTATGAAATCTGAAACTACTTGTCCTTTCATAGCCTTTAAAGGCTTGAAGGCCAAATTATACTCAGTGAGCGCTAAAGCCCATTTGCCAATCCTGCTGTGCATGATTGGTTTTGAAAGCATATGTTTAATAACATCAAAGTGAGATGAAACATAAACATCAACTGGTTTAATATAATATTTAAGTTTTGTACAAGAGAAATACAGACAGAGACATAGTTTTTCAATGCTACTATACTTAGTCTCTGCTTTATTTAGGACCCTACTAATATAGTAGATGGCTCTTTCGACGCCATCATCGTCTTCTTGGGCCAACATACGACCTATAGTTACATTGGAGGCAGAGATATACAGTCTCATTGGCTTATCTTTAGAAGGGGGTGCAAGTATAGGAGGATGCATCAAATAGGCCTTGATTTTCTCGAATGTCTCCTGATGCTGCATCGTCCATTCGAAATTCCCTTGGTTAAGACGGAGGAGTGGAGAGAAAGCCTGAGTTCGCCCACTCAAATTAGATATGAATCTCCTTAAAAAGTTGATTTTACCTAATAGAGATTGCAATTCTTTCTTTGTTGATGGAGGTTTCGTCTCCATAATAGCCTTCGTCTTGTTCAAGTTAATTTCGATCCCCTTCTTGTGGACCACAAAGCCTAGGAAATCCCCAGCCTGAACAAAGAAAGCACATTTAAGAGGATTCATTTTTAAGCCATGTTTTCTCATTCTCTCGAATGACTGGCAAAGGTGAGTCAAATGATCCTCATCAGAAACAGATTTGACTACTATGTCATCTATATAAATCTGCATAAATGATTCAATGAAATCATGGAAAATGGTGTTCATTGCCCTCTGATATGTTGCCCCAACATTTTTTAGTCCAAAGGGCATAACTATCCATTCATAAGTGCCTAAGGCGCCTGGACATCTGAACGCAGTTTTGGGAACATCATCCCCAACAATTAAAATCTGATTATACCCAGAGTATCCATCTAACATACTCAGGTATTCGAAACCTGCAGCAGAATCAATCAGCATTTCTACTATAGGCATGGAATATTCATCCTTTGGGGTGGTGGTATTTAACTCCCTAAAATCTATGCAAATTCGTAAAGAGCCATTTTTCTTAATAACAGGTACAATATTAGCAAGCCATTCTACGTACCTTGTGGTCCTGATAAACTTGCATCGAAAGAGTCGTTCCACCTCTGCCTTTATTTTTGAGAGGATTGTTGGGGCGAATCGTCTAGGCATCTGTTTGATGGGCTTCTTGCCATCCTTGATTGGAAGCCTATGTTCCACCTGTTCCCTCTTTAAACCAGGCATTTCGTCGTAGTCCAAGGCGAAGCAATCTTTGTTTTGTTTGAGCATTTCGACCACCTTGCCTTTTAGACTGGGACTGAGTTTCGCACTGATGTACGTAACTCTTTTTTCGACTCCATCCCCAATATCAACTTCCTCCAAAGGATCTTGCGCCAGCATCTTAGCGCTCGTTGACTCTAGATCCTTCTCGAACCCCAAGGGCTCTTCATCATAAATGGAATCTAGTCGTTGATCCACTAGTTTGGAAGTTTGTCCCTCACAGGGTGGGGGTGAGTGGTTTCCTTTAGGATTTGCTATTTCTTTTTTTTGTTTTTTCTTTTTTATCTATGGCTTTGACAACCATGTTTTGTATTTCGGCTTCGAGAGCCGTTTTTCGTTTGTTCTCAGCCAGATAGGCCGAAATCTTTTGGTAGTAATTTGACTCAGTCATAATGATCTTCGCTTGCCCAGCCAATTGGCCGTATCGTCGAAGTCTCTCCATCTTCCTCAATCTCCTGCCCGTCCCACATGATTTCCCTATCGCATTGGAATCCATTGGGGCGAAGGGTTAAAGAATAGTAAGCGTTCTCATTGGGCTCGAAATATTCCTCAGGCGGGTGACATGGCCCTATGTTGGCCATATTTCGATCGAAGTTTATTTTTTCCATGTTGTTGATTTCTGTCATATAGTAACTTTGGTCTGCTTCTATGTTTTCGACAATTCCATCGTCTCTCCACAACACCAACCTTTGATGCATTGAAGAAGGCACTGCGCCAATTCCATGGATCCATTCCCTGCCAAGCAACATATTGTAGTTTGCCTTCGCAGCAATGACCATAAACATTGTTGGTCTTGTGAGGGAACCAACTGTCAAGTTAACTTGTATTACTCCCAAAGTCTTGCCAACCTTTCCTTCATAATTCGAAAGCACCATGTTGTGAGGTCTAACATCTGAATCCTGCATGCCTATCCTTTTTAGCATGAATTGAGGCATCAAATTAACAGTAGCTCCACCATCTACCAGAACCTTGTTCACACCATATTGCTCCACCTTTGCCCTGATGAATAAGGGTTTTAGATGGTTCTTCATTCCTTCGTCTGGCTTTTCGAAGAAAGCGTTTTTCTCTTCGACCGCTCCATTGTTCATCACATAATAGCACACTGGCCTATGTCTGACCATTTCGTCCTCGTCAGTCTCCTCACCAGCATAAACCTCTATATCCTGATTGTACTCACAAGGCAGCACCGAAACTATGTTGCAGTTTGCATTAAAGAAGGATTCCCTCTCCGATTCGAAGTCATCAGTCATCAAGTCCTCTTTGTTTGCAGCCTCCTTCTGAGTCCTATTTTCTTTAGTGTCTTTATTTGGTGAAAAAAGTTTCCTAGACACTGGGGGTTTGCCCCCAGTCTGGTTCACTGATGTTGGGTTATTGGTACTAGATTCTCCTATCCCCATAGGCTTCGAATCCCTTTCTGCTTTTTTATTTCTCTGGTGTCTGCGCCACTGAGAGCGAGACATTGGATTTTTGCCTTTGTAATTCTCCAGTCTTATTTCTTCCCTCCTATTTGAATTGAATTGCCTCCTGTAAGCCATCGCAGTCCTGCCTCCTTGGTCATAGTTGCGCCACTTCCCTTTTCCCTTATCAGTCTTCACCTGCAGCCATCTGTCAGTGGGGATTTCTGCATGTAGTTTAAAGGAAACTCTCTTTGCTCCCCTGGGGTAAGGGCTATCTGGCCTCCTTGGTATATTTATGCCAGTGTTAACAGGATTCGAAGGCATTATGCCTTGGTGCCCCCAGCCTGATGCAAACGGAATTCTCTCGAACGCTTCAGCCATTTCTTTATCATACACCGTTGCATATCTGGGACATATTAAACACTTTGTTCCAATCTTGTGGCAACGAACCAAGAATTCGAGCAGACTTTCATCGGCTTTTGGATAGACTCTGTACAGTTGGTTGTCTTGCCTCCAGTTGACCCCTGTTCTGGGCCCTTTCGAACTCAGCAGCAATTCTGGGGTTGCAGATGATGCTGCACCTTGGGCACAACAACTTATCCTGGTTTTTCTTATGACAGTGGAAGAGGTATTCGCGCAAACTTGCGTCTTTTCTAGGTAAGTTCTCTCTTCTTTGCTCTCTCTCCCTCTCCAAACAGCATTCCACTTCTTCCATTTCAGCGTTGGGTTGTTCGAAGTCCACCATATTTACTCCCAGCATTTGACCATCAGAAATTTTGACTTCTTCAAATTTCATCCTAAGACCCTCAGTGGCCTCAGTTAATTTTTTGTCACTTAGTATCTTTGCTTTGAGCATCTTTGGGAGGCCATCAGTAGCCTCTCTTTCGTCCTTGATCAATATGAAGTCCCCATCCTCCTCGAATTCTACTTTCGATTCAACTTTCCTCTCAGCAATCTCAACTACATTGATGTCCAGAGGTTCAGCATAGTTAGTATCCGCCATCAGCAACAGATTCGTATCAACTTTCATTGGATTCTTCCCTTTGTCTGAGAACTTCAGCCTGCCATCTTTGATTGCGTTTTATATCAAATCCCTGAAAAGAAAACATTGTGAGGTTTTATGGCCTAAAAAGTTATGATATTTACAAAAGCCCATCTTCTTCCTTTGTTCCAACGGAGGAATCTTAAGGTTAGGAGGAACTATTAACTGGCCATGTTTAACAAGCAGATCAAATATTTCATCATACTTAGTTATATCGAAAGTATAGATTTTCTTAGGGAATTTATCATTCTTTTCACTTTCGACAGAATCCTTTCCATTGGAAGGAAACAGAACTTTGCAAGCATAAGGGGGTGCTTCCTTTAGTTCTGCAAGATCTATTTCGAACTGATCGAAATCATAAGGGTCATGAGAATCATCTATGTTCTCCTCTTCAGCCTCTATGTAGGCTATTCTCTCTTTCTTATGATTTTGACTAGCCCTAGCCTTTTCCGCTTTTAACCTTTCGACCTGACGAACTATGTCTGCTAGTTGGGCCATATCTCTAAGATACTGTGTATCCAATTTCTTTCGAATGGAATAATCTAGCCCCCCAGCAGCCATTTCGACCAACTCATGTTCAGGGACCACTGTGAAGCATCTAGATTTTAATAAACGGAACCTATTCAAATAATCATCTATTGGTTCCGTGAATTTTCTCTTAATGCTTGCTAGTTCTTTAAGACTAATTTTAGACTGACCCATGTAAAATTGTTCATGGAAAAGTCTCTCTAAATAAGGCCATGTGTCCACAGATCCAGGGGGCAAGGTGGTGAACCAAGTGAAAGCGTTCTTCGTTAGAGAACTTGGAAAGTATTTTATCCTAAGATTTTCATTATTTGCTATATTTCCTGCTTCGGTTAAATATCTCGCTATATGTTCCACTGTTGATTCACTCGTGTCTCCAGCAAATTTCGTGAATTTAGGGACTTTAAAGCCCCTGGGTAATTCTGTTTGCAGAACATAGTCTACAATAGGAGATGTGTAATTTGGCCTCCTAAATCCTGAATTTAAACCATTCTGGGCCATTATTCTTTCGATCATGGTGGTGAGGTTATTTTCTGTCACTAAATTGTCATTTCTAATTCTATGAACAATTTCGTCTGCATTTTGGTCCCTATTCACCATCATTATTGGTCTAAGTTGTTCATTATGAACTTCCTGAACTTCCTGGTTCCTTAATCTTACCCCTATATTTCTCTCTTCGACCACTTGTACAGGGGGTCGAATTTGTTCAATTGTGGGTTCTTCATTTCAAATCACCACTGGGTTTTGCCTACGCCTTGCAGGCGCATTAGGGGCACCAAAAAAACTGCTATTCTAGCCATCTGGGCTGCATTTTCTTAGTTTGTTCTATTTATATTCTGGATTAGGGGATTGAAAATAGCATTCATTTCGCGGGCTAGGATTCCTACCATATCATGATTGCTATCATCCATCTGTTGCCTAAGCGCTGCTTGACTATTAGTTGTAAGGGTAGGCAACTGGGCAAAATTTCCTATATTCTAGAAATTTGTACCCAAATGGTTCATTCCTGAACCAGACCCTTGGAGTGGGGACGAAGTTGATGCATTATGTAACCCTGCCATAAACGAAGTTGGCATTCCATACGGAGGGTTTATGGGTCTCAAAGGTTCGAAACCTGGGGGCCTAGTGGGGGTCGAATACTGTTGATTCCCTACATGTGGCACAGTTTGCATTGAGGACACGTTTGATGGCATTTCTAATGTACTTACTGGGACCGTATTCGAACTTCCAACAAGGATGGTATTGGAGGCATCAATCGAACTTGAAACGATTGTTGCAGCCCCCTGTGGGGGATTTTGTCCCCCATCTTGGTTGGTTGTGTTAACAATTGTTTTGGTACGTTGTCTTCTGGGTATATGTGGATTACTATTCTTTATTTTTCCGCTTCGAAGGTTTATGTACCGAAACACGCTCCAAACTCAGAAGATCCTAAAATTCTCTAATAGGTTTGATAAAACTTTTTGTTATGACATTGTCCCACCGGGTGTGCCAATTTGTTTACAGTGATTTCTAGTAAACAACCGCTAGTCTTCCAATTTATTGATTGTTATTGGTTACTTGCAGGATCGACTAGATTGATCCTAGGACACATGTGTCATAACTCATTTCTATGTTCATACCCATTATCTTGATGATTTTATATTATATGTTAGTGTCGAATGTGAGATTCTTAAGAAATATCTCTAAGATTGTCTATGGAAATAAACTGACTGAATGTATAAAGGAAAGGCTTCGAATTAGACTTAAGATTTAATACTTGAATGTAAAGATAAGGAGTTTCTGAGAATATAATAGTTTCTGGAAATATGAAGTGTTTGAACAAAAGGATAAAGTAAAAGTGAAGTTTTTAAAGAGATAAATGTGTTTGAAGGCAAGTAAAACAAGGAAATAAAAGGGAATCAAAAGATTTAAGAGCAAAAGTACTGTAAAAGTGAAAGAAATATAAAAAGACTTGTATTGAAATTGTAAAGAATCATGATGTTCAATATGTACATTTTGTCTTCTAACTCGTTTCCCTTAACTCACGGTAATTTGAGTGTTTGAGATTTTTTAGTACACGAAATGAACACACCAAATCTAACATGAAAACACCTATTTATAGTGTCCTGACCCTAACGGTCCTACTCTAAAATCATGCCACGTTCGAAGCATGCAGGCTCCTTACTTTTACTGACTTCCACGCGTCTTCTAAGAATGACGCTCTTATTTGAAATTCGAACCATGTGCCAGCGAAGTATTTTGCTAATTTTCTTCGTTTCGAAATAAACCAATTGCCTGGACCGTTTCCAATTCTGGCACCCTTGCATAAAGGAACTCTTTATATTTTAAAAACTAAAAATCCCAAATCGAAATCCATCATCTATCACTGGAAATCAAAGAGTCCTTTAGAATAATGGTTCGATATCTCCCACCAATATTCATCATTGATATCAACCTCCTTATATGCTTATTCGAAATGCTGTTTTGATATCCAATTATTCTTTATTCGAAATTGCTAGCTAACAGTTTCTCACTTTCAAATCATATGAGGCCTTTTTGTTTTCATCATCATACCAATCTTTTGGATGTTTTACAACTCCATCATCACCCGTGGGAATAAAAGGTCCCTCAGTGACAGTACACCACATATTTTTGCCCACTGATAACAAGTGTATGTTCATGATTGATTTCCAATAAGTATAATTTTTCACCTTTGAAAACTGACGCTCTATTGTACGCTCCCTTTGGATCATCACCCTCTGCCGTATTCTCAAAAGTTTTGGAGTAGATTAGACTTAATTAAAAGACCAGCTCTTGGTGTCAATTATTGGGTGAGAATATGGGGTAAGAAAACCGTCTGGAGGCGGTGAATAAACTTTTTAAACACAAATCAATTGATTTTTTAAAAACGAAATATCAGGGGTTTTTCAGAGTATGTGTGTGGAAGTTTTAGAGCAAAAAAAATATAGTGAATTATACTTGAGTAGAAATGAATACACATAAACACGTAATTAATGTACAATAATCACAAATTTATTTAATGATGATACTATAGGTATTCAATCGATACCACAATATAGTTCATGACAGATTATTTTACAATGATTCAATTTGCGAATTCTAAACTCAACAAGTTTCTCAGATTTTAATCACCACTAAAACTCGTTTAGGTCTCAATTCCAACAAAACCTAATCTTTAAGAAATAAATCACTATCAATGCAATAAATGATAAACTACTCTATGAATGAAAAACCTAGGCATGCAATATACTACGAAATGTAAATGTAAGAGTAAAAGATGACATAGGGATTTATAGTGCATCAACTATGTCATCCTCATGTGAGTTTATATGCACTTTTGAAAGTACCTGCATAGTTTCATTAGTTTGACAAATATTCAAAGAGTTCATACAATCACTTATCCACTGTTGGCTCCTAAATTTGACACCTACTATATATTGGCCTTATGGGCCAAAAAATAGAACAAATAAAGCCAAGCTGGAAAATGTTTCGACAGATGGAAAAAACTTAGAGAAAATATCTGAGTTACACATTGGTCTTCGACTAGGCATCACCATCAAGATTTAGACTAAGAAGGTCCTATGACCTTCGACCAGAAGAACATACCTTCGTGTCAATACCAAAGACGAAGGATATTTGAATTTGAATTATTGGAGGGAAAGACGGTTTCACCAGCATTTAAAGGAAAACAACGTGGCTGGAAGAGAGAGGTCGAGGGACATGCAGAGGACACTTGTCTTCATCTTAGAGCAAAGCCACCCTTCGACGGTTACATAGTTTTAGTATAAAATAGGAAGTCTGTATAGTTTTTCCGTGTGTTCAATCTATTGTGCTAGTTACTCAAATATTGTCCAAGTACCCACTGTGTATGAAAGGATAAACTGAGAAATGTACGTTGGAAATACCACTTTTCATTAATAAAGTCTTTTTTACACTGCTTTGATCTTATTTGCAAAGTTACTTTTCCTGCATCTTTACCTGCATTTCTATTTGTTAGAACAAGATTAGTTCTAATCTATCTCAGAGTTTTGATGATAACAATAAATTATATTTTAGATAATTTATACTCTGATGAATGTATTTGACTATTTCAGATAATGTTCTGACAAGAAGCATTCTGAAGTGCTAAGCAAAAATTATGAAGAAGTTCTTTAATGAAAGAACCTTTTTGTTTTAAGCGCACCTGCTGACTCTGGTAAGACATTTTATTTAAATTTATCTTCTAACATTTAGCAGGTTTCCTTGCTCAGAAGATTACTTGAAAGCAAGTGCTGATCAAGTTCTTAGCAAGCAAAGCAATGCCTAGAAGATGAAGTAAAGCATGTTCTTAAATCAAAACGTTGAAGCATGTTCTGATACAAACGAACTTGTCTTGTCAAGCATAGGAAACATGTTCTTACAAGTTGTCATTTACTCATTAATGCAAAAACGGCGTCAAGCACTCAAGTGCCTAAAGCTAGTTTTTTGGAAAATGGAATAGTGCAAAGAAACACGCAAGCATTTAATGCTCTCCACTTTTCTGAAGGAAGCAACGGTCATTTTGTTCTTACTATAAATAGAAGGACATTTATTGCAAGCCAATGAACCAATTACATTTCAAAAATAAGCAAGAAACTACGTGAAAGAAACTGGGCTCACAAACTTTTTATTCATACACTTTGTGTAATTTATTCTAAGTGAAAAATCACATTTGTGATATAGCTTGATTAGAAGTAAATTTTATTTCACTATCTGTAAAGATTAAACTCTTGTAATTTCTCCTTGAGAGACCAAGTTTGGTCAGATTTCTCAAGCATACTAGGACTAGATTTAAGTCTTAGTGGTGTTAGTCACTTATAAGATTACTTGTGCATTGTTAGTCACAACAGTTGTTGTGTGTTTGTAATCAGTTGATTATAGTGGATTAAGTCCTTGTTGAGAAAGGCGAAATCACCTTGACGGGTGGACTGGAGTAGTTTGAGTTCAAACGAACCAGGATAAAAATAACCGTGTCATTCCATTATTGTTGAGCTTTGTTTTGAAAAGAAAAAGAGTCACTTATTCAACCCCCCTCCCCCCTCTAAGTGTTTTCTTACCCCTTCAATTGGTATCAGAGCTTGACTCTGAGCACAACACTTAACCGTGTCAGGAAAAGATCCAGAAGAAAACACAATGGCTGCTGAACAAAATAACAATAGTTACAACAAACCTTCTATTTTTGATGGAGAAGATTTTGAGTACTGGAAAGACAGACTAGAAAGTTTCTTTCTAGGTCATGATAGTGATCTATGGGATATAGTTTTGGATGGTTACACACATCCTACTGACTCAGAAGGAAACAAAGTTGACAGAAAAAATATGGATAAACTACAAAAAGCTGAATTTAAAAATCATCATAGAGCTAGAAATATTTTTCTAAATGCTATCTCTAAAGTTGAATATGAAAAAATCACTAATAGAGATACATCGCATGATATGTTTGAGTCTCTTAAAATGACTCATGAAGGAAACGCTCAAGTTAAGGAGTCTAAAGCTTTGGCTTTAGTTCAGAAGTATGAAGCCTTCAAAGTTGAAGAAAGTGAGTCTATAGAAGCAATGTTCTCTAGGTTTCAAACTCTGATCGCTGGTCTAAGAGTTTTGAACAAGGGATATACTAAAGCAGATCATGTTAAAAAGATCATCAGAAGCTTACCCAAAAGATGGGCACCAATGGTCACTGCTTTCAAAGTTTCAAAGAATCTGAACAACGTGTCTCTGGAGGAACTCATCAGCGCTCTCAGAAGTCATGAGATAGAACTTGATGAGCACGAGCCTCTGAAGAAAGGTAAGTCTATAGCCCTTAAATCAATTAAGAAATTTGATACTAACGCTTCTCAGGCTGAAGAGGAAAACTCTGAAGAATCAGCGTCAGAAGAAGATGGACTATCCTTGCTCTCCAGAAGGATCAATCATCTGTGGAAGCACAAACAAAAGAAGTTCAGAAACTTAAAAAATTCAGAAGATAAACCTGAATCTTCTGGAAACAAAAAGTCAAACAGAAGAGAGATTATCTATTATGAATGCAAAGAACCTGGTCACTACAAAAGTGATTGTCCAAAGCTTCAAAAAGAAAAACCAAAGAAAAGGTTTGGTAAGAATAAAGAGATGATGGCAATCTAGGATGACTCAGACTCTTCTGAAGATGAATCTGGTTCTGAAGATGAAAATGCCAACCTAGCTCTGATGGCTATCACAGCAGATGACTCAGACTGTGAGTCAGAACCAAGAGAGGTATTTTCTGAATTCACTAGAAATGAACTTGCTGTTAGTTTATCAGAACTTCTGGAAAACTATAGTAAAGTCAAAATAAAATACAAGAAACTCAAGAAGAGTCTTGCATCTGATATTGAGAAACATGAAGCAGAAAAATCTGAACTCTTAGAAAATAATTTTAAACTTAAAGAAGAAATTCAAAATATTCAAAAAATTCTAGTTCAGAATCTGTGTCTAGTTCAATAGATATTCTGAAAGAATATGACTATAGTTTTCAAACTTTCCTAGCTAAAAGCGTAGATAGAAGCAAAATGGCTTCAATAATCTATGGAGTTAGTGGGAGAAATAGAAGAGGAATTAGATATGAACCTCCTAAAGGGAAGGAGACATACATACCAAAACCTGTTTCTAAAATGACTTTCACTTACAAACCTATGAATAAATAATTCAAGTTTGGGCACTCACATGATATAAAATATACATCACATTCTGGAAACTCTTATGCTAACCCAAAGTTCAAACAGAACTTTAAACACTCTAACCCAAAAGGATCCAAAAAGATATGGGTACCTAAGGATAAAATAATATTTGTTACAGATGTCCTTAACAGCTCAATTGAGACACCAGTCATGGTACCTGGACTCTGGGTGCTCATGACACATGACGGGAAAAAGGTTTATGTTCCAAAGCCTGGAACTTAAAGCTGTAGGAGTCGTGAAGTTTGGAGGTAATCAGAAAGGGAAGATTATTGGTTCTGGAACCATTGGAAACGGTAACCTTCCTTCTATCTCTAATGTTTTATTAGTCACTATGCCAAACAAGGGATTAAACAGCGTTTTTTTAGGCCTTTAACAGCGCTTAAAAGCGCTGCTAAAACCTCCACTGCTAAAGGTATAGACAGCGCTTTTTTTTCAATCACTTTAGACAGCACTTGGTAAAAGCGCTGTCTATTACCCCCCTTTAGCAGCGCTTTTCCTCATTTTTTTTCAATCACTTTAGACAGCGCTTTTATGAAAAGCGCTGTCTATTACCCCCCCCCCCCCTTTAGCAGCGCTTTTCCTTATTTAAATTTTTTTTTTCAATCACTTTAGACAGCGCTTTCATGAAAAGCGTTGTCTATTACCCCCACCCCCCTTTAGCAGCGCTTTTCCTTATTTTTTTTTAAAAAAAAATTTCAATCACTTTAGACAGCGCTTTCATGAAAAGCGCTGTCTATTACCCCCCCCCCCCCTTTAGCAGCGCTTTTCCTTATTTAAAAAAAAAAATTTTTTTTTCAATCACTTTAGACAACGCTTTCATGAAAAGCGTTGTCTATTACCCCCCCCCCCCCCCTTTAGCAGCGCTTTTCCTTTTTTTTAAAAAAAAAAAATTTTCAATCACTTTAGACAGCGCTGCTAAAGTGATTGAAAATTTTCCCCATCTAATTGAAGACGACGACACGTTGGGCTGAATCTGAAAACAATTTTCGTGTGTAGATGTAGTTGAAACTCTACTTGTTGTAACTGTAAATACAAAGTTAGAAATCAATTTAGCTTATACAAGAGTCGCAATTAATTAATCATTTTAGTATAATTATAATGAAGACTTACAGTCATCATTTTTGGTAAGAGTTTGTTTGAGCCTAGCTCGGTCTCGTCTATGAACATTCATGTGACCACCTAAAGCTTGAGCAGACCTAAACTCTCTTTTACAGAAGTGACATGAGTAGGATCTTGGTGGCCATATACATCCACCAAGTATCCTAGCTGCATCTTCAGCAAAAGCTTTTTCCTCCCAAGAGCTGTTGTTGTTGTTCAAGACTTGTTTCCTTTTCATCCATATCAAATTTTGAGATTCATCCATATTATACCATAAGCATTGTAGAACCCAAGAATTGGTGCTAGGAGATAAGCTACTACCACAAAGTACCACTTCACTTGTGGGAATATTAAAGGGATGACATTGATGGAGATTACGGTGAGTACTACATAGCCTACACATGCTAACCATGTTGGACCACTTTCTTTTATAAAAAATTCATTGCGGGTAAGATCGCCTGGAGTCTGGTTTTGATTCTGATCCTGGTTATCATCTGTAATTGAAGCTGTAGTGAAAAAATATATACATTAGATTCAATGTAGTCTAATAACAACTATAGTGTATAAATAACTATTGTTCTGCAATAAGCCGTCATTCTTTTCCACACAACCAAGGTTCTTATAGTCATTTACAGTTCAAATTCCTATTCTTCTTCTTACTCACATTGCCCATTTCTCCTCACAAACTAACCATATGAGGTCTATAACATATAAAAACTAATCATACACTAATTTCATTGGGAAAAAATCAAATACTTCTTATATTGATATGGTAGTATCTTGTATTTACAACATAGGAATAAAGGCTTGTAGAGTGATAAATTGTAAGGCAAGTAAGCATCTCAAAACCTAAACTCAATTTTATCAATTGAAGATAAAAGAAAGACAAATAAATTGGCATCAGAACACCATGATGCTTCCATCCTTCACGATCTGGCCATGGCGGCTGTCAAAATGTCTGTCGCCACAATCCGCCATGGCCTATACTTGAAAATTACGTAAACCCATCAACGGCAAAAAGTGATAAAGGCCATTTATTTACCTGTTATGTGATTCCCCTTTTTCACACAAGCTTGAAAATTTAAGGCACTAAAATATATAACTTTGATGAAATTGTAGAGTCCATCACCAAGGATTAATGCAATGGAAATAAAAATCTGCACCATGAAAATAAAAGGAAGTTAAGCGTGAAAATGTAAAAACTCAAATCCAAATGAACTCTAATAGAGATCTTTGATTTGTTGATAATTCAAGACCTTATAGCCATTAAGACTCTTCATGCTACTTTCTGGTAAACTTCCAGGGAACCAATTTCCTTTTAGTACTCTGATCAGTGGCCACATAATGCCCCATGAAACCACAGCTCCAAAAAGCAATGATAAATTCACAAGATGTGAACAAATCATTCCTGTTCCAACGTAAGTCATGCTGAAATCAAAGTAAAATCTGCAAAATAATCAAACATTCAAATCAATTACAATCGATAAATGTTTCATTTTCATTCTTCTGATACATAAAACTAAAAAAAGAGTCATATCGTAGTAGTTGAAGTAAAAGCGCGCACGTGTTTCTCCATGGTTTCAACTCGAAAGTTGGAAACTGAGCGAATCCGCAATGGTCTCCACCAGTATAGAACCATTGGAAGAAAGACCAAAGCAAACTGAATGAGAAGAACCGCATGAAACCCTTAACCTGCTTCCTGTGAAAAAATGCCAAACTAGTTTTTATAGGTTTTCAGCTTGAAATTACAAATATAGAGGACAAATAACATAATAGGTTTTGTAATCATACTTAGGGGACCATTTTCCCATAGTTCTATCTTTTCGATCCATAGGAAGAATTACCTTCCAAACTAAATCTTCAGGAAAAAATGCCTTAGGTTTTACTTTTCGATTATAGGATTTCTCGATCCATTTCTTTTGTAATCTTAAGAGGTCTAAGGCTTTCAATCTTTCCTCATCCAAATCCACCAATTCGTCTAACATCATATTCCAATAAACTCCAGAAGGAATATCCTGATGTTTTTGAACCCTCGTCGACTGTAGACAAATTTCTACAGGCAATACTGCATCATGACCATAAGTTAGGCGAAATGGTGTTGTTCATGTGGCCTCTTTAGGCGAGGTTCGACAAGCCCATAGAACTTGATCCAACGTCCAATGCCAATTTCTTGGTTTCTTTCCCACGTGTTTCTTTATTAAACTGATTACTACCTTATTTGCTGATTCGACTTGGTCGTTAGCTTGTGCATAATAAGGCGTAGATGTTAACAGTTTAAATCCCATTTCTGTAGCAAATTCTTGCATTTTTCGACCAGTAAAGACTGATCCTTGATCTGTCGTTATTGTCTCAGGGGTTCCAAATCTATATATAATGTACTTTTGAATAAATTCAATGACATTTTCTTGGTCTACATTGACTAAAGGAATTGCTTCGATCCATTTAGTAAAATAATCAATGTCCACCAATATGTATTTCTGGCTTTTAGAGGATGCTGGTCGAATCTCTTCAATAAGATCTAAAGCCCAACCTCTAAAAGGCCAAGGCTTCACAATCGAATGAAGTTCACTTGCCGGTACATGCTGGATGCCTGTGTGAACCTGACATTCTTGACATCCTTTTGCAAACTCAATACAATCTTTTAACATAGTTGGCCAATACAGTCCTTGTCGAAACAACAACCATTTCATCTTATGGCCTACTTGATGTGCTCCACATGCCCCGGAGTGTGTAGTCGAAAGAGCTATGTATGCTTCTGTTTTGCTTAAGCATTTTAGCAGCACACCTTCAGGCGTTTTCTTGAACAATTCATTTCCCATTAGTATATAGCTTAGTTCCCTATACTTTATCTTTCGCTCCGTCGAAGCCACTGGATTTTGTAAATAATCCACTATAGGCTTTCTCCAATCTTGTTCTGTTAGATTGTCTATGAAAGAAATCTTGAAGTTTTCGTGATCAGTGTATCCCAACGTTGTTGTTTTCAAATCTATTGGAGACAACTTAGTGGATGCTATTCTTCCTCTAACTTCAATTGCTTGTTGTAGTTTCTCTTTCGAAACTTTATACCCGGAAGCGATCTGTGCTAAATCGTTAGCCACTTGATTTTCCAATCTGGGTATATGTCGAATGTTAACCACTTCGAAATTCTTCAACAAACGCCTAGTTATTATGAAATACATGATAAGATTTTCTCTTATGCATTTGTATTCTTTCATAACTTGTTTTAAGACTAATTCTGAGTCTCCCATTATTTCGACTCGAGTTGCCCCCAATTCCAACAAGATTTCAAGACCTACGATTAAAGCTTCATATTCAGCCTCATTATTTGAACAATCTCCTTCGATCTTGTACTTAAATGTTGTTGGAATTTTGTTTGGAGAAATAATGAAAACCCCTACTCCAGTTCCGTCTTTATGACTAGAACCGTCGAAGTATAACTTCCAAGGTTCAATCTCCAAATAATTTATTGGTTCTTCTGTTATTGAGTGGTCAATTATAAAGTATGCTACCACTTGACCTTTCACAGCCTTGAGAGGCATGAAGGTTAACGAATACTCAGTTAATGCAAGTGGCCATTTGCCAATTCTGCTGTGCAAAATGGGTTTCGACAACATATATTTGAAAACATCAAAATGAGACGAAACGTAAACATTAACTGGTTTAATATATTGCTTGAGTTTTGTACATGAAAAGTAAAAACATAAACATAGTTTTTCAACTTCGTTATATCTAGTTTCCGCATCATTTAAAACTCTACTAAGGTAATAAATGGGTCTTTCGACACCATTCTCATCCTCTTGAGCTAACATGCTCCCTAAGGTTTTGACAGATGCAGCTATGTACAATCTCATACTCCTATCTCTACAAGGAGGTACCAGAATTGGTGGCTTGATGAGGTATTCTTTGAATTTGTCGAAGGCCTCTTGCTGTTCTTGCCCTCATTCAAATCCTCCTTTGCTGAGTCGAAGTAGTGGTGAGAAGGCTTGCGTTTTCCCACTGAGGTTGGATATAAATCTCCTTAGGAAATTTATCTTCCCAAGTAGAGACTACAATTCCCTCTTGTTGGCTGGCGCTTTAGCTTCCAAGATAGCTTTGGTCTTGTTCTGGTTTATCTCGATTCCCTTTTTATGGACCACAAAACCTAAGAAATCCCCTGCTTTGACACCAAAAGCGCACTTCAGAGGATTCATTTTTAGACCATAGCGCCTCATCCTTTCAAAGGACTGTCGAAGATGGTCGATGTGAGCCTGCCCTGAAACAAATTTGACAACAATATCATCAATGTAAATCTGCATAAATGTTTCAATGAAATCATGGAAAATATAATTCATTTCTCTTTGATATGTTGCCCCTGCGTTTTTTAGGTCAAAAGGCATCACTACCCATTCGTAAGTGCCTAAGGCCCCAGGGCAACAGAAAGCCGTTTTCGACACATCTTCTTCAGCAATAAAAATCTGATTATAGCCAGAGTATCCGTCAAGCATACTCATGTACTCAAAACCAGCGGCAGAATCGACAAGCATTTCCGCCACAAGCATTGGATATTCGTCTTTGGGTGTTGCAACATTCAGATCTCTGAAGTCAATGCACACCCTTAAAGTACCATTTTTCTTTATAACAGGTACAATATTTGCAATCCATTCGACATACCTGGTCGTTCGGATGAACTTGAATTTCAGCAGTCTTTCGACTTTCGTTTTGATCTTCGACAGAATCTCCGGTGCAAAGCGCCTTGGAGTTTGCTTGACATGCTTCTTTCCAGGTTTTGTTGGTAATTGAAGTTCCACCAAGCTTCTGTCGAGACCAGGCATTTCATCATAATCCCATGCAAAGCAATCCTTAAACTCTTTTAACAATTGGATCACTTCGACCCAGAGTTCTGGATCTAACTTTGCGCTGGTATACGTTGCTTTTTTATCGGGCCTTTGCCTAGATTTACTTCTTCTAAGGGGTCCTGTGCTAGCATCCTAACACCATCTGCCAACGGATCCTTTTCGAAACCCAGAGGTTCATCATCATAAATAGCATCTAACCTCTGATTTCGCACTTCTTTTTCTTCCAAGTCAGGAGGTTCTGGGTCGAAATCTTTCCCAGGGCCTTCTTCTATAGATACCTACTCATTGGCTTCACGAGCCATGTACTTGACCTCAGCCTCTAAGGCCACTATCATTCTATTTTCGGCTACATATGCCAAAATCTTTTGAAGAGCTTGTGACTCAGTCATCATCACCAAACTCACTTCCCCAGCCTGTTGGCCGTATATCATCAACCCCTCTGTAGTCGATGTTGGACAAATCTTCTCTATCCCACTGAAAACCATAGTCAGAGTGGAGGTACAGAGAACATAAGGCTTTGGGTGTTAGAGTTAGATCGAATTCAGGAGGGTTACATGGCCCTATATGAGCCAAATTCCTGTTGAAACTATTCTTCCCGACGCTGTTAACTTCACCTAGGTAATAGCTTTGATCTGCCTCGATGTTTTCTACAATTACATCAGGACACCAAACTGTAACCCTTTGATGCATGAAAGATGGCACTGCACCAATTCCATGTATCCACTCTCGACCCAAGAGAAGATTATAGTTTGGCTTTGCTGAGATCACCATAAACATGGTGGGTCGAAGGATTGATCCCACCTTGAGATCTAGTTGTATGACTCCCATTGTGGTTCCAATGCCTCCTTCATAATTGGAGAGGACCATGTTGTGGGGCTTGATGTCAGCATCTCCTTTTCCTAGTTTTTCCAACATAGATTGCGGAATTATGTTTATGGTCGCTCCACAATCAACCAGGATTTTATTTAGTCATTTCCCCTATCTTCGCTCTGATGAACAGGGGCTTGAGGTGATTTTTCATCGCCTCAGTTGGTGGCTTGAAGAAAGCGTTCTATTCTTCCATGCAGCCATTATTCATTACATAGTAACACATTGGCCTATGCCTGGCCATCTCTTGTTCGACCATCAAGTCGGTTTCCTCAACTTCGACCTGACGGTTATATTCCCTAGGCAGCACCGATATGACATTCACCATGATGTCTAAAGTATCGTCAGAGTCGGAGTCACCTTTGTCATTTAACCCACACTCTTTTGGCCATGCCAGAGGTTTCCTCTCCAGAGGTTTTCTTTGCTTTCTTTGCACGTTGGTGCTAGCCTCTGGGTGAGGCTCTGCTGCAGCCTCCTTCTCGGCTTTTCGCCGTCTTTGGAATCTCCGCCATTGTGAACTAGACATGGGGTTCTTCCCCTTGTAATTGCTTGATATGTGGGCCATTTTATTTGATGTAGAGGCATGGTATTCTTTTCTGTAGTCCAAAGAGGAGCCCCTTGGCACGTCGAACGTCTGCCATTTTTCTTCATTGGGCCTTTTTCTGCCCATAGTGTTAAGCCAAGTATCTATAGGTACATTAGTTGGAGGCCTATAAGTTGGTGGCCTCTTTACCTGGTTCATGGGTCCTCTTTGATGTCCCCTCCTGGGATCGTATCTTTCTTCTGGACCCATTTTTGGTTGAGCATTGCTGCCCAACTTTGCCTTTATTGCTCTCATACCCTGTATGTGTTCTGCAGCTTTCTTGTCGAAGATAGAACTGCATCTGGGACACAACATTACTTCAGACTTTTTCTTCTAGCATTGATGTAAAAACTCTTCCAAGTCTTCATTTTCTTTAAGAAATGTGGTTTTGTTCACTTCCTCCTGTCGAATAGCCTCTTCTGAAGCCTTGGCATCAGAGACTTCGACCATGTTGACCTCCATGTTGCTCTTGGCAACAAGAGTCATTTTTTGCATTTCGGCCTCCAAGTTCTCTGTCGAAACTTTCACAGAAGCCAAGTAAGAACCTGTAGTAGTTCTTCTGTTGGAGCTTTCAGCAACTCCTTTGTTTCTGTGTGGGTTTTCAGTAACCCTTTTGCTCGAGCCTTCAGCAGCTCCTTTATTCAGTTTCAGGCCTTCAGTGGCCTTCCTCACTCCTTCGATAGTCTTCCTGGATATGTTTCCAGTAAAGCTACCGAAGATGGGCTTGTTAACGGAATCTTCGGAAACTTCCACCATATGAATGTCGACTGGCTCAGCATAATGTGCCTCCATCTGCAATGGGTTTGCGTCAATTTTCATTGTTGGCTTATCAACAAACTTAAGCCTTCCTTCTTTGAGTGCTTGTTGGACAAGATCCCTGAAAAGAAAACATTGTGAGGTTTTATGGCCCAGGAAATTATGGTATTTACAAAAACCTCTTTTCTTTCTTTGTTCTAAAGGAGGCAACTTTGCCCCTGTGGGCACTATCATTTGGCCATCTTTGACTAATAATTCAAATATTTCATCGCATTTGGATATGTCAAAACTATATGTTTTCTTAGGGAATTTGTCGTTGTTTCTTTCAGACTTTACAGGATTTTTTTCCATTTGATGGTACTAGCAATTTACAAGAATATGGCGGTCCTTGTTTCAATTCTGCTAAGTCTATCTCGCCTTCTTCGACATCTATAGGATCACTAGATGTCTCTGGATCGTCATCGTCCATTTCGACATAGGCTACTCTCTCTCTTCAATGAGTTTTTGTAGCTTTAGCCTTTTCAGCTTTAAGACGTTCTACCTGTCGAACTCTGTCGGCCAGTTGGGCCATGTCTCTCAAGTATTAGGTATCTAACTTTTTCCTAATTGAATAATCCAGGCCCCCTGCTGCCATTTCGACCAATTCATGTTCAGGCACTTGGCTAAAGCATCTGGCTTTAAGTAATCGAAACCTATTTAGATACTCATCTATTGGTTCAGTGAATATTCTCTTCACACTAGCAAATTCTTTTAGACTTATTTTTGTCTGTCCCATGTAAAGTTGTTCATGGAACAATCTTTCCAATTGATTCCAATTGTGGATCGAATTGGCGGGGAGGGTAGTGAACCAAGTAAAAGCATTCTTTGTTAGAGAACTTGGGAAATATTTAATCCCAAGGTTTTCGTTGTTTTCTATTTCCCCAACCTCTATCAAATATCTCACCACATGTTCGGCAGTAGATTCTGTCGTATCCCCTGAAAATTTGGTAAACTTAGGACTTTTCCCCTAGGGGGTAAGTCTGTTTGTAGAACTTATTCTGACAATGGGGATGTGAAGTTTGGTCTGTGAAAACCAATGTTCATCCCATTTTGAATCATAATCCTTTCGATCATGGCAGTCAGATTATTGTTTGTTCCATAATTTTGATGTCGAACTTGTTGTATCAATTCATCAGCATTTTGGTTCATATTTACCATAATCACTCCTTGATCGATTTCTCTAGGGATTGGTGGGGGATTTCGAGGTATTTCAACCCTAGGTTGCTCTATTTCTACTCTAGGGATCTGAGGATTTTGATTAACAGTCAAATCCTCTTCCACGATTACCCCTTGGTTTACTCTCATTGGTATTATTTGGGGTTGTCGAATGGTTTGGGGTACCCCAAAGAATCCAGCCATGCGCGTTATTTGCGCTTCCATTTGCTGATTTTACTGGGTAGTGTTTTGAATTAGGGGGTTCAGCACTGTACTTAAAGTTTGTGCCAACATTTGCACCATATCATGGTTACTTTCGTCCATCTGTTGCCTCAAAATTGCTGTAGAAGCATTTGTGAGGCTTGGTATTGCATTTGATGGTCCTCCTAAAATCTGGTTTCTACCCAAATTTTCCATACTGGCTCCATATCCCTGTAATGGCGATGATGCACTCACCAAAGATTTTGAAAAAGTAGACGCAACGTTCATAAGGCTAGCCATTTCAGTGGTTGGCATGCCATATGGTTGTTCTCGACCCATCCAGGCCGTCGAGAATCCTGGGGGAATGTATGGTCGAGATCCTAGATTTGCCCTTGGTGGGGGCGTTCCTAAAGGACCTCTAGGACCCACATACGTTAGTAAGGGTCCTGCTTGATTTGTGGTCAATGTTAGTATTGAACCAACGGAAGTTGAGATATTTTCTCCAACGGTGGTAATAACCGTTGTTCCAGTAGTATTTGGTGGAGGTATTTCTCCATGATTTGGCTCATTAGCCATTCTACTTTCGCTATTTCTCTTCCTAACAGTACACTCGTTGGTTATTCTACCACTTCTTAATAACATGCAACGTTGTATACTTATAAAATGAAAGCAATAACATGAATAAATAGACGATAAAAACTAGTAACGTCCCCCCAGGTGTGCCAATTTGTTTACCGTGGTTTTTGGTAAACAATCGCTGATCCTCCAAAAAGGAAAGTCCTTTTGGTTACTCGCGGGATCGATCAGATTGATCCCAGAACATATGCTAATTTTTATGTTGGTTTGATGTGAAAATAGATGTCTAGGAAGAACGCACGTTCGACCAAAGATAAGATGCTTGTGGTTTTAGAAAGTAAGAAAGTTAATAGCAAAGGGGTAAGAAAACACTTAGAAGGGGGGGTTGAATAAGTGACTCTTTTTCTTTTCAAAACAAAGCTCAACAATAATGGAATGACACGGTTATTTTTATCCTGGTTCTTTTAAACTCAAACTATTCCAGTCCACCCGTCAAGGTGATTTCGCCTTTCTCAACAAGGAATTAATCCACTATAATCAACTGATTACAAACACACAACAACTGTTGTGACTAACAATGCACAAGTAATCTTACAAGTGACTAACACCACTAAGACTTAAATCTAGTCCTAGTCTGCTTGAGAAATCTGACCAAACTTGGTCTCTCAAGGAGCAATTACATGAGTTTAATCTTTACAGATAGTGAAATAAAATTTTCTTCTAATCAAGCTATATCACAACTGTGATTTTTCACTTAGAATAAATTGCACAAAGTGTATGAACAAAGAGTTTGTGAGCCCAGTTTCTTTCACGTAGTTTCTTGCTTCTTTTTGAAATGTAATTGGTTCATTGGCTTGCAATAAATGTCCTTCTATTTATAGTAAGCACTATGCCAAACAAGGGATTAGACAGCACTTTTTTAGGCCTTTAACAGCGCTTAAAAGCGCTGCTAAAACCTCCGCTGCTAAAGGTATAGACAGCGTTTTTTATTCAATCACTTTAGACAGCGCTTGGTAAAAGCGCTGTCTATTACCCCCCCTTTAGCAGCGCATTTCTCTTCGACCAAATACTCCAACACACCGCCAGCCAAACCACTCTGACCAATCCACGTTTTTTGATTGAAAGATGCATCTATTATTGACTAAATAATTCTGATTGTGTGTATTATGTGTCTATGCAGAGGATAGCTCTTGTATACTGTGTTGTAGCTCTACTTCGCAATATTTACTTCATTTTCATCTACTTGCTACTACCTTCTAATTTATATACATTAACTTAGCATTACAAAAGAAAAAAACAAACCATTTGCATACATATAATTTCCATACATTATATTTTACAATTACTTCTGATAAACTTAATCATATCATTGTTATATGTACATAGACAAAGGTTCATTCACAAGGTGGAAAATGTCATGACAGCAACCATGGATTGATCACTCCCAACCCATCAACATCTTCCAAACTCCCTCCTCAATCTTGTTCCTCGGAACAGACAAACCCTCCCCTTCGTCGAGCAAGATTCTATAAACTTCCCACTCCCGGTCTCCGATCGAGTGTCTCCCGATTTCAGCCTGTTGAAACAATTAATCAGAATATTAACATAATGACTTCTGAAAAACTATGTCTTTTATTGGTTTTGATGGATGTTTGTTAAAGAAATATATTGACTAAGGAACTAAGCAATAGGAAATATGAAGCAGGTGAGTGATTACCGAAAAGATGCAAATTTCGAGCATTTTGAGAGCAAGTGTAATATCATAAAAAACTATCATTCAAACATGGTTCAGCAAGACAGGAAGTGAAGATGAAATAGAAGCTGCTGTCTTTGATTTTTTATAATTTACGCCTTTGTCCCCACATGAATCATCAACAATTTGCAAATTTTGGACAAACATTGAATTATGTTGTCCCATAGACAAACTTGTTTCAACATAATCATTATAACCATAGCCTTTGAAAAACTGTTCCCTTGCATGAACTAGTAGCCCTTTTGGTTCAGAATCATGAAACTCCATGTGGTTATTCCCCCATCTAATTGAAGACGACGACACGTTGGGCTGAATCTGAAAACAATTTTCGTGTGTAGATGTAGTTGAAACTCTACTTGTTGTAACTGTAAATACAAAGTTAGAAATCAATTTAGCTTATACAAGAGTCGCAATTAATTAATCATTTTAGTATAATTATAATGAAGACTTACAGTCATTATTTTTGGTAAGAATTTGTTTGAGCCTAGCTCGGTCTCGTCTATGAACATTCATGTGACCACCTAAAGCTTGAGCAGACCTAAACTCTCTTTTACAGAAGTGACATGAGTAGGATCTTGGTGGCCATATACATCCACCAAGTATCCTAGCTGCATCTTCAGCAAAAGCTTTTTCCTCCCAAGAGCTGTTGTTGTTGTTGTCGTTGTTGTTGTTGTTGTTCAAGACTTGTTTCCTTTTCATCCATATCAAATTTTGAGATTCATCCATCTTATACCATAAGCATTGCAGAACCCAAGAATTGGTGCTAGGAGATAAGCTACTACCACAAAGTACCACTTCACTTGTGGGAATATTAAAGGGATGGCATTGATGGAGATTACGGTGAGTACTACATAGCCTACACATGCTAACCATGTTGGAACACTTTCTTTTATAAAAAATTCATTGCGGGTAAGATCGTCTGGAGTCTGGTTTTGATTCTGATCCTGGTTATCATCTGTAATTGAAGCTGTAGTGAAAAAATATATACATTAGATTCAATGTAGTCTAATAATAGCTATAGTGTATAAATAACTATTATTCTGCAATATGCGGTCATTCTTTTCCACACAACCAAGGTTCTTATAGTCATTTACAGTTCAAATTCCTATTCTTCTTCTTACTCACATTGCCCATTTCTCCTCACAAACTAACCATATGAGGTCTATAACATATAACAACTAATCATACACTAATTTCATTGGGAAAAAATTAAATACTTCTTATATTGATATGGTAGTATCTTGTATTTACAACATAGGAATAAAGGCTTGTAGAGTGATAAATTGTAAGGCAAGTAAGCATCTCAAAACCTAAACTCAAATTTATCAATTGAAGATAAAAGAAAGACAAATAAATTGGCATCAGAACACCATGATGCTTCCATCCTTCACAATCTGGCCATGGCGGCTGTCAAAATGTCTGTCGCTACAATCCGCCATGGCCTATACTTGAAAATTACGTAAACCCATCAACGGCAAAAAGTGATAAAGGCCATTTATTTACCTGTTATGTGATTCCCCTTTTTCACACAAGCTTGAAAATTTAAGGCACTAAAATATATAACTTTGATGAAATTGTAGAGTCCATCACCAAGGATTAATGCAATGGAAATAAAAATCTGCTCCATGAAAATAAAAGGAAGTTAAGCGTGAAAATGTAAAAACTCAAATCCAAATGAACTCTAATAGAGATCTTTGATTTGTTGATAATTCAAGACCTTATAGCCATTAAGACTATTCATGCTACTTTCTGTTAAACTTTCAGGGAACCAATTTCCTTTTAGTACTCTGATCAGTGGCCACATAATTCCCCACGAAACCAGAGCTCCAAAAAGCAATGATAAATTCACAAGATGTGAACAAATCATTCTTGTTCCAACGTAAGTCATGCTGAAATCAAAGTAAAATCTGCAAAATAATCAAACATTCAAATCAATTACAATCGATAAATGTTTCATTTTCATTCTTCTGATACATAAAACTAAAAAGAGAGTCATATCATAGTAGTTTAAGTAAAAGCGCACACGTGTTTCTCCATGGTTTTAACCCGAAAGTTGGAAACTGAGCGAATCCGCAATGGTCTCCACCAGTATAGAACCATTGGAAGAAAGACCAAAGCAAACTGAATGAGAAGAACCGCATGAAACCCTTAACCTGCTTCCTGTGAAAAAATGCCAAACTAGTTTTATAGGTTTTCAGCTTGAAATTACAAATATAGAGGACAAATAACATAATAGGTTTTGTAATCATACTTGGCCATGACATTTCCTTTAGGAGTATGGAATCCATTGATAAGAACACCGATAGCATTTCCAGTTGGATAAGGTAATTTAGCATCTATTATCATCATCTGTTAAATAAACACAACAAACATTGTTTTGCAGAATAATATTTGTATTGTTTAAATTATAATGTATTATAGCATATAGAGTAGCTATGAATATAGGTGCTATTTGACAACATTGTTTTACTGCACATAATCCAGATTCATTCATAAGCAATACCTTTCTAAATGGAATTAATGTTGTTAGCCCAACAAAGTAAGTAACAAAGAGAAATCCAGTCATCCAGCCAATTCCAGGTTCCTTGGTGTTACTAGTAATATAAACTGTTTATCTGAAGTTTTGCCACCAAGGTCATATGGTATAATACTGTTATAGTCTGTTACTACTGTCTGGTAGTGTAACTTCAACTTCAACTATTTGCCATAATTAAAATCATGTCTATTGTACTATATAAACTTGTATCATCCATTTCTGTTTCACCACAGTTACTTTTTTGTTATTGTAGTACGTAGAAAGCGTGTTTACACTTCTTTCTTCTGAGCTTGCTAATTTAAATTTAGTGCTCAAGTAAGATAAACAACAAACTGTATTATTTTCTGGACAAATTTTAAGGACCAAAAGAGTCCACAATTAAACTTCAACTTTAATCAGATAAAAGCATAATTTGGTTTAATAATGATAGAAAAGAAAAGGAGAAAGTAGAAAAGGACTTGAAAAGTTTTAAAATACCATATGCGTAAATGCCTCTGAGAAGGTTCTCTTGCAAGCCCACTGAATCAAAACTTTCAAAAACCTCCTCATAAAAGGTGTAGAAGTCCTGTCCTTCGGTGGTGAGTCTGCAGCAGCGAAGTTATCAAAACAAATTATATTAGAATAACAGAATCACATTACTAGTATTAATATAAAATTAGACAAAAACGTGATTTAATGTTACACTTCAAAACAAGAACAAAGAAATCAAGGGGGTGTCCTTACAACTCATTCATTTTGGTATCAAATTGTTTAGAATCAAACTGAGAACCCTCTGGTGCAACTCCTGCCATGACTGCAAGATGAAAAGGAAAATAATCAACACAATTACTTCAGGATGGTATCTAATTCCTCCTTTCATAGGGCCTCTAGCATTATCATGTTGAACCCGAAACCCAATGTATGATTGCAACGTGCCATCGTCTTTAGGGATTGTACATTCAACCTGATTTTTCATCATTGCATCATTTATATTATAAGTTTATAATCATAATAACATGAAACAGAACATACAAAACAAGAGCAGTAAACAAATTTGCAAGAGCAGCGAAAGAATTCTGTTTGTTTAATTACCTTGATTTCTCTGAATGGGATGAGTAAACTTTTCTCAAGCTTGGAATCCAACCCCAAAAGCCTAGAAGCCAACTTAAAGTTCCTGTTGGTAGCTGCAAGTGCATTCATTTTTCTATTTTCCAACTACAAAAGACCTAACACAATATTCAATCTTCTGTCAAAACATAGATATATACACACAAGACGCGGAAAACAATCTTGCAGTGTTACTTTTATTAAAATTGAAACTATATAGAATAGAAGTTTCCGGTAGATGAAAACAAATCCATTTATAACAATATTTATATGAATCAACAAAAGCAGCCATAGTCAATGTCAACAAGTAAGAGTTTGGTACATCTCACACAAAATAAATGGATAAGCTTGAGCCAGAGCAATGTGCAATGCCATGTGTATCAAAGTCACTAATTGACCATAAAAAGATTAGAATCAAAGTGTATCAATTGCTTAAATCACCTAAAACAAGTTGTAATTGAAATATCACCTAAAATATTGTCACACAATTTCTAGAAACATTTAATTAAAGCTTTTTAACAACTTTTGCAAGAAATGTGCAGCCAAACAAACCATCAAGAAGGTTGAAATGGTTTGGAATGTGTATCTTTATGGAAATTGTGGGAATCATTTCATTTGGTTCTAATGACTAGAAAATTAAGTGAAGAGGCAGGTAGGAACTAAAGAACAACAAAGCTGTAGCAAAGCTAAATCCAGTGTATCATAACTGTCAGATAAGAGGCCTCATAAATTATTCATTTTCACACATATACCTGTTTCTATAATCTAATCTTGTCAGAGCCACACAGAGAGGAAAGTTGCACAATCACGGCTTGAAAATAAACAATTAATTAAGAGATAAAATAAAATCAACATGATCTATAATGAATAAAATAGATCTATATTTTAAAATTAAGCATATAACGAAAAAGCAATCAAAATCAGCGTAAGATATAATCAAACCAGAGAAAGCAACGAATTTCGTAAAAGTTAGAACAGTATTCAAAAGAAGATAAAAACTGCAAAAATCAAACGGAAATCAAAGCTTTAACAGATCCAATACTCAACAGCTCGATATCAAGTAAATTGATTGAAACAGAAAACGAAAACTCAGAAAACGATCGATACGAATATTCAAAAGAGAAAGAAAAAAAGCGATTGATAGCATCGAATCGGAAAAAGTTAGAAGAAAAAGCTATACCTTAGGATACGAAAAAGTAGATGATCGGAGAGAAAAAGCAAGGTGAGGTTGATGGCGAGAATGGTGGATTAGGGTTTCCAAAACTCCTCAGATCTAAGCCGCAGAGTTGAGGAAAGAGAGAGAGCAAAGAGCGTTTTTGTGTTGTTGCGTGAAGAGAGAATGGGAGGAGACGAATGGAGAAGAAGATGAACAACGATATCAGTTTAATTTTGTGTTTCTGGAAATCTGATTTAGGGGTTAGGGGTTTAGAAATAAATTAACAAACCAAAGGCAGCGCTTTCAAGAAGCGCTGCTAAAGGTACCCCCCCTTTAGCAGCGCTTTAGGCTTACCCCCCCTTTAGCAGCGCTTTTAGATTTACACAAAGGCAGCGCTTTCAAGAAGCGCTGCTAAAGGTACCCCCCTTTAGCAGCGCTTTAGGTTTACCCCCCCTTTAGCAGCGCTTTTAGACTTACACCTTTAGCAGCGCTTTTTGAAAGCGTTGTCTAAAGCATACTCTTTAGCAGCGCTTTTATTAATTTTTTAATTTTTATTTTTTTTAAAACCCTATAGCAGCGCTTAGGGATAAAAAGCGTTGCCTTTGATAAGGCCTATAGCAGCGCTTTTAATAAGCGCTGTCTAAAGTTTTTTTTTTTTTGGATACCTACAGCAGCGCTTTTGCATAAGCGCTGTCTATGTAGCGGTGCCAAAACTCGTTTTTGGCGTAGTGAGTAAAAGGATTAGCTCATACTCTATTGTCCATAAGTCAATTAAGTGGCAATGGTTATGACATTATCTTCAATCAAAACTCCTGTAAAGTTGTAAGTCAAAAAGATGAATCAATCCTCTTTTCTGGCAAGAGAAAGAACAACATTTACAAAATTGATTTATCAGATCTTAAATCTCAAAACGTCAAATGCCTTTTGTCTGTTAGCAATGAGCAATGGGTATGGCACAGAAGATTGTGACATGTCAGTCTTAGAAAAATCTCTCAACTAAATAAATTAAATTTAGTCAGAGGACTTCCCAATCTGAAGTACAACTCAGAAGCTCTGTGCGAAGCATGCCAAAAAGGAAAATTTTCAAAACCTTCCTTTAAATCCAAAAATGTTGTCTCTTCCTCTAAGCCATTAGAGTTACTTCATATTGATCTGTTTGGGCCAGTTAAAACTGCATCCATCAGAGGCAAGAAGTATGTATTGGTATTGTTGATGACTTCAGCAGATGGACATGGGTAAAGTTTTTAAAAACACAAGGATGAGTCACATTCTGTGTTCATTGACTTCTGTACTCAAGTGCAAAACGAAAAAGATTTTAAAATCATAAAAGTCAGAAGTGATCATGGTGGTGAATTTGAAAATCATTATTTTGAAAAGTATTTTAAAGAAAATGGTATTGTTCATAATTTTTCTTGTCCTAGAACTCCCCAGCAAAATGGAGTTGTAGAAAGAAAGAATAGAACATTACAAGAAATGGCCAGAACCATGATCAATGAAACTAATATGGTAAAGCACTTTTGGGAAGAAGTTGTGAACACATCGTGTTACATTCAGAATAGAATCTCTATAAGACCTATTCTTGAAAAGACTCCCTATGAATTGTGGAAAAACAGAAAGCCCAACATTTCCTATTTCCATCCTTTTGGATGTACTTATTTTATTCTGAACACTAAAGAAACTCTGAACAAGTTTGATTCTAAAGCACAAAAGTGTTTCATGCTTAGATATTTTGAACGCTCAAAAGGCTATAGAGTATACAACACAAACTCTGATTGTTGAAGAATCAATCAAAGTCAGGTTTGATGATAAGCTTGGCCAACAACAACTAAAGCAAATTGATTTTTCTGTAGGTACAGAAGATCATCCCTCAAACTATGAAACTTCAGAAGCAAAGAAAGACTCAGAAGCAAAAGAAGACTCAGCAGATCATCCTCTTGACAATGATCTGAACAACCTCAGAATCTCTGATCAACCTACTCAGAAAAGGTTTCCTAGAATATCTCCAGCTCACAAAGAAGACGTAATCATTGGAAGAAAAGAAGATCCCGTTAGAAAAAGATCCTCTCTCAAAATCAATGAAGAATCTTTGTTTGGTTTGGTTTCTCTGATTGAGCCAACTTCCATTGATGAAGCTCTGAAAGATAATGATTGGATATTAGCAATGCAAGAAGAACACAATCAATTCTCCAGAAATGATGTATGGAATCTAGTTCCAAGACCCAAAGGATTCAACGTTATAGGAACCAAATGGGTTTTCAGAAACAAATTGAACGAGCAAGGAGAGGTGATCAGAAACAAAGCACGACTGGTTGCACAGGGTTATAGTCAACAAGAAGGAATTGATTATAATGAAACCTTTGCCCCAGTCGCCAAGTTAGAGTATATCAGATTATTAATTTCTTTTGATGTACAAAATAACATTTCATTATATCAAATGGATGTTAAAAGTGCATTTCTAAATGGCTATATTGAAGAAGAAGTTTATGTCCACCAACCTCCTGGATTTAATGATTCAAAACATCCAGAACATGTTTTTAAATTAAAAAAGTCTTTGTACGGTTTAAAACAAGCTCACAGAGCTTGGTATGATCGTATGAGTAATTTTCTTTTAGAAAAAGATTTTACCAGAGGGAAAGTGGACACAACTCTTTTCAGAAAGACATTTAAAATGATATTTTAATTTGTCAAATTTATGTTGATGATATAATTTTTGGAACCTCTAATATCTCCCTTGGAAAAGAATCTACTAAGACCATGCAGGAAGAATTTGAAATGAGCATGATGGGAGAATTGAAGTTCTTTTTGGGAATTCAAATCAACCAGACTCCAGAAGATACTTTCATACATCAGACGAAGTATGTTAAAGAACTTCTGAAGAAATTTTAGATGTCAGAAAGCAAAGATGCCAAGACACCTATGCATCCAACATGCGTTCTGAGTAAAGATGGGGTAAGTATGAAGGTAGATCAGAAGCTCTATAGAGAGAATCTCACTTAACAACTGTTAAGAGAATTCTTAGGTATCTGAAAGGTACTACTAATCTGGGTTTGTGTTACAGAAGATCACAAGATTACAGACTAGTAGGTTATTGTGATGCTGACTTTGCTGGAGATAGAATTGAAAGAAAGAGCACCTCTGGAAGCTGTCAGTTTCTGGGTGACAATCTTATCTCGTGGTACAACAAGAAGCAAGCAACAATTGCACTTTCAACCATAGAAGCTGAATATATATATGCTGCTGGATGTAGTTCTCAGATGATTTGGATGAAAAGTCAACTAGAAGAATTTTACATTCTAAAGCCAAACATATTGAAATAAAATATCATTTTATAAGGGACTATATTCAGAAGGGAATTTTAAACTTAATTTTTGTAAAAACAGACCATCAATGGGCTGACATTTTTACCAAACCCCTTTCAGAAGATAAATTTAATTTCATTTTGAAAAATATTTGTATGGAATTATGTCCTGAATAAAATAATATTTATCTTCTGTGTTTGACTTCAGAATATTCTGAAATGAATGCTTTGATTAACAACTCTTCAGAAGTTAGAAGAGAAGTTGTAACAGAAGCTATATGAAAAGTTATGAAATGTTCTAACGCTTCATTTTCTAAGTATAGTTCAGAAATTCATTAGAACAAACAACTGTTACATGCATCCTTCAGGAGATGAACACATGGTGTATTTCTAAAAGGTCACGCGTGCAAAAGCTACTGATGACGTTCTAGGTAACTGTTAATGATTAGCCATAATCTCATGTTTTCCCCTTATTTTTAGCAAAATCATTAAATGCACATAATGATGAGATTCATTTTAAATCCGTTTTTAAATTAATTTTAAATTCGTCTTAAATAATTTTTTAATCTTATTCCTAAACCTATTTCTGATTTTTTTTGCATATAAATACTTTTTGAAAAACCCTTTTTCATTCTTTACCGTCTCTTTCAAACTCAAGCATTTCTGTACTTTTTCTCTTAAACCCTTTTCTTCAAACTCTCATTTCTAAAGAACTTCAATGGCTTCTTCTTCTTCTACCCACTCTGAGCAATACATAGTGCCTGAAAGAACAACTCTCATTCCGGTAGACAGTTTGGAAGTTTTAAGTGAGTTAATGGTAGATTTTGAGAATCTAAGAGAAAATGGTTTTGACTTGTTCCCTGCTGTTAAGTTTCAAGGTTGGGAGAACTTTTTTGATCGTCTCATTGGTCCAGTATTTCCACATCTGGTGAAGGAATTCTGGATACATGCTATTGCAACCCCTAAGGTTATTCTCTCTTTCGTAATGGGCAAGGAAATATCCATTACAGAAAATCAAATCAGAAAGTTGCTAGGGTTTAAAGGACTTGGAGTTACAGGTATGCCGAGTGGAAGGATAGAAATGTCAAGGGTCTACTTAGAGATTTTCACAAATGGCCAAGGATCTTCAAAAGTCATAGACTTGAAAGATAAATACAAGATTTGGGCAAGGATTATTCATGGATGTATTCACCATAGGAAGGACACCAGCTCTCCTGATTACATTAACGCTGATCAATAATACTTATTGTTCTGCCTTGGAACAAATGTAAAAATTGATTTGCCTTATTTGCTGTTTGAACATCTTTGGAATCATGTAAAAGAGACTAGGGAAGCTGAAAGGATGAAAAACCCCAAATCCAAAAGGATTTGGATTCCTATGGGTAGATTAATATCAGACATTCTGACTGAGAATGGTCTGATTGCTCACCTAGATGAAGCCAATCTTTTGGGGGAGCTAGAACCTACTTGTGGTAAGACTATGACTGGGAAGAATTTACTGAAAAGGAAAATAATTGACAAGCTGCTGGTAGAACCAACTCTGTATGTGTCAGTTGTTGTGAAGAGGAGAAGGATACCTATTGCTGATTTTCCTCTGTTCAACTCAGGAGATCATCCACGTATCATCCTGCACTACATTGAAATATGCAAAGAGACTAGAACACCTATTGATCCAGCTTGGCTCCAAGGAAGAAATCAAGCTGCTCCAGATGTTGTTCTCCAGGAATCTTTGAAGAGAAAAGCTGTAGAAGGACCTTCTGCCACTCCTCAGAAGAAGAAAAAGAAGACAGGTAAACCCGCTGAAACTATCACTATTTATGATTCTGTCAATGTATCTACATCTGCTGAACCCTCCCAAACCTTAGGAGATATAGATGTTGATATTGACCTGACCTTACCATCTGACTCCCTTGCTGACAACCCTCATAAAAATCAAGTTTTATCAGATTTGAGTGATTTTAACTCTGATGAACACTCTGACACTCAATCAGAACCCTCTCAATCAGAACCCTCACACTCAGAACCCCCTGAACCATCTGTTTTTCAACCCATTTATGCTAAACGTTTTTCAAGACCTCCTCTCGGACCTCTATCACCCAGACCCACTGGATGGTATGATGCTGGCTCTTGGAGAATTCCAGGGATAAATGAACCTCTGGCCACTATAAAGCCTCCTTTCAACTTACCATCTGAAAACATTTTTGCTATGAATCAACCACAACCTCAAAACCCCATTCCTACTCCTGATAATATAATAATAATTTCACCTGATGTCACTCCACCTACTTCACCACAACACACAACACCAAACTCACCTACACTCTCACCCCCTTATATTCCAGAACAACAACCTTTTGAACAACCTGAAACTGCTGAATCATCCTAACCTCATAAACTATCAGCACCACCTATCTTTGTTGACCAACTTGATCAGTCAGCCACTCCCGAACCTACCAAAAATCTTGAACCTGCTAGCTTCTTAAGAACTGTAGTGGATTATGAATCTCTACAATTCTTGAAAAACAAAACTTTCAAGAAGGCTGTCCCAAAACCTGTTCAGCCAGATGTGAATACATTGTTTCAGAATTTTTTAACAAATGTTCAAGCATGGTTGAATCTGCTGAAAGAAGATTGCTCCAGAAGCGTGAACACAACTGCAACGGATCTTCTATGGGAAACCTTCAGAAGAACTTTTAATATTGAGTCACTGAAGCTACAAGACTTATGCCACTTTCAGGTGCTAGACAACTTTTCCAAACATCTGCATGCTTTCAAGACAGAAGCTGCTGACATTTGGAAAAAGAAGTCTTCATTAATGATTACTGATACACCAGCTGATATGATGGACATATCAAAAGATGAATCTGAAGAATCCTCTGAAGATTCAAACCCTCTGGCTATTGTTCTATTAAATCAACCTTCTGATAAGGCTGAACATGAACCAGTGCCAACTCTTGCAATAGATCTGGGCACTCTGCTTTCAACCTTCGTGCATTCTGACTCAACGATTGTTGCTTCTAAGCCTGTTTCTGCTGAAGCTTCGTCATCCTCTGCTCCTACCTCACTTATCATGGACACTCTGAAAGAGCTCAAGAGGGAGAATGAAGTCATAAATGAACGCTTGGATAAGCAAGACCAAACAAATCAAGAAATTAAGAACTGGATGGTGAAACAAGAAGAATCTGCCTCTGAGATCAAGAATCTTCTGATAGCTCTTGTTAATAAGAAATCCTAGTGTCTTTCTGTTTCTTGACTTTAGTTTGTTGTTTTGTACTTCTGGATATTTTTTTTATAAAAACTTTTCAGCTCTTCAATTTTTTTTACACTTTTTGATTATGCAAAAAAGGGGGAGAAAATGTGTATTCTTGAACTAACCACTGTTTAACAGTTATGGGACTAAAGTCTCAGACATTCTAACAAGATGTAAAATTTCTTCTTGTGCAAAAGAATTTTTTTCTTACAGGTATCCTTTTAACTCTGAAAGAATATTCCAGCTACACATTATCTTCTTAAAGAAGTTCTGAAGAAATCCAAGAAGATTTTTTTTGCTCTGATAAATATTCTCAGAAAATTTTATATATAGAAATATTCATTTCAGGGGGAGATTCTTATCTTTTATCATATTTCATTTCTATATCTGAATAATTTTTGTCATCATCATAAAAAAGGGGGAGATTGTTAGAACAAGATTAATTCTGATCTATCTTAGAGTTTTGATGATAACAATAAATTATATTTTAGATAATTTACTCTGATGAACGTATTTGACTATTTCAGATAATATTCTGATAAGAAGCACTCTGAAGTGCTAAGCAAAAATTATGAAGAAGTTCTTTAATGAAAGAACCTTTTTGTTTTAAGCGCACTTGCTGACTCTGGTAAGACATTTTATTTAAATTTATCTTCTAACACTTAGCAGGTTTCCTTGCTTAGAAGATTACTTGAAAGCAAGTGTTGATCAAGTTCTTAGCAAGCAAAGCAATGCCTAGAAGATGAAGTAAAACATGTTCTGAAATCAAGACATTGAAGCATGATCTGATACAAACGAACTTGTCTTGTCAAGCATAGGAAACATGTTCTTACAAGTTGTCATTTACTCATTAATGCAAAAACAGCGTCAAGCACTCAAGTGCCTAAAGCTAGTTTCTAGGAAAATGGAATAGTGCAAAGAAACACGCAAGCATTTAATGCTCTCCACTTTTCTGAAGGCAACAAAGGTCATTTTGTTCTTCACTACGCCAAAAACGAGTTTTGGCACCGCTACATAGACAGCGCTTATGCAAAAGCGCTGCTGTAGGTATCCAAAAAAAAAAAACTTTAGACAACGCTTATTAAAAGCGCTGCTATAGGCCTTATCAAAGGAAACACTTTTTCTCCCTAAGCGCTGCTATAGGGTTTTAAAAAAAATAAAAATTAAAAAATTAATAAAAGCGCTGCTAAAGGGTATGCTTTAGACAGCGCTTTCAAAAAGCGCTGCTAAAGGTGTAAGTCTAAAAGCGCAGCTAAAGGGGGGGTAAACCTAAAGCGCTGCTAAAGGGGAGTACCTTTAGCAGCGCTTCTTGAAAGTGCTGCCTTTGTGTAAATCTAAAAGCGCTGCTAAAGGGGGGGGGGGGGTAAGCCTAAAGCGATGCTAAAGGGGGGGTACCTTTAGCAGCGCTTCTTGAAAGCGCTGCCTTTGGTTTGTTAATTTATTTCTAAACCCCTAACCCCTAAATCAGATTTCCAGAAACACAAAATTAAATCGATATCGCTGTTCATCTTCTTCTCCATTCGTCTCCTCCCATTCTCTCTTCACACAACAACATAAAAACGCTCTTTGCTCTCTCTCTTTCCTCAACTCCGCGGCTTAGATCTGAGGAGTTTTGGAAACCCTAATCCATCATTCTCGCCATCAACCTCACCTCGCTTTTTCTCTCCGATCATCTACTTTTTAGTATCCTAAGGTATAACTTTTTCTTCTAACTTTTTCCGATTCGATGCTATCAATCGCTTTTTTTCTTTCTCTTTTGAATATTCGTATCGATCGTTTTCTGAGTTTTCGTTTTCTGTTTCAATCGATTTACTTGATATCGAGCTGTTGAGTATTGGATCTGTTAAAGCTTTGATTTCCGTTTGATTTTTGCAGTTTTTATCTTCTTTTGAATACTGTTCTAACTTTTACGAAATTCGTTGCTTTCTCTGGTTTGATTATATCTTACGCTGATTTTGATTGCTTTTTCGTTATATGCTTAATTTTAAAATATAGATCTATTTTATTCATTATAGATCATGTTGATTTTATTTTATCTCTTACTTAATTGTTTATTTTCAAGCCGTGATTGTGCGACTTTCCTCTCTGTGTGGCTCTGACAAGATTAGATTATAGAAACAGGTATATGTGTGAAAATGAATAATTTATGAGGCCTCTTATCTGACAGTTATGATACACTGGATTTAGCTTTGCTACAGCTTTGTTGTTCTTTAGTTCCTACCTGCCTCTTCACTTAATTTTCTAGTCATTAGAACCAAATGAAATGATTCCCACAATTTCCATAAAGATACACATTCCAAACCATTTCAACCTTCTTGATGGTTTGTTTGGCTGCACATTTCTTGCAAAAGTTGTTAAAAAGCTTTAATTAAATGTTTCTAGAAATTGTGTGACAATATTTTAGGTGATATTTCAATTACAACTTGTTTTAGGTGATTTAAGCAATTGATACACTTTGATTCTAATCTTTTTATGGTCAATTAGTGACTTTGATACACATGGCATTGCACATTGCTCTGGCTCAAGCTTATCCATTTATTTTGTGTGAGATGTACCAAACTCTTACTTGTTGACATTGACTATGGCTGCTTTTGTTGATTCATATAAATATTGTTATAAATGGATTTGTTTTCATCTACCGGAAACTTCTATTCTATATAGTTTCAATTTTAATAAAAGTAACACTGCAAGATTGTTTTCCGCGTCTTGTGTGTATATATCTATGTTTTGACAGAAGATTGAATATTGTGTTAGATCTTTTGTAGTTGGCAAATAGAAAAATGAATGCACTTGCAGCTACCAACAGGAACTTTAAGTTGGCTTCTAGGCTTTTGGGGTTGGATTCCAAGCTTGAGAAAAGTTTACTCATCCCATTCAGAGAAATCAAGGTAATTAAACAAACATAATTCTTTCGCTGCTCTTGCAAATTTGTTTACTGCTCTTGTTTTGTATGTTCTGTTTCATGTTATTATGATTATAAACTTATAATATTAATGATGCAATGATGAAAAATCAGGTTGAATGTACAATCCCTAAAGACGATGGCACGTTGCAATCTTACATTGGGTTTCGGGTTCAACATGATAATGCTAGAGGCCCTATGAAAGGAGGAATCAGATACCATCCTGAAGTAATTGTGTTGATTATTTTCCTTTTCATCTTGCAGTCATGGCAGGAGTTGCACCAGAGGGTTCTCAGTTTGATGCTAAACAATTTGATACCAAAATGAATGAGTTGTAAGGACACCCCCTTGATTTATTTGTTCTTGTTTTGAAGTGTAACATTAAATCACGTTTTTGTCTAATTTTATATTAATACTAGTAATGTGATTCTGTTATTCTAATATAATTTGTTTTGATAACTTCGCTGCTGCAGACTCACCATCGAAGGACAGGACTTCTACACCTTTTATGAGGAGGTTTTTGAAAGTTTTGATTCAGTGGGCTTGCAAGAGAACCTTCTCAGAGGCATTTACGCATATGGTATTTTAAAACTTTTCAAGTCCTTTTCTACTTTCTCCTTTTCTTTTCTATCATTATTAAACCAAATTATGCTTTTATCTGATTAAAGTTGAAGTTTAATTGTGGACTCTTTTGGTCCTTAAAATTTGTCCAGAAAATAATACAGTTTGTTGTTTATCTTACTTGAGCACTAAATTTAAATTAGCAAGCTCAGAAGAAAGAAGTGTAAACACGCTTTCTACGTACTACAATAACAAAAAAGTAACAGTGGTTAAACATAAATGGATGATATAAGTTTATATAGTACAATAGACATGATTTTAATTATGGCAAATAGTTGAAGTTGAAGTTACACTACCAGACATAGTAACAGACTATAACAGTATTATACCATATGACCTTGGTGGCAAAACTTCAGATAAACAGTTTATATTACTAGTAACACCAAGGAACCTGGAATTGGCTGGATGACTGGATTTCTCTTTGTTACTTACTTTGTTGGGCTAACAACATTAATTCCATTTAGAAAGGTATTGCTTATGAATGAATCTGGATTATGTGCAGTAAAACAATGTTGTCAAATAACACATATATTCATAGCTGCTCTATATGCTATAATACATTATAATTTAAATAATACAAAATTATTCTGCAAAACAATGTTTGCTGTGTTTATTTAACAGATGATGATAATAGATGCTAAATTACCTTATCAAACTGGAAATGCTACCGGTGTTCTTATCAATGGATTCCATACTCCTAAAGGAAATGTCATGGCCAAGTATGATTACAAAACCTATTATGTTATTTGTCCTCTATATTTGTAATTTCAAGCTGAAAACCTATAAAACTAGTTTGGCATTTTTTCACAGGAAGCAGGTTAAGGGTTTCATGCGGTTCTTCTCATTCAGTTTGCTTTGGTCTTTCTTCCAATGGTTCTATACTGGTGGAGACCATTGCGGATTCGCTCAGTTTCCAACTTTCAGGTTGAAACCATGGAGAAACACGTGCCCGCTTTTACTTCAACTACTATGATATGACTCTCTTTTTAGTTTTATGTATCAGAAGAATGAAAATGAAACATTTATCGATTGTAATTGATTTGAATGTTTGATTATTTTGCAGATTTTACTTTGATTTCAGCATGACTTACGTTGGAACAAGAATGATTTGTTCACATCTTGTGAATTTATCATTGCTTTTTGGAGCTGTGGTTTCATGGGGCATTATGTGGCCACTGATCAGAGTACTAAAAGGAAATTGGTTCCCTGAAAGTTTACCAGAAAGTAGCATGAAGAGTCTTAATGGCTATAAGGTCTTGAATTATCAACAAATCAAAGATCTCTATTAGAGTTCATTTGGATTTGAGTTTTTACATTTTCACGCTTAACTTCCTTTTATTTTCATGGTGCAGATTTTTATTTCCATTGCATTAATCCTTGGTGATGGACTCTACAATTTCATCAAAGTTATATATTTTAGTGCCTTAAATTTTCAAGCTTGTGTGAAAAAGGGGAATCACATAACAGGTAAATAAATGGCCTTTATCACTTTTTGCCGTTGATGGGTTTACGTAATTTTCAAGTATAGGCCATGGCGGATTGTGGCGACAGACATTTTGACAGCCGCCATGGCCAGATTGTGAAGGATGGAAGCATCATGGTGTTCTGATGCCAATTTATTTGTCTTTTTTTTTATCTTCAATTGATAAAATTGAGTTTAGGTTTTGAGATGCTTACTTGCCTTACAATTTATCACTCTACAAGCCTTTATTCCTATGTTGTAAATACAAGATACTACCATATCAATATAAGAAGTATTTGATTTTTTCCCAATGAAATTAGTGTATGATTAGTTGTTATATGTTATAGACCTCATATGGTTAGTTTGTGAGGAGAAACGGGCAATGTGAGTAAGAAGAAGAATAGGAATTTGAACTGTAAATGACTATAAGAACCTTGGTTGTGTGGAAAAGAATGACCGCATATTGCAGAACAATAGTTATTTATACACTATAGCTGTTATTAGACTACATTGAATCTAATGTATATATTTTTTCACTACAGCTTCAATTACAGATGATAACCAGGATCAGAATCAAAACCAGACTCCAGACGATCTTACCCGCAATGAATTTTTTATAAAAGAAAGTGTTCCAACATGGTTAGCATGTGTAGGCTATGTAGTACTCACCGTAATCTCCATCAATGTCATCCCTTTAATATTCCCACAAGTGAAGTGGTACTTTGTGGTAGTAGCTTATCTCCTAGCACCAATTCTTGGGTTCTGCAATGCTTATGGTATAAGATGGATGAATCTCAAAATTTGATATGGATGAAAAGGAAACAAGTCTTGAACAACAACAACAATAACAACTCTTGGGAGGAAAAAGCTTTTGCTGAAGATGCAGCTAGGATACTTGGTGGATGTATATGGCCACCAAGATCCTACTCATGTCACTTCTGTAAAAGAGAGTTTAGGTCTGCTCAAGCTTTCGGTGGTCACATGAATGTTCATAGACGAGACCGAGCTAGGCTCAAACAAACTCTTACCAAAAATAATGACTGTAAGTCTTCATTATAATTATACTAAAATGATTAATTAATTGCGACTCTTGTATAAGCTAAATTGATTTCTAACTTTGTATTTACAGTTACAACAAGTAGAGTTTCAACTACATCTACACACGAAAATTGTTTTCAGATTCAGCCCAACGTGTCGTCGTCTTCAATTAGATGGGGGAATAACCACATGGAGTTTCATGATTCTGAACTAAAAGGGCTACTAGTTCATGCAAGGGAACAGTTTTTCAAAGGCTATGGTTATAATGATTATGTTGAAACAAGTTTGTCTATGGGACAACATAATTCAATGTTTGTCCAAAATTTGCAAACTGTTGATGATTCATGTGGGGACAAAGGCGTAAATTATAAAAAATAAAAGACAACAACTTCTATTTCATCTTCACTTCCTGTCTTGCTGAAGCCATGTTTGAATGATAGTTTTTTATGATATTACACTTGCTCTCAAAATGCTCGAAATTTGCATCTTTTCGGTAATCACTCACCTGCTTCATATTTCCTATTGCTTAGTTCCTTAGTCAATATATTTCTTTAACAAACATCCATCAAAACCAATAAAAGACATAGTTTTTCAGAAGTCATTATGTTAATATTCTGATTAATTGTTTCAACAGGCTGAAATCGAGAGACACTCGATCGGAGACCGGGAGTGGGAAGTTTATAGAATCTTGCTCGACGAAGGGGAGGGTTTGTCTGTTCCGAGGAACAAGATTGAGGAGGGAGTTTGGAAGATGTTGATGGGTTGGGAGTGATCAATCCATGGTTGCTGTCATGACATTTTCCACCTTGTGAATGAACCTTTGTCTATGTACATATAACAATGATATGATTAAGTTTATCAGAAGTAATTGTAAAATATAATGTATGGAAATTATATGTATGCAAATGGTTTGTTTTTTTTTCTTTTGTAATGCTAAGTTAATGTATATAAATTAGAAGGTAGTAGCAAGTAGATGAAAATGAAGTAAATATTGCGAAGTAGAGCTACAACACAGTATACAAGAGCTATCCTCTGCATAGACACATAATACACACAATCAGAATTATTTAGTCAATAATAGATGCATCTTTCAATCAAAAAATGTGGATTGGTCAGCGTGGTTTGGCTGGCGGTGTGTTGGAGTATTTGGTCGAAGAGAAATGCGCTGCTAAAGGGGGGGGGGGGGGGGTAATAGACATCGCTTTTCATGAAAGCGCTGTCTAAAGTGATTGAAATTTTTTTTTAAAAAAAAAATAAGGAAAAGCGCTGCTAAAGGGGGGGGGGGGGGGTAATAGACAACGCTTTTCATGAAAGCGCTGTCTAAAGTGATTGAAATTTTTTTTTTTTTAAATAAGGAAAAGCGCTGCTAAAGGGGGGGGGGGGGTAATAGACAGCGCTTTTCATGAAAGCGCTGTCTAAAGTGATTGAAAAAAAATGAGGAAAAGCGCTGCTAAAGGGGGGTAATAGACAGCGCTTTTACCAAGCGCTGTCTAAAGTGATTGAAAAAAAAGTGTTGTCTATACCTTTAGCAGCGGAGGTTTTAGCAGCTTTTAAGCGTTGTTAAAGGCCTAAAAAAGCGCTGTCTAATCCCTTGTTTGGCATAGTGCTTACTATAAATAGAAGGACATTTATTGCAAGCCAATGAACCAATTACATTTCAAAAAGAAGCAAGAAACTACGTGAAAGAAACTGGGCTCACAAACTCTTTGTTCATACACTTTGTGCAATTTATTCTAAGTGAAAAATCACAGTTGTGATATAGCTTGATTAGAAGCAAATTTTATTTCACTATCTGTAAAGATTAAACTCATGTAATTGCTCCTTGAGAGACCATGTTTGGTCAGATTTCTCAAGCAGACTAGGACTAGATTTAAGTCTTAGTGGTGTTAGTCACTTGTAAGATTACTTGTGCATTGTTAGTCACAACAGTTGTTGTGTGTTTGTAATCAGTTGATTATAGTGCATTAATTCCTTGTTGAGAAAGGCGAAATCACCTTGACGGGTGGACTGGAATAGTTTGAGTTCAAAAGAACCAGGATAAAAATAACCGTGTCATTCCATTATTGTTGAGCTTTGTTTTGAAAAGAAAAAGAGTCACTTATTCAACCCCCCTTCTAAGTGTTTTCTTACCCCTTCGCTATTAACTTTCTTACTTTCTAAAACCACAAGCATATTATCTTTGGTCGAACGTGCGTTCTTCCTAGACATCTATTTTCACATCAAACCAACATAAAAATTAGCATATGTTCTGGGATCAATCTGATCGATCCCGTGAGTAACCAAAAGGACTTTCCTTTTTGGAGGATCAGCGATTGTTTACCAAAAACCACGGTAAACAAATTGGCACACCTGGGGGGACGTTGCTAGTTTTTATCGTCTATTTATTCATATTATTGCTTTCCTTTTATAAGTATACAACGTTGCATGTTATTAAGAAGTGGTAGAATAACCAACGAGTGTACTGTTAGGAAGAGAAATGGCGAAAGTAGAATGGCTAATGAGCCAAATCATGGAGAAATACCTCCACCAAATACTACTGGAACAACGGTTATTACCACCGTTGGAGAAAATATCTCAACTTCCGTTGGTTCAATACTAACATTGACCACAAATCAAGCAGGACCCTTACTAACGTATGTGGGTCCTAGAGGTCCTTTAGGAACGCCCCCACCAAGGGAAAATCTAGGATCTCGACCATACATTCCCCCAGGATTCTCGACGGCCTGGATGGGTCGAGAACAACCATATGGCATGCCAACCACTGAAATGGCTAGCCTTATGAACGTTGCGTCTACTTTTTCAAAACCTTTGGTGAGTGCATCATCGCCATTACAGGGATATGGAGCCAGTATGGAAAATTTGGGTAGAAACCAGATTTTAGGAGGACCATCAAATGCAATACCGAGCCTCACAAATGCTTCTACAACAATTTTGAGGCAACAGATGGACGAAAGTAACCATGATATGGTGCAAATGTTGGCACAAACTTTAAGTACAGTGCTGAACCCCCTAATTCAAAACACTACCCAGTAAAATCAACAAATGGAAGCGCAAATAACGCGCATGGCTGAATTCTTTGGGGTACCCCAAACCATTCGACAACCCCAAATAATACCAATGAGAGTAAACCAAGGGGTAATCGTGGAAGAGGATTTGACTGTTAATCAAAATCCTCAGATCCCTAGAGTAGAAATAGAGCAACCTAGGGTTGAAATACCTCGAAATCCCCCACCAATCCCTAGAGAAATCGATCAAGGAGTGATTATGGTAAATATGAACCAAAATGCTGATGAATTGATACAACAAGTTCGACATCAAAATTATGGAACAAACAATAATCTGACTGCCATGATCGAAAGGATTATGATTCAGAATGGGATGAATGTTGGTTTTCACAGACCAAACTTCACATCCCCATTGTCAGAATATGTTCTACAAACAGACTTACCCCCTAGGGGAAAAGTCCTAAGTTTACCAAATTTTCAGGGGATACGACAGAATCTATTGCCGAACATGTGGTGAGATATTTGATAGAGGATGGGGAAATAGAAAACAACGAAAACCTTAGGATTAAATATTTCCCAAGTTATCTAACAAAGAATGCTTTTACTTGGTTCACTACCCTCCCCGCCAATTCAATCCACAATTGGAATCAATTGGAAAGATTGTTCCATGAACAATTTTACATGGGACAGACCAAAATAAGTCTAAAAGAATTGGCTAGTGTGAAGAGAATATTCACTGAACCAATAGATGAGTATCTAAATAGGTTTCAATTACTTAAAGCCAGATGCTTTACCCAAGTGCCTGAACATGAATTGGTCTAAATGGCAGCAGGGGGCCTGGATTATTCAATTAGGAAAAAGTTAGATACCTAATTCTTGAGAGACATGGCCCAACTGGCCGACAGAGTTCGACAGGTAGAACGTCTTAAAGCCGAAAAGGCTAAAGCTACAAAAACTCATTGAAGAGAGAGAGTAGCCTATGTCGAAATGGACGATGATGATCCAGAGACATCTAGTGATCCTATAGATGTCGAAGAAGGCGAGATAGACTTAGCAGAATTGAAACAAGGACCGTCGTATTCTTGTAAATTGCTAGTACCATAAAATGGAAAAAAATCCTGTAAAGTCTGAAAGAAACAACGACAAATTCCCTAAGAAAACATATAGTTTTGACATATCCAAATGCGATGAAATATTTGAATTATTAGTCAAAGATGGCCAAATGATAGTGCCCACAGGGGCAAAGTTGCCTCCTTTAGAACAAAGAAAGAAAAGAGGTTTTTGTAAATACCATAATTTCCTAGGCCATAAAACCTCACAATGTTTTCTTTTCAGGGATCTTGTCCAACAAGCACTCAAAGAAGGAAGGCTTAAGTTTGCTGATAAGCCAACAATGAAAATTGACGCAAACCCATTGCAGATGGAGGCACATTATGCTGAGCCAGTCGACATTCATATGGTGGAAGTTTCCGAAGATTCCGTTAACAAGCCCATCTTCGGTAGCTTTACTGGAAACATATCCAGGAAGACTATCGAAGGAGTGAGGAAGGCCACTGAAGGCCTGAAACTGAATAAAGGAGCTGCTGAAGGCTTGAGCAAAAGGGTTACTGAAAACCCACACAGAAACAAAGGAGTTGCTGAAAGCTCCAACAGAAGAACTACTACAGGTTCTTACTTGGATTCTGTGAAAGTTTCGATAGAGAACTTGGAGGCCGAAATGCAAAAAATGACTCTCGTTGCCAAGAGCAACATGGAGGTCAACATGGTCGAAGTCTCTGATGCCAAGGCTTCAGAAGAGGCTATTCGACAGGAGGAAGTGAACAAAACCACATTTCCTAAAGAAAATGAAGACCTGGAAGAGTTTTTACATCAATGCTAGAAGAAAAAGTATGAAGTAATGTTGTGTCCCAGATGCAGTTCTATCTTTGACAAGAAAGCTGCAGAACACATACAGGGTATGAGAGCAATAAAGGCAAAGTTGGGCAGCAATGCTCAACCAAAAATGGGTCCAGAAGAAAGATACGATCCCAGGAGGGGACATCAAAGAGGACCCATGAACCAGGTAAAGAGGCCACCAACTTATAGGCCTCCAACTAATGTACCTATAGATACTTGGCTTAACACTATGGGCAGAAAAAGGCCCAATGAAGAAAAATGGCAGACGTTCGACGTGCCAAGGGGCTCCTCTTTGGACTACAGAAAAGAATACCATGCCTCTACATCAAATAAAATGGCCCACATATCAAGCAATTACAAGGGTAAGAACCCCGTGTCTAGTTCACAATGGCGGAGATTCCAAAGACGGCGAAAAGCCGAGAAGGAGGCGGCAGCAGAGCCTCACCCAGAGGCTAGCACCAACGTGCAAAGAAAGCAAAGAAAACCTCTGGAGAGGAAACCTCTGGCATGGCCAAAAGAGTGTGGGTTAAATGACAAAGGTGACTCCGACTCTGACGATACTTTAGACATCATGGTGAACGTCATATCGGTGCTGCCTAGGGAATATAACCGTCAGGTCGAAGTTGAGGAAACCGACTTGATGGTCGAACAAGAGATGGCCAGGCATAGGCCAATGTGTTACTATGTAATGAATAATGGCTGCATGGAAGAACAAAACGCTTTCTTCAAGCCACCAACTGAGGCGATGAAAAATCACCTCAAGCCCCTGTTCATCAGAGCGAAGATAGGGGAAATGACTAAATAAAATCCTGGTTGATTGTGGAGCGACCATAAACATAATTCCGCAATCTATGTTGGAAAAACTAGGAAAAGGAGATGCTGACATCAAGGCCCACAACATGGTTCTCTCCTATTATGAAGGAGGCATTGGAACCACAATGGGAGTCATACAACTAGATCTCAAGGTGGGATCAATCCTTCGACCCACCATGTTTATGGTGATCTCAGCAAAGCCAAACTATAATCTGCTCTTGGGTCGAGAGTGGATACATGGAATTGGTGCAGTGCCATCTTTCATGCATCAAAGGGTTACAGTTTGGTGTCCTGATGTAATTGTAGAAAACATCGAGGCAGATCAAAGCTATTACCTAGGTGAAGTTAACAGCGTCGGGAAGAATAGTTTCGACAGGAATTTGGCTCATATAGGGCCATGTAACCCTCCTGAATTCGATCTAACTCTAACACCCAAAGCCTTATGTTCTCTGTACCTCCACTCTGACTATGGTTTTCAGTGGGATAGAGAAGATTTGTCCAACATCGACTACGGAGGGGTTGATGATATACGGCCAACAGGCTGGGGAAGTGAGTTTGGTGATGATGACTGAGTCACAAGCTCTTCAAAATATTTTGGCATATGTAGCCGAAAATAGAATGATAGTGGCCTTAGAGGCTGAGGTCAAGTACATGGCTCATGAAGCCAATGAGCAGGTATCTATAGAAGAAGGCCCTAGGAAAGATTTCGACCCAGAACCTCCTGACTTGGAAGAAAAAGAAGTGCGAAATCAGAGGTTAGATGCTATTTATGATGATGAACCTCTGGGTTTCGAAAAGGATCCGTTGGCAGATGGTGTTAGGATGCTAGCACAGGACCCCTTAGAAGAAGTAAATCTAGGCAAAGGCCCGATAAAAAAGCCAACGTATACCAGCGCAAAGTTAGATCCAGAACTCTGGGTCGAAGTGATCCAATTGTTAAAAGAGTTTAAGGATTGCTTTGCATGGGATTATGACGAAATGCCTGGTCTCGACAGAAGCTTGGTGGAACTTCAATTACCAACAAAACCTGGAAAGAAGCATGTCAAGCAAACTCCAAGGCGCTTTGCACCGGAGATTTTGTCGAAGATCAAAACGAAAGTCGAAAGACTGCTGAAATGCAAGTTCATCCGAACGACCAGGTATGTCGAATGGATTGCAAATATTGTACCTGTTATAAATAAAAATGGTACTTTAAGGGTGTGCATTGACTTCAGAGATCTGAATGTTGCAACACCCAAAGACGAATATCCAATGCTTGTGGCGGAAATGCTTGTCGATTCTGCCGCTGGTTTTGAGTACATGAGTATGCTTGACGGATACTCTGGCTATAATCAGATTTTTATTGCTGAAGAAGATGTGTCGAAAACGGCTTTCTGTTGCCCTGGGGCCTTAGGCACTTACGAATGGGTAGTGATGCCTTTTGACCTAAAAAACGCAGGGGCAACATATCAAAGAGCAATGAATTATATTTTCCATGATTTCATTGAAACATTTATGCAGATTTACATTGATGATATTGTTGTCAAATTTGTTTCAGGGCAGGCTCACATCGACCATCTTCGACAGTCCTTTGAAAGGATGAGGCGCTATGGTCTAAAAATGAATCCTCTGAAGTGCGCTTTTGGTGTCAAAGCAGGGGATTTCTTAGGTTTTGTGGTCCATAAAAAGGGAATCGAGATAAACCAGAACAAGACCAAAGCTATCTTGGAAGCTAAAGCGCCAGCCAACAAGAGGGAATTGCAGTCTCTACTTGGGAAGATAAATTTCCTAAGGAGATTTATATCCAACCTCAGTGGGAAAACGCAAGCCTTCTCACCACTACTTCGACTCAGCAAAGGAGGATTTGAATGAGGGCAAGAACAGCAAGAGGCCTTCGACAAATTCAAAGAATACCTCATCAAGCCACCAATTCTGGTACCTCCTTGTAGAGATAGGAGTATGAGATTGTACATAGCCGCATCTGTCAAAACCTTAGGGAGCATGTTAGCTCAAGAGTATGAGAATGGTGTCGAAAGACCCATTTATTACCTTAGTAGAGTTTTAAATGATGCGGAAACTAGATATAACGAAGTTGAAAAACTATGTTTATGTCTTTACTTTTCATGTACAGAACTCAAGCAATATATTAAACCAGTTAATGTTTACGTTTCGTCTCATTTTGATGTTTTCAAATATATGTTATCGAAACCCATTTTGCACAGCAGAATTGGCAAATGGCCACTTGCATTAACTGAGTATTCGTTAACCTTCATGCCTCTCAAGGCTGTGAAAGGTCAAGTGGTAGCAGACTTTATAGTTGACCACTCAATAACAGAAGAACCAATAAATTATTTGGAGATTGAACCTTGGAAGTTATACTTCGACGGTTCTAGTCATAAAGACGGAACTGGAGTAGGGGTTTTCATTATTTCTCCAAACAAAATTCCAACAACATTTAAGTACAAGATCGAAGGAGATTGTTCAAATAATGAGGATGAATATGAAGCTTTAATCGTAGGTCTTGAAATCTTGTTGGAATTGGGGGCAACTCGAGTCGAAATAATGGGAGACTCAGAATTAGTCCTAAAACAAGTTATGAAAGAATACAAATGCATAAGAGAAAATCTTATCATGTATTTCGTAATAACTAGGCGTTTGTTGAAGAATTTCGAAGTGGTTAACATTCGACATATACCCAGATTGGAAAATCAAGTGGCTAACGATTTAGCACAGATCGCATCCGGGTATAAAGTTTCGAAAGAGAAACTACAACAAGCAATCGAAGTTAGAGGAAGAATAACATCCACTAAGTTGTCTCCAATAGATTTGAAAACAACAACGTTGGGATACACTGATCACGAAAACTTCGAGATTTCGTTCATAGACAATCTAACAGAACAAGATTGGAGAAAGCCTATAGTGGATTATTTACAAAATCCAGTGGCTTCGACATAGCGAAAGATAAAGTATAGGGAACTAAGATATATACTAATGGGAAATGAATTGTTCAAGAAAACGCCTGAAGGTGTGCTGCTAAAATGCTTAAGCAAAACAGAAGCATACATAGCTCTTTCGACTACACACTCCGGGGCATGTGGAGCACATCAAGTAGGCCATAAGATGAAATGGTTGTTGTTTCGACAAGGACTGTATTGGCCAACTATGTTAAAAGATTGTATTGAGTTTGCAAAAGGATGTCAAGAATGTCAGGTTCACACAGGCATCCAGCATGTACCGGCAAGTGAACTTCATTCAATTGTGAAGCCTTGGCCTTTTAGAGGTTGGGCTTTAGATCTTATTGGAGAGATTCGACCAGCATCCTCTAAAAGCCATAAATACATATTGGTGGACATTGATTATTTTACTAAATGGATCGAAGCAATTCCTTTAGTCAATGTAGACCAAGAAAATGTCATTGAATTTATTCAAAAGTACATTATATATAGATTTGGAACCCCTGAGACAATAACGACAGATCAAGGATCAGTCTTTACTGGTCGAAAAATGCAAGAATTTGCTACAGAAATGGGATTCAAACTGTTAACATCTACGCCTTATTATGCACAAGCTAACGGCCAAGTCGAATCAGCAAATAAGGTAGTAATCAGTTTAATAAAGAAACACGTGGGAAAGAAACCAAGAAATTGGCATTGGACGTTGGATCAAGTTCTATGGGCTTGTCGAACCTCGCCTAAAGAGGCCACATGAACAACACCATTTCGCCTAACTTATGGTCATAATGCAGTATTGCCTGTAGAAATTTGTCTACAGTCGACGAGGGTTCAAAAACATCTGGATATTCCTTCTGGAGTTTATTGGAATATGATGTTAGACGAATTGGTGGATTTGGATGAGGAAAGATTGAAAGCCTTAGACCTCTTAAGATTACAAAAGAAATGGATCGAGAAATCCTATAATCGAAAAGTAAAACCTAAGGCATTTTTTCCTGAAGATTTAGTTTGGAAGGTAATTCTTCCTATGGACCGAAAAGATAGAACTATGGGAAAATGGTCCCCTAAGTGGGAAGGACCTTTCAAAATTATTCAAACTTTCTCTGGTAGGGCCTATGAGATCGAGGAGTTAGGTGAAGATCAAAGACTTCTGAGAGTAAATGGTAAATACTTGAAAAGGTATAGACATATGCTTCAAGAGGTTAAAATAGCCAATGTATAGTCACAATCAAATAAAGGAAAAGCCAAAATGGAAATTTAAATTTCATTAAAAATAGCCAAAATGGCCTTAACATCATTACAATGAGTGATTATACAAATTTAGAAACAGGATTCAAAAGGGGAGATTGGCCTTGATCTGGAGATATTTAATCCTTTTCAATTCCAGACGCCGTTCGCAAAGAGCCTTCGACTGATAAAGGGTTTCAAGTTTAGCGTCAAGCGCTTGAGCTCGATCAGCATGCTTCAACCCTTCAGTAAGTTCCTCCTGGATTTCAGACTCAGTATTTATGGCAAGAATTTATTCCTTCCTTTTATCATTGGCGGCAATTTTAGCCTTCAATTCTCTGATCTGCACCTTCATTTCAGCCGTGTCTCGATCGATCTCCCCAGCTTCTTTCTGCCTAGCTTCTTGAGCCCTAGATAGTTCTTTTACTTTGGAAGCTGATCCAGTAGCAGCATGCCAATCGGAAGCTACATGGCCGTTGGCCTCTTCGATCTCGCGAACAAGAGTCCTTCGACGATTGTAGTTCGCTGACACTTGGTCAATAATGGAAGTTAAATCCAGAATGACGCTGGCTACATATGGAGAAGCAATGAGGAGATCAACAACCCTCAAGGTAGTCTTCAGAAAGGAAGGAGCAGTAGGTTCTCCCTCCAAGGTTAGCATTAAGTCTCTTTTGAAAATTTGTGCTTTAACCTTCTGAAGTGCCTCATCAAGAGGGGAGGTCGAAGTAGACTTTCCGGATGCAGTCAAGACACTATGGTCAGAAGAACTTTCTCGCCCTTCGAGAATGGCAGTCAAGTAGCCCAGAGGATTTTGCTGTTTCATCAAGGCCAAAGCCTCTTTGGTTCGAGACCCTGTCGAAGGGGCACCCTCATTAGTGGCAGCAACCACATTAACCACCTGTGTGGGAATATGGGCAGTTTCAGCGTTTGTCAGGTTTTGGGCCCCTTCAGTAAAGCCTTTGATGCCATCAGCATATGGAATTCTTTCACCTTGTTTTCCCCCCTCCAACATATTCTCCCATTCTGTTACAGCTACGATATCAGTTGCCACCTCCTCTTCTTCGACTTCCTGTACGTCAACCAGGGGGGCCCTTTTTTCTTTATGATCTCCTATAGGGCCTTCTTCATTGACTTCCTCTATGGTCTCATACTGAGGTTCAGAAACTTGGTTCACCTCATCAGCTGAGCTCACAAAAGAGCCTTTTGCTGAAGAAGGCCTATAGGTAGGATCTCCCTCACTATTTAATAGAGTGGCGGATCCTTCAGCAGGAGTAGGAACTTGTTTAGAGGTGCCAGTAGTGTCTTGGAGATTAAAAGAAGTTTTAATCTTAGAATTTTTATAGAGAAAATGGTTAGTTCAATAAGTAAGCGATTGACTGTCGAAGCAAATACCTGAATTGGAACTTCGGCACCAAGGCTAGAATTGTCGCTCTCACTAGGATTATTTAGCCTGGCAGCTACTTCTTGCTCAGTAGGCTCTCTAATAACTATAGGAGGAGGCCTTGATTTGGTAGTTGTAATTTTAATTTTTGTTTTAGGACGAGGCTCAGGTACGGGAATTGCTTTATTCAATTTTTGTCTCTTCAGAGGAACAGGAGGAGACTCCTCTTCTTCATCACTAGAGATTTCGATTTCCTGAACCTTCCTTTTCTTGGGAGTAGTTTTCTGAAACATCCAGAAAGATAAGAGTCGAAGATATCAACATCTGTATCAGAAAATAGAAAAAGGAAAAAGGTACAGTAGAAAGTAAATACCTTTGGCGAAGGATCAACAGAAGGGTCTCCCCCTTTGGTGCTTTCAGCAGCCTTCTTTGTGCTGGTCCTCTTGACAGCTATACAGGAAGCAAAGATAAATCGAACATCGAATGATTAAATCTAAGACAAAGAGGAAAAAGGAAAGAAAATAATACCTTTCTTAATCTTGTCAAGGACCAGTTTAAACGCCTCGCGAAGGTGGTGGGCGAAGTCCTTCTCATCGAAGAACTCCTCATTATAATACTGCCTCCACCACCCTTCAAAATTGCTAGAACATAAAAAATTGAGATTGAAGTTGAACATGGTTAGTACGGTACGACCAACGTACCTACCAATATGCTTGGTAGCAGCATCTTCTGAGTAATTTGCGTTGTAAAATAATAGCAGTTTCTCTTGAGGATAGATGGGTGATGGGAGTGACTGGACAATGTCAAATTGTCGAGAAAAGAGATTTGGTTGGTAAGAAATCAAACTTAATTGATTCTTCGAGCTCTTGAATCTCAGTGGCATGATTCTGGGTTGAAGAAACGACTCCCAGATGCCCACATATTCGTCCTCCAAGTCCTCCTCATCAGTCGAAGGAAATGGTCTAGTAAACCATTCTGGGCCCACTTTTTGGCTGGCAAATGGAGCCATGGTCGAAACAAAATGTTTGCGCTCTGCAAACATCATCACAAAGCTTATGAAAGCCTTTTGAAATTGTTGTCCCTCTTCAGTCGGAGTCAGCAAAGAAAGTCAAGTACCTTTAACCCTCCTGTTCAGGATTTCTGGGGCCGCTTCATTGATCTTGTTCTTCTGAGGAAGGAAAGATTCGAAGGTGGCGTTGAGCCAAAGTTGAAGAAGCCAGAAAGGGCCAGAAAGAAGCAAGCTTGCCCTATCTCCTATGACCTTGAGTTGAGTCACACCATTTCTGATGGACTCATATAGATTGGCCAAAATCAATTTAGCCAGACAGAGGGGGTAGCCGTGATGAAGCTGCATCGCAAGTGTGAGCATCTTCTTAGTCACCTGAAGCGACTTAGTGCAGAAGATAAAATGGGATAACCACATAGCCAGAAAAGCTATATGTTCCACCTCCGACATAGTGCTGGAGGATTTGTCATGGAAATGGTTGATGAAGGTGGTGTATGTGGGTTTGGTAGCTGAAAACCTAATGACATCTTTAGATAGATCCTCTGGATCGAAATAATCGTCAGTCGGTCGAAGATCGGTGAACGCTGCTATATCAAAGAGGGTTGGGGTTACCATTCCACATGGAAGATGAAATGTGAAGTGGGCGCTATCCCAGAAGTATAGCAAAGATACCAACATAAGAGGACAATAAGACAATCCTGTCTTCGACATCATCACCAAATCGTAAATCCCTATTTCCTTCCAAACTGGGGTTTGCGTCTTCTCCATCTTATTTAGCCAGTCTAAATACTCAGAAGAGAGATTAGGGCACGATCGAAAGGTCTTGTTCCCTTTGTTCATGAATTGAAGGTTAATGTCCTCTTTAGTCTGAGCATGTTGCTGGTTAGCTGGAGTCGCATCCTCAGGATCGTCCCTTGGTTTCTTCGCACAACCTATAGGTTTGAGTCTTGGGTGAGTGGGGAAGAAAGCACGATTCTTCATAGGATTCTCGATGCTTGTGGACAGAGGGCCAGACATAACGTATATATCTTCAGAGTACCTGATAGGAATGAGAAGCCGGGAATCATATGCCTCTAGCCATTCTTTGGTCATGGGTTCAGAAATGTACCGTGGCTCCTCAGTCGAAGCAGGAGAAGGGCTTGTAGGGATGATTTCTGGTTGGCGGTGTACATCATCGGCATTCCTAGGTTTGGGGTTGTTGGGTGCATTAGAAAGGAAAACCATTGTTGCAAGTTGGTAAGGAGCGAAAATGACAATGTAGGGTGTTTTCTGCAGAAGAGTTGAAAATGCTAAGTGTTGTGAAAGTTCCAAATGAAGGGGCTCAACACTATTTATAGTGTCCAAAGGGAAGTATGTCTCATCAAAGCCATTTAATGCTATGGACATAGTGGGGAACGTGGCACGCTGCAAAGTAATAATCATGCAGATGATAGGAAACATTTGACATGCTTGCATAGGTTTTAGAAGTAATGGTCATAATGGCAGCATGGTAACGGCTGATTGAAAAGATGTCTTGGGAAAAGAGTAATAATGGTTTCTGAGAATGGCAGCCGTGGGAAGACGAAAAGCGCACGTTAAGCCTTTCGTGGAAAACAAGGGGGACAGGTGTCGAATAGAAAGATCAAAGAATGGCTATTTCTTTTAGCGTCAAAATAGACATTCTTGGGGGGTAATTTGTTGGCTCCTAAATTCGACACCTACTATATATTGGCCTTATGGGCCAAAAAATAGAACAAATAAAGGCAAGCTGGAAAATGTTTCGATAGATGGAAAAAACTTAGAGAAAATATCTGAGTTACACATTGGTCTTCGACCAGGCATCACCATCAAGATTTAGACTAAGAAGGTCCTATGACCTTCGACCGAAAGAATATACCTTTGTATCAATACCAAAGACGAAGGATATTTGAATTTGAATTGTTGGAGGGAAAGACGGTTTCACCAACATTTAAAGGAAAGCGACGTGGCTGGAAGAGAGAGGTCGAGGGACATGCAGGGGACACTTGTATTCATCTTAGAGAAAAGCCACCATTCAACCGTTACATAGTTTTAGTAAAAATAGGAAGTCTGTGTAGTTTTTCCGTGTGTTCAACCTATTGTGCTAGTTACTCAAATATTGTCCAAGTACCCGCTTTGTGTGAAAGGATAAACTGAGAAATGTACGTTGGAAACACCACTTTTCATTAATAAAGTCTTTTTTACACTGCTTTGATCTTATTTTGCAAAGTTACTTTTCCTGCATCTTTACCTGCATTTCTATTAACTTTCTTACTTTCTAAAACCACAAGCATCTTATCTTTGGTCGAACGTGCGTTCTTCCTAGGCATATATTTTCACATCAAACCAACATAAAAATTAACATATGTTCTGGGATCAATCTAATCGATCCCGTGAGTAACCAAAAGGACTTTCCTTTTTAGAGGATCAGTGGTTGTTTACCAAAAACCATGGTAAACATCCACATTAATGCTGAAGAAAATAAAAATTTAATTATGGATCTTGACTTGTATTCGACTCCATGCTAAACTCTTGTGTGCAATCTTTACTCGATCGACACTTCAAGAATCTTCCAATATCACCAATTCTACTCCAAGCCTTCATATGTAGCAATCAAACATTTGATCCTATTGATTCCTTGAGCGATGAATTATATGAATATTTGTCATTGAAATTTGACAAAGGCAATCTGAAGAGAAGAACCTCCTTATTTTCATTAAAATTTATCAGCACTAGTGATAACTTCTCAATCTTGCAATAACCTGAACAACCTTTAAACAATCTCCAATAATTGTTAGTTTCAAGATAGTGTCTCCCCCAATCAATCACATATCTCTCATGATTAATATTTGAAACAAAAATTGAGGTTGAAGAAGAAAAAGATTCAAGTGCAAGAACTTTGAACTTTTCAACGTGAGAGAGTTGATTTCACATAAAATGACAAATTAATATAAAATTCCTCACATGAAAATGCATTGACAAAAGGTTTTATATGTGCTTGAGTTTAAGCACAAAAATGAGTGGCAAAAGTTGGTTAAATTCAAATCAAGAACAATGCATGTAATAAGTCAAGTGAACAAGTGAATGAAATAAATTTTTTTTTTGACCTATTTTTTAGTGGATTTGAATTAGATGCAATGTCTGATTCAAATCATGGACCCCGTGATTCGAATCATGTGCAAACTATGATTCGAATCAAATGCTCCAACCCTTAGAAAAATGCTGAAAAATTGTATGATTCGAATCATGTGCAGAATGTGATTCAAATCAAATTGGGTAGAGGTGATATAAAATTGTTTGATTCAATAAATGATAATAAATGAAAGCAATAAGACAAGCAACAAAATAATTATATCGAAGATTTTTCCCCTGCATCTGATAAGGAGATGCAACCAACACCCCCTAGGGATGTGCAACTACATGCTCCCCCTTTTTTATGCTTGGCAAGCTTTCACTTGTAATTGAGTTGACTCTGAGCTAAGAGTAAAAATGCTTGTGCTCCTCATAAAACATTTCACTCACAAACCACAACATAAAATGCATAAAGAAATTATAGACTAATTATAACTTTCTCCTTCTTTGACAACATTAAAAAGAGATACCAATTGTTATGAATCTTGAAACCAAACAACCAAACACAATAAATAATTCCATATGAGCGTATGAGCTAAATAACTAAGAAGAATATACAACAACAAAGATCGAGTATTTTCTTGAGGCAATCTATAGAGTTTATGTTAATTATTACTTTTTGGTAAGTCATCACACAATCTCTGAAGCGCCAACTATACAATTTCTCGAGACATTATGTTTGCTTCTTTGTCATATGTATTTATACAACATACTATTTTTCTATAACTGAAGGAATTAATGTATATCATGTGTCAAAAACCAAAAGAATATGTTTTCACTTATTGGGTTGATCTTGTCATTTCAGCAATTGTTTCTACCTTTGCTTGAGAAGGTAGTCTTGATAGGGCCTTATGGACGTAGATCCTTCTTTGGATTGGGGTATACTGAACCCCTAGGAAAACATAAGGATTTGTAGTGAGTGTGTTGGATGTGTGATTCCTTTATATAAGAACATCTTTTCGATCTCATGTATTTGTTTGTCCTTTAATAACTTTGGGATAGAGGTTTTAAACTACTTGATGATCACTCATTCGCAACTGAATCCTGTGAGTTAGGCATACATTAAAGTCTTCTAGTATTAGTGCAAAAATCATGGGGAAAGCCCTATTTATCCTTTTTCTTCCTTTTTTGGAGTACAACATAGTTCTACAAACAAGATGCAGGGCTGTAACTTGATTACTTTAATACATGTTACTCATTGTTTCAAAATGTTTTCAAAGAGCATGAAGCATTTTGAAAATTGGATCTTCTAGGCGGTTCCTCTTTACAAAGAGGCCCATGTGATAATATATATCATAAGGATCGGGACGGAAGACATGTGTACCAGTGTGTTTCATAAGTGGACAAAAAGATGCCCAATTGATAAAAAGTTGATTGTCCTATAATCATTTTGTTGGGCGAGAATATGGTGTAATAAAATAATATAGATAAGGGTGAATAGATTTTTTTTAAATAAACTTCAACCGATTTTTCAAAAACGAGATATAAGGGGTTTCTAGAGTATACGTACGTAAATTTTTTAGAGGGAAATAGAGTGAATTATACTTGAATTGAAATTGAATCATGTAGACACTTAATCACTTCACAAATATCACAAATTGAATTAACAATGATACACAAGTTATTCGATTAATACCACTTGTATAATTGACGAGAAGTGATTATACAATGATTCAATTTGTGAATTCTAAACTCAACAAGTTTCTCATATTTTAATTACCACTAAAGCTCGACTAGGTACAAATTCCAACAAAACCTAATCCTAAGCAATAAATCTCTATCAATGAAATAAACGATAAACTACTCTAAGAATTTAAAACCTAAGCATGTAATATACTACAAAAGTTAAATTCAAAATTAAAAGAAAAAGATAAGACCCTGGGATTTATAAAGATTCGACTATAGCATCTGTTGTACCCCAAAATTTTCCCTCTCATTTCTCAAAGGATCAACCTGGACCCTCAGGTTTGCTTCCATCCAATTTCAAGCCTTGAATTACAAATTTGCCAAGAAAGCCATTCACAAGGGCAGAATGGTCATTTGCACATTAAAAAGTCAAACTTTGACTTTTGGATCAAAATCAAGCTTCAAAAATCATATTTCATCAAGACACGTTGAAATATGAATTTTGTTTCATCAAGAAATTCAAAAGTCAAAATTACTTTGGAAAAGTCAAAATTCTAAATACTTAGAATTTTTCTAAGTGTTTAAGAAATATGACAAACTCAGAACTTCTGATCAGATTATCACCATGATGCAAGCTGATTATGGCAGAACTTATGATACAATAGTTATAGATTTCAATGAGATCTAAAACATTGCAGAACATAACTTCTCCTAAAAATGCTGGGATTTCAAGTTATAACTCCTCAAAGACACGTCCATGAAACTAAAAACACTCAGCAAATTCTAGACACTGTCAAAACAGATTTTGGTAAGAACTTCTGGACCAGTTTTCACAAGGGTTCAGTCAGAGTTTGCAAGGGTAATTCAAAGAAGGTTACAAAGCATGCTGCAAGCATCCTAGAAAGTCTGAGAGCTCCTTCAGAGCATGCTAGAGCAAGGAAATACCAAGATTAAAAGTTTGGTGATTGTTCTGAATTATGCTGAAGCTGAACCTCTGATCCAGATTTAAGCAATGATGCAGAATATCACGTTGCAGGATTTCTAGGTTGATCAATCTCATCACCATTTAATGCTCCCAACCACTTATGGGTCTTTGTTCAAAGGGTTTCTCCACATGTGGCATAGAAGTACCATTGTTGTCCTTGAAAAGCAGATTTTGTACAAAGTATATGCTGGGCCCATGCTTCACTTTTGCTTCTGAGGGTACTTTTCCTTGATTCATGCTTACAAATCCAGCTTAGGCACGACTAAAAGCTACTAACCACCTTACTTTGTGCCTTGAACCATACTTGTTTGAACTTTCTTCAAGAACAAGTCAGCGCCTAGCATATGATGGCTATACTTTTGATTTCTCCAAGCTACTAAATCCTTGCCTATAAATTGAACTACATTTGCAAATGTGGAAGAGTCAGAAATTTGAGAAAAGAAAAGCCCTGAACCCCTGCTAAAATTCCAAGAGTCCAAAAATTGTAAACACAACATACAAAACCTGTTAACTTTTGATTCCTTGCATTCAAACTCCATTTGTCCTCAATTGTTTCTTGACTAAAACCATCCACACAGTTTCTGATTCATATATTAGAAGTTATCCTAACTTATGTATTCATACTGCAATACACTCTCCATCCACCTCCACCTCAAAGAAGTAAGAACATCACCCCTTGGCTGTTCCAGAAGTTGAAAACTTCCAACCTGCTGAGTACATGAAGAAGTTGCTCAGAACATCACCAGAGTTCAGGACCAACCTCCAGTTCATATAATCTTTTCCAGCTGCAAGGTAAGCTTCTGCTGACTCTCATCACATTACTTAAGCATTACCAGATTTGCATGTTCAAAAATACAATGTAGACATCATTTTTATGATGTTGTACATATTTTGAGGTTTCACGTACTTATCTGCCTAAGTATGGAGTAAATCAGTTCAGAACTTCTTGAAGAAATTAGAACTCAGAATTAGGATTAGCAAATTTATGCTTGCCTCTGATTTATAGTTTTGATATTTCTTGTTTCTGAAACACTATGAAACCTGCCATAACTGTCATATGCACATCTTCTGTTTTGTTGAGAAATGACCAAGTTGCAGATGTTCTAACTAGCATGGAGAGGGAGACCAAGTTCTTCCAGTGGTATCAGAACTTTTGAAATCTTCTTTGTTCTCAGCAGATCCAGAACTTTTGACTTTACCTATTTTTCACTAATAGGATATTTGTTTTGCAGTATGCCAGAGTCAGAACTTCTGATCTCCTTTAGTCAGCAATACGCTGATTCTACTTCCTTTTTCCTCACTATTTTTGCTATCACTTTGTTGTACCCCAAAATTTGCCCTCCCATATTCTTCAAGAAATTGCAAAGTCAAAGCTTCAAAATTCCCCAAGGGTTGCACAGTTCAAAGGCCTCATAACAGTCAAAATTAGGGTTTTGGTTCTGATCAAGAAAATGAAGTTTCCAAGGGTCCAATCAAGTCCCACATGCCTACAAATATGGTCAAGCATCCTCATACCAAGTTTCAAGACTTTCAGCACAAAATTGAACAGTCAAAAACCCTAATTGCACTACAGTCAACTGTAGGGGCAAAATGGTCATTTGACAATCAAAAGTTCAAATTTTTGGTCAACATCTCATTTTGAAGCCACAAAAATCATTTGATCAATGCTTGATCATGATTCTCAAAGCTTGGCTAAAAAATCATCAAGATGCAAAAGTTTCCTTATTTGGACAGTTGAAAAAGTCAACTGTAAATTGACCAGGGCATAACTTTCACATGGATTATCAGAAAAATTCCATCCAAAGCTCATTTTGAAGAGAAAGACATTTCCTACAACCCATCTTCATACTTCAAGTCCAAGAAATGCTCTCACAAAAAGTTATCAATTTCAACATTATAGGTCATTTTCAAAAGTCAACAAAAAGGGACTTTAAGTCAAAGGCCATAACTTGAGATTGGTAAATCAAAATGACATGGGACCAAAGACAATGGTTAGAGGACTCAAAGACCTTTCCAAAATGTCCAAGAACATGAGCAAAGCTTAAAAATTGAGCAAGTTATGCCTTGTGGAAGTTGGGAAATTTTTGGATATTTTGAAAAGTCAATATTACTTCAAATGACCTAAAATTGCTAATGGGCCTCTTTTTCTTCCACAATTCATTATCCAAGGCATGTGCACGACCATTTGGCCCAAAGGGAAGTTTTTCTTCATTTTTTATTTATTTATTTGGATTTTTATTATTAATAATTCATTTAAATTAATTTAAATACATGAAAAATGTTAAACCTAATGTTTCAAATCTTTTTATGCATATAATATCTCCAAGATTTTGTATAAGTCAGATTAGGAAATAATTGAAGCTAATTGGATATGATTGAGAGCTAAAAAGCATGAAAAAAGATTGAAAAATTATGGTTTGCAAATCAAATATTTTTCACATCAATGCATGGATTTTGATCAAGTTTCTTAACCTAAAACACTCACACATAAGTACAGAATGAAACCCTCGTGCTCACTGAGTCCAAGCTGCGCTACAGACCAAGAACTACATTTGAGTTTTTTGCTTAAAAGTTGAAAACTGAAATCACGATTGCAGGGCCTTTCAAGACAAAACAACCACTCCATTAGCTTGACAAGGTTGCCAGGAGACGATTTCCATCGAGAACTGTGTCCCATACCCAAAGAATTGGTAATTCGAAGGCAAACTGCATAGCTCTTTTTGCATAATCGTATTTTATAATTTAGACCATATCATTGCATTTTTATGATTGATTTATACTAATGGGATCTTCCTGAAGCTAACCATGTAGATGAATTGAGTTTTTATGCACTATACAAGAAATCACCATGGGCGATGCTTAGGGTTTTCAGAACCTTAAATTGGGGTTTCTTGGTGAAGGAAAAATTAGCATTAGAGACCTATATCATTGAAACAAGCGTAATTGGACGATTGTAATGCCACCCTCGCGCTCAATTTATGAGCCCCCCTGAGCTAATCGCTATTTTTGCAAAAGTGACCTTTTGAAACGTTTCAAAACCGTTGCCAATGCTTTGTATGTTTCAGGAAATAAACAAGACCAGGAGGAAGATGATGATGTGTAGAGAGATGGTTGGCCCGTTCAAAAGTTTGCGCGCAAAAAGCACTAACGCATTATTCTATTTTATAATATTTGTTTGTCGTTTGATATACAGAAAGCGCGTTTGGTTCGTTTGGCAAGGCATAACATTGGTATTCATCAAGACCTGGGTTCGAGCCCCAGGTCCTCACCCTTTCCCTATTATTTTTCAATTGACGTTCCTATGCAGTTTCAATGATAAAGTCCACCATACATCTCCCAAATCAAGCCAGCCACGCGTACGCCAAGATCAATCAGAAGGCCACCGTTTAGGGAACATCATGGACGTGAGTCAAAGGCACTGCATGCTGGCATGGAAGTCAACGAGGCCAAAGGCCATTGGGCCCAAATTGCTAAAGTTTCACCTCCAAATTAGGGGCAGAACCCCCTAGGTTTGCTTTATTTCTTTTCATTATTTTGATATTATTTTCAATTATTGTCTTTATTTTAATTAGTTCTTTAATTCAATTATTTTTCATAAAAACACAAAAAAAAAAATCAATAAAAATCAGAAAAGAGACAAAAATTAATATTTTTATTTAATGTTATATTTTTGTAAATAAAGCCTTATTAATTAATTAGTTTTAATTTAGGAATAAAATCTTAATATTTTCTTAATAAAAATCTAAAATTGGTAGAATTAGTTTTAATTAATTTGTATCCTTCTTTTTTCTTTTCTTTTCACTAGTAATTAAATATTTATTTTTATGAATTAAATCGCATTAATTAATTAGGGTTAATTTTAGGTTAAACTTTAATATGTTTTCATAATAAAATAAAAATTGTAGAATTAGGTTTAATTGCATTAAATTCTCCTAAATACCAAAAAATACCAAAAACAATTTCTTTTCTTTTTAATTTTAATTAATTTAGTCATTTAATTTAATTTTGCAAAAAGGGTCCAACGCCCTCGTTTTTAATTCTTATTCAATTCACATATTTATTTCTTTTTCGTTTAATATTTATGTATCTCTCCCAAAGCCGTGTAATTAATTTCTCGCATTTTACCTTTATCTTAATCCTTTATCTTTCTGTCAAATCGGGTTCTAGAAATTTTGGCGATGTGGACCCGCGCCTTTTGTAATAGCTTAGAACTTTACTTTTCTCGCACTTTTAACTGTTAATCAAGGCATGCAAGAATGAATGGACAAAAATAAAAACAAACGCATAGATCACTTTGACATGAACAAGACAAAAATAAACGAATCTGACACACAAATCACACACCACCCCTAGGGTACGCCTCACTGTTGCCTTGCCCTTCGAAAGGTGATCGTCGAGTAGAGGATGTCTTAGTAAGTCCTCATGATCCGGGAACCTGGCATGAGGGTAGCTTCTAAGGTGTCTTCCCATTGCTCTGGTGATCACCATGTCCCGAACCTCGAATTGACCCGAACACCTCCAACGGTGGTGCTACCTACCTCTCAATAGTGGGATGGCACTACTTTAAAGGACATTTACACAGACGAATTCCTTAGGGTAAGTAGACGACTCTAGATACTTGCTCTAATTTCAAAACAAAATTCAAAATACTTTTCACACCAACACATTTTCAAAAAGCTTTCGAAAGCAACTTTTCAAACACTCTTGAGGACCGATACAAGAGTCGAACTGAAATTTTCAAAGAAACTTTTTAAAACCCACAGTTGAAAAGCAAACACAACATTTTGAAAACACATTGAGCAAGTATCTAAGAGCCCATGGATAACCATGGATAGAAAGGGTGCTAACACCTTCCCTTTCTATAACCTACCTCCCGAACCGAGAGCAATCTCTTTAAGGAATTTTTCTGTGCTTTTGTCCTTTCCATTTGGAGAAAATAAAAGACGGTGGCGACTCTTGCTTCCGCGACATTTCGCGAACCAGCGTTAAACAGTCAGTTCCAGATCCACCGATCACACACTTCTTATTTCATTAATCAAAAAACACCAAAAACATTTTTTTTTCATTTTTTACATGCTTTATTTTATTTCTTAAAACAAAAAGATCAAAAATATTTTCTTAAACCAAACTTATCTCTTTTCTAAAATAAAACAAGTTCATTTCATATTTCCTTGTACATTCTTATCCATTTCAATATGGTTGTAATAGTAACATAGGATTTAATTTTATTTGTAACCCACATTCATAAATATGTACCCTCATCCCTAAAATATTGTAATAGCGTAGGACTTTACATTTCTGCAATTTTATCGCTTTTGAATGTAAATGCTAGTAATTAGGGTGTGTATGGCAAGACATGAAATCAACAAATAGATCATCCTAATCAAGACTAAAATTCATGCAATCAAACACACTTGCACACTAGAACCCTTAAGGTTAACTCCACTTATTTCCTAAAAAATGGTCATGTTATGCATGTGGGGTGTCTTAGCAAAAACAATCGAAATACAAGATCATAGTCCCTCGATGACGCTATAAATGTTGCCTTTCAAAATGATCTTAGTCCCTCAAAAAGAAATGCTAAGATACCTCACAACATTGCTAATCATGGCTATACAACGACCCACACCTGTCCTGCTTACATCCAAAGATAGGGTTGCTTACCAAATCAATGGTAAGACAACAATGTCAAAGGGAAAGAGAATGAACAAGAAAGACGTTTGAGTAGGTAGATTGCTTCTAGTTACTTGCTCCATTTCAAAACAAAACATCCTTGCTATTTTCAAAACAAACATACACATTTCCAAACATCTTACAAACATTGAAAACATTTTCAAAAGATCAACATCTTTGTATACATTCTTACGAACGGGAATCATTACAAAGATTGCCTAAACAATGGCCTCTTTACAAAATACTTTCAAAAACCACACAAAACACAATTTCAAACAAAAGCAAGTGATCTAGAAAGTAACTAAGAGCCCATGGAAAACCATGGATGAAAAGGGTGTTAATACCTTCCCTTTTCATAATCTACCCCCTGAACTCAAGAAACAATCTCAAAGGGTTTTCCTGTGCTTTTTCACCTTTCCTTTTGGATAAAAGAAAAGTCGGTGGCGAATCTTTCTAACCGCAACATTTGCGATAAAACGCAAAATAATCAAGTCAGTTCTCCTACCGCATCACAGAACTAGCGACTCTGCTGGGGACTATTCTAAAAGTGGGGTTACCTTAGGGATATATCACATTTATTTGCTTACATTGTTTGACTTGTACGCTTTACATTATGGTTCTTTGTTTGGGTTTGAATCCTCTACCCGGATTTGGGATACATTATAGATAAGTAGCAATACATTATGGAAACTGTGCGGGTATACCGATATGGTCTAAGCAATAGCTACGTTAGTGCGACATATTTGTGGGTACCAGTAGCCTTTGAGTTAATCAAAGAGAATACGGGGCCGCTGAGTGATGTCATGAAGCACTAATGAACTTCTAGAACCTTTACTTGACCAACTTGGCCTTTAGGATGTAGTGAGATGACCGGCTTTGGTACAGTCGGAAGTTGGTAGATACTCGATACTACACTTATTGAGGTTTGGTTTCTTGGGATGTTTCGGTCGCCATTAAAGAGGCTTGAGCTGAAATAATGACCAAGGAAACAATCCAGTGATATTGAGCTCCTTAGAACCCAATTACTATTACTAGGACAGGTTTAAGCCAACTAAACTTCAAGAGGATACGTACCTATAAAACTCCATGCAAGCCTAAACCTAGGATTTGTTTGCTTTGCTTGTATATGCATACTTGTACATAACATCATAAAAATCATGAACATCATATACATTCACTAACCATTTCAAGGATTTTAGGATTCATCTTTGTTCTTGTTTTGTAGGATATGGATTCACTTCGCAAAAAAACTATTCAAGTCAACCTTGTGAGAATCCCTCCACAACTAAAGGAGCTAGCTTCAAGGATTCCTGAAAACTCTCCATTCACCGAGAGACATGGTCTTCTACTCAACTTGGTCACCTCCAACACAGATGAGGACATGATGAAGGTGCTCTTTCAGTTCTTTGATCCTTTACACCATTGCTTCACATTTCCCGACTATCAACTTATGCCTACTTTGGAAGAATTCTCCCAACTATTGAGGATTCCTATTATCAATCAACTACCTTTCAACGGTACAGAAAGAGACCCAAAGCCGGAAGAGATCTCTCAAGCTTTACACTTACACTCATCTGATATCACAACCCATTGGGAAACAAGGAGTGGTGTCAAAGGTTTCCTAGCAAAGTTCCTATTTGAGAAAGCCCAAAGCTGTTGGAATTCCTTAGACTTGCAAGCCTTTGAGGAAATTGTGGCTCTCCTCATCTATGGGATGGTTTTATTTCCAAATCCTGACTAGCTCATAGATGTGAACATCGTCAAAATCTTCATATCACGCAACCCGATGCCTACATTGCTAGGGGATATCCTACACTCTTTTCACACTCGCACAATGAGGAAAAGAGGTATCCTTATGTGTTGCACTCCTCTCTTGGCAAGATGGTTTATTTCTCATCTTCCTCAATCTGTATTAAAGAATGAGCAAGGTTCAAGGTGGTCATAAAGGTTGATGACGCTCAAACATTCAGATATTCATTAGTGCTCCCGATCCAAAGAGAATATTATCATTGTCGACCGTTGTGGAGAATTCCCTAGTGTTCCTTTTCTTGGCAATTGGGGAGGTATCACCTACAACCCATGTTTAGCCTTAAGGCAGTTTCGTTATGCCCGAAGGGATGGCCTGCACGAGATGTTGGTTCAAGGTTTGGTATTTGACTACGACTACGACAACGACGATCAAGGTCTTCACCAGAGATTTATCCGAGCTTGGAGGATACTAAACAAGGTGGATAGCAAGACTTTGGGACACAAGAATTCCATCCCTCTTGAGCCTTACCTCAAATGGGTACAAACTCGCGCTCAGAATCTTATGATGCCTTACCCCTCCATTCTCCCGGTAATCATTGAGCCTGTCATAGAGGGAGACGTTCCATACACTATCCTACATCCTGACATGCCCACATCTCTTAAAGACCTACAAAGGGATTGGATACAACTCAAAGGGGAGCGAGATACTTTCTAAGCCCAATTCTATGCAAGTGAGAAGAAGGTTTTGGAGCTCACTAGGCTACTTCATGAGGAGCAGACTCTGAGTACCTACATTGCACCAAAGAGGATGCACACTATTTTTCTATCTTAGAGTTTTGTATTATTTTGCCCAAGGGGCATTGATGTACTCAAACTTTATCTTATTAATATAATGTGTGTTTCCTTCTTGTCTAAAACAAATTTGAATCTTTGAAATCCTTGAAAACATTACATATGCATATATCATTCTTCATAACATAAACAAGTCTTTTGCAACAAGTCTCCTCATCTCTCCACTGTTTATTTCAGTAAGATGGATCTCGAGCAAACAGTGAAAGATCTCCAAGCTCAGAATACGCAGTTTCAATAGTTTCTCATGACCCTAGCCAAGGGGCAAGAAGAGTTAAAGACTCTGCTGGCTGAAGAGAGGAAAAAGAAAACAAAGAAGGTAACCAGAGTCTTAAACATGGGAAGAAGATTTCATGGGCAGACGAGGAGGACCTTGGACTTTGCAACAACATCCGGGGAAAGTGACAACCAAGATTGTAAAGGCAAGGAAACCGTTGTCCCGTCAGAATTAGAGGAATAAGAGGACTACTCTGAAGAGCAATACCCTCCAACTGATGACAAGTATAAACATCTCGAAGAACGGTTGAGCGCGATGGAAATCCAAAAGGTGCCAGGCTTGGACTTCGAGGAATTGGGACTAGTGTCGGGGATTGGGATTCCTCCGAAATTCAAAGTGCCTACATTTGCCAAATATGACAGAGTGTCATGCCCTAAAATGCATCTCTGGTCATATGTGAGGAAAATCCAACCCCATACCGCTGATAAAGACTTATGGGTGCATTTTTTCCAAGACAGTCTGTCTGGAGCTCAACTTGACTAGTTTTACCAACTAGAAAGATCCAACATCCATAATTGGGAAGATCTTGCCGCAGCTTTCTACAAACAATACCAATACAATGCTGATCTTGCGCCTACCCGTACTCAACTCCAGAGTATGGCCATGGTTTCCAATGAAGGTTTCAAGGACTATGCACAAAAATGGAGAGATTTGGTTAGAAGAGTTCAACCCCCTCTGTCTGAGAGAGAATTGGTAGACATGTTCTTAGGCACCTTATCTGGTCCCTTCTTCAATCATTTAATCAGAAGTTCATTTGCTGGCTTTACTGAACTAATATTGACCGGAGAGAGGGTAGAAGCCGACATAAAAGGTGGAAAGATTCAGAAAGATACATCTTCTTCTACAGTTGTAAGGAAGCCCTTCATCGGGAAGAAAGAGGCGGCTGCCATATATCCGCAAAGAAACCAAGATAGGGCCGAACATCGACCAATGGTGGGGGCTATTATGATCCCAAATCCTACGTCTGATCAGCAAAGAAATAATCAACCAAGGATAGAAAGGCCAGTCAGGCAGTTTACCAGAATCAACATGACCTCGTCTCAAGTATTACCTCATCTACTAAGATCCAACTTGGTGACCTTGAAAGAAGCTCCGAAAAACCCCAATACAACACCCCCTCATTATCACCCCAATGCCCGTTGCACATATCACTCTGAAAGTCCTGGTCACGATACTAATAACTGTTGGGCCTTGAAGAACAAAATACAAGACCTCATTGAAGCAAAAGAGATTGAGTTTGATGCGCCTGAGAAGCCAAATGTCATTTCTGCTCCTATGCCCAGACATGGCCACAATACCCATGCCATTGAAGAAGATTTGTTTGTTACCTCGGTTAACGAGCTCATGACCCCACTTCTAACTGTTAAAATGAACTTGTTGAATGCCGGCGTGTTCCGGGGTTGTAATGAAGATTGTCGTTTTTGTTTATCCTCACTAACTAGCTGTCCTCTGTTGAAAGTAGGCGTTTAGTGCCTGATAGATAACAAAGAGATTTTGTTTGAAAAGACTCCTGTTTCACCTATTCTTGTTGAAGATGTTTCTATCATTACCATTTCTGCCAATTCTTCCAGGGTCTCCACCAAAAGACCCGTTAGAATTACATCAGTTCTGAAATCAGCTCCCTTAATAATCACAATGCCTGGGCCAGTCCCATATACATAAGACAAAACCATACCATGGAATTATGGAGGGGATGTCTATTACCATGGTATTAAGCAAGACTGGCCAGCAGCCAAAAATTCAAGCTCCGAGGAGGTTAATTCTGACGTCAGTAATATTGCCGGAACTAGCAAAATTACCCGAAGTGGTAGGATCTTTTCTCCAGAAATTGTTCCCCCAAAAGCAGTTTCCGGACCCGTAATTATCCCTGTGGCTGCTCCAAAGGTTGCTCCTACACCCATAATCATCTCTGCAAGTACTCCAATTGACAAAGTTGTTACAACCCCTCTAATCATTCTTACTGACACTCCTACTGCCGAGTTAACCAAGGCTCGAGGAAAAGGTGTTATGGTTTAGCCTGTCCAGACGAAGGCTCAGTCATTAACTATCCCTGAGACCTCCAAGAAGGAAATGGAGGAGATCTTAAAAATTATAAAGAAAAGCGACTATGATGTAGTTGAACAATTGGGGCAAACTCCCTCTAAGATCTCCATGCTTGCATTACTACAGTGTTCCGAGGCGCATGCAAAAGCCTTAGTGAAGTTCCTAAAAACCGCCCATGTACCTCAAGAGACATCTGCTGATCAATTTCAAGACTGCGTGGCTAGCCTAACTGCGGATAATGGTTTAGGTTTTTCAGATGTTGATCTAACACTGAGGGGAAGAAAGCATAATGAGGCGTTGCATGTCTCAGCGGAATGTAGGGGCACCACTCTGGAGCGTGTTTTGGTGGACACTGGCTCATCTTCGAATGTATTACCCAAAAAAGCTCTTGACAGACTTGACTGTAAGGGGTTGACTTTGAAGCCAAGCAACATAGTGGTAAGGGCTTTTGACGGTTCAAAGAGGATGGTACATGGGGAGGTAGGAATTCCTATAAAGATGGGAACCCAAACCTTCAATTCAACTTTTTATGTGATGGACATCCGCCCTTCATACTCCTGCCTGCTAGGCCGACCATGGATCCATAATGCTGGCGCTGTTACCTCTACACTGCACCAGATGCTGAAGTACCCGGTTCAAGGGAAGATTATCACCGTCCATGGAGAGGAAGAATACATGATCAGCCATCTCAATTACTTCAGATATGTGGAATTAGACGGTGAACTATCAACGTTCACTGAAGATAGCAAAAAGATAATAAACACCAACGTTCACTGCCGATGGTCCTACTAACGTTCACTGAAGGTAGAAAGAGAAAATATATCATATCACTGCCGTTCACTGACGATGAACTATCAATTTTCACTGAAGATAGAAAAAAGATAAAAAACATTGACGTTCACTGCCGATGGTCTACCAACGTTCACTGAAGGTAGAAAGAGAAAATATATCATATCACTGCCGTTCACTAACAATGAACTATCAACATTCACTGAAGATAGCAAAAAGATAACAAACACCGACATTCACTGCTGATGTCCTACCAACGTTTATTGAAGGTAGAAAGAGAAAATATATCATATCACCGCTGTTCACTAACAATGAACTATCAACGTTCACTGAAGATAGCAAAAAGATAACAAACGCCGACGTTCACTGCCGATGTCCTACCAACATTCACTGAAGGTAGAAAGAGAAAATATATCATATCACCGTCGTTCACTGATGATGAACTACCAACGTTCACTGAAGATAGAAAAAAGATAATAAACACCAACGTTCACTGCCGATGTCCTACCAATGTTCATTGAAGGTAGAAAGAGAAAATATATCATATCACCGCCGTTCAATGACGATGAACTATCAACGTTCACTAAAGATATCAAAAAGATAACAAACACCTACGTTCACTGTCGATGGTCTACCAACGTTCACTGAAGGTAGAAAGAGAAAATATATCATATCACCCCCGTTCACTGACGATGAACTATCAATATTCACCGAAGATAGCAAAAAGATAACAAACACCGACGTTCACTGCCAATGGTCTACCAACGTTCACTGAAGGTAGAAAGAGAAAATATATCATATCACCGCCGTTCACTGACGATGAACTATCAATGTTGACTGAAGATAGCAAAAAGATAACAAACACCGACATTCATTATCGACGGTCTACCAACATTCACTGAAGGTAGAAAGAGAAAAATATATCATATCACCGCCGTTCACTGACGATGAACTATCAACATTCACTGAAGATGGCAAAAAGATAACAAACACCGACGTTCACTGCCGATGGTCTACCAACGTTCACTGAAGGTAGAAAGAAAAAAATATATCATATCAAGTTTTCCCCAAAATTCTGGTGTTTCATCTAGAATGGGTCTCAACTTCTTCTTTAACCAAGGAAATCTGCCTGGAAAAGATCAAACATAAGCTGTCTCAAATAAAGAGACTTGTTACTTGTTGTCATGGAGAATTGCAAAAAGAAATGACTTTCTGGGGATAGAAATATGACCTCCCGGGGAAATTCCATGATGTTCCTGCTGAGGAGATAAAGTCTTCTCGTGCAAAATAAATGCACAAACTAAAACTCAAAGTTTTCAGAAATCTAAAGTAAATAATATTGTCATGCAACCACAGATCTAAATCATAAAAAAACTGGAGCAAGACAACCAACGAAGATACATCCTTTGAGAAATAAACTCAAGAGGGAAAACCAAATCCATCTAAGCAAGGAGCGCTGCAGGAAGATCAGAACACAATGTCAATGAACAATGATTTGTCAATTTTAGCCATGCATGATGTATGTATGAATGTATGAGTGCTATCATGCGTATGCTGGTAAAACAAATACACAATCAGTAGGAAAAAACAAACAAAACCGCCTCAGGTACTAACAACACTTAGCTAAACTTCAACCAGAAAGATCATTCCAAGAAAGGTAAAGGCCAACTGCAGAAACCAAACCTATTGCCTACCTTTAACTTTACTAAAGAGAAACATAATTCAGAGGTAGACAAATTAAACAGATACCGGGATAGAACATCTTTCTTTCGGCTTCATCGGAGAAACCAGTTTTTTCCAAAAGCAACATGCCTACTGGAGATTGCAAGACCAACCTCAAATAAAGCAGACTGACACCGAAACAATCAAACCTCACTGGGGAATTCAAGCCTACCTCCCTGGAGAAAGATGCGGATTGAAAATTTACATCATGAAAACTTATTCCAACAAAAGATGCCCTGGGATAGCCTTCCCGGGGAATCAAGAAGTCAACATTATAGAAAGAGGTCAAACTCATGGGTATTTTAAATCAAACCCAACACTTGGAGGGTGAAAACCTAAAGGTTGATAATCATTTCAACACTTCTTAGAAAATATATTGCCCTAGTCTAGTTGCCTGGGAAATAAATACCAACAATAATGCCAATACTGCAGAAAGAGCGATATCTCAGCACACCAAGGGAATAAAACCTTTCATCATATGAGGGAAGACTTCGCTGGGGAACCTGGGACAGAGGCTTCTGACCGTGCAAACCCAAAATCAAACATGAACCAAGACCTGACTGGGGACAATGGGATCACAAACACAACACTGCACCTTACACCGATTGGTATCGTCTTTAACTATCTGAGAAACATACAAAGACCGTGCACATACCAGCAAAACAACCTGAGAGAACCTTCATGAAGGAAGTAAATCTTCTCAAAACAACCAGAGTTTGTTCATTCCTGGGATCACCATTTTTTGTTGTCATTGTGTCATCACAAATCTCAAAGTAAATTGAATTGTAAAGATCTCTCTTTTTTTGAAAAGTCAATTTTGCTTTTTAATCTTTTTGCTTTGAAAGTTATCATCAGTAATAAATGGAGTCTTTGCAATCTAAATAAAATAAGAACACAAATAATTGGGTAAAAGCTCGAATTTCATTAATAGAATGGTAGTCTGCGAATGGCGAGACTCCATGGATAATTACAAAGTTTGGGAAATGGTAATACATAATGGAAAAGATATATTGAGATACAATGACCACTATTCCCCTTAACAACTTTTGAAATCCTGAGCAGCAGCTTTTGTTGAAGTATGGTGAGGATCCAAGAAGATTGTTGCTTCAAGATTAAGTCTTGTCTGACGTAGTTACTTGCCAAGAAAAATCCCTAACTTTTGCCTAAGCTGCCCTTGTGGGTTTTAAACTTAGCGGGAAATTTATTCTGTTTATGTCTCTAATTTTTTCCTAGACCACCCTTTCGGGTTTTTGGCCTACCGAGACGCTCTTTTTTTGCCTAAGCCGCCCTTTCAGGTTTTCAACTTAGCGAGCTGTTCTTTTATTTCTTTAGGCAAAGTATTTCTTGACTGCGTCAACATTCATGGGACGTGGGAACTCCTCGCCATCCATAGTTTCAAGAATTAATGCACCACCAGAGAAGGATTTCTTGACAACATACGGGCCTTCAAAATTAGGAGTCCACTTGCCCCTAGAATCAATGTTGAAAGACATGATCTTCCTGAGCACGAGGTCGCCTTCTCTGAATTCACGAGGTTTAAACTTTTTATCAAATGCTTTCTTCATTCTTCTTTGATATAACTGCCCATGACATAAAGCTGTCATTCTCTTTTCCTCAATCAAATTCAATTGGTCAAACCTGTTATGGACCCATTCAACCTCTGTCAATTTGGTTTCCACTATCCCACGCAACAAGGGAATCTCTACCTTGACATGGAGTATAACTTCCATTCCATACACCAGGGAGAACGGGGTTGCTCCTGTTGAAGTGCAAACAGAAGTTCGATATCCATGCAGAGCAAAAGGGAGCACTTCATGCCAATCCTTATAAGTAACAACCATTTTCTGGATAATTCTCTTGATATTCTTATTAGCAGCTTCAACAACCCCATTCATCTTTGGCCTGTATAGAGATGAATTGTGATGGACAATCTTGAATTCTTCACACAGTTCTGTCATCATCTTGTTGTTCAAATTTGAGCCATTGTCGGTGATGATTCTGCTCAGCACACCATACCGGCATATAAGATTATTTTTGATGAAATGCACAACCACCTGTTTGGTAACATTGGCATATGAAGCAGCCTCCACCCATTTGGTGAAGTAGTCAATTGCTACCAAGATAAAATGGTGCCCATTCAAAGCTTTGGGTTCTATCATCCTGATCATGTCTATACCCCACATAGAGAAAGGCCATGGGGAGGAAATCACATTGAGAAGTGTCGGAGGCACATGAACCTTATCTGCATAAACCTTGCATTTATGGAACTTCTTTACAAAATTATAACAGTCAGATTCCATTGTCAACCAATGATAACCCACCCTTAGCATCTTTTTAGCCATCGAATGTCCATTAGCATGAGTGTTAAATGAACCTTCATGAATCTCATGCATCAACATGTCTGCTTCGTGTCTATCCACGCATCTGAGCAAGACCATGTCATAATTTCTCTTGTATAGCTCATTTTCACTGAGGAAGAAACTGCCTGCCAATCTTCTCAGTGTCTTTCTATCTTTCCTCGACGCACCAATCGGGTATTCCTGAGTCTGAAGAAAATGCTTGATATCATAATACCAAAGTTTTTCAGCTGCTACCTCCTCTGTTGTAAACACATGAGCGGTCCTATCCAGCCGTCGAACTGTAATTTGGGGTATATCATTCCAAGTATTCACTTGGTACATGGAAGCCAGAGTTTCCAGAGCATCCTCCATTTGATTTTCATCTCTAGGGATGTGATGGAATTCAACTTTATTGAAGAAGGGTAATAATCTTCTAGCATAATCTTTGTAAGGGATCAAACTAGGGTGACGAGTGTCCCATTCTCCTTTAAACTGATTTATTACCAAAGCTGAATCACCATACACATCTAGAATTTTGATTCTGAGATTAATAGCTTCCTCAAGACCCATGATGCAAGCCTCATATTCTGCCATATTATTAGTGCAATCGAATGTTAACCTTGCAGTAAAAGGAATATGCGATCCATGAGGAGTGATAATCACAACACCAATTTCTTTACCATAAGCATTCACCGCTCCATCAAAAATCATACTCCAACGAGATTCGGGGTCAGGGCCTTCCCCAGGCAATGGTTCAATACAATCTTTCACTTTCAAGAACATCACATCCTCACTGGGGAATTCATATTATGCAGACTGATGATCTTCCACCGGCTGGTGAGCAAGGTAATCTGCCAACACACTACTTTTAATAGCCTTTTGAGTGCGATACTCGATATCGTATTCAGATAACAACATCTGCCAGCGGGAAATTCTCCCAGTAAGAGCAGGCTTTTCAAAAATATACTTGATTGGATCTATTTTGGAGATCAACCAAGTGGTATGATTCAACATATACTGCCGCAAACGCTTTGCCGCCCAGGACAAAACACAACATGTCTTTTCTAGCATGGAATACTAAGACTCACAATCAGTGAATTTTTTGCTGAGATAATAAATGGCGAACTCCTTCTTCCCTGTTTCATCCTGTTGTCCTAGAATACAACCCATGGATTTATCTAACACTGTTAGATACATAATCAACGATCTTCCTTCCACGGGAGGGAGCAAGATAGGAGGTTCAAGTAGATATTCTTTAATACTCTCAAAATACCTTTGGTAGTCATCCGTCCACACACAACCTTGATCTTTCTTTAACAACTTAAAGATCGGTTCACATGTTGCAGTCATGTAGGAAATAAATCTGGAAATATAATTCAAATGCCCGAGGAAACCTCTGACTTACTTTTCAGTTCTTGGTGCTGAAATTTCTTGAATTGCTTTGACTTTATCAGGGTCAACTTCAATTCCTTTTTGGCTAACAATGAAACCCAACAATTTCCCTGATCGAACACCGAAGGTGCATTTATTTGGATTCAAGCGGAGATGATACTTCCTCAAACGCTGAAACAACTTCAATAAATATTCTGTATGCCCTTCTTCAGCCTGGGATTTGGCAATCATATCATCAACATATACTTTGATTTCTTTGTGCATCAGATCATGGAATAAGGGTGTCATAGCCCTCTAGTACGTTGCACCAGTGTTCTTCAACCCGAAGGGCATCACTCTGTAACAAAATGTTCCCCAGGGTGTGATAAACGTTGTTTTTTCCATGTCCTCTGAAGCCATTCTTATTTGATTATACCCGGAAAATCTGTCCATGAACGAGAATACTTTGAATTTTGATGTGCTGTCCATTAACATGTCGATGTGAGGCAATGGAAAATCATCTTTCGGACTAGCTTTATTTAGATCTCTGTAATCTACGCACATGCAGACTTTTCTGTCTTTTTTCGATACTGGGACAATATTGGCAATCCATTAAGGATACACTGACCTCACAAGAAAACCAACATTAATCTGCTTTAGGACCTCCTCTTTGATCTTTACTGCCATATCTGGGTGGGTTCTTCTCAACTTTTGTTTAACTGGCGGACAGTCTGGCTTCAACGAAAAACGATGCTCGATAATATTTGTATCTAGACCATGCATATCTTGATAAGACCAAGCAAAAATATCCACATACTCTTTCAGCAACTCAATCAACCTTCTCTTCATATCGGGATGTAACGATGCTCCAATATTGTCTTCCTTCATATATTATTTTGAACCCAAATTGATCACTTCCAAAGGCTCCTTATATGGTTGAATGGTATTTTCCTCGTGCTCAAACAACCGTGATACCTCTTCTGGAATCTCATCATAATATTCTTCTTCAGCCTCAAACATAGGACATTCAAAGTTGGGAGAGGGTGCAGGGTCATTGTATTCAACATGTTTTTTAATTAATCTGCACATATGATTTATGATTGCTTTTAGAAACTGATACATATGATAAGTGATCATGTAGATCGATTTTCAGCTATTATTTATTTTGAAAGGTTTTTTCTGATTACCATTTTCCAAGAAAAAGCAGAAGACAGAGACATAATTTGGGAAGCAAAGACAACTTTTATTAATGATCTTAAAATTCACAGCAAACAGATAAGCCCTACAACATTAATACCTCCACCTTGGGAAGAGTGAAAGCTTTTCAAAAGAAAGAAACAGATTAACAAAACAAATTACTTTGAAACATGTATGCAAGAAGGAACATCAATGGTGACCCAGTTTTGGACTATGACTCCATGCGTCACATAATTCGGTACTTCCTGCTCTACTTCATCCTCTTCGACAACATTAATTCCAGAACCAATTTGATGGAGGTAGCCTCCACTGCGGAAAACATCATGATAACTGTTCACAGTAGACTTTGATTTCAAGCTTTCGCCTTTGCCATTATTCGAAGAGAAACCTAAACCAGTTCTAATTTTGTTCACGGGTGGATCCACAAGTCGTCCCTAAATTGTATTATGACCATTGCGTACAACCTGCTGCGAGTCCTTCATCGAAACCATGGAATCCTCATTTCTCCTTATGTTGTCAATGGATAGGGCTTGGAACTAGGTTCCAACAACAGCCTCATCCGCTTTTACAATACTGAAAGAGAATAAATGGGATATCAACAGCGCCTGCTCTCCATTTATGATCACTACCTTCCCTTCACGCACAAACTTTAGCTTCTGATGCAGAGTTGAAGTGACATCCCCTGCTTCGTGTATCCATGGCCGTCCTAGCAAACAACTATATGCGGGAATAATGTCCTTGACTTGGAAGGTTATCAGGAACAAATGTGGTCCTATATGGATGGGTAAGTCCACTTCATCGATGACAGATTTCCTCGACCCATCAAATGCCTTCACAATGATGCCACTCGGGCGCATAAGTGCTCCTTGATACTTTAACTTCATGAGAGTACTCCTCGATATAACATTCAACACGGATCCATTATCAATTAGCACATTGGACATCAAATCATTCTTGTAGTTCATAGATATGTGGAGGGACATGTTGTGATTCCTCCTTTCATCTGGTAACTCATCATCGCAGAAACTCAAGTTGTTACATGATGTAATGTTTCCAATTACGCTGCTGAATTGATCTAATGGCATGTCACTCTCCACAAAATCTTGGTCTAGTACTCTCATCAATGATTCTCTATGAGCAGAGGAGTTCATCAATAAAGCTAGGATAAATATCTTTGAAGGAGTCTGCAATAGCTGATCTATAATTCTATAGTCGCTAATTGTTGTACCCCAAAATTTGCCCTCCCATATTCTTCAAGATTTGTCAAGATCAAGGTTCAAAATCCCTGAAGGGTTGCACAGTCCAATTGTCTCCTAACACAGTCAAAATTAGGGTTTTGGTTCTTGCAAAGAAATTGAGGTTTCCAAGGGTCTAATCAAGTCCCATATTCCTACATACATTGTCAAGCATCCATATGTCAAGTTTCAAGACTCGCAGCATCAAATTGCACAGTCAAAAACCCTAAATGCTCCACAGTCAACTGCAGGGGCAAAATGGTCATTTGACAGTCAAAAGTCAAAATTTTTGGTCAACATCTTATTTTGAAGCCACAATAATCATTTGATCAATTCTTGATCATGATTCTCAAAGCATGGCTCAAAAAGTCTCAAGATGCAAAAGTTTCTATTTTTGGACAGCTGAGAAAGTCAACTGCAAATTGACCAAGGCATAACTTCTTCATGGTTCATCAGAAAAATCCCATCCAAAGCTCATTTTGAAGGGGATGACATTTCCTACAACTCATCTTCACACTTCAAGTCCAAGAAATTCTCTCACAAAAAGTTATCAATTTCAACATTATATGTCATTTTCAAAAGTCAACAAAAAGGCACTTTAAGTCAAAGACCATAACTTGAGATTGGTAAATCAAAATGCCATGGGACCAAAGGCATTGGTTAGAGGACTTAAAGACCTTTCCAAAATGTCCAAGAACATGTTCATAGCTTCAAAATTGAGCAAGATATGCATTGGAGAAGTTGGGAAATTTTTGGGAATTTTGAAAAGTCAACTTTGCCCAAAACACTTCAAAATTGCTAATGGGCCTCAAAATCTTTCTTGAATCATTACCCAAAGCTTATGCACGACCCATTGAGCTAAAAATGATTTATTTTCTTATTTTTAATTAATTAATTGAATTTTTATTCTTATTAATTCATTTAATTAGATTTAATTATGAGAAAAATATCAAATAATGCTCTTCAAATCTTTTTGTGCAGCAAATCATACTAGGGCAAGCTGGCAAGTCGTTTCACATTCAAAAAGGGAAGATTTTCCATGATTGGCAAGGGTTTCCATGAAAAAAAGATTGAAAAAGATATGATAAAAATCAAATATTGAAATCATCAATTCATGGACTTATGGGCTTGTTTCTTGACCTAATTTCGTTCATATACTTATGCATAACCTAACCTAATGGAGACATACACGAAAAGCTGCTCACAAACATAGAACCAATTTGCAAATTTTCACAAAAAAGCTTGGGACTGATTTCATATTTGCAGGGTGATTCAAGGCTTAAAACCTTGTCCATTACGTTACTGACATTGCTAGGAGTCTATTACAATCAAGAACAAGCCTCCATACTCAAAGAAACGGTAGAACAGCATCGCGTTTTTCACAAAAATGTCCATAATCGATATTTAATTTTCACGCATCATTCATGTGTTTTGATTGTTGATTTATGCTATTAACATCTTTCTGAAGCGATTGGTAACATTTAATTGGACTAACACTGCCTGTAGCCAAATCCACCATTGATGAAACCTAGGGTTTCAGAAGCTCCAAAATAGGGCTTTCCTTGTATGGAAAAATTAGACTCCCAAACCTATATGGACAGAATCGTTGCAGCAAGACGGATCCAATGAACTATTCGCGCTCAATTTATATTCCCTCCTCTTCTATTCGCTATTATCCATTGTTGCACTTAGTGGGGGTTTAAAACCCCCGCTATTTGTTTTATAATTGCAGGGAAAACAAGGAAGAAGATGGACGTGGCCTGATGCTATTGGGAGATTCAAATATGGCGCGTAATTTTTTGTCTTATACTACTACCTAATGTTTTTGTATATTATATTTTTTGTCTATCCATATAACAAACGCACGCAATAGCTCAGTTGGTTGATGAGGTGTCTTGCAGGTATAGGGACCTGGGTTCGATTCCCAGGTCCCCCCATATGCTTAATAATTTTTGTTTCAATGTGTTCTAGTGCAACACTCATTCCATGGCCTACCATACACGCTCATGCATGTGCTTGCCAAGTGGCTTCAGGGTTCAATCCAAGGGCCACTGAATGAATTCCATGGTAGGGCTCAGTCAACGGACATACACACAAGCGTGGAAAGTCAACAAGGCCTTTGGCTGATGGGCCTGAATTTCTCAAATCACACCTCCATTCTGGGCCTGATACCCCCTGGTTTGCACCTTTTTAATTCTAATTTTGTTTAAATTGTTTTAATTGTTTTAATTGTTTTCTTTAATTCTATAAAGTAATTTTTTCCATAATAAAAACAGAAAAATACAAAATATGTTAATTATTTATTAATTTACTTATTAATTTATTTTTGTAAATAAATTTTAATAATTAATTTAGTTAATTTAGGTTTTAAACTTTAATCCTTTTCTTAATAAATAAAAAAATATCTAGACTTAGGGTTTTTTTTGACATTTTTCATCCTTTTCTTAATTAATTATTTTTCTCATTATTTATTATTATAATTACTATTTATTTTTGTAAATAAACATGTATATTAATTAATTAGTAAATTAGAGTAACTTTAATATTTCTTTTTATTAATAATTAAAATATTTAGAACTAGGGTTTCCTTCTAACTTTAATTTTCCTTATTTTCATAAATACCAAAAACATAAAAAACAATTTCTTTTCTTTAATTAAATAATTCATTAGACTTTAATTTCGTTTAATTTCAAAAGGGTCAAAACCCTCGGACGTTTGATTTCTTTTCGCGCATTATTTTCTTTTTGAATATTATGTAACTGCTCAAGGATTGTAATAGTAATTAGGTCTTTTTACTTTCCGCATTTTTATCAAACGGGTCTTTGTATTTTGGCGATGTATAGACCCGCGCCTTGTAATAACGTAGTTTTATCTTTCCGCATTTAAATTTCCGCACTCTTAAATTCTAACTTGCATGAAAGAATATATGGTTAATTAAAAACAAGCGTAGCTCACAATACCATGATCAAAGATAAACTTAACATGAAAACAACACACAAATTCACACACCACTTCTAGGGTACGCCTCACCTGTTGCCTTCGAAATGTGGTCGTCAAGTATAGGATGTTTTAGTAAGTCCTTATGTCCATGATCCAGTTGCCTCAAAATAGTTGCCTCGAAACGGTTGCCTCGGATTAAAAAAGGATCAATGACATAAGGGTAGCTTCTAAGGTGTCCTACTGTTGCTTCGGTGACCACACTGTCCCTAAACTCGAATTGACCCGAACACCTCCAACGGTGGTGCTACCTATCCCTCAATGGTGGGATGGAACTACCTTAAGGACATTTACACAGCCTAATTCCTTAGGGTAGGTAGATGACTCAGGGATACTTGCTCTCTAAAAAACAAAACAAAACCTTTTCACACCGACACTTTCAAAAAGCTTTCAAAACAATTTTTCAAACACTCTTGAGGACTGATACAAGAGTTATTCAGAAATCTTTAAACGAAACTTTTTCAAACCCACTCACACTTGAAAAGCAAACAAACATTTTGAAAACACAATGAGCAAGTATCTAAGAGCCCATGGATAACCATGGATAGAAAGGGTGCTAACACCTTCCCTTTCTATAAATCTACCTCCCGAACCGAGAGATAATCTCATAAGGAATTTTGCTGTGCTTTTGTCCTGTCCATGTTGGAGAAAATAAAAGACGGTGGCGACTCTTGCTTCCGCGACATTTCGCGATCCAGCGTTAAACAGTCAGTTCTAAATCCACCGATCACACTCATCTTAATTGTTTTCAAAATATCGTCCACTTCTTTCTCTAATGTAGCTCCACTAGTCTCTTCTGTAGCCTTCTTAGGCTCATCATTCTTAGAAATTTTCTTTCCAGCAACAACATCTCTTCGAACAACCGACGCAAACACACGACCGCTACGGGTCACCCTGCTATTTTCAGCTATATTTCCAACATCAAGCATTAACTGGATGGGAATTCCACCCCGTCTTCTAAGATTGTAACATTGTATTTGTAAGGCACAATCTTATCTGATTTGTAGGGAATAGGACCTGGAAAACTAATTACCAATGGGGTAACAACTGGTTTGCTATGGTACTCCACTTCAAGATGAGCGAGTGCACCAAAACAAGGCACAATGACGTTTACCCCTTCTTCAACATAATCAGTCATCAAAAAGTCATTTCTGGCAAACAAATCTTCGTCTAAAGAGAAATACTCATCCGCGGAAGCATACTCTTCCTCTGACTCTTCTTCCGTTAAACAAACTTCAACCATATCAATCTCATGATAATCATCCCTCTGACCTGTGATCTTGATAGTTCCATTGTCTAACAGCAACTGAACACCTCCCTCACAATAGAACATCCTCGGGGGTCTCGACAGCAAACTATGCAAGACCCATATTGGTGTTCCACCTGATCAGCAGTACGACAGAAGGTAGCATGCAACTGCACGAGATCCTCATTCAAATACTCCACATCAAAAATTCTGAATTCACCAGGATATCCAGAAACCATATTCACTTCCTCTTCATACTCTGCCCTAGGCCTGGTTATATGGATTAAACCCTCATCCATCATCTCTTGTAAATCAACCTTTATCTTCTCGCAACCCTGTATGTCTGTACTGCAAACAACACAACCGGCATGGTCATGCGTATAGTAGATGAATTCAGAGGTCTGCATGCATTTTCACATAATCTCCTCTAACCAGATTAATGTCAAAAATCCGGAAGTCGCCTGGACAACCGGCCACCATATTCACAACATTTACTCCCTCATACTTGGGTAGAAGATTGTATTTCACATTAGGTCCCATGTCCTTGAAAGATAGAATTCCAGACTTCACCAACCTTTTCACTTCAGTCCTCACAGGATAACAATTCTCAACATTATGCATTAGTTCTCCCTGATGAAAAGCACACGTTTGGTCTGCCTTGTAATACCAAGGCAATGGTGATGGTACGACAGGAGGTGGTCGTGTCTGGACCAACTTCTTCTGAATCAATGCAGGTAGTAGCTCTACATAGCTCATGGGAATAGGGTCATAATTCTACCTTCTCTGATTATTCCCTTGGTTCCCCTGCTGGGACGGTCTTTGATAAGCAACGGTAGTCGGAGCGACACTCATCACAGGAGTAACTGAGGCGACTTGCTGGTGACGCTGATAATTCCTTCTAGGAGTGTTTACACTCCTCTATTGTATAACAACATTTGTATCCCCTTCTTTATTCATAGTAAACCCATAGGCAGCATAGGTACTGATTGGAACTTTGTTCTTCATGAAATGGCTTGAATCAAAAGTGAGAAATTGCCAACTTCATCTCTTCGATTCTCTCTACTAAAAAATGATCTTGAGGAGTTCTTGGACATTATAAAAAGCTTGCAATATTATCTATAACTCATCTTTGAAATGCATTTCAAGACTCCTCTTGGAACTAGGTGAAAAATTGCCATGAAGTTGGGTCCAAAACCTGCCTAAATTAGGGCAAAAAATTCACTAAGTTATTTAGTTCATGAGCATGTATTCATAAATTTATATCTTGAGATCCAAGCATCTTTAGTAAAAAGTGTGTGAAGAAAATTTGTATATTTCATGGAGGGCTACAACTTTCATGTTTGGAACTTCCTTTGAATCATCTTGTATCATGGTGAAAAAATGACTTAAAGTTGAGAAAAAATAAGAAATTTTCTATACTTAGAAAATTTTCTAAGTTAAGAAAATTTCCAATTTTATACCCTAATCTTCAATCCTTGATTTCTTGATGAACAAGTTTCACATTTTGACATGTTTTGGTGAATTGTGACCCTTGGCACTTGATTTTGACCAAAAAGTCAAAGTTTGACTTTTCAGTGTACAATTGACTTTTGATCAGTTGACTGCAAATTTCATTTGTCTATCAATGAATTTGAAATGTTTTGAACCATTTCATTAGGTCATCATGATGAAATTGAACCCTTGAAATCATGCTTCAAATCAATTGGTCATTTGCTAGGTCAAAAATCAGAAATTACCCATTCTCAATCAAAACCCTAATTTTGACCATTTTGCCCTTTTGATAATTTGATCAAATTTCTTGAGGAATTGTGGTCCAAACTTGATAAAATGATATATATGAGTATAGAATGTTGATGTGGATAAAAAATTATGAATCCTTACTGTAAATTGGCCATGGTTGACTTTTCTCCCAATACAACTAATTTTTAGGTCAACTGTCCAATTGACTGATCAAAAATATGGTTCAAGGCTTGAAACTTGTCATGAGTGATCTTAGGGGTCCATAATGATGTTTGAAAGTCATATGAAGCATTGATAGTCCAAAAATCCTTGTGCAAACTCAAACCCTAATTTTGGGTTATCAGTGCAAGATGAGATGTCTTGAGCTGACCAAACCCTAATCCAGTCTTGAGTCAAAGAGATCTTGTGAGAATAACCTCGATAAATGAGAGGGAAAATTTTGGGGTACAACATCTGCCCCTGTTCAATCTTCTTAAACCTGAAGAGTTAGATTGGCGAGCTTCGCCTTTCGTTACTTGAAGGTGAAAGGTGATTGGACACTAGAGTGCCCATAAATTTGCTCTCGATGATGTGTAGTTGAGGGAATGGGCTTAAAGATGCCATTTGAAGAAGTGATGGAATCTTGTTGGAGATGGGCTTGTTAGATGCCATCCAAGAATGTTTGTTGAATTGTAAGTTGTAAGCTGAAATCTGAATGAATAACAGAATGACATCAGTGTCTGGAGCGTATCTGTACTGTATCTGAACTTGAAATCTGAATGAGTAACAAAATGGCATCCGTTTCTGGAGCGTATCCGTACTATATATGAACTTGAAATCTGAATGAGTATTAGAATGGCATCCGTGTCTGGAGCGTATCCGTACTGTATCTGAACTTGAAATCTGAATGAGTATTAGAATGACATCCGTGTCTGGAGCGTATCCGTACTGTATCTGAACTTGAAATCTGAATGAGTATTAGAATGGAATCCATATCTGGAGCATATCCGTACTGTATCTGAAAGTTGAATCTGAACGAGTATCAGAATGACATCCGTGTCTGGAGCGTATCTGAACTGTATCTGATTTCACATTGTTAATGATAGCTATTTAATATTATCCTGAAAAGGGTAAAATGTTAGTTGAAACACAAAGTTATGTTGCATGAAATGTATGATGCAATATATTTGCTTCATCAATGTTTATGATATGTATTTGTAATGTGTGCGTATGTAAGCTGGTTTATTGTGTTGCTGTTTGATTGAGGAAAATAAATCCTTGAATATTGTTGAGGGTATGTTGAATTTCCAACGTCTCGAGGTTGAAGTACTGATGAACTCTTGCTGAGAGAAGTAAATCCAGTTGTAAGGGCAATGCCGTGTACTGCTTGAGATTTGCTTGGGAATCCAGAGAAGTCTGATGATTTCTACTGGGGATTAATAATTTGAAATTTTAGTTCCGCTGGGGATTTAAATGACATACCGTGGGGATTTCTTATGGAATAGCCTAGAGACATTTTCCTGTCCTTTCAACCTATCAGTAATTATCTTTCTCATTTTTGTTTATTTGTAAACAATAATTATGTTCAAATGCATATGTTAATTAATGAATCGTTGGACGTTTTTGCAAATAAAACACAAGTGTAAAGAAAAAGACAAATTGTTTTCTGTACTTTCAAAGAGATATCTTTGTATTTGACTTTGAATAAGTATTTTGTACAAGGGAGACAAACATTCTAGTAAGAGGATGGTGCCATAAAGCGAAAAGAATTTATACAAAGAAAGATAGATATGTGTAATAATCCCATGGGGTTCCCATTCTGCTATAGCCTTCGTATCTCTGAGCACCTTGTCTATTTTTGCTTCTTCCGAAGATGATTGAATTGATCAGAAACTCTAAGTTTGTCAGTGGAAGTCAAGAGGTTGTCCGCAAATTGATCCGACGGGACATAGTCATACGCTTTAATTCCCACGGTCATCCTAGCAGACATGAGTAATAGGGGAAGATGTCCATTATATAGAAGGTTGAGTTGAAAGTTTGAGTCCCAACCTTTATGGGGATATCCACCTCCCCGTGTACCATCCTCTTTGAGCCGTCAAATGCTCTCACGACTATGTTACTGGGTTTCAACGTCAGTCCTTCGCAATCCAATCTGTCGAGAGCTTTCTTCGGTAAAACATTCAAAGATGAGCCGGTGTCCACCAAGATATGGGCCTGAGTTGTTCCTCTACATTCCACAGAAATATGCAATGCCTCGTTGTGCTTTCTCCCTCTTGGTGTCAAATCAGCATCAGAGAAGCCTAGGCCGTTATCCGCCGTCAAGCTGGCTACACAATCTTGAAATTAGTCAGCAGACGTCTCTTGAGGCACATGGGCTGTCTTTAGAAACTTCACCAGAGCTTTCGCATGTGCCTCAGAACACATCAACAAGGCCAACATGGAGATCTTGGAGGGATTTTTCCCCAACTGTTCAACTACGTCGTAGTCACTCTTCTTTATTATTCTCAGGATCTCCTCCATTTCCTTCTTGGAAGTTTCGGGGATAGTTAATGGTTGAGCCTTCGTCTGGACAGGCTCTTCTTGAATACTTTTTCCTCGAATTTCGGTAGTAGAAGTGTTGGTAGGGATGACAGTAGGGGTTGTGTCGTCTTTGTTAACAGGAGCACTTGCATATATGATTATTGGTACAAATGTAACCTTTGGAACAGTCACGGGTCCAAAAACTGCCTTTGGAAGGGCAATCTCTGGAGAGAAAATTCTACCGCTACGGGTAATCTTACTGGTTCCGGCAATATTACTAAGGTCGGAGTCTTCTTCTTAGGAGCTTATTTCTTTGGCGGCCAGCCCATCTTGTTTGATACTGTGATCAGTGGATCTGGAACTGACTGTTTAACGCTGGTTCGCGAAATGTCGCGGTAAGCAAGAGTCGCCACCGTCTTTTATTTTCTCCAACATGGACAGGACAAAAGCACAGCAAAATTCCTTATGAGATAGTTTCTCGGTTCGGGAGGTAGATTTATAGAAAGGGAAGGTGTTAGCACCCTTTCTTCCTCTGCCATGATCCTTTCTGCTTCAGTTTTATCCACACAACGCATTAAGGTCGAATCATGGTTTCGCTTGTACAGGATGCCGTTGTTGAGGAAGAACTTCGCTGCGAACCTTCTCAGAAACTTCTTATCATTGACAGATGCACCTTCAGGATACTCTTGAGCTTCCAAATATCTCTTTACCTCATGGTACCAAGGTTTCTCAGTCACTACTTCAGCCTCAAGATCACAACAGTATGCCGGTTCGTCCAGTTTCCAGATAATGACCCGGGGAGCCTCATTGTCCCACTTGACCTTGAACATAGAAGACATCGTAGCTAATGCGTCCGCCAACTGATTCTCCTCTCTCGGGAAATGTTCAAAAGTTATCTCTGTGAAATGGGGGATCAATGTCAACACGCATTCTTTGTAAGGAATAAGATTCGGATGTTTCGTATCCCACTTGCCTTTGATATGATTGATCACGAGAGCAGAATCTCCGAAGACACTCAGAAACTTGATCCTTAAGTCGATCGCAGCTTGAAGACCCATGATGCATGCCTCATACTCCGCCGTGTTGTTGGTGCAGTTGAAACATAGCCGGGCAGTGAGTGGAGTATGAATGCCTTGAGGGGATATGATCACAGCGCCGATACCGTTACCCAAAGCATTGGAGGCTCCGTCAAAGTGCATAGACCATCGGGATCCTTCCTCAGGTCCTTCATCCGGTCCAGGTACTTCACAATCAATCACAATCATGATACTCTCGTCTGGAAACTCGAAGTTCATTGACTGATAGTCGTCTACTGCCTGATGTGCCAAGTGGTCTGCCAATACACTTCCTTTGATAGCTTTCTGAGTTGTGTACTGGATGTCGTATTCTGTCAAGATCATTTGCCATCTTGCTATTCTTCCAGACATAGCGGGCTTTTCAAATATGTACTTTATAGGATCCATCTTTGAGATCAACAAGGTAGTGTGAGTCAGTATATACTGTCTCAGCCGGTGAGCAGCCCATACGAAAGCGCAGCAAGTTTTCTCGAGCAGTGAGTATCGGGTCTCACAGTCAGTAAACTTTTTGCTAAGGTAATAAATGGCATGCTCTTTTCGACCAGACTCGTCATGCTGCCCCAACACACACCCCATTGAGTTATCAAGTACTGTCAGGTACAATATTAGAGGTCTCCCTTCAACCGGTGGCATGAGAATGGGTGGCTCTTGGAGATACTCTTTGATTCTGTCAAAAGCGGCCTGACATTCATCGTTCCAACGTACTACGTGATCTTTCTTCAGCAGCTTGAAGATTGGCTCACAGGTAGCAGTTAGATGTGAGATGAATCGGGCAATGTAATTCAGGCGTCCTAAAAATCCTCTGACCTCTTTCTCTGTCTTAGGAGCTGGCATCTCTTGAATGGCTTTAACCTTGGCAGGGTCCACTTGAATACCCTTATCACTTACAACGAAGCCTAGCAACTTTCCAGACCTTACCCCGAAGGTGCACTTGTTCGGGTTCAACCTCAGCTTGTACAGTTTCAAACGGTCGAACAACTTCTGCAGATGGTCAATGTGTTCCTCCTCAGTTTGGGACCTTGCAATCATGTCGTCGACATACACTTCAATCTCATGATGGATCATGTCATGAAATAAAGCAACCATGGCATGTTGGTAGGTTGCCCCAGCATTTTTCAGTCCAAAAGGCATGACCTTGTAGCAGAAGGTGCCCCACTGAGTAACAAAGGTAGTCTTTTCCATGTCTTCAGGAGCCATCTTGATCTGATTGTAACCTGAAAAGCCATCCATGAAGGAGAACACCTTGTGCTGAGCAGTATTGTCAACCAGAACGTCAATGTGAGGTAGGGGGAAGTCATCCTTGGGGCTTGCCCTATTCAGATCCCTGTAATCGACACACATTCTGACTTTACCATCTTTCTTTGGTACCGACACCACATTAGCAACCCACTGAAGGTAAGAAGTCACTGCAAGAAACCCGGCATCGAATTGCTTCATAACCTCAGCTTTGATCTTCTCAGAAATCTCTGGACGCATACGGCGGACTTTTTGCTTAACCGGAGGGCAGTCTTCCTTGGTAGGCAAATGATGGACCACAATGTCAGTATCCAACCCAGGCATGTCTTCGTAGGACCAGGCAAAGATCTCCACATAATCATGTAACATCTGAGTCAACCGTTGTTTTACGCTGAGCTCCAGATTGGCACCAATCTTAACCTCCTTTCGGTCTGTCTCAGTACCCAGATTTATCGTTTCCACTGGCTCTTCATGTGGCTGAATTGCCCTCTCTTCCTGGAGTAACAGTCTTGCAAGCTCGCCAGGCACTTCGCAATCATCTTCACCTTCGTCTTCGGCTAAGTTGATCGTATTTTCGAAGTCATAACTGGCAGTAGCAGAGTCGTTACCAGTGAGATCCAGATTGGATTGAAACCTGTGTAGGTGAGTGTGTGTAAATATAGCTGTTTTGCAATATATAAAGAAAGAAAGAAAGAAAAGGAGCACAAGATTTGAAATGCGAAAAACGTCCAAGGTCTTTATTCATGATATATGTAAATGACAGTTATAAGCCCTCACAAATGAAGCCAACGGTGCCCCGGGTAAGACACCGGGCCATAGAGTTTCAATTCATTGTTTATTACAAATAACAAAAACAAAGGAATTCATTACTGCGTAACAAAAGTAACAGGTGTATGATCTTTCGTGGTCCAATTGTTCAATCCACCGTCAGTCGTCGGGTAGATCCAGCTATCGAACTCTGATTCTTCCACCTCGTCATCATCCCGGATAGCATTCACTCCATGAGCAGGCAGGGGAGCTGTCACTACATTGGGCTTCTCAGGTGCCTCAAACTGTAACTCCTTTGCATCAATAAGGTCTTGCACCTTATTCCTTAGGGCCCAGCAGTCATCAGTAGAATGCCCCGGGCTATCGGAGTGATAAGCACAACGGGCATTTGGATTGTACTTAGGAGAGGTAGTATTCACAACCTTCGGGGCCTCTCTAACAGTTACCAAGTTGGTTGATAGCAGCTGCGGCAAGATTTGTGACAAGGTCATACTCAGCCGGGTGAATTCTCTTCTGGGTCTTTCAGCCCTTGGTTGATTGGTTTGCCGAGGAGCGGCAGCAGGTTTAGCAATCACCACCGCGTTGACAGTTTGGCGGCGCTCTGGTTTATCTTGCCTCCTAGGCCTATACACAACGCTGGCCTCCTTCTTAAAAGGTTTCTTCTCAGCACTTGAAGATGCACCTTTCTGAATCTTTCCTGACTTCATACCAGCCTATATCCTTTCCCCAATCAGAATGAGATCAGTGAACCCTGCAGATGAATTGCCAATAAGATGATTAAAGAACGACCCATATAGGGTCCCCAAGAACATATCCACTAGCTCACGGTCTGTTAACGGAGGCTGCACCCTGCCAGCCAGGTCCCTCCACTTCTGTGCATACTCCTTAAAACCTTCGCCTGATCCTAGCGACATACCCTGGAGTTGGGTACGTGTAAGAGCAAGGTCGGCATTATATTGATACTGCTTGTAAAAAGCAGTAGCCAACTCCTCCCAGTTACGAACCTTGGTTCCATCCAGCTGATAGAACCATTCGAGATGAGTCCCTGAAAGACTCTCCTGGAAGAAGTGGATCCACAAGTTCTTGTCCCCTGTATACGGCTGAATCTTCCGCACATAAGATCTGAGGTGTAGTTTAGGGAAGGACGCCCCATCATACTTGGTGAAAGATGATGCTTTAAACTTGTGCGGGATGATCACGCCAGAAGATAAACCCAAGTCTCCGAAATCTAAGCCAGGCACTTGTTGAATCTCCATGGCATTCAGACGGTCTTCCAACTGCTTGTATATGTCTTCAGCCGGAGGATACTGTTCCTCATTAAAATCAGTCTCATTGTCAGAGACCACCGGACTTGGAGCTCTTCCCCCCTGGGGACTGTCTTTGCCTACAGAAGAACCAGCTTCCTCATTCTGCAGTGTGTTACCAAACCTCCGGCCCGAGTTGAAAAGAACAGTTCTCTTCTTCTTCTTCTCCTTCTTCAGGAGCAAAGCCTTCAGCTCTTCTTGACCTTGAGCCAAACCCATGATCAGCTCCTGAAATTGTGCGTTCTGCGCTTGAAGGGCCTTGATAGACAGCTCGGTAGATGATTCAGGGTTCATGATGCTGAAATAAACAGCGAAGAACAGTAAGCAACCTAAAAAGAAGAGTACCCGCTATGCACATGATGAATGATATGTGTTTATGCAATGCATTCAAGGGTTCGAAAATTCAAATTTGTTGTAGACAAAAAGGAACACACATTATCATTCAGGAAATAATTGTTTGGTACATCAAAGCCTCATGGGCAAAATATTACAAAAGCAAATCAATCCCAGAAGACACTACGCATTCTCTTTGGAGCTATGTAAGTGTTGAGATTCCTCTCCTCGTGCAGTAGGCGGGTGAGCTCCAAGACCTTCTTTTCACTAGCATGTAGACTGGTCTCAAGGGAATTCCGTTCTTCCTTAAGCTGGATCCAGCTCTTCTGTATCTCTTCCCAGGTCATGGGCATGTCAGGATGTTGAATGGTGTAGGACACCTCTCCTTCCAAGACTGGCTCTTTGATCACAGGGAGAACATGAGGATATGGCATCACTAACTTCTGGGAGCGGGCTCGTACCCACTTGAGATAAGGTTCCAATGGGATGGAATTCCTGTGCCCCAGGGTCTTGCTGTCTATCCTACTTGGCATCCTCCAAGCTCTAATAAATCTCTGGCGAAGTCCTTGTGCGTCGTTGTCGAAGTCAAAAACTATGTCAGGAATTAACATGTCATGAGGGCCGTCCCTCCGAGCATAACCAAACTGTCTCCAAGCCAGGCACGGGTTGTAAGTAATACCTCCTCTGATTCCAAGTAAAGGAACATTAGGGTACTCCCCGCAACGATCAATGATAGTGACCTCCTCTCTGGACCGAGAGCACCAATGTATATCAGCATGTGTAAGATTCATCAATCGCTGTGACCATCTCAAACCCCGCTCGTTCTTCAAGACTGTTGCGGAAGGTGCGAAATAAACCACCTTCCCAGGAGAGGAGTACAACACATAAGGACACCTTTTTTTCTCATGGTTCGAGTGTAACATGAGTGAAGGATGTCCCCCAGCAACGTAGGTATAGGATTCCTGGACATGAAGATCTGGACAACACTGACATCTATAAGCTGGTCGGGATTAGGGAACAACACCAAACCATACACAAGGAGGGCCACAACTTCTTCAAAAGCTTGTAGGTCAAGGGAGTTCCAACATTCTTGGGCCTTCTCAAACAGAAACCTGGCTAAGAACCCTTTGATACCACTTCTGACTTCCCAATGTCCCTTGAGGTCAGATGGTTGTAGGTGTAAGGCTTTAGCAATCTCTTCAAGCTTGGGCCGTTATCCGCATATTGGTGTCACATATTGGTGTCAAATCAGCATCAGAGAAGCCTAGGCCGTTATCCGCCGTCAAGCTGGCTACAAAATCTTGAAATTAGTCAGCAGATGTCTCTTGAGGCACATGGGCTGTCTTTAGAAACTTCACCAGAGCTTTCGCATGTGCCTCAGAACACAGCAACAAGGCCAACATGGAGATCTTGGAGGGATTTTTACCCAACTGTTCAACTACGTCGTAGTCACTCTTCTTTATTATTCTCAGGATCTCATCCATTTCCTTCTTGGAAGTTTCGGGGATAGTTAATGGTTGAGCCTTCGTCTGGACAGGCTCTTCTTGAATACTTTTTCCTCGAATTTCGGCAGTAGAAGTGTTGGTAGGGATGACAGTAGGGGTTGTGTCATCTTTGTTAACAGGAGCACTTGCATATATGATTATTGGTACAAATGTAACCTTTGGAACAGTCACGGGTCCAAAAACTGCCTTTGGAAGGGCAATCTCTGGAGAGAAAATTCTACCGCTACGGGTAATCTTACTGGTTCCGGCAATATTACTAAGGTCGGAGTCTTCTTCTTCGGAGCTTATTTCTTCGGCGGCCAGCCCATCTTGTTTGATACTGTGATCGGTGGATCTGGAACTGACTGTTTAACGCTGGTTCGCGAAATGTCGCGGTAAGCAAGAGTCGCCACCGTCTTTTATTTTCTCCAACATGGACAGGACAAAAGCACAGCAAAATTCTTTATGAGATAGTTTCTCGGTTCGGGAGGTAGATTTATAAAAAGGGAAGGTGTTAGCACCCTTTCTATCCATGGTTATCCATGGGCTCTTAGATACCTGCTCATTGTGTTTTCAAAATGTTTGTTTGCTTTTCAAGGTGAGTGGGTTTGAAAAAAGTTTCTTTGAAAGTTTCAGATCGACTCTTGTATCAGTCCTCAAGAGTGTTTGAAAAATTGTTTTGAAAGCTTTTTGAAAAGTGTCGGTGTGAAAAGAGTTTTTTGATTTGTTTTGAATTAGAGCAAGTATCTACGAGTCATCTACCTACCCTAAGGAATTAAGCTGTGTAGAAGTCCTTAAAGTAGTGCCATCCCACCATTGAGAGGTAGGTAGCACCACCGTTGGAGGTGTTCGGGTCAATTCGAGTTTAGGGACAGTGTGGTCACCGAGCAACAGTAAGACACCTTAGAAGCTACCCTTATGCCATTGATCTTTTTATTTTGAGGCAACTATTCCGAGGCAACCGTTCCGAGGCAACTTGTTTCGAGGCAACTAGATCAATAGACATAAGGACTCACTAAGACGTCCTATACTCGACGACCACGTTTCGAGGGGCAAGGCAACAGTGAGACGCACCCTAAGAGTGATGTGTGAATTGTGTGTCGTTTTCAGTTATCTTTTATCTTGTCATGCATTGGGTGAGCTACGCTTCGATTTTATTTGGGCCACTCATTATTTCATGTGATTAGCAGTTTAAAAGGTGCGGAAATTAAAATGCGGAAAATAAAGGTCCTACGCTATTACAAGGCGCGGGTCTATACATCGCCAAATTAACAAAGACCCGATTTGAATAAAAGTGCAGAAAGTAAATGTCCTAATTACTATTACAAGGCTTTGGGGAAAATACATTATATTTAAAAAGGAAATAAAAATAAACGTGCGAAAAGAAAATATAATCGAATGTGCGAGGGCGTTGGACCCTTTAAAGAAATTAAATTAAAATTGAAAGTTAATTAATTATTTAATGAGGAAAGAAGTTATTTTTTATGTTTTTTTGGTATTTAATGGGAGTAAAGAGAATTAATTAAAATTAGAAATTAAATAAAACCCTAGTTCTAAATTGTTTTTAATTATTAAAGAAAAAAAATGTTTAAGTTTTAACCTAATTTATCCTAATTAATTAAATGACATATTTATTTACAAAATTAATTAATGGTTAATAATAATAATAAGAAGAAATTATTTTATTAAGAAAAAGAATAAAAAATGCTAAAAACCCTAATTTCTACATTTTTTAGTTATTAAGAGAAAACATTAAAATTAAAACCTAATCTTAAACTAAATTGATTATCGGAATTTATTTACAAAAGAAAACTATTAATGAATTAAATAAACATATTTTTATTTTTATGATTTCTGATTTTTTTGTATTTTTGTATTATGAAAATTAATTTTATGGAATTAAATAAAAGCAATTAATCCAATAAAAGAAAAAAAGAGAATTAAAATAAAAAGAAATATGCAAACCATAGGAGGGGTATCTGGCCCTTAGATGAGGCTTATTGTGAGTAATCTGGCCCAACAGATGCAAGGCCCTTTTGACTTTCAGTGATTGTGTGTGGGTCCATTGACCAGCGTGCATGGTGATCTTCCCATTCTGGCCATTAGATTGAAGTTGCTGGACATGTGGCAGGCTCAAGTATACGCGTACATGGTGGACCACTGGAGGGAAAGTGTACCTGAACACGTTATAAGAAAAAATATAGGGAAATATGGGGGACCTGGGAATCGAACCCAGGTCCCAATACCTGCAAGCCAGCTAAGCTACCAACTGAACCATTGAACGCATCTGTTATTATTATGGAACGGAAATAATATATGTGAAACATGAGCATTATACTGAAGCACTAGAAAAAACGCGCTAATATTCAAATTGACCAACCACAAGCCAACAACTCAGCATCTTCTCCATTGTTTCTTTGTTTTGCCTGAAAAATAAGACTAGATAGCGGGGGTTTTAAACCCCCACTAAACTCAAACCTGCAAAATAGCGATTAGAGCATGGTTAGAAAGAAAAAGGACGCGAGGTGTGAGATCAATTCGTTTGGATCTCCTGATTTCAATGGTACTGGTCTTATTGTCCAATTTTTCCAGATGAATGAAACCCCAAAATTGGAGCTCTGAAACCCTAAGCAGCTTTCATGGTGGATTCGTGTACAGGGCTTAAAAATTCAATCAAAGAATGCCAATAGCTTCAGAACACTCATGTCAGTATAAATCAATGCTTAAAACGTATGGAAAGTGTATGCAAATTCAAACACGAATATGAAAATATTTATGAACAGGGCAACGTGGTTCTACCAATTCCTTATGCGTGGGGACTTGATTTCAATTGCAAAAGCTTCCTGGTAGTGTCAGGAGTGAAGTGGAATGGTTTTTGATCTTTTAAACAAGCTCTAGCTATGAAAACAATTTTGAGATTTTTTGTGAAAAAGTGCAAGTTTGTTCTTGAGTTTTCAGCGCAGCTTGCTTGTTCTTAGCATTAGGTTTATGTTTGTGCATATATGTGGAAGGAATTAGGTCAGAAAAATAAGCCCATGATCCATTGTTTCAATGCTTTTGAATTTTTGATTTTGCATATCTTTTCTTCAAACTTTTCCATACCAATCATTGCCATTCATGAGAGATTCTTTCCTTTTAGAATGTGCACGAAATCTTGAGCTCATACAGAGTGAATATGCTGCATAAAAAGATTTGAAAGGTGTCATTTGATATTTTTTCATATTTAATTTTAATTAAGTGAATTAATAATAATAAAAATCCAAATAATTGATCAAAAATGAGAAAATAACTCCCTTTTAGCTTAATGGGTCGTGCATAGCTTTTGGGTGATGATTCATGGAAGAAATTGAGGCCCATTAGCAATTTTGAGGCATTTGAAGCAAAGTTGACTTTTCAAAATTCCCAAAACTTTCCCAACTTCCACAAGGCATATCTTGCTCAATTTTTAAGCTTTGATCATGTTCTTGGACATTTTGGAAAGGTCTTGAAGTCCTCTAACCAATGCCTTTGGTCCCATGTAATTTTGATTTACCAATCTCAAGTTATGGTCTTTGACTTAAAGTGCCTTTTTGTTGACTTTTGAAAATGACTTATAATGTTGAGATTGATATCTTTTTGTGAGAGCATTTCTTGGACTTTAAGTTTGAAGAGGAGTTGTAGGAAATGTCATTCTCTTTAAAATGAGCTTTGGATGGAATTTTTCTGATAAACCATGTGGAAGTTATGCCTTGGTCAATTTGCAGTTGACTTTTTCAACTGTCCAGAAATAGAAACTTTTGCATCTTGAGACTTTTTGAGCCATGCCTTGAGAATCATGATCAATAATTGATCAAATGATGTTTGTGGCTTCAAAATAAGATGTTGACCAAATTTTTTGACTTTTGACTGTCAAATGACCATTTTGCCCCTGTAGCTGACTGTGAAGCAATTAGGGTTTTTGACTGTGCAATCTGGTGCTGTGAGTCTTGAAACTTGACATAAGGATGCTTGACAATGTTTATGGGCATGTGGGACTTGATTGGACCCTTGGAAACTTCAATTTCTTCGCCAGAAACAAAACCCTAATTTTTGACTGTTAGGAGGCAATTGGACTGTGCAACCCTTGAGAGATTTTGAAGCATGCTCTTAGCAAACCTTGAAGAATATGGGAGGGCAAATTTTGGGGTACAACAGATACCATGGTAATAGATATCTCCACCGTAATTCCATGGTACTGTTTTGTCTGATTCATACGGGACCGGCCCGGGCATTGTGATTATAAGAGGAGTAGTTTTTGGAACCAATGTAATCCTAACAGGTCTTTTATGGACCCTAGAAGGATTGGCAGAGATGGTTATGATTGAAACATCTTCAACAGGAACAGGTGCAACAGGAACACTTTCAAACATAATCTCTTGGTTGTCTATCAAGCGTTGAATGCCTGTCTTCAACAAAGGGCAAACATTTGGTGAGGATAAGCAAAGATGGCAGTCTTCATTACAACTCGGAAATACACCAGCTTTCAACAAGTTTATCTTAATGATTGGGAACGGAGTCAAGAGTTCATCAACTATGGTAACAAATAAATCTTCTTCGATAGCATTGGTGTTGTGACCATGCCTAGGCATAGGAGCGGAAATGACGTTTGGCTTCTCAGGTGCATCAAACTCAATCTCTTTTGCATCTATAAGGTCTTGAATTTTGTTTTTCAGGGCCCAACAGTTGTTGGTGTCATGACCCGGACTTTCAGATATGCGCACCTGGCATTTGGGTGATAATGAGGGGACGCAGTGTTGGGGTTCTTTGGAGCTTCCTTCAGAGTTGTCAAATTAGATTTCAGAAGATGTGGTAAAACCTGGGCTAAAGTCATATTAATTCTGGTGAATTGCCAGACTGGCCTTTCCACCCTCGGTTGGTTACTTCTTGGTTGATCAGATGTAGGCTTTGGGATCATAACGGCCCCTACTATTGGCCGGCGCTCAACTCTCCCTTGGTTCCTTTATGGGTAAATAGCAGATACCTCCTTCTTCCCAGTGAAAGGCTTTCTCACAGTTGTAGAGGCAGACGAATCCTTCTGAATCTTTCCACTTTTTATGACAGCTTCCACCCTCTCTCCGGTTAGTATTAACTCAGTAAATCCAGCAGATGAGCTCCCAATCAAATGGTTGAAGAAAGGGCCCGATAGAGTGCCTAAGAACATATCCACTAACTCCCTTTCAGACAAAGGGGGTTTCACTCTCCCAGCTAGATCTCTCCATTTCTGCGCGTAATCCTTGAAACCCTCATTTGAAGCCATTGCCATACTCTGAAGTTGAGTACGGGTAGGCGCCAAATCTGCATTATACTGGTATTGCTTATAGAAAGCTGCGGCAAGATCTTCCCAATTATGGACGTCGGCCCTTTCTAATTGGTAAAACCAATCGAGTTGTGTTCCAGATAGGCTATCTTGGAAAAAATGCACCCAAAGGTCTTTATCGGCGAAGTGCGGCTGGATCTTTCTCACATATGATCGGAGGTGCATCTTAGGACATGACACCCCATCATATTTTGCAAACAATGGCACTTTGAACTTCAGTGGGATCATAATTCCCAACACTAGCCCCAATTCTTCAAAGTCTAGACCTGGTACCCTTTGTATTTCCATAGCGCTCAAACGCTCTTCAAGATGTCTGTACTTATCATCCACGGGGGGATACCGTTCCTCGGAGTAGTCTTCCTCTTCTTCCTCCTCTTCAGATTCTGACGGAACTGCTGTTTCTTTTCCTTTCCCTTCTCCTTCATCAGATGTTGTTGAGAAATTCAAGGTTCTTCTAGTTTGTCCTTGAAACCTTCTCCCCATGATTACAACACCAGTTGGTTTCTTCTCTTTCTTCTTTTTTCTCTTTGGCCAACATAGTCTTCAACTCCTCTTGTCCTTTGGCCAGGGTTGTGAGTAACTTTTGAAACTGCATGTTTTGAACTTGAAGATCTTTGACTGTCTGTTCGAGATCCATCTTACTGAAATAAACATTAGAGAGATGAGGAAACTCGTTGCAAAAGACTTGTTTATGTTATGATGAATGCAATGTTTTCAAGGATTTTAAAAGATTCAAGTTCGTTATAGACAAAAAGAAACACACGTTATATTAATAAAATAGATTTTTGAGTACATCAATGCCCCTTGGGCTAAATAATACAAAAATCTAAGATAAAAAAGTAGTGCGCATCCTCTTTGGTGCAATGTAGGCATTTAGAGTCTGCTCCTCATGAAGTAGCCTAGTGAGTTCCAAAACCTTCTTCTCACTTGCGTAGAATTGGGCTTCGAAAGTATCTCGCTTTCCTTTGAGCTGTATCCAATCCCTTTGTAGGTATTCAAGAGACGTGGGCATGTCAGGATGTAGGATAGTGTATGGAACTTCTCCTTCCTTAACAGGCTCAATGATCACTGGAAGGATGGAAGGATAAGGTATCATAAGACTTTGAGCGCGGGTTCGTACCCACTTGAGGTAAGACTCAAGAGGGATGGAATTGTTGTGTCCCAAAGTCTTGCTATCCACCTTGTTTAGCATCCTCCATGCTCGGATGAATCTCTGGCGAAGACCTTGATCGTCGTCATCGTAGTCGATTACCAAGCCTTGAATCAGCATCTCATGTGGGCCATCCCTTAGGGCATAACCAAACTGTCTTAGAGCTAAGCATGGGTTGTAGGTGATGCCTCCCCTAATACCAAGTAGAGGGACATTAGGGAATTCCCCACAACGGTCAATAATGATAACATTCTCCTTGGATCGGGAGCACCAATGAATATCTGAATGTTTGAGCATCATTAACCTTTGTGACCACCTTAATCCTTGCTCATTCTTTAAGACTGATTGGGGAAGATGAGAAATAAACCATCTTTCCAAGAGAGGAGTGCAACACATAAGGACACCTCTTTTCCTCATTGTGCGAGTGTGAAAAGAGTGTAGGATATCCCCTAGCAATGTAGGCACCGGATTGCGTGACATGAAGATCTTGACGGCATTCACATCTATGAGTTGGTCAGGATTGGGAAAAAAGACCATCCCATAGATAAGAAGAGCCACAATTTCCTCAAATGCTTGCAAGTCTAAGGAATTCCAACAACTTTGGGCCTTCTCAAACATAAACTTTGCTAATAAGCCTTTGACACCACTTCTAGTTTCCCAATGAGTTGTGACATCAGATGAGTGCAAGTGCAGAGCTTGAGCAATCTCTTCTGGCTTTGGGTCTCTTTCCGTGCCGTTGAAAGGTTGTTGATTGAGAATAGGAATCCTCAAGAGTTGAGAGAATTCTTCCAAAGTGGGCACAAGCTGATAGTCGGGAAATGTGAAGCAATGATGCAAAGGATCAAAGAACTAGAAGAGCACCTTCATCATATCCTCATCTGTGTTGGAGGTGACCAAGTTGAGTAGACGGCCATGCCTCTCGGTGAATGGAGAGTTCTCGGGGATCCTTGAAGCTAGCTCCTTGAGTTGTGGAGGAATTCTTACAAGGTTGATTTAGATAGTTTTCCTGCAAAGTGAATACATATCCTACAAAACAAGAACAAAGATGAATCTCCAAAATCCTTGAAATGGTTAGTATATGTATATGATGCTCATGATGTCCATGATGTTATGTACAAGTGTGTATATACAAGCAAAACAATCAAGTTCTTAGTTTAGGCTTGTATGGGGTTTTATAGGTAAGTACCCTCTTGAAGTTTAGTTGGCTTAAACCTGTCCTAGTAATAGTAACCAGGTTCTAAGGAGCTCAATATAACCAGATTGTTTCCTTGGTCATTGTTTCAGCTCAAGCCTCTTTAACAGTGACCGAAATGTCCCAAGAAACCAACCCTCAATGAGTGTAGTATCGAGTATCTACCAACTTCGAACTGCACCAAAGCCGGTCATCTCACTACATCCTAAAGGCCAAGTTGGTCAAGTAAAGGGTTCTAGAAGTTCATTAGTGCTTCATGACATTACTCAGCGGCCCCGTATTCTCTTTGATTGACTCAAAGGCTATCGATACCCACAAATATGTCACACTAATATAACTATTGCTTAGACCATGTCGGTATACCCCACACAATTTCCACAACGTATTGCTATTTACCTATAATGTTTCCCAAATCCGGGTGGAGGATTCAAACCCAAAAAAAGAACCAAAATGTAAAGCAAACAAGTCAAACAATGCAAGTAAACAAAATGTGATCTAGCCCTAAGGTAACCCCACTTTTAAGTAAATCCCCAACATAGTCGCCAATTATGTGATACGGTGGGAGAACTGACTTGAGGGTTTTGTAATTGATTGCAAATGTTGCGGTTAGCAAGAGTCGCTACCGACTTTTCTTTTATCCAAAAGGAAAGGTGAAAAAGCACAGGAAAGACCTTTGATATATTTTCTTGAGTTCGGAGGGTAGATTATGAAAAGGGAAGGTATTAGCACCCTTTTCATCCATGGTTTTCTATGGGCTCTTAGTTTCTTGCTAGATCACTTGCTTTTGTTGTTTGAAAATGTGTTTGGTGTGGTTTTTAAAGTATTTTGTAAAAGAGGCCATTGTTTAGGAAATTTTTGTAATGATTCTTGTTCATAAGAATGTATACAAAGATGTTTATCTTTTTGAAAATGTTTTCAATGTTTGAAAATGTGTGTGTTTGTTTTTGAAAATAGAAAGGATAGTTGTTTGAAAATAGAGCAAGTAACTAGAATTAATCTACCTACTCAAATGTATTTCTTGTGCATTTTCTATTCCTTTGACATTGTTGTCTTACCATTGATTTGGTAAGCAACCCTATCTTTGGATGTAAACGGGACGGGCGTGGGTCATCGTATAACCATGATTAGCAATGTTTGCAAAGTATTTTTGAGGGACCAAGATCATTTTTTAAGGCAACCTTGAATACCTTCATCGAGGGACTATGATCTTATATTTGTTTGTTTTGCCAAGATACTTCGCATGCATAATATGACTATTTTTGTATAAGGCAACGAAGTGGAGAAACCCTAAGGATGCTTGTGTGCAAGTGTATTGATTTTTATGCATTGTTGTCTTGGATTTAGGGTTTTCTATTTGCTTTGTTTTTATCTTGCCAAATGTGATACGGTGGGAGAACTGACTTGAGGTTTTGCGTTTGTTTTCGCAAATGTTTCGGTTGAGCAAGAGTCGCCACCGACTTTTTATTTTATCCTAAGGAAAGGTTAAAAAGCACAGCAAAAACCTTTGAGATGTTTTCTTGGGTTCGGGGAGTAGATTATAGAAAGGGAAGGTATTAGCACCCTTTCTATACATGGTTATCCATGGGCTCTTAGTTACTTGCTTAGATCACTTGCCTTGTGTTTTCAATTGTTTGAAATGGTGCTTTGTGTGTGGGTTTGAAAATGTTTTGAAAAGAGGCCATTTGTTGTGGCAACCTTTGTAATGATCCATGTTTGAATGTATACAAAGGTGTACTTATCTTTTGAAAAGTTTTCAATGTTTTTTGAAAGTTGTTTTGAAAGTGTGTTGTGATGTGTGTTTTGAAAAATGGCAAGGATTGTTTTGCAAGATTGGTCAAGTAACTAAGAGCTATCTACCCTAAATTTCTCAAAGATCTTTCCTATGTTTTAACCCTTTTAACAGTATTGTTCCACCATTGTATTTTGTGGACAATCTTGTGTTAGGATGTTAACGGGACGGGCGCGGGTCATCGTTTAGACCATGATTGCAATGGTGCCAAGTGTCTTTGGCAATTTTTCCTTTAAGGGACTTGATCATTTTTAGGCAATTTTCGAAAGCGTCATCGAGGGACTATGATCATTTGAATTGTTTTGTTTTGCCAAAGACATCCAACATGCAACATGGCCCATTATTGAAGGCAACAAGTGGAGTAACCCTAGGGGTGCAAGTGTGATTGGTGTTGTCCATTTTCATGCTTTTTGTCTTTGAATTAGGTCAAGCTATTTGTTATTTTTGATTTGCATACAAAACCCTAAATCTATCATGGCATTTTTAGAAAGCTTTAAAGTGCGGAAAATAAAATCCTAAATTATTACAACATAATTATGGGATGGGGGGTACAAATGTTCAAATGGGGGATATTTAGCAAGAAATTTAAATCTAAACTATTACAATCCAAATTGAATATACAAAGATTAATTGTACAATAATTAAGTAAATAAATATGCAAAAATGTATTTATGCACAAAAATGGTTTTTATATGTATGGGAAAGTATTTTTTTATGTGAAATATAAACAAAAAATAAAAGAATCAATTTTTGGATATTTTGTGTTTTTAGGGCAAAACCCTAATTTTCTAAATAATAATATTTATCAATTATATTATATACAATATTTATTAATTATATATAAAAATAAATAAAAGAGAAGTATATTGTAAAAAAGTAATTTTTGAGGTCAAATATTAATAAAAATAAAAATGTATTATTTTTTATGTTTTATCCTAAATATTCTAATAAACATATAAGTATTTATATTATATATTAAATATATTAAATATATACAAAAAATAAAATATTTATTATTTATATAAAAAAAGGTATATTTTAAGAAAATGTTTCCAAAATGTAAATAAAAAAATAATAACTAAAAAATATATTTTGTATTATTATTTTTAATGTTTTAAACAAATAGTATTATATTTATTTATATATGTAACTAAATGAAACAAATAAATATCAAATAAAATGCAAAAAAAATGTGAGAAAAATATTTTTAGTGTTTTTTCATGCTTGAATAAAAATATAAAATCAGAATCAAAAAGAAAAAAATCAAAAATGACAAATATATCACACAATGGGCCAGGGGGGTGTAGGTGAAAAAAAATGGTGCAAACAGAAAAAACAAGTCAGGCCCAGCCCAAGGGGCTTGTCTTCATCCTCCAGCTCTATTTCAAAAAAACGCGCGCCTTCTTGTTCATCACACTAACTTCTGATTCTTTGATCCTTTGACAAATCTTAAAACATGAAACTTGTAGAGCTTGAAGCCACAATTTCAAATATATAAAAAAGTTGTTCTAACTCTCAGAAATGAGAGAGAATTTCTTCTCCCCCAATTCCTGACCTAACTTTTTTTCAATATTCAGGTTCAAAATTCCCTCAGTACACACAACATAAATGAAAAGTAATGATATGGGTAGTTTCAGGGCCATGAGTAGAGCATGTTTCATTCATAAACCTAAGCCTAACTCTTCCTAGATTGAGAGATAGAAGTCCAAACTTTTACCTGTTCAGCTTGAATCGTATACAGCAATGGAGGTATCTTCAATGGAATTTGAGGACTTGTACAACTTGCTTGAAGTTCAGGGATGCTTCTCCAACCTATAGCTTGCTCTGAAACTAGCTGAATCGAGCTATGGAAGTTCACCTGCAAAGTTGAAAACTGAAAATGGAAAATGATGTTAGGGATGTTACAGTCTGTGTTCAATGCTTGGGATAACTTCAGTGGGTGATATGGAACATGTTTGAACTCCCTTTGGCCAAAGTGCACGAGTGGAAAGGTTTATAGAAGTCCAGTTGCAGAAGGGACTCTGTTTTTTGCAGTAGGATGGTGTTTTGGTGTTTAAGGAGGTATGAGGGGTCAATGAATCATGCCTTAGGTCTGTTAGGGTGTATGGAAGATGTTCACAAGGTTTTTGTTTGACTGTGTTGACAGGAGATGGAAGTTGGTACGGGTTTGCAAGATTTCTTCTATGTGAAGCAAGGAAATGTGTTCTTGGATATAAACCAGTACAATGCCCCAATCTATGCTGCACCTCTTGTTATTGAAACTTGTAACTTGTAGATTTGATTTGGCTTCAGAGATATGGCCCCATGCCTCTTGGATTTGGAACTTGACATAAAGTGTAACTTTATCAAAATGGCTAAAATGCTTTTTCTAATTATGGATTAATCTAACATGTATTGCCCAAATGAATGAAATAACATCTTGGCACAATGGTTTAGCATTGAATTATTGAGTAAGAAAGGGATTAGAGGCCTGTAACCTAGCTTGTGCATGCTGAGTTTGAAAATGCAAAGTGTTATGAACATGCATTTGGTCAAGAACAAAAGTGACTTTTGCCCAACTTTGCCAATTCGATTCTCCCTAACCACAAGGGTGTTTGAGAAGTTCTTGGACAATTTGGAAAGCTTGGAATGTGTACTACAATCCATATTTGTAAGGCAAGTTTAAATTCCAAGTGGAAGCATCTGAAAAGTGGCCATGAAGTTGGGCAAAAATCCTGCCTAAAATAGGTCAAAAATTTTCTAAGTTAAGAATGTTTTGCACCCCTATTCCAAAAATCATAACTTGAGCTACAAGCTTCTTTTGAGAAAACTTTGTGAATAAAAGTTGTAGATTTTGCAATGTAATGTAACTTTCATGTTTTGAGTTTTGCTTGAATCCAAATGTATCTTGATGAAAAGATGGGACAAAGTTAGGAAAAAATTAGGAAATTTCATAACTTAGAAAATTTCTAAGTTATGAAATTTCTTCATTTCAAACCCTAATTTGTAATTTTTGATTTCTTGATGAACAAGTTTCATAATTTGACATGTCTTGATGAAAAATGAATCTTGGCACTTGATTTTGACCAAAAAGTCAAAGTTTGACTTTTTAGTATACAGTCAAATTTGATCAGTTGATTGGAAAATTCATCTGTCAATCTGGTGCATTTGGGATCTTTTGAACTTGTTGAATGTGTCAAGACCATGTCATTGATTCCTTGAGTCCATATGTGAGCTTGGTTTGCCATTGGTTAGGTTAAACAGTCAAAAATTGCCTTTGTGCAGTCAAAACCCTAAAAATGACCATTTTGCCCTTTTGGTGATCTGATCAAATTTCTTGTGGAATTATGATCCAAACTTGACCAAATGGTTCATATGAGTTCATAATGTTGACGTGGGTCAAAAATCATGAGGTTTGACTGTCAATTGACCACAGTTGACTTTTTCCCTAATACAGCTGATTTCTAGGGCAACTGTCCAATTGACTGGGCAAAGATTGGAATCAAGGCTTGAAACTTGGTATGGATAAACTTGTGAGTCAAACATGAAGCATGAAAGTCACTTTGGTCCTTTTAGGTCAAAACATATTTGTGCAAACTCAAACCCTAATTTGGGTCAACAGTGCAAGGAGGAGTCTTGAGCAGAGTAAACCCTAACTTGATCTTGAGCTCCAAGGGTCTTGTGGTGAGAAAATATTGATGAAATGGGAGGGAAAATTTTGGGGTACAACAGTTGCCCCTGTTCAATCTTCTTAGACCTGAGGATGTAGATTGACTTGCGTGCCTTTCGTGATCCGAAGGTGGAAGATGATTGAACACTAAAGTGCCCAGAAATTTGCACTCGCATAGTGGAGTATCAGCAATGTGATGTCGGGAATGGGCTTATAGATGCCATTTGGAGAGATGGTGGATAGGAGGATGGGCTTATAGATGCCATCTGGAAGTGTTGATCGCATAAGAGATTCCTTAGCGAGAACTTGCGTACTTTGAGAAAGGAAGATGGTTTCCTGGCTTGCTACAGGTGTTGATCTTCAGTCTCTTCATGCAGATATGCCCTGGCTAGATACAGGTATCGAATCTACAATCAAATGCTCCCAGATATGCCCTGGCTAGATACAGGAATCGAATCCGGAACTCCAAAAGGTTGCTTACAGACGTGCCCTGGCTGGATACAGGTATCGAATCTCTAAACTATTCATGCAGATATACCCTGGCTAGATACAGGTGTCGAATCCATAATCAAATACTCACAGATATGCCCTGGCTGGATACAGGAATCGAATCTGGAATTGGTCGTCTACAGATATGCCCTGGCTGGATACATGTATCGAATCTGGAATTTGTCGTCTACAGATATGCCCTGGCTGGATGCAGGTATCGAATCTGGAATTTGTCATCTACAGATATGCCCTGGCTGGATACAGATATCGAATCTGGAATTAGTCGTCTTCAGATATGCCCTGGCTGGGTACAGGTATCGAATTTGGAATTTGTCATCTACAGATATGCCCTGGCTGGATATAGGTATCGAATCTGGAAATTGGTCGTTTACAGATATGTCCTGGCTGGATACAGGTATCGAATCTCTAAACTCTTCATGCAGATATGCCCTGGCTGGATGCACGTATTAAATCTACAATCAATCACTCACAGATATGCCCTGGCTAGATACAGGAATCGAATCTGGAATTGTGACAGTTGATAGTAAACATCTTTGGATTGTCCTTTTTCCTGAAAAGGCAAGACATTAGTTGTATGCAATGTCATGATGTATGAGATGCATGATGTCATGATGTTCTAAAAAATAAATGAGATTGCGTGATATAATGCGTATATACATGCGTCATGGTGTATGATAATGTGATGAATGTATTTTTGTCTAGGAAAATAAATCCTTGACGACTGCCGGGAGTTTATGGAATCCTGGGCTGATGTTGAAGAGTGGAGTTCTTAGCTTCCGTTGGGGATGATGGTTGCAAGAATAAACCGGTAGGAGAAGATGACTCCGTTGGGGAGTAAACTTGTTGGAGAGATTACTCTGCAGGGGATTACTCTGTGGGAAGAGATACTTCGCTGAGGTTTTGATGAGAGCTCCGCTGGGGATTCCACTGATAAGTTATGTTGGGGAACTTGATGAACTCCGCTGGGGATAGGAAGAACTTCGCCGAGGACGATCTTTCCGTGGTAATTAGCTGAGGATAACCCAGTTATATCCTGGTGGGGAAATAACCTTTGAATAAAGTCGGGGAGAGACGTATGTACTCTGCAGGTGATAAGCTTCCAGAATCTACTGGGGATAAGCTTCCAGAATCTACTGGGGAGGATGATTCAACTTTCCTGGGGAAACTTTGGACTGTACTGGGGAATGGTTCCACTGGGGTGTCTGTATTCCACCGGGGAACAAATCTTATATTAAGACTGTCGGGGATGCTTGCTGAGGAATGTCTATACTCCGCTGGGGAATGTTGAGATCTTCTGGGGATACCCAACTTCCTTAAGGATGACAGTAGACTAACTCTGCTTGGGGAGAGTATCGCTGACTTGCTGGAGATACTGTACCTTTTCAGGGCTGATGGGGGACCAACTCTGCCTGGGGAGAGTATTGCTGAGTCTCGTCTTATTCAACGGGGAGTGAAGGTATCCTGGTTACGTTCTTCAGCCGAACCTACTTTGGTACCTTGGTGGACAGAGCAACTAGATCGCTTAGACAACTCTTTATTGCCCATGTTTCTGATGTCATCTGTAATTAGTCCTTTGTTTCGCATGCAAATATTCATGATTAGCAATTAATGTCAAATGCATATATCAAAAATGAACATTTGACGTTCTATGCAAAACAAAACAGAAAAAGGAAAAAACGATGGGTAATTTGTCTAAAAAATTGAACTTGTATTAATTTTGAAATTTGCATGTAAATAGGCGTTTTGTGTACAGGAGGCTGACGTCCTAGTAAGAGAACGCCGCCGAGCAAAATAGAGTTTATACAATTTTGTGAAAAGGAAACAAAACAACTATGTGAAAAATAATCCCACTGGGTTCCAACTCTGCTATCGCCTTTATGTCTTCAAGCGTCTCATCACTCTGCTGCTTAGTTAAAGATGAAGCTGATTGATTGGAGTCATCTGAGCCTGATAGTTGATGTCGAATTCTGGATGCAAGGTGATCCAATGAGACATAGTATTATGCTTTATCCCTAACTTTTGCCTGGACCGCCCTTTCGGGTTTTCAGTCCACCGGGATACCCATTTTTGCCCAAGCCTCCTTTTCAGGTTTTTGACTTGCCGGGTGTACAGATTTTTTTTCATTTCGTCCCTTATTTTTGCCCGAACCCTTTTGGTTCGCCAGGAAGCCCTTATTTTTGCCTAGGTGTGTCAACCTAGCGGGTCTTTAGTTCATGCGTAGTATCTTTTTACTATGTCTGCATTGGCGGGGTGAGGAAGGTCGTCACCATCCATGGTGGTTAGAATCATAGCTCCTCTTGAGAAGATGTTCTTAACCACAAATGGCCCTTCGTACGTAGGGGTCCATTTGCCCCTGGGATCACCTTGAGGTAGAATGATGCGCTTGATTACCAGGTCCCCAACTTGATACTCTTGTCGTCTGACTTTCTTGTTAAATGCCTTGATCATCCGTTTTTGGTACGTCTGACCATGACAAATAGCGGTGAGTCTCTTTTCGTCGATTAGGTTTAATTGATCAAGCCGAGTCTGGATCCAGTCATCTTCGCTCAAATCTGCATCTTTCATTATCCGGAGAGAGGGTATCTGGACTTCAATAGGCAAGACTGCCTCCATGCCATAAACCAAGGAAAAGGGAGTTGCCCCTGTTGACGTCCGTGCTGAGGTACGGTACCCATGAAGAGCAAACGGTAACATTTCGTGCCAATCTTTATAGGTCACTGTCATCTTCTGCACAATCTTCTTGATGTTCTTATTCGCTGCTTCTACAACTCCATTCATCTTCGGCCGGTAGGGAGAAGAGTTATGGTGCTGTATCTTGAATTGCTCGCAGAGCTCAGTGATCATCTTGTTGTTAAGATTGGTACCATTATCCGTAATGATCCTCTCAGGTACACCGTATCGACAGATCAGGTTGTGCCGAATGAACCGTGCCACGATGTTCTTGGTTACGGTAGCGTAGGAAGCTGCTTCAACCCATTTTGTAAAGTAATCAATCGCTACCAAGATGAAGCGATGCCCGTTGGATGCCGTAGGTCTGATTTCGCCGATCATATCAATGCCCCACATTGCAAAAGGCCAAGGTGCTGTCAAGACGTTCAGAGGAACCGGAGGAATGTGCACCTTATCAGCATAGATCTGGCATTTATGACAAGTTCGAAAATGCTGATAACAATCGGCTTCCATTGTGGACCAGAAATATCCTGCCCGAAGGATTTTCTTTGCCATGGTATATCCACTGGAATGTGTTCCGAAGGTACCTTCATGTAGCTCTGCCATGATCCTTTCTGCTTCAGCCTTATCCACACAACGCAGTAAGGTTGAATCATGGTTTTGCTTGTAGAGAATGCCATTGCTGAGGAAGAACTTTGCCGCAAACCTTCTCAGGAACTTCTTGTCATTAACAGATGCGCCTTCGGGGTATTCTTGAGCTTCAAGGTACCTCTTCACTTCATGATACCAGGGTTTTTCTGTTACCTCTTCGGTCCCGAGATCGCAGCAATGTGCAGGTTCATCCAACTTCCAAATAATGATCCGGGGCGCCTCGTTGTCCCATTTGACTTTGAACATAGAAGACATCGTAGCCAACGCGTCTGCTAACTGATTCTCCTCTCTTGGGAAGTGTTCAAAGGTTATCTCCTTGAAGTGGGGAATCAACGTCAACACATACTCTTTGTAAGGAATAAGATTTGGGTGTTTCGTATCCCACTCACCTTTGACCTGATTGATCACGAGAGCGGAATCTCCGAAGACACTCACAAACTTGATCCTTAAGTCAATTGCAGCTTGAAGACCCATGATACATGCTTCATACTCCGCCATGTTGTTGGTGCAGTTGAAACATAGCCGGGCGGTGAGTGGAGTATGAGTGCCTTTAGGGGATATGATCACAGCGCCGATACCATTACCCAAAGCGTTCGAGGCTCGGTCAAAGTGCATAGACCATCAGGATCCTTCCTCAGGTCCTTCATCCGGTCCAGGTACTTCACAATCAGTCACTACCATGATATCCTCATCTGGAAATTCAAAGTTCATCGACTGGTAATCGTCCACTACCTGGTGTGCCAAATGGTCTGCCAACACACTTCCTTTGATTGCTTTTTGAGTCGTGTATTGGATGTCATATTCCGTCAAGATCATCTGCCATCTTGCTATTCTTCCGGACAAGGCAGGCTTTTCGAATATGTACTTGATTGGATCCATTTTTGAAATCAACAGAGTAGTGTGAGTCAACATATACTGTCTCAGCCGGCGAGCAACCCATACCAAAGCGCAGCAAGTTTTCTCGAGCAGTGAGTATCGGGTCTCACAGTCGGTAAAGTTTTTGCTAAGGTAATAAATGGCGTGTTCTTTTCGGCCAGACTCGTCATGCTGCCCCAGCACGCACCCCATTGAGTTGTCCAATACTGTCAAGTATAAGATTAGAGGTCTCCCTTCAACCAGTGGCATAAGAATCGGTGGTTCTTGGAGATACTCTTTGATTCTTTCGAAAGCGGCCTGACATTCATCGTTCCAACGTACTACTTGATCCTTCTTCAGCAACTTGAAGATTGGTTCACAGGTAGCAGTTAGATGTGAGATGAATCGGGAAATGTAATTCAACCATCCTAGAAAGCCTCTGACTTCTTTCTCTGTCTTGGGAGTTGGCATCTCTTGTATGGCTTTCACTTTGGCAGGGTACACTTGAATACCTTTGTCGCTTACGACGAAGCCTGGCAATTTTCCAGATCTCACCCCAAAGGTGCACTTGTTTGGGTTCAACCTCAGCTTGTACAACTTCAGACGGTCAAACAGCTTCTGTAGATGGTCAAGGTGTTCCTCCTTAGTTTGGGACCTTGCAATCATATCGTTGACGTATACTTCTATCTCGTGATGGATCATGTCATGAAATAAAGCAACCATGGCACGTTGGTAGGTTGACCCAGCATTTTTCAACCCAAAAGGCATGACCTTGTAGCAAAAGGTGCCCCACTGAGTAACAAAAGTGGTCTTCTCCATGTCTTCAGGAGCCATCTTGATCTGATTATAACCGGAGAAGCCGTCCATGAAGGAGAATACTTTATGCTGAGCAGTGTTGTCAACCAGAACGTCGATATGAGGCAGAGGGAAATCATCCTTAGGGCTCACCCTGTTCAAATCCCTGTAATCAACACACATTCAGACCTTACCATCCTTTTTCGGCACTGGAACCACGTTGGCAATCCACTGAGGGTAAGAAGTCACGGCTAGAAACCTGGCATCAAATTGTTTCATAACCTCAGCTTTGATTTTCTCGGACATTTCTGGACGCATACGGCAGACCTTCTGTTTTACCGGAGGGCATTCTTCCTTGGTAGGCAGGTGATGAACCACAATGTCGGTATCCAACCTAGGCATGTCTTCGTAAGACCAGGCAAAGATTTCCACATAGTCATGCAGCATCTGAATCAACCTTTGTTTCACACTGAGCTCTAGATTGGCACCAATCTTGACTTCCTTTCTGTCTGTCTCAGTACCCAGATTTACCGTTTCCACTGGCTCTTCATGCGACTGAATGGCCCTCTCTTCCTGGAGTAACAGTCTTGCAAGTTCACCAGGCACTTCGCAATCATCTTCACCTTCGTCTTAGGCTAAGTTGATCGGATTTTCGAAGTCATAACTGGCGGTAGCAGAGTCGTTACCAGTGAGATCCAGAGTGGATTGGAACCTGTATAGGTGAGTGTGTGTAAATATAGCTGTTTTGCAATGTATAATAAAGAAAGAAAAGGAGCGCAAGATTTTGAAATGCAACAAACGTCCAATGTTTTTATTAATGATATATGAAAATGACACACAAAAGCCCTCACAAATGAAGCCACGGTGCCCCGGGTAAGACACCGAGCCATAAAAGATTCAAAATATTGTCTGTTACAAATTCAAAACAAAAGAGTTCATTACTGAGTGACAAAAGTAATAGGTGTGAAGTCTTTGGCAGTCCAGTTGCTTGGTCCACCGTTGTTTGTTGGGTAGATCCAGCTGTCGAATTCAGATTCCTCCACGTCGTCTTCAATAACATTTACTCCCGGGTTGGTGATGAACACAGGAGGTTTTCCAATTCTTGCCTTACGAACAGCCCTCTGAGCTTCTGCAGTGAAACCCAAACCAAACTTGTCAGTCTTTGGAGTGAAGTCAGGAAGTTGGCCCCAGTTTGCACACTCACCCTTCTCAATCACAGCCCGGACATCCTTTAAGGAAGCCATCTTCAAAGGAGAGTCTTCTTTAGTCACAGTCTCTGCTGATGCCAGTGTATGAGGCACCTCTTCAAAGTGTTGAAAGGGGGTCTCAATGAACTCCCCATCCATTTCTATGTACCGGAACGAGTTGAGGTGGCTGACCATGTATTCTTCTTCCCCCTGAACTGTAACAATCTTCCCTCTGACCGAGTACTTAAGCTTCTGATGTAGTGTGGAGGTCACAGCTCCAGCCTTGTGGATCCATGGACGACCCAACAAACAAGAATAGGATGGTCGGATGTCCATCACATAGAAAGTAGAATCAAAAACTTGAGAACCAACCCTGATCGGAATGTCAACTTCCCCATGTACCATCCTTTTCGAACCATCAAAGGCCCTGACAACAATGTTACTAGGCTTGAGCTCCAAACCCTCACAATCCAACCTGTCTAGGGCCTTCTTGGGTAATACGTTCAATGAAGAACCGGTGTCTACCAACACATGGGCAAGAGTAGTGCCCCTGCATTCAATGGAGACATGCAGGGCGTTGTTATGGTTCTTTCCTTTAGCAGTCAGATCGGCGTCAGAGAAGCCCAACCCATTATCTGCAGTCAAGTTGGCCACACAATCGGTAAATTGATCAGCAGACATTTCTTGTGACACATGGGCCGTCTTCAGGAAGGAAATCAGGGCCTTGGCATGGGCCTCTGAACACAACAACAGTGATAGCATAGAAATTTTAGAGGGGGTATGCCCCAGCTGCTCAACTACATTGAAATCACTCTTCTTGATAATCTTGAGAATCTCTTCCATCTCTTGCTGGGAAGCTTCAACATTGGTTGTTTTTGGTGCCTCCGTCCGGGCAGGCATATCAGTAGCAATCCCTTTGCCCCAAGCGTCAGATGACTCGGCAGCAGGGGTAGACACAGGAACTTGAAGGGAAGCAGGCACACTTGCAGGTGTGATGATAAGAGGTCTCTGAATAGCTGGTGGCGCAATATCTGGTGAGAACAGCCTACCACTGCGAGTAACTTTGGCAGGCCCGGTGATGTTACTGACGCCGATACTAGTATCAAACTCTTGCTTTACTCCAAGAACATAAACATCTGCCCCATAGTGCCATGGGACAGCTTTGTCGGATGTATAAGGGAGAGGCCCCGGAACAGTGATGATGATAGGAGCAATCTTCTGAGTAGGCATGATTTTGACAGGCTTCTTCGAAGGAGCCTTAGGAGGGTTGTTGAAAATAGTAACAATAGACACTTCTTCAGCAGGAACAACAATCTTCTCGAACAAGATTTCTTTGCTATCCATCAGGCTTTGGATACCTGATTTCAGCAAAGGACAACCAACAGGTGAAACAGAACATAGAAGGCAACCTTTACTACATCTCGGAAATAAACCGGCTAGCAACAGGTTCCTTTTGACGGTCAACAACGGAGTAACAATATCATCCACGGAGGCCATATACCGGTCTTCTTCCACAGCATTCACTCCATGCTGGGGCATGGGAGCGGTCACAACATTGGGTCTTTCGGGCGCCTCAAACTGTATTTCTTTAGCATCAATAAGGTCCTGAACCTTATTCCTCAGAGCCCAACAATCATCCGTGGTATGCCCCGGGCTATCAGAGTGATAAGTGCAACGGGCGTTGGGGTTGTACTTTGGAGAAGCTGTGTTCACTACCTTCGGAGCTTCTTTGACAGTTACCAGATTGGTTGACAGTAGTTGCGGCAAAATCTGAGACAGGGTCATGCTGAGTCGAGTGTACTGTCTTTTGGGTCTCTCACCCCTTGGTTGGTTATACTGCTGAGGAGCAGCAACAGGCTTTGAAATTACCAACGCGTTGACAGCTTGGCGGCGTTCTGGTTTAATTTGTCTTCTGGGACCATAAACAACACTGGCTTCCTTCTTGAAGGGCTTCTTTTCAGTACTCGCGGAGGCACCTTTCTGTATCTTCCCCGACTTGATACCAGCTTATATCCTCTCACCGGTTAAGATCAGGTCTGTGAACCTAGCCGAAGAATTACCAATCAGGTGGTTGAAGAATGGACCGGACAGGGTCCCTAAGAACATGTCGACAAGCTCACGGTCCGTCAAAGGTGGCTGCACCCTACCAGCCAGGTCTCTCCACTTTTGCGCATACTCCTTGAATCCTTCGCCCGTCCCCAGTGACATACCCTGGAGTTGGGTACGCGTGAGAGCAAGGTCGGAATTGTACTGATACTGCTTATAAAATGCAGTAGCCAAATCTTCCCAGTTTCGAATACTGGCTCCATCCAGCTGATAGAACCATTCGAGTTGAGCCCCTGAAAGGCTATCCTGAAAGAAATGGATCCATAGGTTCTTGTCTGTAGTGTAAGGTTGGATCTTCCTTACATATGATTTGAGATGCATCTTCGGGCAGGACAGCCCGTCATATCCTGCAAAAATTGGCACTTTAAACTTCGGGGGGATCACAATTCCAGCAACTAATCCCAAATCTTCGAAATCTAAGCCGAGAACTCTCTGCAGCTCCATAGCTACCAACCTGTCTTCCAAGCTCTTGTACTTGTCGTCGGCAGGCGGGTATTGTTGCTCTGAGTAGTCTTCGTCTTCTTCAGCCTCTTCTTCTTCAGCTTCGGATTCAGAAGGTACCGCAACCCCTTTTCCTTTACTGGTTCCCTCTTCAGACGTAGGGGGAAATTCAAGAACTCTTCTGGCTTCACCCTCAAACCTTCTTCCCAGGGTAGCCACCCCGACTCTTTTATTCTCCTTTTTCACTTGCTCTTTGTTCCCCAGCAGGGCTTTTAGATCCTCCTGACCCTTTGCCAAGGTCATCAGGAGGTGTTGAAACTGTGAGTTTTGAGACTGCAAATCCTTGACCGTCTGTTCGAGATCCATCTTACTGAAATAAACAGTAGAAAGATAAGGAAACCTGGTGTGGAGACCTGCTTATGCGCATGATGAATGATATGCTTATTTATGCAATGCATTTAAGGATTTAGAAAATTCAAAATTGTTGCAAACAAAAAGAACGCACGTCATATTAATAAGAAGAAATTTTGTCAGTACATAAATGCCCCATGGGCCAAATATTACAAAAACTTCTCAAGGTAAAAAGACGTTGCGCATCCTCTTTGGTGCGATGTAGGTGTTGAGGGTCTCTTCCTCATGGAGTCGGCGGGTAAGCTCCAAAACCTTCTTCTCACTGGCGTAGAAGTTGGCTTCAAAAGTGTTCCTTTCCTCCTTGAGTTGGATCCAACTCTTCTGCATCTCCTCCCATGATGTTGGCATGTCAGGATATAGGATGGTGTAGGGAACCTCTCCTTCCTCAACGGGCTCTTTAATCACAGGGAGAACATGAGGGTAAGGCATCATTAGACTCTGGGCTCGGGTTCGTACCCACTTGAGATAAGGCTCAAGAGGGATGGAGTTCTTGTGCCCCAATGTCTTGCTGTCTACCTTGTTAGGCATCCTCCAAGCTCTGATGAATCTTTGGTGAAGTCCTTGCGCATCGTTGTCGAAGTCAAAAACTAAGTCAAGAATCAGCATGTCGTGAGGGCCATCCCTCCGTGCATATCCAAATTGTCTTAAAGCTAGACAAGGGTTGTAGGTAATGCCTCCTCTAATGCCAAGCAATGAAACATTAGGGAACTCTCCACAACGATCGACGATGATGACATTTTCTCTGGACCGAGAACACCAATGTACATCAGAGTGAGTGAGGGTCATCAATCTTGTGACCACCTTAAGCCTTGGTCATTCTTCAAGACAGATTGTGGAAGGTTCGAAATAAACCACCTTGCAAGGAGAGGAGTACAACACATGAGAACACCCCTCTTTCTCATTGTTCGTGTGTAAAATGAGTGAAGAATGTCCCCAAGCAATGTTGGTATAGGATTCTTGGATAAGAAGATCTTGACGGCGTTGACATCTATAAGCTGGTCAGGATTTGGGAACAGGACCAACCCATAAATGAGGAGTGCCACAATTTCTTCAAAGGCTTGTAGGTCCAATGAATTCCAACACTCTTGTGCCTTCTCAAACAAGAATTTTGCCAAGAAGCCTTTGACACCACTTCTAGTTTCCCAATACTCCTTGATGTCAGATGGTTGCAAGTGTAGTGCTTGAGCAACATCTTCAGGCTTTGGTTCTTGTTCTGTACCGTTGTAGGGTAGTTGATTAAGAATAGGAATTCTCAGGAGTTGAGAAAATTCCTCCAAAGTGGGCACCAATTGATAGTCGGGGAATGTGAAATAGTGGTGAAGGGGGTCAAAGAACTGGAACAACACCTTTACCATGTCCTCTTCAATGCTGGTGTTGACTAGGCTGAGCAGTCTACCATGTCTTTCACTGAAGGGAGAGCTTTCTGGAATTCTGGATGTGAGCTCCTTGAGTTGAGGAGGGATTCTCACAAGGTTTACTTGGATAGTTTTCCTGCGAAGAATTTCCATGACCTACAAAACAAGAACAAAGATGAAGATCCAAACCCTTGAAGTGGTTAGTGTATGCATATGATGCTTTATGATGTTTATGATGTATGCACAAAACACATGTACAAGCAATTCACACAAAACCCTAGTTTCAGGCTTGCATGAGGTTTCATAGGTAAGTACCCTCTTGAGTGTAGTTGGCTTAAAAACCTGTCCTATAAATAGTAACCGGGTTCTAAGGAGCTCACTATCATTGGATTGTTTTCCATGTTCATTGTTTTGGTTTAGCCACTTAACTAGCGACCAAAATATTCCAAGAAAACAACCCTCAATGAGTGTAGTATCGAGTATCTACCAACTTCGGACTGCACCAAAGCCGGTCATCTCACTACCCCTAATGAAAGGCCAAGATGGTCAAGTAAGGTTCTAGGTCATTAGTGCTTAGTGACATCACTTAGCGGCCCCGTACTCTCCTTGATTGAACTCAAGGGTTACCGATACTCACAAATATGTCGCACTAATATAGCTATTGCTTCAACCGTGTCGGTATACCCCACACAGTTTCCACAACGTATTGCTATCTATGAATGTTTTCCCAAATCCGGGTGTAGGATTTCAAGCCCAAACAAGAGAACCAAGATATAAAGCAATCAAAGCAAATAATTAGTCATGCAAGAGGGTGATCTAAGCCCTAAGGTTACTCCACTTTTAAAATTTTCCCCAACAGAGTCGCCAGTTCTGTGATACGGTGGGAGAACTGACTTGAGGTTTTGCGTTTGTTTTCGCAAATGTTTCGGTTGAGCAAGAGTCTCCACCGACTTTTTATTTTATCCTAAGGAAAGGTTAAAAAGCACAGCAAAAACCTTTGAGATGTTTTCTTGGGTTCGGGGAGTAGATTATAGAAAGGGAAGGTATTAGCACCCTTTCTATCCATGGTTATCCATGGGCTCTTAGTTACTTGCTTGGATCACTTGCCTTGTGTTTTCAATTGTTTGAAATGGTGCTTTGTGTGTGGGTTTGAAAATGTTTTGAAAAGAGGCCATTTGTTGTGGCAACCTTTGTAATGATCCATGTTTGAATGTATACAAAGGTGTACTTATCTTTTGAAAAGTTTTCAATGTTTTTTGAAAGTTGTTTTGAAAGTGTGTTGTGATGTGTGTTTTGAAAAATGGCAAGGATTGTTTTGCAAGATTGGTCAAGTAACCAAGAGCTATCTACCCTAAATTTCTCAAAGATCTTTCCTATGTTTTAACCCTTTTAACAGTATTGTTCCACCATTGTATTTGGTGGACAATCTTGTGTTAAGATGTTAACGGGACGGCCGCGGGTCATCGTTTAGACCATGATTGCAATGGTGCCAAGTGTCTTTGGCAATTTTTCCTTTAAGGGACTTGATCATTTCTAGGCAACTTTCGAAAGCGTCATCGAGGGACTATGATCATTTGAATTGTTTTGTTTTGCCAAAGACACCCAACATGCAACATGTCCCATTATTGAAGGAAACAAGTGGAGTAACCCTAGGGGTGCAAGTGTGATTGGTGTTGTCCATTTTCATGCTTTTTGTCTTTGAATTAGGTCAAGCTATTTGTTATTTTTGATTTGCATACAAAACCCTAAATCTATCATGGCATTTTTAGAAAGCTTTAAAGTGCGGAAAATAAAATCCTAAATTATTACAACATAATTATGGGATGGGGGGGGGGGGGGGGTACAAATGTTCAAATGGGGGATATTTAGCAAGAAATTTAAATCTAAACTATTACAATCCAAATTGAATATACAAAGATTAATTGTACAATAATTAAGTAAATAAATATGCAAAAATGTATTTATGCACAAAAATGGTTTTTATATGTATGGGAAAGTATTTTTTTTATGTGAAATATAAACAAAAAATAAAAGAATCAATTTTTGGATATTTTGTGTTTTTAGGGCAAAACCCTAATTTTCTAAATAATAATATTTATCAATTATATTATATACAATATTTATTAATTATATATAAAAATAAATAAAAGAGAAGTATATTCTAAAAAAGTAATTTTTGAGGTCAAATATTAATAAAAATAAAAATGTATTATTTTTTATGTTTTATCCTAAATATTCTAATAAACATATAAGTATTTATATTATATATTAAATATATACAAAAAATAAAATATTTATTATTTATATAAAAAAAGGTATATTTTAAGAAAATGTTTCCAAAATGTAAATAAAAAATAATAACTAAAAAATATATTTTGTATTATTATTTTTAATGTTTTAAACAAATAGTATTATATTTATTTATATATGTAACTAAATGAAACAAATAAATATCAAATAAAATGCAAAAAAAATATGAGAAAAATATTTTTAGTGTTTTTTCATGCTTGAATAAAAATATAAAATCAGAATCAAAAAGAAAAAATCAAAAATGACAAATATATCACACAATGGGCCAGGGGGGTGTAGGTGAAAAAAATGGTGCAAATAGAAAAAACAAGTCAGGCCCAGCCCAAGGGGCTTGTCTTCAACCTCCAGCTCTGTTTCAAAAAAACGCGCGCCTTCTTGTTCATCACACTAACTTCTGATTCTTTGATCCTTTGACAAATCTTAAAACATGAAACTTGTAGAGCTTGAAGCCACGATTTCAAATATAAAAAAAAGTTGTTCTAACTCTCAGAAATGAGAGAATTTCTTCTCCCCCAATTCCTGACCTAACTTTTTTTCAATATTCAGGTTCAAAATTCCCTCAGTACACACAACATAAATGAAAAGTAATGATATGGGTAGTTTCAGGGCCATGAGTAGAGCATGTTTCATTCATAAACCTAAGCCTAACTCTTCCTAGATTAAGAGATAGAAGTCCAAATTTTTACCTGTTCAGCTTGAATCGTATACAGCAATGGAGGTATCTTCAATGGAATTTGAGGACTTGTACAGCTTGCTTGAAGTTCAGGGATGCTTCTCCAACCTCTAGCTTGCTCTGAAACTAGCTGAATTGAGCTATGGAAGTTCACCTGCAAAGTTGAAAACTGAAAATGGCAAATGATGTTAGGGATGTTACAGTCTGTGTTCAATGCTTGGGATAGCTTCAGTGGGTGATATGGAACATGTTTGAACTCCCTTTGGCCAAAATGCACGAGTGGAAAGGTTTATAGAAGTCCAGTTGCAGAAGGGACTCTGTTTTTTGCAGTAGGATGGTGTTTTGGTGTTTAAGGTGGTATGAGGGGTCAATGAATCGTCCCTTAGGTCTGTTAGGGTGTATGGAAGATGTTCACAAGGTTTTTGTTTGACTGTGTTGACAGGAGATGGAAGTTGGTATGTGTTTGCAAGATTTCTTCTATGTGAAGCAAGGAAATGTGTTCTTGGATATAAACCAGTACAATGCCCCAATCTATGCTGCACCTCTTGTTATTGAAACTTGTAACTTGTAGATTTGATTTGGCTTCAGAGATATGGCCCCATGCCTCTTGGATTTGGAACTTGACATAAAGTGTAACTTTATCAAAATGGCTAAAATGCTTTTTCTAATTATGGATTAATCTAACATGTATTGCCCAAATGAATGAAATAACATCTTGGCACAACGGTTTAGCATTGAATTATTGAGTAAGAAAGGTATTAGAGGCCTGTAACCTAGCCTGTGCATGCTGAGTTTGAAAATGCAAAGTGTTATGAACATGCATTTGGTCAAGAACAAAAGTGACTTTTGCCCAACTTTGCCAATTCGATTCTCCCTAACCACAAGGGTGTTTGAGAACTTCTTGGACAATTTGGAAAGCTTGGAATGTGTACTACAATCCATCTTTGTAAGGCAAGTTGAAATTCCAAGTGGAAGCATGTGAAAAGTGGCCATGAAGTTGGGCAAAAATCCTGCCTAAAATAGGTAAAAAATTTTCTAAGTTAAGAATGTTTTGCACCCCTATTCCAAAAATCATAACTTGAGCTACAAGCTTCTTTTGAGAAAACTTTGTGAATAAAAGTTGTAGATTTTGCAATGGACTACAACTTTCATGTTTTACGTTTTGCTTGAATCCAAATGTATCTTGATGAAAAGATGGGACAAAGTAAGATAAAAATTAGGAAATTTCATAACTTAGAAAATTTCTAAGTTATGAAATTTCTTCATTTCAAACCCTAATTTGTAATTTTTGATTTCTTGATGAACAAGTTTCATAATTTGACATGTCTTGATGAAAAATGAATCTTGGCACTTGATTTTGACCAAAAAGTAAAAGTTTGACTTTTTAGTATACAGTCAAATTTGATCAGTTGATTGGAAAATTCATCTGTCAATCTGGTGCATTTGGGATCTTTTGAACTTGTTGAATGTGTCAAGACCATGTCATTGATTCCTTGAGTCCATATGTGAGCTTGGTTTGCCATTGGTTAGGTTAAACAGTCAAAAATTGCCTTTGTGCAGTCAAAACCCTAAAAATGACCATTTTGCCCTTTTGGTGATCTGATCAAATTTCTTGTGGAATTATGATCCAAACTTGACCAAATGGTTCATATGAGTTCATAATGTTGACGTGGGTCAAAAATCATGAGGTTTGACTGTCAATTGACCACAGTTGACTTTTTCCCTAATACAGCTGATTTCTAGGGCAACTGTCCAATTGACTGGGCAAAGATTGGAATCAAGGCTTGAAACTTGGTATGGATAAACTTGTGAGTCCAACATGAAGCATGAAAGTCACTTTGGGCCTTTTAAGTCAAAACATCTTTTTGCAAACTCAAACCCTAATTTGGGTCAACAGTGCAAGGAGGAGTCTTGAGCAGAGTAAACCCTAACTTGATCTTGAGCTCCAAGGGTCTTGTGGTGAGAAAATATTGATGAAATGGGAGGGAAAATTTTGGGGTACAAAACCATACAAACCTTAATTACTAACATGGCATGTAAAGCGGAAAATTGCGTAATGTAAAGATTACTAAGCTATTACAACAATTTTATGGGAGGAGGGAATACAAATTTGAATGGGGATTTGCAAGAATGTAAATCTAAATAAATTATTACAACCAAATTGAATTTATACGAATATTAGAATAAACAATATACAATATTTGAATATACAATATTATGTACATGCAAAAAAAAGATTTTGTTTTGTTTTTTTGTGTAAATGGAAGTTTTAACCTAATCCTAAAAATTTTAAGGAAAAGAAATTAATTTTTTACAAAAAAAAAAGTTAACCCTAATTTCTAGTTTAAAAGAAAATAAAGTCCTAATGTATTATTTTTATGTATTTTTTTGTATTAAAATAATGAATGATATTTTATGAAAAAATTTAATTCTTATATGTCAAAAATAAATAGTTTACAAGTTCGAATAAAACAAAATAAAAGGGATAAAATAATTAACCTAAATTTGTTATATTTACAAGTTTGTTTAAGAAAAATATTTTTTATGTGAAAGTAAAATAAAATAAACAAAAATGCAATATTTGTCAAGTTTTATATTTTTCATGATTTTATGTATTTAAGAAAATATTTGATAAAACAAAAAAAAGAAAAGAAAATAAATAATAGAAGATTGGGCCAGGGGGTGTAGCAAGCAAACTGGGGACAATATGTTAGCAAAAAATGCCATGGCCCACATATGGAGACCCATCCTGCAAAAAAGCAAAAAAAAAACTGAAAATGGAAAAATGTGAAAAGAACAAAAGGTAGCGCCAAGGTTCGAACCCAGGACATGGGTCTCACCAGCGCGCTACCTTGCCACTGGGGTGGCTATACATCCGTTGATTAATGTGAAACAAAAATAACATAACATGAAACGCTTCCATGGCCCTGTACTTCGTCTTCTTCCTCTAGCCAGCCAGATGCTCTATAACTTTCTCATTCTTGCATGAAAATGAAAACTCATAACATGAATGTTGTAGCATTTTGTCTCACGATTCTAACCATATAAATCATGTAAGCTAAAAATCAAAGATCAGAATGAATTTTAAAAACCCTAAATTAAAACCTAAATTTCCAGAAACTTCAAGTTCAAAATTCTCTCAACTCAGGCCAAATAAATGCAAGATATGTATATGTACAACTTCGTTGCAATGAGGTCTAAATTGTTTATTCACAAATTGTGGCCAATGAATGCCTGTATGAAGAGATAGAAGTTTAGATTTTTACCTTTTTCAGTAGAAATCGTGGATGAAGTTGAAGTGAGTTTTATGAAGGCCTGATGATTGCTTGAGCTTGCTCGAACCTCCCTGAGTGTGTTCCAACCCTTGCCTTGCTTTGAAAGTGTCTGAAACTCTCTATCCAAGTCAACCTGCAAGCTTTGAAAACAAAAATGAAAGATGATGGAGAAGGGGTTACAGTACAGGGATGAGGGTCTAGATCAGTTAGATATCAAGTAGGTAAGGTGTTTTGATGGTTAAGACTTGAAACACACGAGCCAAATGAAAGATTGCTATGCTTATGCAAAAACTGCAAGTCTTGAAAGTTTTTTGGTGAAAAGTGGTTTGGGAGTGTCTCAGGCTTCTAGTAATCGTATGTTATGTTACAATGTGTTTGTATATTAGTATGGAATTAGTTTCAAGTCAGCTCTCCAACAGATTTGTAAGTTCCCACCTTTTGGCACACTTTCTTGCTTTTGAAGCAAAGTGAAGGGACAAGGCCTTACTTGCTTGTACTGGCTTGCTTATGGTTGGTATTTGTTCTATACAAGTTGCCTTAGGTCTGTGGTACTTGTATGTACAAATGAGACAGGTTCAATGCTCAATATTTGTAAAGTTTGCAAAAGTGGAGCTTTTTTAAAATGGCAATGGCCATTTTATGCCATTTATGGAATTGCAACTTGGGTAATGGCTCTAAGGCTTGGATTAAAGCTTTTTCAACTGAGTAAGCATTGAATTATGAAGTAATAAACAAGTTTGGGACCTGTAAAGCATGGATTAGGCAGCATAGGTACTGATTGGAACTTTGTTCTTCATGAAATGGCTTGAATCAAAAGTGAGAAATTGCCAACTTCATCTCTTCGATTCTCTCTACTAAAAAATGATCTTGATGAGTTCTTGGACATTTTAAAAAGCTTGCAATATTATCTATAACTCATATTTGAAATGAATTTCAAGACTCCTCTTGGAACTAGGTGAAAAATTGCCATGAAGTTGGGTCCAAAACCTGCCTAAATTAGGGCAAAAAATTCACTAAGTTATTTAGTTCATGAGCATGTATTCATAAATTTATATCTTGAGATACAAGCATATTTAGGAAAAAGTGTGTGAAGAAAAGTTGTATATTTCATGGAGGTCTACAACTTTAATGTTTGGAACTTCCTTTGAATCATCTTGTATCATGGTGAAAAATGACTTAAAGTTGAGAAAAAATAAGAAATTTTCTATACTTAGAAAAATTTCTAAGTTAAGAAAATTTCCAATTTTAAACCCTAATATTCAATCCTTGATTTCTTGATGAACAAGTTTCACATTTTGACATGTTTTGGTGAATTGTGACCCTTGGCACTTGATTTTGACCAAAAAGTTAAAGTTTGACTTTTCAGTGTACAATTGACTTTTGATCAGTTGATTGCAAATTTCATTTGTCTATCAATGAATTTGAAATGTTTTGAACCATGTCATTAGGTCATCATGATGCAATTGAACCCTTGAAATCATGCTTCAAATTAATTGGTCATTTGCTAGGTCAAAAATCAGAAATTACCCATTCTCAATCAAAACCCTAATTTTGACCATTTTGCCCTTTTGATGATTTGATCAAATTTCTTGAGGAATTATGGTCCAAACTTGATCAAATGATATATATGAGTCTAGAATGTTTATGTGGATAAAAAATTATGAATTTTTACTGTAAATTGGCCATGGTTGACTTTTCTCCCAATACAACTAATTTTTAGGTCAACTGTCCAATTGACTGATCAAAAATATGGTTCAAGGCTTGAAACTTGTCATGAGTGATCTTAGGGGTCCATAATGATGTTTGAAAGTCATATGAAGCATTGATAGTCCAAAAATCATTGTGCAAACTCAAACCCTAATTTTGGGTTATCAGTGCAAGATGAGATGTCTTGAGCTGACCAAACCCTAATCCAGTCTTGAGTCAAAGAGATCTTGTGAGAATAACCTTGATAAATGAGAGGGAAAATTTTGGGGTACAACATCTGCCCCTGTTCAATCTTCTTAAACCTGAAGAGTTAGATTGGCGAGCTTCGCCTTTCGTGACTTGAAGGTGAAAGGTGATTGGACACTAGAGTGCCCATAAATTTGCTCTCGACAATGTGTAGTTGAGGGAATGGGCTTAAAGATGCCATTTGAAGAAGTGATGGAATCTTGTTGGATATGGGCTTGTTAGATGCCATCCAAGAATGTTTGTTGAACTGTAAGTTGTAAGCTGAAATCTGAATGAATAACAGAATGGCATCCGTGTCTGGAGCGTATCCGTACTGTATCTGAACTTGAAATCTGAATGAGTAACAAAATGGCATCCGTGTCTGGAGCGTATTCGTACTGTATCTGAACTTGAAATCTGAATGAGTATTAGAATGGCATCCGTGTCTGGAGCATATCCGTACTGTATCTGAACTTGAAATCTGAATGAGTATTAGAATGACATCCGTGTCTGGAGCGTATCCGTACTGTATCTGAACTTGAAATCTGAATGAGTATTAGAATGGCATCCATATCTGGAGCGTATCCATACTATATCTGAAAGTTGAATCTGAACGAGTATCAGAATGGCATCTGTGTCTGGAGCGTATCTGAACTGTATCTGATTTCACATTGTTAATGATAGCTATTTAATATTATCCTGAAAAGGGTAAAATGTAAGCTGAAACACAAAGTTATGTTGCATGAAATGTATGATGCAATATATTTGCTTCATCAATGTTTATGATATGTATATGTAATGTGTGCGTATGTAAGCTGATTTGTTGTGTTGCTGTTTTATTGAGGAAAATAAATGCTTGAATATTGTTGAGGGTATGTTGAATTTCCAACGTCTCGAGGTTGAAGTACTGATGAACTCTTGCTGAGAGAAGTAAATCCTGTTGTAAGGGCAATGCCGTGTGTGATCGGTGGATCTGGAACTGACTGTTTAACGCTGGTTCGCGAAATGTCGCGGAAGCAAGAGTCGCCACCGTCTTTTATTTTCTCCAATATGGAAAGGACAAAAGCACAGAAAAATTCCTTATTGAGATTAGCTCTCGGTTCGGGAGGTAGATTTATAGAAAGGGAAGGTGTTAGCACCCTTTCTATCCATGGTTATCCATGGGCTCTTAGATACTTACTCATTTGTGTTTTCAAAATGTTTGTTTGCTTTTCAAGGTGAGTGGGTTTGAAAAAGTTTCGTTTAAAATTTCAGTTCGACTCTTGTATCAGTCCTCAAGAGTGTTTGAAAAGTTGTCTTTGAAAGCTTTTTGCAAAGTGTCGGTGTGAAAAGAAGTTTTTGATTTGTTTTGAATTAGAGCAAGTATCTACGAGTCATCTACCTACCCTAAGGAATTAGTCTGTGTAAATGTCCTTAAGGTAGTGCCATCCCACCATTGAGAGGTAGGCAACACCACCATTGGAGGTGTTCGGGTCAATTCGAGTTTAGGGACAGTGTGGTCACCAGAGCAATAGGAAGACACCTTAGAAGCTACCCCCATGCCATGTTCATGGACATAAGGACTTACTAAAACATCCTCTACTCGACGACCACGTTTCGAGGGGCAAGGCAACAGTGAGGCGTACCCTAGGAGTGGTGTGTGATTTGTGTGTCCTTTTCAATTATATTTGTCTTTGTCATGCATTGGTGATCTATGCCTTGATTTTATTTTTGGTCATTCATTCTTTCATGCAAATTATTAGCAGTTAAAAGGTGCGGAATTTAAAGTGCGGGAAGTTAAAAGTTCTACGCTATTACAAGGCGCGGGTCTACATCGCCAAATTAAACCAAGACCCGATTTGAATAAATAAAATGCGGAAAGTAAATATCCTAACTAATCTATTATAAGGCTTTGGGGTAAGTACATAAATTTCACAAAGAAAATAAAATAAACGCGCGAAGAGAAAATTATATTCGAAGGTGCGAGGGCGTTGGACCCTTTGAGGAAATTAAATTGAAATTATTAAATTAATTAAATTAAATAAAGGAAAGGACTTATTTTTTATGTTTTTTGTATTTATGAAATTAAAGAAAATTAGATGGAATTAAAACCCTAATTCTAAGCATTTTTAATTATTTAAAGAAATAAATTCAAGTTTGACCTAATTTACTAATTATTTAACTATAAGTTATTTACAAAAATAATTAATAATTAATAGTGATAAAAAAAAAGATTATTTATTAAGAAAAAGAATAAAAAAAATGCTAAAGACTTGTTTTTGTATTTTTTAATTATCTAAGAAAAAGCATTAAAGTTAAAAACCTAAAATTAAAACTAAATTGATTATGAAATTTATTTACAAAATAAATATTATTGAATTAAATAATAAACATATTTTTTTTTTTGACTTTCTGATTTTTTTGTATTTTTATATTATTAAAACTAATTTTGTGGAATTAAATGAAACAAATAATATAATTAAAATAAATAAAAGAAAAGAAGAAAAATAGAGAAAGAGAAGGCAAACATGGGGGGTTTTCTGACCCATTTGGAGGTGTATTGCAGCAATTAGGCCCATTTGAATTGAGGCCTTTTTTGACTTTTCAGATCATATGCATATGCGTTGACTGGGGTATTCCATGGACTTTGGTTCCTGGCCACTGGATGGGCGCTCATGGCCACTTGGCAAGCCATTGGTGAGAGTACATGGTGGATCACTGAAGGGCAAAGGTACCTGAACATGTTACAAAGAAAAATATAGGGAAATATGGGGGACCTGGGAATCGAACCCAGGTCCTAATGCTTGAAGGACAACACACCAAACCACCAAGCCAAACGCGTTCATCTGATAATTAATGGAATGGAATTATTATGAAAGAGAAATAAGAGTTAGTGGTGGAACAAGAAAACACGCGCGGAAGGTTTGAATGGCCCAGTCTTGTGCTTACACCTCAGCGTCTTCTCCACTATGCCTTCGCTTTTGCCTGAAAATAAACAATGGATAGCGGGGGTTTTAAACCCCCACTAAGTGCAGAACACAAAAATAGCGATTAGGCCATATGTAAATATAAAAAAGGCGCGATGGGGGGAATTGCTTCGTCTGGAGCTTCTGATTTCATTGGTATAAGTCTTATGGTCCAATTTTTCCATGGGAAAGAAACCCCAATTTCAAACCTCTGAAACCCTAGGCAACTTTCATGGTGGATTCATGTATATGGCTTAAAAACTCAATCAAAGAATGTCAATAGCTTTAGAACAATCAGCTTAGTATAAATCAATCATTAGAATGCATTAACATGGCATGAAAATATGAATACGATTATGCAAAAATGTATGAACAGGGTGACTTCGTGCTACCGTTTCTCTGTGTGTGGAAGCTTGGTTTCAATTGCAAACGCTTCCTTGATGTGTCAGGAGTGTAATGGAATCCTTATTTGGCTTTGAAACGTGCTCTATGTGTGTTTTCAGTCTCCAAATTTTTTGACAAAAATGCAAAGTTATTTCTTGGTTTGAGGCGCAGCTTCCCAGTTCTTGTGATTAGGTTTAGGTTTGTATATGTATCTGAAACGATTTAGGTTAAGAAAAACCAAGCCCAAACCTTTGCATTCATGATTTTGAATTTTTGATTTCCTTATATCTTTTTCAATCTTTTTCATACCAATCTTATTCCAATCAATGGAGATTCTTGCCTTTTTCAGTATGCACGAAATATTGAGGCTTTAATGGACCTATTAGCTGCATAAAAAGATTTGAAATACATGCTTTAGTATTTTTTCATATTTAATTTCAATTAAATGAATTAATAGATTTAAAAATTCAAATAATTAATAAAAAATAAGAAAATAACTCCCCTTTGGGTCAATGGGTCGTGCATAGCTTTTGGGTGATGATTCTTGGAAGAAATTGAGGCCCATTAGCAATTTTGAGGCATTTGAAGCAAAGTTGACTTTCCAAAATTCCCAAAAATTTCCCAACTTCCACAAGGCATATCTTGCTCAATTTTTAAGCTTTGATCATGTTCTTGGACATTTTGGAAAGGTCTTGAAGTCCTCTAACCAATGCCTTTGTTCCCATGTCATTTTGATTTACCAATATCAAGTTATGGTCTTTGACTTAAAGTGCCTTTTTGTTGACTTTTGAAAATGACCTATAATGTTGAGATTGATAACTTTTTGTGAGAGGATTTCTTGGACTTGAAGTGTGAAGATGAGTTGTAGGAAATTTCATTCTCTTCAAAATGAGCTTTGGATGTAATTTTTCTGATAAACCATGTGGAAGTTATGCCTTGGTCAAGTTACAGTTGACTTTTTCAACTGTCCAAATATGGAAACTTTTGCATCTTGAGACTTTTTGAGCCATGCCTTGAGAATCATGATCAAGAATTGATCAAATGATGTTTGTGGCTTCAAAATAAGATGTTGACCAAAAATTTGGACTTTTGACTGTCAAATGACCATTTTGCCCCTGCAGTTGACTGTTGAGCAATTAGGGTTTTTGACTGTGCAATTTTGTGCTGTAAGTCTTGAAACTTGGCATAAGGATGCTTTACAATGTTTGTAGGCATGTGGGACTTGTTTGGACCCTTGGAAACTTTAATTTCTTTGCCAGAACCAAAACCCTAATTTTTGACTGTTAGGAGGCCATTGGACTGTGCAACCCTTGGGAGATTGTGAAGCATGCTCTTTGCAAATCTTGAAGAATATGGGAGGGCAAATTTTAGGGTACAACACCGTGTACTGCTTGAGATTTGCTTGGGGATCCAGAGAAGTCTGATGATTTCTACTAGGGATTAATAATTTGAAATTTTAGTTCCGTTGGGGATTTAAATGACATACCGTGGGGATTTCTTATGGAATAGCCTAGAGACGTTTTCTTGTCCTTTCAACCTATCAGTAATTATCTTTCTCATTTTTGTTTATTTGTAATCAGTAATTATGTTCAAATGCATATGTTCATTAATGAATCGTTGGACGTTTTTGCAAATAAAACACAAGTGTAAAGAAAAAGACAAATAGTTTTCTGTACTTTCAAAGAGATATCTTTGTATTTGACTTTGAATAAGTATTTTGTACAAGGGAGACAAACATTCTAGTAAGAGAATGGTGCCATAAAGCGAAAAGAATTTATACAAAGAAAGATAGATATGTGTAATAATCCCATGGGGTTCCCATTCTGCTATATCCTTCGTATCTCTGAGCACCTTGTCTATTTTTTGCTTCGTCCGAAGATGATTGAATTGATCAGAAACTCCGAGTTTGTCAGTGGAAGTCAAGAGGTTGTCCGCAAATTGATCCGAAGGGACATAGTCATACGCTTTAATTCCCACGGTCATCCTAGCAGACATGAGTAATAGGGGCGGATGTCCATTACATAGAAGGTTGAGTTGAAAGTTTGAGTCCCAACCTTTATGGGGATGTCCACCTCCCCGTGTACCATCCTCTTTGAGCCATCAAATGCTCTCACGACTATGTTACTGGATTTCAACGTCAGTCCTTCGCAATCCAATCTGTCGAGAGCTTTCTTCGGTAAAACATTCAAAGATGAGCCGGTGTCCACCAAGATATGGGCCTGAGTTGTTCCTCTACATTCCACAGAAATATGCAATGCCTCGTTGTGCTTTCTCCCCCTTGGTGTCAAATCAGCATCAGAGAATCCTAGGCCGTTATCCACCGTCAAGCTGGCCACACAATCTTGAAATTAGTCAGCAGACGTCTCTTGAGGCACATGGGCTGTCTTTAGAAACTTCGCCAGAGCTTTCGCATGTGCCTCAAAACATAGCAACAAGGCCAACATGGAGATCTTGGAGGGAGTTTTCCCCAACTGTTCAACTACATCGTAGTCACTCTTCTTTATTATTCACAGGATCTCCTCCATTTCCTTCTTGGAAGTTTCAGGGATAGTTAGTGGTTGAGCCTTCGTCTGGACAGGCTCTTCTTGAATACTTTTTCCTCGAATTTCGGAAGTAGAAGTGTTGGTAGGGATGACAGCAGGGGTTGTGTCGTCTTTGTTAACAGGAGCACTTGCATATATGATTATTGGTACAAATGTAACCTTTGGAACAGTCACGGGTCCAAAAACTGCCTTTGGAGGGGCAATCTCTGGAGAGAAAATTCTACCGCTACGGGTAATCTTACTAGTTCCGACAATATTGCTAACGTCGGAGTCTTCTTCCTCAGAGCTTATTTCTTAGGCGGCCAGCCCATCTTGTTTGATACCATGGTAATAGATGTCTCCACCGTAATTCCACGACACTGTTTTGTCTGATTCATACGGGACCGGCCCGAGCATTGTGATTATAAGAGGAGTAGTTTTTGGAACCTATGTAATCCTAACGGGTCTTTTGGGGACCCTAGAAGGATTGGCGGAGATGGTTATGATTGAAACATCTTCAACAGGAATAGGTGCAACAGGAACACTTTCAAACATAATCTCTTGGTTGTCTATCAAGCGTTGAATGCCTGTCTTCAACAAAGGGCAAACATTTGGTAAGGATAAGCAAAGATGGCAGTCTTCATTACAACCCGGGAATACACCAGCTTTCAACAAGTTTATCTTAATGATTGGGAACGGAGTCAAGAGTTCACCAACTATGGTAACAAATAAATCTTCTTCGATAGCATTGGTGTTGTGACCATGCCTAGGCATAGGAGCGAAAATGTTGTTTGGCTTCTCGGGTGCATCAAACTCAATCTCTTTTGCATCTATAAGGTCTTGAATTTTGTTTTTCAGGGCCCAACAGTTGTTGGTATCATGACCCGGACTTTCGGAATGATATGCGCATCTGGCATTTGGGTGATAATGAGGGGGCACAGTGTTGGGGTTCTTTGGAGCTTCCTTCAGAGTTGTCAAATTAAATTTCAGAAGATGTGGTAAAACCTGGGCTAGAGTCATATTAATTCTGGTGAATTTTCCACCCTCGGTTGGTTACTTCTTGGTTGATCAGATGTAGGCTTTGGGATCTTAACGGCCCCTACCATTGGTCGGCGCTCAGCTCTCCCTTGGTTCCTTTATGGGTAAACAGCAGATACCTCCTTCTTCCCAGTGAAAGGCTTTCTCACAGTTGTAGAGGCAGACGAATCCTTCTAAATCTTTCCACTTTTTATGCCAATTTCCACCCTCTCTCCGGTTAGTATTAACTCAGTAAATCCAACAGATGAGCTCCCAATCAAATGGTTGAAGAAAGGGCCCGATAGAGTGCCTAAGAACATATCCACTAACTCCCTTTCAGACAAAGGGGGTTTCACTCTCCCAGCTAGATCTCTCCATTTCTACGCGTAATCCTTGAAACCCTCATTTGAAGCCATAGCCATACTCTGAAGTTGAGTACGGGTAGGCGCCAAATCTGCATTATACTGGTATTGCTTATAGAAAGCTACGGCAAGATCTTCCCAGTTATGGACGTCGGCCCTTTCTAATTGGTAAAACCAATCGAGTTGTGTTCCAGATAGGCTATCTTGGAAAAAATGCACCCAAAGGTCTTTATCGGCGAAGTGCAGCTGGATCTTTCTCGCATATGATCAGAGGTGCATCTTAGGACATGACACCCCATCATATTTTGCAAACAATGGCACTTTGAACTTCAGTGGGATCACAATTCCCGACACTAGCCCCAATTATTCAAAGTCTAGACCTGGTACCCTTTGTATTTCCATAGCGCTCAGACGCTCTTCAAGATGTCCGTACTTATCATCCGCGGGGGGATACTGTTCCTCAGAGTAGTCTTCCTCTTCTTCCTCCTCTTCAGATTCTGAAGGAACTGCTGTTTCTTTTCCTTTCCCTTCTCCTTCATCAGATGTTGCTGCGAAATTCAAGGTTCTTCTAGTTTGTCCTTGAAACCTTCTCCCCATGATTACAACACCAGTTGGTTTCTTCTCTTTCTTCTTTTTCTCTTTGGCCAACAGAGCCTTCAACTCCTCTTGTCCTTTGGCTAGGGTTGTGAGTAACTCTTGAAACTGCATGTTTTGAACTGGAAGATCTTTGACTGTCTGTTCGAGATCCATCTTACTGAAATAAACAGTAGAGAGATGAGGAAACTCGTTGCAAAAGACCTGTTTATGTTATGATGAATGCAATGTTTTCAAGGATTTTAAAAGATTCAAGTTCGTTATAGACAAAAAGAAACACACGTTATATTAATAAAATAGAGTTTTGAGTACATCAATGCCCCTTGGGCTAAATAATACAAAAATCTAAGATAAAAAAGTAGTGCGCATCCTCTTTAGTGAAATGTAGGCATTTAGAGTCTTCTCCTCATGAAGTAGCCTAGTGAGTTCCAAAACCTTCTTCTCACTTGCGTAGAATTGGGCTTCGAAAGTATCTCGCTCTCCTTTGAGCTGTATCCAATCCCTTTGTAGGTCTTCAAGAGACGTGGGCATGTTAGGATGTAGGATAGTGTATGGAATTTCTCCTTCCTTAACAGGCTCAATGATCACTGGAAGGATGGAAGGATAAGGCATCATAAGACTTTGAGTGTAGGTTCGTACCCACTTGAGGTAAGGCTCAAGAGGGATGGAATTCTTGTGTCCCAAAGTCTTGCTATCCACCTTGTTTAGCATCCTCCATGCTCAGATGAATCTCTGGCGAAGACCTTGATCGTTGTCATCGTAGTCGAATACCAAGCCTTGAATCAGCATCTCATGTGGGCCATCCCTTCGGGCATAACCAAACTGTCTTAGAGCTAAGCATGGGTTGTAGGTGATGCCTCCCCTAATGCCAAGTAGAGGGACATTAGGGAATTCCCCACAATGGTCAACAATGATAACATTCTCCTTGGATCGGGAGCACCAATGAATATCTGAATGTTTGAGCGTCATTAACCTTTGTGACCACCTTAATCCTTTCTCATTCTTTAAGACTTATTAGGGAAGATGAGAAATAAACCATCTTTCCAAGAGAGGAGTGCAACACATAAGGACACCTCTTTTCCTCATTGTGCGAGTGTGAAAAGAGTGTAGGATATCCCCTAGCAATGTAGGCACCGGATTGCGTGACATGAAGATCTTGACGGCATTCACATCTATGAGTTGGTCAGGATTGGGAAACAAGACCATCCCATAGATAAGAAGAGCCACAATTTCCTCAAATGCTTGCAAGTCTAAGGAATTCCAACAACTTTGGGCCTTCTCAAACATAAACTTTGCTAAGAAGCCTTTGACACCACTTCTAGTTTCCCAATGAGTTGTGACATCAGATGAGTGCAAGTGCAGAGCTTGAGCAATCTCTTCTGGCTTTGGGTCTCTTTCTGTACCGTTGAAAGGTAGTTGATTGAGAATAGGAATCCTCAAGAGTTGAGAGAATTCTTCCAAAGTGGGCACAAGCTGATAGTCGGGAAATGTGAAGCAATGGTGCAAAGGATCAAAGAACTGGAAGAGCACCTTCATCATATCCTCATCTGTGTTGGAGGTGACCAAGTTGAGTAGAAGGCCATGCCTCTCGGTGAATGGAGAGTTCTCAGGGATCCTTGAAGCTAGCTCCTTGAGTTGTGGAGGAATTCTTACAAGGTTGATTTAGATAGTTTTCCTGCGAAGTGAATCCATATCCTACAAAACAAGAACAAAGATGAATCTCCAAAATCCTTGAAATGGTTAGTAGATGTATATGATGCTCATGATGTCCATGATGTTATGTACAAGTGTGTATATACAAGCAAAACAATCAAGTTCTTAGTTTAGGCTTGCACGGGGTTTTATATGTAAGTACCCTCTTGAAGTTTAGTTGGCTTAAACCTGTCCTAGTAATAGTAACCGGGTTCTAAGGAGCTCAATATAACCAGATTGTTTCCTTGGTCATTGTTTCAGCTCAAGCCTCTTTAACGGCGACCAAAATATCCCAAGAAACCAACCCTCAATGAGTGTAGTATCGAGTATCTACCAACTTCGGACTGCACCAAAGCCGGTCATCTCACTACATCCTAAAGGCCAAGTTGGTCAAGTAAAGGGTTCTAGAAGTTCATTAGTGCTTCATGACATCACTCAGCGGCCCCGTATTCTCTTTGATTGACTCAAAGGCTATCGATACCCACAAATATGTCACACTAACATAGCTATTGCTTAGACCATTTCGGTATACCCCGCACAGTTTCCACAACGTATTGCTATTTACCTATAATGTTTCCCAAATCCGGGTGGAGGATTCAAACCCAAATAAAGAACCAAAATGTAAAGCAAACAAGTCAAACAATGCAAGCAAATAAAATGTGATCTAGCCCTAAGGTAACCCCACTTTTAAGTAAATCCCCAACAGAGTTGCCAGTTATGTGATACGGTGGGAGAACTGACTTGAGGGTTTTGTAATTGATTGCAAATGTTGCGGTTAGTAAGAGTCGCCACCAACTTTTCTTTTATCCAAAAGGAAAGGTGAAAAAGCACAGGAAAGACCTTTGATATATTTTCTTGAGTTCAGAGGGTAGATTATGAAAAGGGAAGGTATTAACACCCTTTTCATCCATGGTTTTCCATGGGCTCTTAGTTTCTTGCTAGATCACTTGCTTTTGTTGTTTGAAAATGTGTTTGGTGTGGTTTTTAAAGTATTTTGTAAAAGAGGCCATTGTTTAGGAAATTTTTGTAATGATTCTTGTTCGTAAGAATGTATACAAAGATGTTTATCTTTTTGAAAATGTTTTCAATGTTTGAAAATGTGTGTGTTTGTTTTTGAAAATAACAAGGATAGTTGTTTGAAAATAGAGCAAGTAACTAGAAGTAATCTACCTACTCAAATGTCTTTCTTGTGCATTTTCTATTCCTTTGACATTGTTGTCTTACCATTGATTTGGTAAGAAACCCTATCTTTGGATGTAAACGGGATGGGCGTGGGTCATCGTATAACCATGATTAGCAATGTTTGCAAAGTATTTTTGAGGGACCAAGATCATTTTGTAAGGCAACCTTGAATAGCGTCATCGAGGGACTATGATCTTATATTTGTTTGTTTTGCCAAGATACTTCGCATGCGTAATATGACTATTTTTGTATAAGGCAACCAAGTGGAGAAACCCTAAGGATGCTTGTATGCAAGTGTATTAATTTTCATGCATTGTTGTCTTGGATTTAGGGTTTTCTATTTACTTTGTTTTTATCTTGCCATACAAATCCTAATTACTAACATGGCATGTAAAGCGGTAAATTACGTAATGTAAAGATTACTAATCTATTACAACAATTTTATGGGAGGAGGGAATACAAATTTGAATGGGGATTTGCAAGAATGTAAATCTAAATAAATTATTACAACCAAATCGAATTTATATGAATATTAGAATATACAATATACAATATTTGAATATGCAATATTATGTACATGCAAAAAAAAGATTTTGTTTTGTTTTTTTTTTTTGTGTGAAAGGAAGTTTTAACCTAATCCTAAAAATTTTAAGGAAAAGAAATTAATTTTTTACAAAAAACAAAGTTAACCCTAATTTCTAGTTTAAAAGAAAATAAAGTCCTTATGTATTATTTTTATGTATTTCTTTTGTATGAAAATAATGAATGATATTGTATGAAAATATTTAATTCTTATATGTCAAAAATAAATAGTTTACAAGTATGAATAAAATAAAATAAAAAAGGGATAAAATAATTAACCTAAATCTATTATATTTACAAGTTTGTTTAAGAAAAATAATTAATATATATAGTTTAATAAAAATATTTTTTATGTGAAAGTAAAATAAAATAAACAAAAATGCAATATTTGTCAATTTTTATATTTTTCATCATTTTATGTATTTAAGAAAATATTTGATAAAACAAAAAAAAGAAAAGAAAATAAATAATAGAAGATTGGGTCAGGGGTGTAGCAAGCAAACTGGGGACAATATGTTAGCAAAAAATGCTATGGCCCAAATATGGAGGCCCATCCTGCAAAAAAGCAAAAAAAAAACTGAAAATGGAAAAATGTGAAAAAAACAAAAGGTAGCGCCAAGGTTCGAATCCAGGACATGGGTCTCACCAGCGTGCTACCTTGCCACAGGGGTGGCTATACATCCGTTGATTAATGTGAAACAAAAATAACATAACATGAAACGCTTCCATGGCCCTGTACTTCGTCTTCTTCCTCTAGCCAGCCATATACTCTGTAACTTTCTCATTCTTCCATGAAAATGAAAACTCATAACATAAATGTTGTAGCATTTTGTCTCACGATTCTAACCATATAAATCATGTAAGCTAACAATCAAAGATCAGAATGAATTTTAAAAGCCCTAAATTTAAACCTAATTTTTCCAAAAACTTCAAGTTCAAAATTCTCTCAACTCAGGCCAAATAAATGCAAGATATGTATATGTACATATTCGTTGTAATGAGGTTTACATTGTTTATTCACAAATTGTGGCCAATGGATGCCTGTATGAAGAGATAGAAGTTTAGATTTTTACCTCTTTCAGTTGAAATCATGGATGGAGTTGGAGTGAGTTTTATGAATGCCTGATGATTGCCTGAGCTTGCTTTAACCCCCTTGAGTGTGTTTCAACCCTTGCCTTGCTTTGAAAGTGTCTGAAACTCTCTATCCAAGTCAACCTGCAAGCTTTGAAAACAAAAATTGCAGATGATGGAGAAGGGGTTACAGTACAGGGATGAGGGTCTGGATCAGTTAGATATCAAGTAGGTAAGGTGTTTTAATGGTTAAGACTTGAAACGCACGAGCCAAATGAAAGATTGCTATGCTTATGCAAAAACTGCAAGTCTTGACAGTTTTTTGGTGAAAAGAGGTTTGGGAGTGTCTCAGGCTTCTAGTAATCGTGTGTTATGTTACAATGTGTTTGTATATTAGTATGGAATCAATTTCAAGTCATCTCTCCAACATATTTGTAAGTTCCCACCTTTTGGCACACTTTCTTGCTTTTGAAGCAAAGTGAAGGGACAAGGCCTTACCTGCTTGTACTGGCTTGCTTAGGGTTGGTATTTGTTCTATATAAGTTGCCTTAGGTCTGTGGTACTTGTATGTACAAAGGAGACAGGTTCAATGCTCAATATTAGTAAAGTTTGCAAAAGTGGAGCTTTTTCAAAATGGCAATGGCCACTTTATGCCATTTATGGAATTACAACTTGGATAATGGCTCTAAGGCTTGGATTAAATATTTGTCAACTGAGCAAGCATTGAATTATGGAGTAAGAAACAAGTTTGGGACCTGTAAAGCATGGATTAGGCAGCATAGGTACTGATTGGAACTTTGTTCTTCATGAAATGGCTTGAATCAAAAGTGAGAAATTGCCAACTTCATCTCTTCGATTCTCTCTACTAAAAAATGATCTTGAGGAGTTCTTGGACATTTTGGAAATCTTGCAATATTCTATATAACTCATATTTGAAATGCATTTCAATACTCCTCTTGGAACTAGGTGAAATTTTTTCCATGAAGTTGGGTCCAAAACCTGCCTAAATTAGGGCAAAAAATTCACTAAGTTATTTAGTTCATGAGCATGTATTTATAAATTTATATCTTGAGATCCAAGCATCTTTAGGAAAAAGTGTGTGAAGAAAAGTTGTATATTTCATGGAGGTCTACAACTTTCATGTTTGGAACTTCCTTTGAATCATCTTGTATCATGGTGAAAAAATGGCTTAAAGTTGAGAAAAAATAAGAAATTTTCTATACTTAGAAAAATTTCTAAGTTAAGAAAATTTCCAATTTTAAACCCTAATATTTAATCCTTGATTTCTTGATGAAAAAGTTTCACATTTTGACATGTTTTGGTGAATTGTGACCCTTGGCACTTGATTTTGACCAAAAAGTCAAAGTTTGACTTTTCAGTGTACAGTTGACTTTTGATCAGTTGACTGCAAATTTCATCTGTCTATCAATGAATTTGCAATGTTTTGAACCATGTCATTAGGTCATGATGATGCAATTGAACCCTTGAAATAATGCTTCAAATAAATTGGTCATTTGCTAGATCAAAAATCAGAAATTACCCTTTCTCAGTCAAAACCCTAATTTTGACCATTTTGCCCTTTTGATGATTTGATCAAATTTCTTGAGGAATTATGGTCCAAACTTGATCAAATGATATATATGAGTCTAGAATGTTGATGTAGATCAAAAATTATGAATTTTGACTGTAAATTGGCCATGGTTGACTTTTTCCCCAATACAGTTGATTTTTAGGTCAATTGTCCAATTGACTGATCAAAAATATGGTTCAAGGCTTGAAACTTGTCATGAGTGATCTTAGGGGTCCATAATGATGTTTGAAAGTCATATGAAGCATTGATAGTCCAGAAATCCTTGTGCAAACTCAAATCCAAATTTTGGGTTATCAGTGCAAGATGAGATGTCTTGAGCTGACCAAACCCTAATCCAGTCTTGAGTCAAAGAGATCTTGTGAGAATAACCTTGATAAATGAGAGGGAAAATTTTGGGGTACAACAACAAGAGTCTAATCTTTTGAGAAAAGTTTAAAGATGAATGCCAAAGTGGAAAAATGGTTTGGAATGAGATTGATTGACTTTTAGTCTTCTCATAAAAAATGTCAAGGTATTATTAAATTGATTGAAGTTTATTTATGAAAATATTTTGAAAAAATGCATGGACATAAGTCCAAGTTTTTTATGAAAGTAGTTTAAGTTTAGAAACAATAAGAGTTTTCAAAAGGAGGAAGAAGATTTTGAAATTAAATAAGATGGGAGGAGAAGAAGAGGCTATCCTAAAGCATAAGGTAAAAGCTAGGGACAAGAATCATCTAACCAACAAGAAGCCAAAACTTGACATTATGAGCAAAGGTAGAATTCCCATTCTTTGGATTGAAACCAAGCAAGCAAAGATACTAGACCTTTTGAGAGAACCAAACTTCAAGTGTATTTAGTCTTCATAGAAATTGGGCAGAGTAACGGCTGTATACAAGTGAATTCCAGATTACAAACAAAGAGTGTAATCATAAAAACCTGCACACAAAAACAAACAAGCAACCCAATGTCTTGAGGTAAACCTCAAGAACTCCAGACAAAATAATCAGATAAGATCACAAGGTCTCCAAGATAGGCCAATGTTTCTAATCCTAAGTCCAAGAAAAAGTCCCATGCTCCATAATGCCAAGGATAGTAACCAAATAGTCCAAGTACCATTAAGAGTTTTTTAGGGTTTATGTTGATTATTAAGTATCTTTAGAAAAGAAAAGAAAATCTCAAGTGAGCAAAGTAAAAAGGCAAGAAAATAAATGCTCAAATGAGCAAATATGAAAATGGCATGAAATGAAAATGCTAAAAATAAATAGTATATAAAGCATAAAAAAGAATAAAAACATAAGATAAAACAAGTCAATAATTAGTGTTAGTTGGATGACCATCTTGAAACTTGCATTTGGAACTCATTAGAGGATTGGTAGAACCAAAGCCTCCACACAACAAGTTGCATTTGCTTTTTGTCAAGTATATCATCCATTTGGAATTCTCATAAGTACCATTTAATGATCAACGATGTTTAAGTGATCCGCGTTGACCAAAGGTGTTGTAGATCCATTAGAGGATTGGTAGAACCAAAGCCTCCACACAATGAATCTCAAGGTTATTGGATCAAAGAGATCAAATTAACATACTTGGGCTTGCGATTATAAGTTTGGTCCATGAATGATCATTTATTCGAATCGGGACAAAATTTAGCACTATGTTAAGCAATCGTAAGTGGACTTATGTAGAAGTCGCACCTATTTTGAGGTCGGTCAATAGCAATCTATGCCCATTTGTTTTGAGACATGATATAGAGATCATGCTCCAACAACATTTAGTGCAATAAGAAGGGGATGTGATGAAGAGGATTAGGGTAAAAAAGAATATACAAACCACATTTGAATTAAATTTTAATCAAACTATTATTAAAATCATTCATCCATTTTTTGTGGAGTTAAACTCAACACCATGGATCCAATAATGTTAATAAAGTTCATGATCCAAAACCTAACCCAAGATTAGCCAGAAAATAATCACAAAATAATATCATATTTAATATATACATCAAAAAGGTAAAAAAAAAGTTTAAAAATAGAAAATAATGAGAAATATATCAACTATGTTCAAATTAATCAAGAAGTGAAAAATAAGGCCATAGAAAAATCAGAAATGGATCCAAATATTTTTATAAAAATTTTGGTAATTTTTAAAAGTCAGAAACTATTTTTAAACTATTTAAAATTGCTAAAACAAACATAAAATAGATCAAAAATAGTAAAACTCAACATAAAATTCCATAAAATTTTCAGAAGGTCAAAAATATGCAAAATAATATTTATGAATTTTTACAGAATTAAAAAATGTCAGAAAGTATTTTTTTAAGTAATTAAAAGAAAGAAAATAATACAAAAAATATAAAAAATACAAAATGTTAAAATAAAAATGTGAAAAAATAGTCTTGAGATCGGAAATAATTCAAAGTATTTTTGTGAATTTTTTCATAATTTTTGGATAAAAAATAAAAGAGTTATGAATTTTTGAAAATTTAATCAATAAAAATATAAAATCAGAAAATAAAATAAAACCAAAAAGATGTGGACCATCAGATCATAGTCAAAACGCGTTAGTAAGCTAATCCAATGGACCAAACGCGTTGTGCTTGATATGGACCTTAGTGAAACACACATGTGATCAGAAAAAGGGCAACCAATGAAATTAAAACGTTTGACACGCTATCATTGGCTGAGACGAGACATGTCATCGTCTTCAACCTCCAGACACCCTGCAATGGGGATTTTGTGAGATCCTTCAAATGGAAAAATTAGGATCCCATGCTAGCATCATTGAACTCGTCTCTTCAAGACAATTCTAACACAACCATCGCACCAAATTTATATAAAGCATGGAGAGAGATATGAATAAAAAACCCAGAAAATAGCGAGCACATTCAATTTGAGATTTCTCTCTCAATTCTCAATGGATTTAAAAATTGTAAGCAGCATTAGAATCAGAAGAAGGAGTAGAATAAATTAGTGCTTGATTTGGATCCAAATGGTGGAGAATTCTACCTTTTCGAAGTTCAAGTAAGAAGCTCTAAAACTGGACTTCTGTAGCTTGAATTATGGCTCGTTTTGATTGGTTTAAGTGCTAGAGAGTTTGTATGATGCTCAAGGATGATGAATGCGCAAATAATTTTGGAAAAGGAAGCTTAAATATCAGAAACTGAATTAAAAAAAAGTGGGTTCGTGTGAGGTTTTGGCAGGGTGTTCTTGGCTCTCTAAGCATGGGAAAATGGATGGGGGATAACCCTCTATTTATAGGGAAGTGAATGGGAATGAAAATTTGAAGAAACAAGGAAGTTTGGAGGGAAATTGAGTGAAGGTCGAGCACGAGTGAAGTGTGACTTCATTTCCATCAAAACTCATCCAAACCTTGCGTTTTGGGGTGCTAATCACTTCTGGAAAGTTTGCTAATCAAGTTTAAATAAAAAACACGCATAAATCTTGTGTTTAGAAGTCACATTATGAATTTCAAAATTCTGACTTTGTGAAAAATTCAGTTTCAAGTTACCAAATTCAAATCCATGGCATTTCCAACTCAAGGGGTCTTAGGGCATAATTCTTGATGCTTTGGAAATATGAGGTTACAAGCTTTGCAATGGAAAAAGAATGGAATCAAATGGATGCTTGAGCTGAAAGTTACATGGAGTCAAAGTTGAAGAAAAAGAGTTGGCTTTCCATACTTAGAAATATTTCAAATTCTTCTTCAAAAATGACCTATAATCTTTTGTATCCAAACATGGCCTTCCACTTAGAATTTGTTCTTGACCAAAAAAGATGGAATGGAGTAGACCTATTGAATGACATTTTGAAATTTGAACCACTCAAAATCTCCAAAACTTGAGCAAGTTATGACTTGTTGAAGTTGGCCAAAAATCATGAAATGACCTATAATCTTTTGCATATTTAAGGAAACTTCCATCCATTTTCTCACTTTGCATATAAAAGAAGGCATAAAGTAAAAATCTTCAAGATAATCATTGAAAAAGAATGGACTCAAGGTGATAAAAATTGACCAAGTTATGACCATTTGAAGTCACATATGGAAAATTGTGGATTCATCTGATGATTTGTAATCTTTCTTCTTCACCAAGTTCCTTCCACATGAAAACTCCTTGGAACTTTTGAAGTGATTTATTGGTAACTCTTTGAAGAGAAAGATGTCTTTGGAATCACTCAAAAATACCAAATGGTGAGCAAGATATGCTCCTTTGAAGTTCAAAACCCTAACCTCTAGATCAAGAGAATGCTTTGAGGAACTTTGACAAGTTTGAACAAACTTCTTGTGCCAATATTCTTTCTTTGTGAATATAAGTTGTTGAGGATGATTATTAGGACTCATATCCACAAAAACCACTTCCATATCTTGAAATTTGAGAGAAATGTGCTCTTGTGACCAATAGGAACAAGACCTTGTCCAGTCATGACAACTTCTTCCCTTAACCCCTTGTAATTTTGAATCAATTTTGATAACTTTGAAATATGTTGAACCAAAATGAGCCTTGTCATGCCATTTCTTCCAAAACAACTTCAATGGTGAGGTTTGAATTTCTCAAGATTTATTGACTAGGGCATGGAAATAAACTCATGAACCCATAAAGCAACTTGCTAAACCTCATTGCCTTTACCTACATTATTAACAAGTAAGACAAACCAACATTTCATTTTATTAATTAGAAAGAAAATCAAAGCAAAATATTCATGATCACAAAAGAAAACAAGTCAAGGTGCTTTGGGATTCCTCAAAGAGCAAAGCTAAAGATAGGGAGAAGAACCAAAATCCCTAATGTGATCTTGTTGTGATTGAATCAACATGGTATGCTGAAGGGATCTTAGGGGCAAAAATTGGGGTACAACACTTTGCTTCTTCAGCCAAGGAAGTTTTTGGATTTGTTCATGGTGGGGTGTAAGGTCAAGCCACTGGCCTAATTTGGTAACAGTCAATGGTGTATGTTGTAACCCAAAATTTTCCCTCCCATTATTCAAGATAAATTATTTCAATAGGTTTCCCCATGCTCATAGGGTTCTCAATAGCTCAAGATTACTCAAGGATTGATCAGATAAACCCTCTTCCTAAGCAGTTGACCTACAACTAGGGTTTTTCTTCTCTCAAGGAAAATTGGACTACTAATGCCTCAAGTGGATTTAATGGTTTCTCATATGTCTCAAATAATCCTCATGCCAAATTTCAAGCCTTGCAGCACAAGTTTGCTCAGTCAATTAGTGAGATAATTGAAAATCAATTATATTGGGCAAAAAGTCAACTTTGACCAATTTACAATCAAACTTCAAGATTTTTGGTAAACATTAACATTTTGAAGTCACATTCATAATTTGATCAAGGGTTGATCATGATTCATCAAGAAAACTCAAAATTCATCAAAAGTTATAAGTTACTAATTAGGGTTTTCTTAAGGAGAAGTCAACTAAACTTTGACCAAGCATAACTTTCACATACTTCATCAGAAATTTCTCAACCAAAGCCCATCTTAAAAGGAAATTCAATTCTCTACAACTTTTTCTCTCATATCTCAAGGCAAAAAATGCTTCATTTGAGAGATGTGGGCCAAAACATTACAGGTCATTTTAAAAGTCAACAAAAAGACACTTTTCGTCAAAGCAATTTATATCAAGATAAAGGCTTCAAATGAAAAAAATGACCAACATGAAGATTGTAGGGAATATATTGAGCTTTCCAAAGAGTCAAGGATCACCTTCAGATGATAAAAATTGAGTGACATATGATTTGTGCAAGTTGGGTAATTTTGAGAAAATGCATGAAATCCAAATTAAGCAAAACGTTTGGGCTAATGGGTCTATCTTTTAAGGTCCAAACATGTTCCTGACCTCATAATAGACTCCTAAATCCATTCGTTTATTTTTGTGGTTTTTATTTCTTTTATTTTTGATTTTATTCAATTAAAAGCAAAATAAATCAAATAGAATACCAGGTGAATGAATCAAGGCATGCAAATCTATTTTTGAATCAAATCATAAGTCTAAAAAGTTGGTGACAACTTGCAAAAGACGTGTAAAGATTGATTGGTACACGATTAGCCTAAAAAAGAAAGATTTCATGCAAAACTTAAATCAAAGATTTGATCATAAAATATAAAAGATTGATTCCACTTTTGCTGACCTAAATCTTCCATTATAAATAGAGAACACATTCAGACCAAGGGACACCCGAAAATTGCCTCAAGAACACCTTCTCCAAAAATCTCAATTTTTGTCAAAACTAGAGCAAAATCAAAACCAAAGATCCAGCCACTTTCAGTCCAAGCCTTCCATTGAAAATTATTCTTGAGGTATCTAAGGATAAGAATAGGTCGAAAGTCATGGCCATTGATGCTTGAAACAAGCATACTCATTGTGATACGGTGGGAGAACTTGACTTGGGTGTTTTGCGTTTGATCGCAAATGTCACGGTTAGCAAGAGTCGCCACCGACTTTTCTTTTATCCAATAAGGAAAGGTGAAAAAACACAGGAAGGACCTTTAGAGATGTTTTCTTGAGTTCGGGGGGTAGATTATGAAAAGGGAAGGTATTAGCACCCTTTTCATCCATGGTTTTCCATGAGCTCTTAGTTACTTGCTAGATCACCTGCTTTTGTTTGAAATTGTGCTTAGTGTGGTTTTTTGAAAGTATTTTGTAAAGAGGCCTTTGTTTAGGCAATCTTTGTAATGATCCTCGTTCGTAAGAATGTATACAAAGATGTTGATATTTTGAAAATGTTTTCAAGTTTGGTAAGATATTTTGAAGTGTATGTGATTGTTTTAAAAATAGCAAGGATGTTTGTTTTGAAATGGAGCAAGTAATTAGGAGCATTCTACCTACTCAAAAGTCTTTCTTGTTCATTTTCTTTTCCTTTGACATTGTTGTCTTACAATTGATTTGGTAAGCAACCCTATCTTTGGATGTTAACGGGACGGGCGTGGGTCATCGTATAATCATGATTAGAAATATTGCAAGGTATCTTAGCATTCTCTTTTAGGGACTAAGATCATGTATAAGGCAACTTACATAGTGTCATCGAGGGACTATGATCTTGTATTCATTTATTTTTGCTAAGATACCTCACATGCGTAATATGGCCATTTTGTAAGGCAACCAAGTGGATTTTACCCTAGGGGTGCTAGTGTGCAAATGTGTTTGATTGCATACATTTTTAGTCTTGATTAGAGTTATCTACTTGCCAATTTCATGTCTTTCCATACACACCCTAATTACTAACAATATATGAAAGCAATAAAAAGTGCAGAAAATAGATATTCTACGTTATTACAAGCATTAGGGGATGGGGGTACATATTTACAAATGGGGATTACAAATAAAATTAAATCCTAAGTTACTAATACAACCCTATTGAATGAATAAGAATGTACAAGGAAATGTGAAATGAACTTGTTTTGTTTTTAGAAAAGAGATAAGTTTGGTTTAAGAAAATATTTTTGATCTTTTTCTTTTTAAGAAATAAAGTAAAACATGTAAAAAATGAAAAAATGTCTTTGGTGTTTTGATTAATGAAATAAGAAGTGATAGCAAAAATAGTGAGGAAAAAGAAAATAGAATCAGCGTATTGCTGACTAAAGGAGGTCAGAAGTTCTGACTCTGGCGTACTGCAAAACAAAGATCATATTAGTAAAAAATAGGTAAAGTTAGAAGTTCTGGGTCCGCTGGGAACAAAGAAGATTTCAGAAGTTCTGATACCACTGACAGAACTTGGTCTCCCTCTCCATGCTAGTCAGAACATCTGTAACTTATTCATTTCTCAACAGAACAGAAGATGCACATATAACAGTTATGGTTGGTTTTAATGTTTTCAGAAACAAGAAGTAGCAGAACGATAAATCAGAGGCAAGCATGAATTTTATAATTCTACTTTCCTTAAGAAGTTCTGAACTAATTTACTCCCTACTAAGGCATACAAATACGTGAAACCTCAAAATACGTACAACCTCAGAAACATGATGTCTACATTTTATTTTATTTTTGAACATGCAAATCTGATAATGCCTAAGTAATATGGTGAGAGTCAGCAGAAGCTTACTTGACAGCTGGAAAAGACTCTGCGACATGGAGTTTGGTCCTGAACTCTGGTGATGTTCTGAGCAGCTTCTTCACGTACTCAGCAGGCTGGAAGTTTTCAACTTTTGCAACAGCCAAGGAGTAATATTCTGACTTCTTTGAGATGGAGGTGGATGGAGAGTGTATTATAGTATGAACACAGAAGTTAGGATAGCTTCTAATATGTGAATCAGAAACTGTGTGGATGGTTTTAGTCAAGAAACACTTGAGAACAGATGGAGTTTGAATGCCAGAAATCAAAAGTTAACAGGTTTTGTATTTTGTGTTTACAACTTTGGACTCTTGGAATTTTAGTAGGGGGTTCAAGGCTTTTTCTTACTCAATTTTTTCGACCCCTTTACAGTTGCAAATGTAGTTCAATTTATAGGCAAGGATTTAGTAGCTTGGAGAAATCAAAAGTACAACCATCATATGCTAGGCGCTGACTTGTTCTTGAAGCAAGTTCAAACAAGTATGTTTCAAGGAACAAAGTAAGGTGGTTAGCAGCTTTTAGCCGTGCCTAAGCTGGATTTGTAAGCATGAATTAAGGAAAAGTACCCTCAGAAGCAAAAGCGAAGCATGGACCCAGCATAAACTTTGTACAAAATCTGCTTTTCAAAGATAACAATGGTACTTCTATGCCACACGTGGGGAAATCCTTTGGATAAAGACTCAAAAGTAGTTGTGAACATTAAATGATGATGAGATTTATCAAGCCATAAATCCTGCAATGTGAGATTTTGCATCATTGCTTGATTCTGGGTCAGAGGTTCAGCTTCAACATAATTTAGAGTACACATCCAACTTCTGATCTTTGTATCTCCTTGCTCCAGCATGTTCTGAAGGAACTCTCAGACTTTCCAGGCAACTTTTAGCATGCTTTGTAACCTTCTTTAAATTATCCTTTCAAACTCTGACTGAACCTTTATGAAAACTGGCCCAGAAGTTCTGACTCAACTCTGTCTTGAAAGTGTCCAGAATTTGCTGAGTGCTTTAGTTTCATGGACGTGTCTTTGAACATTTATAACTTGAAATTCTAGCATTTCCAGGGGAAGTTCTATTCTGCAATGTTTTAGATCTTATTGAAATCTATATTTTTTATGCCAGAAGTTCTTCCAGAATCAACTTGCATCATGGTGATAATCTGATCAGAAGTTCTGAGCTTGGCATATTTCTTAAACACTTGGAAAAATTCTAAGTATTTAGAATTTTGACTTTTGAATTTCTTGATGAAACAAACTTCATATTTCAACGTGTCTTGATGAAACATGATTCTTGAAGCTTGATTTTGATCCAAAAGTCAAAGTTTGACATTTCAGTATGTAAATGACCATTTTGCCCTTGTGAATGACTTTCTTGAAAAATTTGTAATTCAAGGCTTGGAATTGGATGGAAGCAAACCTGAGGGTCCAGGTTGATCCTTTGAGAAATGAGAGGGCAAATTTTGGGGTACAACAGTTTCCCCTGTTCAATCTACTTTAGCCTAAGGATGTAGATTGGCTGGTCTGCCTTTCGTGATTTGAAGGTAGAAGATGATTGAATACTAGAGTGCCCAGAAATTTGCACTCGATGATATTGTGGTTGATTGTGTAGGAAATAGGCTTAAAGATGCCATTCGGAGAAATGATGGATAGTTGTTGGAGATGGGCTTATAGATGCCATCCATAGGTGATTGTATCTGGACTGTATTTGAAAGCTGAATCTGAATGAGTATCAGAATGACATCTGTGTCTGGAGCATATCTGAACTGTATCTGAAAGCTGTCTTTGAATGAGTATCAGAATGGCATCCGTATCTGGTGCGTATCTGAACTGTATCTGAAAGCTGTCTTTGAATGAGTATTAGAATGGCATATGTATCTGGTGCGTATCTGAACTGTATCTGAAAGCTGTCTTTGAATGAGTATCAGAATAGCATCCGTATCTGGTGCATATCTAAATTGTATCTGAAAGCTGAATTTGAATGAGTATCAGAATGACATCCATGTTTGGAGCGTATCTGAAATGTATCTGAAAGCTGAGTCTGAGTGAGTATCAGAATGGCATTCGTATCTGGAGCGTATCTGAACTGTAACTGAAAGTTGTCTTTAAATGAGTATCAAAATGGCATCCGTATTTGGTGCGTATCTGAACTATATATGAAAGCTGTCTTTGAATGAGTATCAGAATGACATCCATATCTGGTGCATATCTGAATTGTATCTGAAAGTTGTCTTTGAATGAGTATCAGAATGGCATTCGTATCTGGCGCGTCTCTGAACTGTATCTGAAAGCTGTCTTTGAATGAGTATCAGAATGGCATCCGTGTCTGGAGCGTATCTGAACTGTATCAAAAGAAACTCTGAATATTGTTATTGGTAACTGTTTAACCTTATCCTGAAAAGGGTAAAATGTTAGCTAAAATGTAGAGTTATATTGTATGAAATGCATAGTATAATGCATTCGTGTTATCAATGTTTATGATATATGGATGCAATGTATGCGAATGTGAGCTAGTTTACTGCACTGCTATTAGATTGGGGAAAATAAATCCCTGACTGCTGCTGAGGATATGGAGTATAAGTCTTCATGTTGTGAAGTCTAAGTGTTGATGAATTTCTACTTAGAGAAATAAACTCCGTTGTAAGGGAAATGCCGTATACTGCTTGTAAAATTCCATTGGGAAATCCTGAGAAATTTGACGACTTCTACTGGGGGGTGATAACTGGGAGTTTTGTTCCGCTGGGGATTAAACGATGTACTGCGGGGATTTCTTATGGAATAGCCTAGAGGTATTTCCCTATCCATTCAACCCATCAGTAATTTCCTTTTTTCATTTTGTTTATTTGTAAACAGTAATTATATTCAAATGCATATGTTCAACAATGAATCATTGGACGTTTTTATAGAAAAAACACAAGCGTAAAGAAAAACAGATAGTTTTTTGCACTTTCAAAGAGATATTTTTGCATTGATTTTGAGTAAGATTTTTTTGCACAAGGAGACAAACACTCTAGTAAGAGAATGCTGTCGTAAAAAGAAAAATTTGATACAAAGAAAAGATATCTATGTGTAAAAATCCCATGGGGTTTCCATTCTGCTATAGCCTTCGTATCTTCGAGCATCTTGTCTATTTGTTGCCTTATCCGAGGCTGATTGAATTGATCAGAACCTCTGAATTTATTAGTTGAAACCAAAGGTTGTCCGTGAGGTGATCCAACAGGACATAGTCATACGCTTTAATTCCCTAACTTTTTCCTGGACCACCCTTTCGGGTTTTCAGTCCACCGGGAAACCCCTTTTTGCCCAAGTCGCCCTTTCGGGTTTTCAACTTGCTGGGTTTACAAGTTTTTGTTTTATCCCTAATTTTTGCCCGAATCTTTTTGGTTCGTCAGGATGCCCTTGTTTTGCCTAGGTATGTCAACCTAGCGGGTCTCTTATGCGTAGTATCTTTTGACTATGTCCGTGTTTGCAGGATGCGGCAGGTCGTCACCATCCATGGTGGTCAAGATCATTGCCCCACCAGAGAAAATGTTTTTGATTACAAATGGTCCTTCATAGGTAGGAGTCCACTTACCCCTAGGATCACCTTGTGGCAGTATGATACGTTTGATCACTAGATCCCCAACTTGATACACTTGGCGTCTGACCTTTTTGTTGAAAACCTTGATCATCCATTTTTGATACATTTGACCATGGCAAACAACAGTAAGTATCTTCTCATCAATCAAGTTCAGTTGATCAAGTCGAGTGTGGATCTAGTCGTCTTTGTTCAGCCCTGCATCCTTCATAATCCTTAGAGAGGGGATCTGGACCTCGATAGGCAAGACAACTTCCATGTCGTAAACCAGAGAATATGGTGTTGCCCCGGTTGATGTACGAGTCGTGGTACGATACCCGTGGAGAGTGAATAGTAGCATCTCATGCCAGTCTTTGTATGTGACGGTCATTTTCTGTATGATCTTTTTGATGTTCTTATTTGCAGCTTCAACAACACCATTCATCTTCAGCCGATAAGGGGAGGAATTGTGATGTTGAATCTTGAATTGCTCGCACAATGTGGTGATCATAGTGTTGTTGATATTTGTACCGTTTTTAGTGATGATCCTTTCCGGGATACCGTACCGGTAAATGATATTTTGCTTGATGAAATGGGCAATAACATATAGTCAATGGCCACTAAGATGAAGCAATGTCCATTAGAGGCTATCGGCTTGATTTCCCCAATCATATCAATCCCCCACATATCAAAGGGCCAAGGAGTCGTTAAGACATTTAGAGGAACCGGAGGTATGTGCACCTTGTTAACATAAATATGGCATTTATGGCAGGTTCGAGAGTGTTGATAGCAATCTGCTTCCATGGTGGACCAGTAATAGCCTGCCCGTAGGATTTTCTTTGCCATCGTATGCCCACGGGAATGGGTTCCAAAAGTGCCTTCATGTAATTCAGCCATGATCCTTTCAGCTTCAACCTTATCTACGCACCGAAGTAACACATAGTCATGATTGCGTTTATACAGGATGCCGTTACTAAGGAAGAACTTAGCAGAGAATCTCCTTAATAACTTTTTGTCATTGACTGAAGCTCCTTTTGGATATTCTTGGGTCTAGAGATACTTCTTGATTTCGTGAAACCAAGGCTGGTCCACTGCTTTTTCAGTATTAATCTCGTGACAGTGCGCTGGTTCATACATCCGTTCAATGGTGATCTGGGGAGCCTCGTTGTCCCAATTTAGTTTAAACATAGATGACATTGTGGCTAAAGCGTCTGCTAGCTGATTTTCTTCTCGCGGGAAATGCTAGAAGGTAATCTTCTCAAAATGTGGTAGCAATGTCAAAACATGTTCTTTGTAAGGGATACTGATTGGGTGTTTGGTGTCCCATTCGCCTTTGATCTGGATGATAACCAAAGCTGAGTCTCCGAATACATTCAAGGATTCGATCCCCAAGTCTATGGCAGCTTTGAGACCGAAGATGCATGCTTCGTATTCCGCCATGTTGTTTGTACAATTGAAGAAAAGTCTCGCAGTAAAGGGAGTATGACACCCTTCCAGAGATATGAGTACAACACCAATACCATTGCCGAGTGCATTGGATGCTCCATCAAAGAACAAGGTCCATCGGGATCCTTGTTCAGGTCCTTCATATGGCCTGAATTCTTCACAGTTGTCTAATGTCATGATGTCCTCATCCGGAAATTCGAATTTCATGGATTGGTAGTCTTCTAAAGCTTGGTGAGCGAGGTGGTCAGCTAGTACACTGCCCTTTATAGCTTTCTGGGTAGTACACTGTATGTCGTATTCTATCAGGATCATCTGCCATCTCGCTATTCTCCCAGAAAGAGCAGGCTTCTCGAAGATGTATTTTATCAGATCCATTTTAGATATCAACAAGGTAGTATAATTCAACATATATTGTCTTAGCCAGCGAGCAGCCCATGCCAGAGCGCAACAAGTTTTCTCGAGCAGTGAATATTTGGTTTCACAGTCGGTAAATTTTTTGCTCAGGTAGTAAATAGCATGCTCTTTTCGGCTAGACTCGTCATGCTGCCCCAACACACACCCTATTGAGTTTTCTAAAACAGTCAGATACATGATCAACGGTCTTCCCTCGAATGGTTTCATCAACACGGGAGGCTCTTGTAAGTATTCTTTGATTTTGTCAAAAGAAATTTGGCATTCATCATTCCATTTGACTACTTGATCTTTTTTCAATAGTTTGAAGATTGGCTCACAAGTAGCTGTCAGGTGAGAGATGAATATGGAAATGTAGTTCAAACGCCCCAAGAATCCTCTGACTTCCTTCTCAGTACGAGGAGCAGACATTTCTTGTATTGCTTTAACTTTAGCAGGATCAACTTCGATACCTTTGTTGCTGACGATAAAGCCTAGGAGTTTACCAGACCGTACCCCAAATGTGCATTTGTTAGGATTCAACCTCAGCTTGTACTTCTTCAGTCTCTCAAATAGTTTTTGTAAGTGATTAAGATGCTCTTCCTCTGTTTGAGACATGGCTATCATATAGTCCATGTAGACCTCTATTTCGTGATGTATCATGTCGTGAAATAAAGCTACCATGGCACACTGATAGGTTTCCCCTGCGTTCTTTAGTCCGAATGGCATCACCTTATAGCAGAAAGTGCCCCACTGCGTGACAAAAGTTGTTTTCTCCATGTCTTCAGGCACCATTTTGATTTGGTTGTAACCTGAGAATCCGTCCATGAAGGAAAACACTTTGTGTTGTGCCGTATTATCAATTAGGATATCAATGTGGGGAAGTGGAAAATCATCCTTAGGGATTGCCCTATTCAAATCTCTGTAGTCCACACACATTCGCACCTTGCCATCCTTTTTGGGCACGGGGACAACATTGGAAACCCATTGGGGATAAGAGGTGACAACCAAGAATGCAGCGTTGAATTGCTTCATGACTTCTCCTTTAATTTTTTCCTACATGTCAGGTCTCATGCGGAGAACCTTTTGCTTTACTGGCGGACAATCTTCTCTCGTAGGCAGACGATGTACCACAATGTCTGCATCAAGCCTCGACATGTCTTCATATGACCAGGCAAAGACTTCAACATAATCGTGTAATAACTGAATCAGATGCTCCTTGACTCTGGGTCCCAGATTGGCACCCACCTTGACCTCTTTTTTATCTTTTTCGGTACCTAGGTTGATTGTATCCACGGGTTCCTCGTGAGGCTGGATGGTTCTCTCTTCTTGTTATAGTAGTTTGGCAAATTCCCCCAATACTTTACAATCTTCCTCACCTTCGTCTTCGGCTTGGTAGATTAGATTCTCAGAGTCACAAAAGGCCATAGCAGTATCGTTACCCATGGGATCCTGAATGGATGTACACCTGCATTGTGAGTGTGGATGTGTGTAAGGGTATAGCTATCTTTGAAAGAAAGTAAAAATGTAGAAGAAAAACAATGAGCACAAAAGTTTGTATGCAAAAACTTCCATGATTTATTGATGTCATATGAAAAATGAGATAATAACCCTTACAAATGGACCGTTGTGCCTCGGGTAAGCCACAAGGTTTTAAGAGTGTGAATTGTTCTGAATATTACAGATCCAACAAAATGTAAAGACAAATTACTGAGGGATAAAAGTGATTGGGACGAAGTCTCTAGCTTCCCAATTGCTGAGCCCTCCATTGACAGTCGGGAAGATCCAATCCTCCAGGTTGCAGCCATCTTCACCATCTTCTACTGCGTTGACTTTACGATTGCTATTCTTCAAAGGTGGCCCTCCTGCACGGGCATGACGTACAGCCTTTTGAGCATTTGAAATGAAACCTAGGCCAAACTTGTCAGACTTATATGGGATATCTGGGAGCTATCCCCAGATAGTGCATCCACCTTCTTCTACCACTACTTTGGCATCCTTCAGCGACGACATCCAGAGTGGAGGCCTTGTAATCTCGGGAACAACCTTGGTTATTGCCACATCTTGAGGGACCTCTTCAAAGTGTTGAAATGGAGTTTCAATGAATTCACCATCTAATTCCACATATCTGAAGGAATTGAGATGGATGATCATGTATTCTTCCTCTCCATGAACGGTGATAATCTTCCCTTGAACTGGATAATTTAACATTTGGTGCAACGTAGAAGTAACAGCGCCAGCATTTTGGATCCATGGTCGGCCTAACAGGCAGGAGTATGAAGGGCGGATGTCCATCACATAAAGAGTTAAATTGAAGGTTTGAGTTCCAACCTTTATGGGAATGTCTACCTCCCCATGTACCATCATTTTTTATCCGTCAAAAGTACTTACTACTATGTTGCTTGGCTTTAAAGGCAACCCCTCACAGTCGAGTATATCGAGAGCCTTTTTGGGTAATACATTCAGTGATGAGCCAATGTCTACCAAAACATGAGCAGAGTTGTGCCCCTACACTCCACTGAGACATGTAATGCCTCATTATGTTTTCTTCCCCTCGGCGTCAGATCAACATCTGAAAAACGTAAACCATTGTCCGCAGTTAGGCTGGCTACGCAGTCTTGAAATTGATCGGCAGATGTCTCTTGAGGTACATGGGCGGTTTTTAAGAACTTCACCAAGGCTTTTGCATGTGCCTCAGAACATAGTAGTAATGCCAGCATGGAGATTTTAGAGGGAGTTTTCCCCAGTTGTTCAACTACATCATAGTCACTTCTCTTTATAATTTTTAGGATCTCCTCCATTTATTTCTTGGAGGTCTCAGGGATAGTCAATGACTGAGCCTTTTTCCAGACATGCTCAAACATAATACTTTTTCCTCGAGTCTTGGTTAACTCGGAAGCAGGAGTGTCAGTAGGAATGATTACAGGGGTTGTAACAGCTTTGTCAATTGGAGTATTTGCAGAGATGATTATGGGTGTGGGAGTAACCTTTGGAGCAGCCACATGGATGATTACGGGTCCAGAAACTTTTTTTGAGGGAGCAATTTCTGGAGAAAAGATCCTACCACTTCGGGTAATTTTGCTAGTTCCTGCAATATTACTGATGTCGGAGTTGACCTTCTCGGAGCTTGAATCTTCGGCGGCTGGCCAGTCCTGCTTGATACCATGGTAATAGACATCCCCTCCATAATTCCATGGCACGGTTTTGTATGACGCATATGGGACTGGTCCAGGCATTGTGATTATTAAAGGAGCTGCTTTCGGAACTGATGTAATTCTAACGGGTCTTTTGGTGGAGACCCTGGAAGAATTGGTGGAAATGGTAATGATAGAAACATCTTCAAAAGGAACAGGTGGAACATAAGTCTTCTCGAATAAAATTACTTTGTTATCTTTTAGGAACTGAACACCCACTTTCAACAAAGGACAGTTGGTTGGTAAGGATAAACCGAAATGGCAAACTTCATCACAGCCTGGGAACACACCGGCCTTCAACAAATTTATTTTAATAGTCAGAAGTGGGGTCATGAGTTCATCAATTGAAGTAACAAATAATCCTTCTTAAATGGCATTAGTATTGTGGCCATGTCTGGGCATAGAGGCAGAAATGAAATTTGGCTTTTCAGGTGCATCGAACTCAATTTCTTTTGCTTCAATGAGGTCTTGTATTTTGTTCTTTAGAGCCCAACAATTATTAGTATCGTGACCAGGGATTTCAGAGTGATATGCGCAACGGGCATTGGGATGGTAATGAGGAGATATTGTATTGGGGTTTTTCGGAGCTTCTTTCAAGGTCACCAAGTTGGATCTTAGTAGATGCGGTAATACTTGAGACAGGGTCATGTTGATTCTGGTGAACTTCCTGACTGGCCTTTCCATCCTTGATTGATTATTTCTTTGCTGATCAGATACCGGCTTAGGAATCATAACAGCCCCCACCATCGGTCGACGTTCGACCCTATCTTGGTTTCATTACGGATATACAGAAGCCACATCTTTCTTTCCGATGAAGGGCTTCCTTACAACTATAGAAGAAGATGTATCTTTCTGAATCTTTCCATTCTTTATACGGGCTTCTATCCTCTCTCCGGTCAATATTAGTTCAATAAAGCCTGCAGATGAACTTCCGATTAAATGGTTGAAGAAAGGACCAGACAAGGTGCCTAAGAACATGTCTACCAATTCTCTCTCAGATAGAGGGGGTTGAACTCTTCCAGCCAAATCTCTCTATTTTTGTGCATAGTCTTTGAAACCTTCATTGGAAACCATGGCCATACTCTGGAGTTGAGTACGGGTAGGCGCCAGATCAGCATTGTACTGATATTGTTTGTAGAAAGCTGCAACAAGATCTTCCCAATTGTGAACGTTGGCTCTTTCTAGTTGGTAAAACCAGTCAAGTTGAGTTCCAGACAGACTGTCTTGATAGAAATGTACCCATAAGTTTTTATCAACGGTATGGGGTTGGATTTTCCTCACATATGACCAGAGATGAATTTTAGGGCATGAAACTCTGTCATATTTGGAGAATATAGGTGCTTTGAATTTTGGAGGAATCACAATCCCCGATACCAAACCCAATTCCTCAAAGTCCAAGCTAGGCACCTTTTGGATTTCCATCGCACTCAGCCGCTCCTCGAGATGTTTATACTTGTCATCAGCTAGAGGGTATTGCTCTTCAGAGTAGTCCTTTTCTTCCTCTTCTGATTCTGATTCTGACGGGACAACTGTTTCTTTTCCTTTCCTATCTTGGTTGTCTCTTTCACCAGATGTTGCTGCAAAGTCCAAAGTCCTTCTTGTATGTCCATGAAATCTTCTTCCCATGTTTAAGACTCCGATTACCTTCTTGGTTTTATTTTTCCTCCCTTCAACCAGAAAAGTCTTCAATTCTTCTTGTCCCTTGGCTAGGGTCAAGAGCAACTGTTGAAACTGTGTATTCTGAGCTTGGAGGTCTTTCACTGTTTGCTCGAGATCCATCTTACTGAAATAAATATTAGAGAGACGAGGAGACTTGTTGCAAAAGACATGCTTATGTTATGATGAATGGTATATGCATATGCAATGTTTTCAAGGATTTCAAAGATTCAAATTTTTTTTAGACAAAAATGAAACACACGTTATATTAATAAGATAAAGTTTGAGTACATCAATGCCCCTTGGGCAAAATAATACAAAAACTCTAAGATAGAAAAGTAGTACGCATCCTATTTGGTGCAATGTAGGCATTAAGAGTCTGCTCCTCATGAAGTAGCCTAGTGATCTCTAAAACCTTCTTCTCGCTTACATAGAATTGGGCTTAGAAAGTATATCGCTCTCATTTGAGTTGTATCCAAATGTGGGACTTGATTGGACCTTTGGAAACCTCAATTTCTTTGCCAGAACCAAAACCCTAATTTTGACTGCGTTAGGAGGCAATTGGACTGTGCAACTCTTGAGAGATTGTAAAGCATGCTCTTTGCAAATCTTGAAGAATATGGGAGGGCAAATTTTGGGGTACAATAGTTTCCCCTGTTCAATCTTATTATACCTGAGGATGTAGATTGGCTGGCGTGCCTTTCGTAATCCGAAGGTGGAAGATGATTGAACACTAGAGTGCCCAGAAATTTGCACTCACATAGTAGAGTATCAACAGTGTGATGGCGGGAATGGGCTTACAGATGCCATTTAGAGACTGATGGATAGGAGGATGGGCTTATAGATGCCATCTGGAGATGTGACAGGACCTTGTCGGGAATGGGCTTATAGATGCCATTTGGAACTGTAATGGTAGTTGCGGAGATGGGCTTATAGATGCCATCTAGGTGTCGATCGCGTAAGAGATTCCTTAGCGAGAACTTACGTACCTGAGAAAGAAAATAATTACCTGGCCTGTTACAGGGGTTGATCTTCAAACTCTTCATGTGGATGTGCCCTTGCAGGATACAGGTATCGAATCCGAAAAATAGTAATCAACAGATACACCCTGGCAAGATACAGGAATCAGATCTTCGAACTCTTCAGACGTGCCCTGGCAGGATACAAGAATCGAGTCTGGAATTAGTCGTCAACAGATACACCCTGGCAAGATACAGGAATCAGATCTTCGAACTCTTCAGACGTACCCTGGCAAGATACAGGAATCGAGTCTGGAATTAGTCGTCAACAGATACACCCTGGCAAGATACAGGAATCAGATCTTTAAACTCTTCAGACGTGCCCTGGCAAGATACAGGAATCAAGTCTGGAATATAGTCGTCAACAGATACACCCTGGCAAGATACAGGAATCAGATCTTCAAACTCTTCAGACGTGCCCTGGCAAGATACAGGAATCGAGTCCGGAATTAGTCGTCAACAGATACACCCTGGAAAGATACAGGAATTGGATCTTCAAACTCTTCAGACATGCCCTGGAAAGATACAGGAATCGAGTCTGGAATTAGTCGTCAGCAGATACACCCTGGTAAGATACAGGAATCAGATCTTCAAACTCTTCAGACGTGCCCTGGCAGGATACAGGAATCGAGTATGGAATTAGTCGTCAACAGATACACCCTGGCAAGGTACAGGAATCAGATCTTCAAACTCTTCAGACATGCCCTGGCAGGATACAGGAATCGAGTATGGAATTAGTCGTCAGCAGATACACCCTGGCAAGATACAGGAATCGGATCTTCAAACTCTTCAGACGTGCCCTGGCAGGATATAGGAATCGAGTCTGGAATTAGTCGTCAGCAGATACACCCTGGCAAGATACAGGAATCAGATCTTCAAACTCTTCAGACGTGCCCTGGCAGGATACAGGAATCGAGTCTGGAATTAGTCGTCAACAGATACACCCTGGCAAGATACAAGAATCGGATCTTCAAACTCTTCAGACGTGCCCTGGAAGGATACAGGAATCGAGTCTGGAATTAGTCGTCAACAGATACACCCTGGCAAGATATAGGAATCAGATCTGGAATCATGACAGTTGATAGTAATCATCTTTGTACTGACCTTTGTCCTGAAAAGACAAAACGTTAGTTGTATGCAATGTCATTATGTATGACATGCGGGATGTTCTCAAAATAAATGAGATTGTATGTTCGTGATGCGTATGTGCATGCTATAATGTGTGAAGATATGATGTTCATGAATGTATTTTAGTCTAGGAAAGTAAATCCTTGACGGGTGCCGGGAAGTTAAATTCTGGGCTGATGTTGAAGAGTAGCGCTTCGTTTCCGCTGGGGATGATGGTTGCAAGAATATCGGTAGGAGAAGATGACTCCGTTGGGGAATAAACTTGGCGAAGAGATTACTCTGCGGGGAATGCTCTGTGGGAAGAGCTACTTTGCTGAGGTTGATGATAACTCCGCTGGGGGTACCATTGTTGAGTTATGTTGGAAGATTTGATGAACTCCGCTGGGGATAGGAAGAACTTCGTCGAGGACGATCTTTCCGTGGCAATTGGATGAGGATAACCCAGTTATATCCTGGTGGGGAAATAACCTTCGAATAAAAAAGCCGGGGGAGAGCGTTCGTACTATGTGGGTGACAAGCTTCCAGAATCTACTGGGGATAAGCTTCAAGACCTGCTGGGGATATGGATTCCACTTTCCTGGGGAGACTTTTGAGATTGGACTCTCTTGGGGAAATTTTTCAGATTGGACTGGGGAATGGCTCCACTGGATGTTCGGTATACCGCTGGGGAACAATCTTAGATCAAGATTGCCGGGGATGCTTGTTTAGGAACATATGTATACTCTGCTGGGGAATATTGAGGTCCTCGGGGGATAATCCAACTTTTCCAGGACTGATGGTAGACCAACTCTGCTCGGGGGAGAGTATTGCTGACTTGTTGGAGATACGGTGCCTTGTTAGGGTTGATCGGAGACCAACTGCTGGGGGAGAATTGTAGAATATTGTCTTACTCGGCGGGGAGTGAAGGTATCTTGGTCATACTCTTCAACTGAATCTACCTTGTACCTGGAGGACAAAGCAGCTTGCACAACTCGGATAATGTTATTGCCCCAGTTTCTGTGGGAGAAGGTACCTGTGGAGGTGTTTGAGGACTGCCGATTTGACAAATCTTCTCCTGGTAGGCAAGTGACGAGATAACGGGACATAGTCGTACGCTGTGATCCCTAACTTTTGCCTGGACCGCCCTTTCGGGTTTTCAGTCCACCGGGATACCCATTTTTGCCCAAGCCGCCTTTTCAGGTTTTCGACTTGCCGGGTGTACAGATTTTTTTCCATTTCATCCCTTATTTTTGCCTGAACCCTTTTGGTTCGTCGGGAAGCCCTTATTTTTTCCTAGGTGTGTCAACCTAGCGGGTCTTTGATTGTGCGTAGTATTTTTCGACTATGTCCACGCTCTCAGAATGTAGGGAGTTGTCACTGTCTGTAGTGCAGTGTTATCATACCACCAGAAGATCTTCGTTTGATCGTCCAATGCCCCCAAGTGATTCAGGCGGAGATTTGCCCCAGGCTGGTTGGCCTTTTGAGAGATTCTCCGAATCTTGACTTAACTGCCCCAGATGATGGACAGTGATCATGCCATGCCCCTTGATTGGAGGTGCTTTTGTTCATTAGACATTTGTCGTGCGAACATCTATGCTGTTCAAACAAATAGTCATATGCAAGCAATGTTATATTAAAAATGCAAAGCTTATGTCTGTTTCGAAGTTTTTTGAAAATGCATTTTTTCATAAAAACAAGTGAATTTTTTGTAAACTGTGATGTCAACTCGTTATTTTACCGCAAGCCTTAAGGAGTCAGGATACCTTTCGTAACAGTATGCTTTCGAACTAACCCATGCTTCAGCTAGGACTTTTGAGGGTTATAATGTGGCCTGGTTCACGGTTTGAGAAACAAAGGATAAAGGCTCAAAATTTATTTGTACCCACCCGTTCTTCGTGACGTTCTTCAATCCTAAACTCAGCTGATCGTGCATTAGACTTTGTTTGAGTCTTTGTCCTGATATTATGGTGATGGTTCGGATATTGACAATTTATTTTGAGTAGGCAGTCATTTCCTTTTTTGTTGAGGGTTTGTATGACCTCTTTCTCTTTCTTGACTTTGTTATCCCTATTTTTTTTTGCCTGAACTGTTCTTTTGTGATTATAGTAAGTGGGATGCCCCAGTTTTGTAAGTCCCCTTCATAGGTTTTGACTCGTTGGGCTTTTATTTTGAGAGATAATGACTGCCTATCTTTATGATTATTCAGAACCATCATCGTCTTTTGTTTTGTAAGGACTTCTTTGGTGCCGTTCATTGTGCACCTGGATCAGACTGAGAGAACTACCCTGCCCCAGGTTATGATTAAGGGTTTTAATTTTCGAAAAGAAAAAACTCCTACTTCTTTGGCTCAAAGGGGTTGACGAGGGATTATCTTCCTTATAACTCCAGTGTTTAGGATTTGAAACAATGCATGTACCTCATCAGCGGGGTCTGTTCAAAAGCATACTGTAAATCGTGGTATCGTTTTCGTCATCCTCCCTCAAGAGGCTTAGAATTATTAATTGAGAATTGATCATCACCAAAAAATATGAAAACAATTTGCATATAGTGAATACGAAATAATTACTTCAAAACAGACATGTGCAATGCATTAATGAAATAACAACGTTTGATATGAATAAAATGTTTGAACAATCAAAAGAAAATTACAACTTGAAAAGATCCTAATGAACAAAAAGTCTTCTCGTCTCAGGACTTGTCACTTCAAATGGTGAATCCTGCAGGGATGGTAGAAGAACTCAGCTTGACCCCCTTGGGTGAAATCCACTACTCCTTCATTAATCAGGTCCTGGACTTTGTTCTTCAGAGCCCAGCAGTCAGCAGTGTCATGTCCAGGACTATCAGAGTGGTATGCACATCTTCTATCGGGATGATAGTTAGGAGCAGAGATGTTGGAGTTCCGGGGAGGAGCCCTTAGTGTAATCAGATTCAACCTCAACAGGTGTTGTAGAGCTTGAAACAACGACACGTTAAGCTGGGTGAATTGCCTCTTGGACCTGCTTGGCTTACTCTGATCAACCTGTTGCTCTGGGCGAGGTTGATGCTGGGCTTGTGAAGTGGTAGCAATTTGGAGAGGTCTATTCTTCACCATACCAGACTCTTGTCCTCTTGGAAGTTGACCAATGACCTGGTCCCTGACTTGGACTGGTTGCTTCATGTCGTGTCTCTCCTGGTGGAGCTGGTTGACCATGGTTCTCAACTCCTCTTGCTCCCGAGCCAAGCCTTGGATAAGAGCCATTTTCCCTAGCATCTGGGTTCTCATAGTATCTACCTCAGCTTGCAGACGTTTCAGCCGTTCATCCTTGTCATCTTCGGGACTTTTCTTGGCCAAATTCCCCATAAGGAGTGTCCTTAACTCTTCCTGCCCCTTGGATAGTGTTGTACCCCAAAATTTTCCCTCCCATTTCCTCAACATTTTCTCATCACAAGACCCTTGAAGATCAAGATCCAGTTAGGGTTTCCTCTGCTCAAGACTTCTCCTTGCACTGTTGACCCAAATTAGGGTTTGTGATTGCACAAAGATATTTTGACCTAAAATTCCTAGGATGACTTTCATGCTTCATGTTGGACTCCCAAGTTTATCCATACCAAGTTTCAAGTCTTGATTCCAAATTTTGCCCAGTCAATTGGACAGTTGACCTAGAAATCAACTATATTGGGGAAAAAGTCAACTGTGGCCAATTGATAGTCAAATCTCATGAAAATTGACCCACATCAACATTATGAACTCACATGGACCATTTGATCAAGTTTGGATCACAATTCCACAAGAAATTTGATCAGATCATCAAAAGGGCAAAATGGTCATTTTTAGGGTTTTGACTGCACAAAGGCAATTTTTGACTGTTTGACCTAGACAATGGCAAACCAAGCTCACATATGGACTCAAGGACCCCATGGAATTGTCTTGACATGCTCAACAAGTTCAAAAAGATCCCAAATACACAAGATTGACAGTTGAATTTCCCAGTCAATTGATCAATTTTGACTGTATACTGAAAAGTCAAACTTTGACTTTTTGGTCAAAATCAAGTGTCAAGGTTCATTTTTCATTAAAACATGCCAAATCATGAAACTTGTCCATCAAGAAATCAAGAAATGCAAATTAGGGTTTGAAATGGAGATTTTTCATAACTTAGAATTTTTCTAAGTTATGAAAAACCCTAATTTTTTCCTAACTTTGCCCCACTTTCTCACCAAGATTCATTTGGATTCAAGCAAAAGTCAAAACATGAAAGTTGTAGCCTATTGCATAATATACAACTTTGATTCACAAAGTTTTCCCAAAAGAAGCTTGTATCTCAAGTTACAATTTTTGGAACAAGGGTACCAAACCATTCTTAACTTAGTGAAAATTTGACCTATTTTAGGCAAGTTTTTTACCTAACTTCAAGACCATTTTCCATACACTTCCACTTGGAATTTAAATTTGCACTTCAAAGATGGATTGTATTACACATTCCAAGCTTTCCAAAATGTCTAAGAACTCATCAAACAACCTCATGGTTAGAGAGAATCGAATTTTGCAATATGGGAAAAACTCACTTTTGAATTGGCCAAGTTACATGTTCATAACACTATGCATTTCAATCTCAGCTTGCACAACTTGATTACAGGTCTTTTATCTCAATTACACTCATAAATTTAATGCCAATCCTTTGTGCCAAGACCATGTTCTATGTGTTCAAGCATTGCCTAAAGGTTTAATCCCAAATTGGAAAAAGCATTATATCCATTTTTGCAAAAGTTACACTTTATGTCAATTGGTAAATCAAGAAGGTACAAAGGAAATCTAATTGGTACAAGTTTATGGGTTAATCACACTGATCAAGGGGAAGTTTAGCAGCATAGTATGGGGGCCTGTACAGGCTAGAAACACAACTTGACCATTGCTAGCTTAAAGTGTAAGAAACATTGCATATGACATACCAACTCTCATATCAGTTAACCAAGGCTTAGAGAAAGTTATCAAACATATTCCAAACATTCATCCTAAGCTGAAGCACGACCCTAAGATCCTCAATACCTCCCCATTCCCAGAATCACCTTCAAACTGCTCAAAACAGGGCATCCCTGCAGTTTGAGTTCCATAGCTCAAACCTTCCATGCTTTCTGGCTAAAAACTTGTCAAACACCTTCCCTAACATCCCTTGAAGCTAACCAAAACCTAAGACACGACCTGTAACACTCCCAAGCAAGATCACCATTTTCATTTTCTTGTTTTGCAGCTGAAGTTCTCTAGCACGATTCAAAAGGTTTCAAGACAAAGTAAAGCTTGGAATAGCATCCCTGAACATCAAGGAAGCTATACCAATCATCACATTACATTGAAGACACCTCAATCATCAGATACAACTTCAACTGAACAGGTAAGTTCATGAACACGAATCTCTCTACATAGGCATTGTTAGCTTTAGGTTTGTGAAGGAAACATGCCACAATCATAGCCCTGAACATGCCCATATGATTAGATTTCATTTATATTATGTATGCTTAGAGAATTTTGAGTCTGAACATTGATGAAAAACTAGGTCAGGAATTGGGGGAGAAGAAATTCTCCCTCATCTTAGAGAGTTAAGTCAAGTTCTTTATATCCCTGGATTCGTCTTCTCATGCTCTACATTTTTCATGTTGAAAGTTTTGTTTGAAAGTCCAGGAATTGGGAGATAGAAAACGCGTGTTTGCTTGAACAAAAGTGTTCTGAGGTTGAAGATGACAGCCTTCTGGGCTGGGCCTGTTTGACATTTCTTTTTGCACCCTTTTATTACTTTTACACCCCCTGAGCCCATTTTGCTTATTTTTATGACTTTTTGACTTTTTCTTTTTTGGTTTGACTTATTTATTTTTTCTTATGATATTAAAAAAATGAAAAATATTTTTCTCACCATTTTCCTATTTATTTGGTATTTATTTGTTTAGATTAGTTTTTGTATAGAAATAAATATATAAACATTTTTTATTAAAGAATGCTAAAAATATACAAACACATTTTTATTTTCATTTTTATTTTGTTTTATCTTCTGAAAATATTTTATATAAAAAAAATATACTTTTTTTTTAAATATTAAATATTATTATTATGTATATATAATATATATTTAGTAAATAATGCAAATATTTATATAGATATATTTAGGTTAAAATACAAAATATACACATTTTTATGTTTTATTAATATTTAATATAAAAAAATACCTTTTTAACAAATATACTTCATTTTATTTATTTTTGTATATAATAAATAAATGTTATACATATTAAATAATTAATACATTTTATTTAATAAAATTAGGGTTTTGCCCTAAACATAAAAAACTCCAAAAAAATAATACTTTTATTTTTGTTTATTTTGACATATAAAAATACTTTTTTCATACATATAAAAAACATTTTTTGCATCTTGCATATTTATTCTTATTTTATTTAATTTGTGCAATTAAATATCTTGTAAATAATTCAATATTGATGTAATAGTTTAGGTTTAAATTCCTTGTCAAAATCCCCATTTGAACATTTGTACCCCCCTTCCCATATATGGTGTTGTAATAGCTTAGTAAATTTATTTTTCGCACTTTATCGCTTTCTAATTATACCATGTTAGAATTAGGGTTTGTATGCGAATTAAAAACGACAAAAATAGTTTGACCTAATTTCAAGATAAACAAGCATGAAAATGGACAACACTTATCACACTTGCACCCCTAGGGTATTCCACTTGTTGCCTTCAATAAATGGGCCATATTGCATGTTAGGTCTCTTTGGGCAAACAAAACAATCAAACGATCATAGTCCCTCGATGACGCTTTCAAAAGGTTGCCTAAACAAATGATCAAGTCCCTTAAGAAAAATTGCCCAAAGATACTTGGCACCATTGCAATTATGGTCTAAACGATGACCCGCGCCCGTCCCTTTCACATCCTAATATGAGATTGTCCACCAAATACAATGGTGGAACAAACTTGTCAAAAGGGTTAAAACATAGCAATAAACTTTGAGAAATTTAGGAGTAGATAACCTCTTAGTTACTTGAATCAAACTTGCAAAAACAAAAACACTTGCCTATTTTATAAAACCACACCTCACAACACTTTCAAAACAAACTTTCAAAAACAAATGAAAACCTTTTCAAAAGACATACATCTTTGTATACATCCCAACATGGATCATTACAAAGGTTGCCACCACATTAGCTTCTTTTCAAAACATTTTCAAACCCACACACACAAAGCACCATTTCAAACAATTGAAAATTAAGGCAAGTTGATCTAAGCAAGTAACTAAGAGCCCATGGATAACCATGGATAGAAAGGGTGCTAATACCTTCCCTTTCTATAATCTACTCCCCGAACCCAAGAAAACATCTCAAAAGGTTTTTTGCTGTGCTTTTTAAACCTTTCCTTAGGATAAAATAAAAAGTCGGTGGCGACTCTTGCTCAACCGAAACATTTGCGAAAACAAACGCAAAACCATAGTCAGTTCTCCCACCGTATCACAGAACTGACGACTCTGCTGGGGAAAAATTTAAAAGTGGAGTAACCTTAGGGCTTAGATTACCTTTGTTTTCAATTGTTTGCCTTGTTTGCTTTTATATTTGTGTGTTTTGCATCGGAGTTTCATAGATCCTAACCCGGATCTGGGGAATACCCTTTTTAGGTAGCATAATCTGTGAGGGACCTGTCCGACGTAGACCGACATGGGTGAAGCAGTGGCTACGTTGGTCTGGCACCTTGGTCTGTACCTATATCCCTTGTGTTACAATAAGGAGAATATAGGTCTTCTAAGGAGTCATTAAACACCAACCGACCTTAGAACCCTAAATTAACCAAACTTGGCCATTAGAACAATAGCAGTATGCTACACTCATTGAGGCTAAACTCTCGCGATGGTTCTGGCTGCAAGAAAAGATTGCGATGCTGGAGTTATGACCGATTGAGGGTAGTCAATGATTTGAGATCCTCTAGAACCTGGTTACTTTTGATAGGACAGGTTTTAACCAACGAAACCAAAAGAGGGTAATACCTAAACTTCATGTTGGCCTGAAACCTAAGGGTTGTCTTGTGTGACTTGTGTGCCTTATCATGCTTGCCAATGTGAATACTTGTGGTGTGCTTCATCATAGCATCATGCCATCATACCATTGCATGCATCCTGTATAAAGGACTAACCCATTTCAAAGACAAAAAAGTTTCATCTTTGCTCTGTTTTGTAGGACATCATGATGCCCGTGCGTATGAATACTATCCGGCTCAACTTTGTTCAACCACCAACTTTGCTCAAGGATTTGGTTGGTAGGATTCCAAACACTTCTTCCTTCATCAACAGGCATGGTTCTCTCTTTGGCTTGATCACTGCAAAATGGGACTAACAACTGATAAGTGTTCTGACCCAGTTTTATGACCCCCTGTATCATTGTTTCACCTTTCAAGACTTCCAGCTGGTTCCTACCCTGGAAGAATTCTATTATTTGCTTGGGATCCCTGTCTTGGAGCAAACTCCATTCATTGGTTTGGAAAAGACTCCTAGGCCTGAAGAGGTTGCTGCAGTTCTCCCCTTGACCAAAGAAGAGGTATTGGCTAACTGGGAAACTAGAAGTGGAGTTAAGGGCTTTTTGGTCAAATTTCTGGTTGGCAAAGCTAATGATTTCTGGAATGACTTGGACTTCAAGGCGTACGAAGATATTCTGGCTCTTTTGATCTATGGTCTGGTATTGTTTCCCAATCCTGACACCTTTATCAGTATCCATGCCATAGGGATCTTCATGTCTCGGAATCCTGTACCCACTCTTTTGGGTGATATCCTGCAACAACTCTATGCTCGTACTGCCCGAAAACGGGGAACTCCATGGTGTTGTGCTCCTTTGCTAGTGAGGTGGTTTATTTCGCACCTTCCTAAGTTCGTGCTGAAGAATGAAGAAGGAAAGGGTTGGGCTCATAGGCTAATGTCTCTCACTGATAATGACATCACTTGGACTCTCAGAGGTTTGGATGAGGTAGCTGTCATTGATCGTTGCGGAGAATACCCTAATGTTCCGTTGATTGGTATCCAAGGAGGAATCTCTTATAATCCATGCTTAGCTCTCCGCCAGTTTGGAAGAGCCAGAAGAGTTGGGCCTCATGAAATGTTGGTTCCTCACTTCCATTTTGAGTTTCAGGCAGACAGTGACAAACTACGCCATGGATTCATTAAAGCTTGGGACATAATTCACAAAGCTGACCCACATGAGTTGGGACCAAAGACTTTTCTACCAATGGAACCCTATTGCAAATGGGTCCGCATCCGTGCTCAGAAGTTAGGTATGCCGTACGAAGCTGTCCGACCTATCATTCTTGAATCTCCTGATGAAGATGGGGTTCCTCCAACTGTCCTCCCTCCTCAGATACCCATTGATTTTGATACAATGAAGAGATCTTGGGCGCAACTAAAGGAAGAACGAAATTTTTATCGGGAAAAGTTCAACGAACAGGAACGAAAGATCCAGAGGCTGACTAAGCAATTGGAGGAAGAGCGGGTCCTGAACAACTACATCCACACTGAGAAGAGGAGGCCATGGGAGACCTGATGGGCTTTGGATATTTCCTTCTGCAGTTTTTATTTCCTTTTCAGTATTTTTCATTCCTGTAATGCCTAAGGGCAAGTTGTTGAACAATTTAAAATTTGAATCTAATGAAGTGTGTTTCCCTTTTGTCTACAAAGTTGAATCTTGTTTGTCTTTGAAAACATAAAACATACGCATCTCATTGCACCATATGCATAGCAGGTACCCCTTTTTCACATGTTGCTTAATCTTCTTCGCTGTTTATTTGAACAGTCATCATGAATCCAGATTCATCCAGCGAGCAAGCAATCAAGGCCCTTCAGGCCCAAAGTGCCCAGTTTCAAGAAATGGTCCTGAGCCTGGCCCAAGGTCAGCAAGAGTTGAAGACTCTACTCCTGAAGAAGAAGAAGAAAAAGAGGGCTGCGTTATTCAACACCGGACGCAGGTTTGGGAACACACTCCATAATGAAGCTGATCCAACTACTTCTTCTGCTGAGAAAGACAGTCCCCAAGGGGGAGGAGCTCCTAGTCCTGCAGTCTCCGACAACGAGACGGACTACAATGACGAACAATACCCACCTGCTGCTGACAGATACAAGCAATTAGAGGACCGCTTGAGCGCCATGGAGATTCAGAATGTACCGGGGCTGGATTTCGGAGATTTGGGGTTATCTTCTGGGGTAGTAATCCCACACAAGTTTAAGGCGCCTGCCTTTTCCAAATATGACGGAGCTTCTTGTCCAAAGTTGCATCTAAGGTCATACGTAAGGAAGATCCAACCTTACACGGCAGATAAGAACCTTTGGATTCACTTTTTCCAAGATAGCCTTTCGGGGTCACAGCTTGAGTGGTTCTACCAACTAGATAGAACTAGCATCCGACACTGGGAAGATTTGGCAACCGCATTCTACAGACAATATCAATACAATTATGATCTCGCTCCTACGCGTACCCAACTTCAGGGTATGTCTCTAGAAACGGGCGAAGGGTTCAAAGAATATGCACAAAAATGGAGAGATTTGGCTGGCAGGGTGCAGCCTCCATTGACTGATCGTGAGCTGGTTGATATGTTCCTAGGGACTTTGTCTGGTCCATTTTTCAATCATTTGGTTGGTAACTCCTCCGCGGGGTTTACGGATTTGATTCTGACAGGAGAAAGAATTGAAGCTGGCATCAGGTCAGGAAAGATACAAAAAGCTGCCTCCCCAAGTACTGAGAAGAGGCCTTTCAAGAAAGAAGCAAGCGCCGTCTATGGTCCTAGAAGACAAGTCAAGCCAGAAAATCTCCAAGCCGTCAATGCCTTGGTCATTTCAAAGCCTGTTGCTGCTCCTCAGCAGTACAATCAACAAAGAGGTGAAAGGCCCAAGAGGCAGTATACTAGGCTGAGTATGACCTTGTCACAAACTTACCGCAACTATTATCAACCAACTTGGTGACCATCAAAGAAGTGCCGAAGGTTGTGAATACTGCATCCCCTATGTACAACCCAAATGCCCGTTGTGCTTATCATTCCGATAGCCCGGGGCATACTACTGATGATTGCTGGGCCTTGAGAAACAAGGTGCAAGACCTTATCGACGCGAAGGAAATTCAGTTTGAGGCGCCTGAGAGGCCAAATGTTGTAACTGCTCCTATACCCCAGCATAGAGTAAATGCCATTGAGGAAGATTTATATGCTGTTTCGGTGAATGATGTTGCTACCCCTCTATTGACTGTTAAGAGGAACTTACTACTAGCCGGTTTATTTCCGGGTTGTAGCAAGGGTTGCCTCCTGTGTGATATTATCCCTACCGGTTGTCCGCTGCTGAAATCAGGCATCCAAAGCCTGATAGATAGCAAAGAAATTCTGTTCAAGAAAACTGCTGTTCCGTTTGTTTCTGCTGAAGAAATATCTGTTGTCACAATTTACAATCCTACCAAAGCTCCCCCGAGGAAGCCAGTCCAAATTATGTCTGTTGCCCCCATTACTATTACTGTTCCGGGGCCTCTCCCCTGTGAGTCTGATAAAGCGGTCCCATGGCATTATGGGGCCGACGTGTATGTGCTTGGGGTGAAGCAGGAGTTCAACACCAATACCAGTATCAGTAACATCACTGGTCCCACCAAGATTACCCGCAGTGGCAGGCTCTTCTCGCCTGATATTGCACCGCCAGTTATCCGAAAACCTCTTACCATCACACCCGCAAGTGTGCATGTTCCAATTCAAGTTCCTGTGTCTACTACTGCCGCCGAGTCCTCTGATACTCGGGGCAAAGAAGTTGCTACCGATTTGCCTGCCAGGACGGAGGCACCAAAAAAGACTGATGTCGAAGCCTCCCAACAAGAGATGGAGGAAATCCTTAAGATCATTAAAAAGAGTGACTTCAATGTCGTTGAACAGTTGGGGCATACCCCCTCCAAAATCTCTATGCTATCATTGCTTCTATGCTCAGAGGCCCATGCAAAAGCCCTGATTTCATTTCTGAAAACGGCCCATGTGCCGCAAGAGACCTCTGCAGATCAATTCACTGACTGTGTGGCTAATTTGACAGTTGACAATGGTTTGGGGTTCTCGGATGCTGACCTCACCACCAAAGGGAAAAATCACAATGATGCCCTGCATGTTTCCATAGAATGCAGGGGCACTACTCTCGCACACGTGTTAGTGGATACCGGTTCTTCCCTGAATGTTTTGCCCAAGAAGGCATTGGATCGCTTGGATTGTGAGGGTCTGGAGCTGAAACCTAGTAACATCATTGTTAGAGCCTTCGACGGTTCTAAGAGGATGGTGCACGGTGAGGTAGACATTCCTATTCGTGTGGGTTCCCAAGTTTTCGACTCAACGTTCTATGTAATGGATATTCGTCCATCTTACTCCTGCTTGTTGGGTCGACCCTGGATTCACAAGGCTGAGGCAGTAACATCCACTCTTCACCAAAAGCTCAAATACCCTGTCAAAGGGAAGATTGTTACTGTGCAGGGTGAGGAGGAATACATGGTTAGTCACTTGAATTCATTCCGGTATATCGAGATGGACGGGGAGTTTATTGAAACCCCCTTTCAGCATTTTGAGGAGGTTCCTCCAACGTTGGCATCAGCTGAAACAGTGGTTAAAGAAGACTTTCCGTTGAAGATGGTGTCCTTGAAGGATGCCCGGGCTGTAATCGAGAAAGGCAAATGTGCAAACTGGGGTCAGCTTCCCGACTTCACTCAAAAGAACGACAAGTTTGGGCTGGGCTTTACTGCAGAGGCTCAGAGGGCTGTGCGCAAGGAAAAGATCAGAAAGGCTCCGGTGTTTATCACCAGTCCTAGGGTGAATGCTATCGAGGAGGACGTAGAGGAAACAGAGTTTGACAGTTGGATCTATCCAACCACCAGCAACGGACCAAGCAACTGGACGACAAAGGATTTTACACCTATCACATTTGTCACGCAGTAATTAATTCTTTTGATTTTCAATTTGTAACAAACAAATATGTCGAAACTTTTATTGGCTCGGTGTCCTACCCGGGGCATCGTAGCTCCATTTGTGAGGGCTTTTTGTATGACATTTCCATATATCATCAATCAAAACATTGGACGTTTGTTGCATTTCAAATCTTGTGATCTTTTTCTTTCTGTGTTATATATTGCAAAACAGCTATATTTACACACACTCACTTATACAGGTTTCAATCCACTCTGGATCCCACTGGTAACAGCTCTGCTACCACCAATTATGACTTCGAGAATCCGATCAACTTGGCCGAGGACGAAGGTGAAGATGATTGCGAAGTGCCTGGTGAACTTGCAAGACTGCTACTTCAAGAAGAGAGGGCCATTCAGCCGCACGAAGAGCCGGTGGAAACAATTAACTTGGGTACTGAGACAGATAGGAAAGAGGTCAAGATTGGTGCCAATCTAGAGCTCAGCGTGAAGCAACGATTGATCCAGATGCTACATGATTACATGGAGATATTTGCTTGGTCCTAAGAAGACATGCCTGGTCTGGATGCCGACATTGTAGTTCATCACCTGCCAACCAAGGAAGACTGCTCCCCGGTAAAGCAAAAGGTCCGCCGCATGCGTCCAGAGATGTCCGCAAAGATCAAGGCTGAGGTTATGAAACAGTTTGATGCCGGGTTTCTTGCAGTGACCTCCTACCCTCAGTGGGTTGCCAACGTGGTGCCAGTACCAAAAAAGGACGGTAAGGTCAGAGTGTGTGTCGACTACAGGGATTTGAACAGGGCCAGCCCCAAAGATGATTTCCCTCTGCCTCACATCGACGTTCTTGTTGACAATACTGCTCAACACAAGGTGTTCTCTTTCATGGATGGTTTTTCAGGGTATAATCAGATCAAGATGGCTCCGGAAGATATGGAAAAGACTACCTTTGTGACTCAGTGGGGCACCTTCTGCTACAAGGTCATGCCATTCGGGTTGAAAAATGCTAGGGCAACCTATCAACGTGCCATGGTTGCTTTATTTCATGATATGATCCATCATGAGATTGAGGTATATGTTGATGACATGATTGCAAGGTCCAAAACTGAGGAGGAGCACCTTGATCATCTGAGGAAGCTGTTTGACCGATTGAAGTTATATAAGCTGAGGTTGAATCCCAACAAATGTACCTTTGGGGTGAGGTCCGGAAAATTGCTAGGTTTCATTGTAAGTGATAAAGGTATTCAGGTGGACCCTGCCAAGGTAAAATCCATACAAGAGATGCCAACTCCAAAGACAGAGAAAGAAGTCCGAGGCTTTCTGGGATGACTGAATTATATTGCCCGATTCATCTCACATCTGACTGCTACTTGTGAGCCAATCTTCAAATTACTGAAGAAAGATCAAGTAGTATGCTGGAACGATGAATGTCAGGCTTCCTTTGAAAAGATAAAGGAATATCTCCAAGAGCCACCCATTATTATGCCACCAGTGGAAGGAAGACCTCTGATACTATACTTGACAGTACTTGACAATTCAATGGGGTGTGTGCTGAGGCAGCATGACGAGTCTGGCCGAAAAGAGCACGCTATTTATTACCTGAGCAAAAAGTTTACCGACTGTGAGTCTCGTTACTCACTGCTTGAGAAAACTTGATGCGCTCTGGTATGGGCTGCTCGCCGGCTGAGACAATATATGCTGACTCACACTACTCTTTTGATTTCAAAGATGGATCCCATCAAGTACATATTCGAAAAGCCTGCTCTGTCTGGAAGAATAGCGAGATGGCAAATGATCTTGACAGAATATGATATCCAGTATACAACTCAGAAAGCAATTAAAGGAAGTGTACTGGCAGATCATTTGGCACACCAACCTGTGGACAATTACCAATCATTGAACTTTGATTTTCCGGACGAAGATATCATGGTGGTAACTGACTGTGAAGTACCTGGACCGGATGAAGGACCTGAGGAAGGATCCCGATGGTCTATGCATTTTGACGGAGCCTCCAATGCTTTGGGTAACGACGTCGGCGCTGTAATCATATCTCCCAAAGGAACTCATACTCCACTCACCGCCCGATTATGTTTCAACTGCACCAACAACATGGCAGAATATGAGGCATGTATCATGGGTCTGCAAGCTGCAATCGACTTAAGGATCAAATTTCTGAGTGTCTTCGGAGATTCCGCTCTCGTGATCAATCAGATCAAAGGCGAGTGGGATACGAAACACCCAAATCTTATTCCTTACAAGGAGTATGTGTTGACCTTGCTTCCCCACTTTGAAGAGATAACTTTTGAGCACTTCCCAAGAGAGGAGAATCAGCTAGCGGACGCACTAGCTACGATGTCTTCAATGTTCAAAGTTAAATGGGACAATGAGGCTCCCCGGATCATTATCTGGAAGTTGGACGAACCGGCATACTGCTGCGATCTTGAGGCCGAAAAGGTGACTGAAAAACCCTGGTATCATGAGGTGAAGAGGTACTTGGAAGCTCAGGAATACCCCGAAGGTGCATCTGTCAATGACAAGAAGTTCATGAGGAGGTTTGCGGAAAAATTCTTCCTCAGCAACGGTATTCTCTACAAACGGAATCATGATTCAACTCTACTGCGTTGTGTGGATAAGGCTGAAGCAGAGAAGATCATGATAGAACTGCATGAAGGTACATTCGGAACACATTCCAGTGGATACACCATGGCAAAGAAAATCCTTCGGGCAGGATATTTCTGGTCCACAATGGAAGCCGATTGTTACCAACACTCTCGAACTTGTCACAAATGCCAGATCTATGCTGACAAGGTGCACATCCCTCCGGTTCCTCTGAACGTCCTGACGGCACCTTGGCCTTTTGCAATGTGGGGCATTGATATGATCGGGGAGATTCGACCGACGGCATCCAATGGGCATCGCTTCATCTTGGTGGCGATCGATTACTTCACGAAGTGGGTTGAGGCAGCTTCCTACGCAACGGTAACCAAGAGTGTCGTGGCACGTTTCATCCGGCATAACCCGATCTGTCGGTACGGCGTCCCGGAAAGAATCATTACGGACAATGGTACCAATCTCAATAACAAGATGATCACTGAGCTCTGCGAGCAATTCAAAATACAGCACCATAACTCTTCTCCTTACCGGCCGAAGATGAATGGGGCTGTAGAGGCAGCTAATAAGAATATCAAGAAAATTGTGCAGAAGATGACAGTGACCTATAAAGATTGGCACGAGATGTTACCGTTCGCTCTTCATGGGTACCGTACCTCAGCAAGGACGTCAACCGGGGCAACTCCTTTCTCCTTGGTCTATGGCATGGAGGAAGTCTTGCCAATTGAAGTCCAGATACCCTCTCTCCGGATAATGAAGGATGCAGACTTGAGTGAAGATGACTGGATCCAGACTCGACTTGATCAATTAAACCTGATTGACGAAAAGAGGCTCACCGCTATCTGTCATGGTTAGACGTACCAAAAACGGATGATCAGGGCATTTAACAAGAAAGTCAGACCACAAGAGTATCAAGTTGGGGACCTGGTAATCAAACGCATCATCCTTCCTCAAAGTGATCCCCGGGGCAAATGGACCCCTACATACGAAGGGCCATTTGTAGTTAAACATGTGTTCTCAGGAGGAGCCATGATTCTAACCACCATGGATGGTGACGACCTTCCTCACCCCGCCAATGCAGACATAGTAAAAAGATACGACGCATGAATAAAAGACCCGCTAGGTTGACACACCTAGGCAAAAATAAGGGCTTCCCGGCGAACCAAAAGGGTTCGGGCAAAAATAAGGGATGAAATGAAAAAAATCTGTACACCCGGCAAGTCGAAAACCTGAAAAGGCGGCTTGGGGAAAAATGGGTATCCCGGTGGACTGAAAACCCGAAAGGGCGGTCCAGGCAAAAGTTAGGGATAAAGCGTAACGCTATGTCTCATTGGTTCACCTTGCATCCAGAATTCGACATCAACTATCTGGCTCAGACTTCGGCATCGACCAATCAGCTTCATCCTCAACTAGGCAGCAAAGTGATGAGACGCTTGAAGACATAAAGGCGATAGCAGAGTTGGAACCCAGTGGGAATATTGTACACATAGCTATTTTGTTTCCTTTTCAAAATTGTAAATTCTATGTTATTCAGCGGCATTCTCTTACTAGGATGTTGGCCTCTTGTACAAAAACGCCTATTCACAGGCAAATTTCAAAATCAATACAAATTCATTTTCCCATACAAATTGCCATTGTTTTGCCTTTTTCTGTTTCGTCTTGCGAAGAACGTCCAATGTTCATTTTTGATATATGCATCTGACATTAAATTGTTGATTCATAAATATTTGCATATGAAACAAAAGACTAATTACAGGTGACATCAGAAACAAGGGCAATGTAAAGTTGTCTGATGCAGTCTGGTTGCTTTGTCCGCCAAGGTACCAAGGTAGATTTAACTCAAGAATGTGACCAAGTTCTCTCAACTCCCCACAGAGTAAGACAAGATAGCAACATTCCCCTGCAGAATACGGACGTCTCTCCCGAGCTTTATTCAAAGTTATTCCTCACAAGGGCTTATAACTGGGTTATCCTCAGCTAATTGCCACGAAAGATCGCCCTCGGCAAAGTCCTTTCAATCCCCAGCAGAGTTTATCTCTGGTATTCCCCAGCGGAGTTTATCTTTGGTATCCCCAGCGGAGTTTATCATCATTATCCCCAGCGGAATCCATCATTGAAGTCCTCAGCAGGCCTCTCATCAAAACTTCAGCAAAGTATCTCTTCCATAGAGCAATTCCCCAGCCGGTCGTCAAGGATTTATTTTCCTAAGACGAAAATACATTCATAAACATTTCACATTTTCACACATCTTGCTTACATACATGATAAAGTGCATACAACACTATCTCATGTTGAACATCATGACGTCATGCATATCATACATCATGACATTGCATACAACTTATGTTTTTGCCTTTTCAGGGAAAAAGACAATCCCAAAGACAACTACCTTCAATTGTCACAATTCCAGATTCGATTCCTGTATCTAGCCAGGGCACATCTGTGAGTAATCAGTTTCCAGACTCGATTCCTGTATCTAGCCAGGGCACGTCTGAAGAGTTCAAAGATTCGATTCCTGTATCCAGCCAGGGCATATCTATCAACTATCACAATTCCAGATTCGACTCCTGTATCCAGCCAGGGCATATCTGTTGACCACATTTCCAGACTCGATTCCTGTATCTAGCCAGGGCACGTCTGAAGAGTTCGAAGATTCGATTCCTGTATCCAGCCAGGGCATATCTGTTGACGACTATTTCCGGATTCGATTCCTGTATCCAGCCAGGGCATATCTGTTGACGACTATTTCCGGATTCGATTCCTGTATCCAGCCAGGGCACATCTGTGAGCAACCGATTATAGATTCGACACCTGTATCTAGCCAGGGCATATCTGCATGAGGAGATTGAAGATCAAACACCTGTAACAAGCCAGGAAAACATCTGTCTTTCTCAAATACACAAGTTCTCGCTAAGGAATCTCTGATGCGATCAACACTTCCAAATGGCATCTATAAGCTCATTCCTGACAAGGTTCTGTCGCATCTCCAGATGGCATCTATAAGCCCATCTCCCTATTCACCATCTCTCCAAATGGCATCTGTAAGCCCATTCCCGACATCACATTGCTGATACTTCAACATGCGAGTGCAAATTTCCGGGCACTCTAGTGTCCAATCTCCTTTTACCCTCGAGTCACGAAAGGCAAACTTGCCAATCTAACTCTTCAGGTTCAAGAAGATTGAACAGGGGCAACTGTTGTACCCCAAAATTTGCCCTCCCATTTCCTCAACATTTTCTCATCACAAGACCCTTGAAGATCAAGATCCAGTTAGGGTTTCCTCTGCTCAAGACTTCTCCTTGCACTGTTGACCCAAATTAGGGTTTGTGATTGCACAAAGATATTTTGACCTAAAATGCCTAGGATGACTTTCATGCTTCATGTTGGACTCCCAAGTTTATCCATACCAAGTTTCAAGTCTTGATTCCAAATTTTGCCCAGTCAATTGGACAGTTGACCTAGAAATCAACTGTATTGGGGAAAAAGTCAACTGTGGCCAATTGACATTCAAATCTCATGAAAATTGACCCACATCAACACTATGAACTCACATGGACCATTTGATTAAGTTTGGATCACAATTCCACAAGAAATTTGATCAGATCATCAAAAGGGCAAAATGGTCATTTTTAGGGTTTTGACTGCACAAAGGCAATTTTTGACTGTTTGACCTAGCCAATGGAAAACCAAGCTCACATATGGACTCAATGACCCCATGGAATTGTCTTGACATGCTCAACAAGTTCAAAAAGATCCCAAATACACAAGATTGACAGTTGAATTTCCCAGTCAATTGATCAATTTTGACTGTATACTGAAAAGTTAAACTTTGACTTTTTGGTCAAAATCAAGTGTCAAGGTTCATTTTTCATTAAAACATGCCAAATCATGAAACTTGTCCATCAAGAAATCAAGAAATGCAAATTAGGGTTTGAAATGGAGATTTTTCTTAACTTAGAATTTTTCTAAGTTATGAAAAACCCTAATTTTTTCCTAACTTTGCCCCACTTTCTCACCAACATTCATTTGGATTCAAGCAAAAGTCAAAACATGAAAGTTGTAGCCTATTTAATAATCTACAACTTTGATTCACAAAATTTTCCCAAAAGAAGCTTGTATCTAAAGTTACAATTTTTGGAACAAGGGTACCAAACCATTCTTAACTTAGTGAAAATTTGACCTATTTTAGGCTAGTTTTTTACCTAACTTCAAGACCATTTTCCATACACTTCCACTTGGAATTTCAATTTGCACTTCAAAGATGTATTGTAGTACACATTCCAAGCTTTCCAAAATGTCCAAGAACTCATCAAACAACCTCATGGTTAGAGAGAATCGAATTTTGCAATATGGGAAAAACTCACTTTTGAATTGGCCAAGTTACATGTTCATAACACTATGCATTTCAATCTCAGCTTGCACAACTTGATTACAGGTCTTTTATCTCAATTACAATCATAAATTTAATGCCAATCCTTTATGCCAAGACCATGTTCTATGTGTTCAAGCATTGCCTAAAGGTTTAATCCCAAATTGGAAAAAGCATTATATCCATTTTTGCAAAAGTTACACTTTATGTCAATTGGTAAATCAAGAAGGTACAAAGGAAATCTAATTGGCACAAGTTTATGGGTTAATCACACTGATCAAGGGGAAGTTTAGCAGCATAGTATGGGGGCCTGTACAAGCTAGAAACACAACTTGACCATTGCTAGCTTAAAGTGTAAGAAACATTGCATATGACATACCAACTCTCATATCAGTTAACCAAGGCTTAGAGAAAGTTATCAAACACATTCTAAACATTCATCCTAAGCTGAAGCACGACCCTAAGATCCTCAATACCTCCCCATTCCCAGAATCACCTTCAAACTGCTCAAAACAGGGCATCCCTGCAGTTTGAGTTCCATAGCTCAAACCTCCCATGCTTTCTGGCTAAAAACTTGTCAAACACCTTCTCTAACATCCCTTGAAGCTAACCAAAACCTAAGACACGACCTGTAACACTCCCAAGCAAGATCACCATTTTCATTTTCTTGTTTTGCAGCTGAAGTTCTCTAGCACGATTCAAAAGGTTTCAAGACAAAGTAAAGCCTGGAATAGCATCCCTGAACATCAAGGAAGCTATACCAATCATCACATTGCATTGAAGACACCTCAATCATCAGATACAACTTCAACTGAACAGGTAAGTTCATGAACACGAATCTCTCTACATAGGCATTGTTAGCTTTAGGTTTGTGAAGGAAACATGCCACAATCATAGCCCTGAACATGCCCATATGATTAGATTTCATTTATATTATGTATGCTTAGAGAATTTTGAGTATGAACATTGATGAAAAACTAGGTCAGGAATTGGGGGAGAAGAAATTCTCCCTCATCTTAGAGAGTTAAGTCAAGTTCTTTATATCCCTGGATTCGTCTTCTCATGCTCTACATTTTTCATGTTGAAAGTTTTGTTTGAAAGTCCAGGAATTGGGAGATAGAAAACGCGTGTTTGCTTGAACAAAAGTGTTCTGAGGTTGAAGATGACAGCCTTCTGGGCTGGGCCTGTTTGACATTTCTTTTTGCACCCTTTTATTACTTTTACACCCCCTGAGCCCATTTTGCTTATTTTTATGACTTTTTGACTTTTTCTTTTTTGGTTTGACTTATTTATTTTTTCTTATGATATTAAAAAAATGAAAAATATTTTTCTCACCATTTTCCTATTTATTAGGTATTTATTTGTTTAGATTAGTTTTTGTATAGAAATAAATATATAAACATTTTTTATTAAAGAATGCTAAAAATATACAAACACATTTTTATTTTCATTTTTATTTTGTTTTATCTTCTGAAAATATTTTATATAAAAAAAATATACTTTTTTTTTTAAATATTAAATATTATTATTATGTATATATAATATATATTTAGTAAATAATGCAAATATTTATATAGATATATTTAGGTTAAAATACAAAATATACACATTTTTATGTTTTATTAATATTTAATATAAAAAATACCTTTTTAACAAATATACTTCATTTTATTTATTTTTGTATATAATAAATAAATGTTATACATATTAAATAATTAATACATTTTATTTAATAAAATTAGGGTTTTGCCCTAAACATAAAAAACTCCAAAAAAATAATACTTTTATTTTTGTTTATTTTGACATGTAAAAATACTTTTTTCATACATATAAAAAACATTTTTTGCATCTTGCATATTTATTCTTATTTTATTTAACTTGTGCAATTAAATATCTTGTAAATAATTCAATATTGATGTAATAGTTTAGGTTTAAATTCCTTGTCAAAATCCCCATTTGAACATTTGTACCCCCTTCCCATATATGGTGTTGTAATAGCTTAGTAAATTTATTTTTCGCACTTTATCGCTTTCTAATTATACCATGTTAGAATTAGGGTTTGTATGCGAATTAAAAACGACAAAAATAATTTGACCTAATTTCAAGATAAACAAGCATGAAAATGGACAACACTTATCACACTTGCACCCCTAGGGTATTCCACTTGTTGCCTTCAATAAATGGGCCATATTGCATGTTAGGTCTCTTTGGGCAAACAAAACAATCAAACGATCATAGTCCCTCGATGACGCTTTCAAAAGGTTGCTTAAACAAATGATCAAGTCCCTTAAGAAAAATTGCCCAAAGATACTTGGCACCATTGCAATTATGGTCTAAACGATGACCCGCGCCCGTCCCTTTCACATCCTAATATGAGATTGTCCACCAAATACAATGGTGGAACAAACTTGTCAAAAGGGTTAAAACATAGCAATAAACTTTGAGAAATTTAGGAGTAGATAACCTCTTAGTTACTTGAATCAAACTTGCAAAAACAAAAACACTTGCCTATTTTCTAAAATCACACCTCACAACACTTTCAAAACAAACTTTCAAAAACAAATGAAAACCTTTTCAAAAGACATACATCTTTGTATACATCCCAACATGGATCATTACAAAGGTTGCCACCACATTAGCTTCTTTTCAAAACATTTTCAAACCCACACACACAAAGCACCATTTCAAACAATTGAAAATTAAGGCAAGTTGATCTAAGCAAGTAACTAAGAGCCCATGGATAACCATTGATAGAAAGGGTGATAATACATTCCCTTTCTATAATCTACTCCCCGAACCCAAGAAAACATCTCAAAAGGTTTTTTGCTGTGCTTTTTAAACCTTTCCTTAGGATAAAATACAAAGTCGGTGGCGACTCTTGCTCAACCGAAACATTTGCGAAAACAAACGCAAAACCATAGTCAGTTCTCCCACCGTATCACAGATAGGCTTAGTAAGATCTCCCTGAACTGAGTCTCTTGAGCGTGCAGACCCTGGTTATCTTGTTGGGAAGCCATTGCTGAAATAAACAGCGAAAAAGGGTAAGTGACCTGCAACAAGGGTACCTGTAATGCAATGATATGTATGTATGCATGTGCTATTTTCAAGGATCTCGCGGGGTAAACAAGAAAATTGTTAGAATTTGAATCCGGTTGCTTGATTGAAGGAACTTCATGTTGTTGAGAGTCCTTCTTTAAGAGTCAAGGCTCACCATATCGAGTGGGTCATAGCCCCTGACTCTTTGGCTAGAGGAAAATAAATCCCCTTTACCCCTTGCTAGGCGTTTGATTCATCATGACCTGCATCACAAACCCTTGAGATCCTTGAAATGGGTTAGTCCTTATGCAAGATGTATGCAATGGTATGATGTTATGCTATGCATGGAGTGATATAAGTAACCCTGTTATGAGTCCAAATTAAGGACTGTAAACAAAACCTGCAAGAAACCCGTGTGTCAGATAACAGGCATGCAAGTAGTCAAGTATGAAAGCACACAAGTCACACAAGAGAGCCCTTAAATTTTAGGCCAGCATGAAGTTTGGGTACTACCCTCTTCCGGTTTCGTTGGTTCAGACCTGTCCTATCAAAAGTAACCGGGTTCTAGAGGATCCCAATATCACTGACTACCCTCAATCGGTCATAACTCCAGCGTCGCAATCTTTTCTTGTGGCCAGAACCATCGCGAGAGTTTAGCCTCAATGGGTGTAGCATACTGCTACTGTTCTATGGCCAAGTTGGGTCAAATTAGGGTTCTAAGGTCGGTTGGTGCTTAATGACTCCTCAGAAGACCCATATTCTCCTCGTTGCGACACAAGGGATATCGGTACAGACCAAGGTGCCACACCAATGTAGCCACTGCTTCACCCGTGTCGGTCTATGCCGGACAGGTCCCTCACAGCTTATGCTACCTAACAGGGTATCCCCAGATCCGGGTTAGGATCTATGAAACTCCAAGACAAATGCCCATAATAATAAAGCAAACAAAACACAGCAATTGAAAACACAAGTATGAGCTATCCTAAGGTACACCTCACTTTAAGTCTCCCCAGCAGAGTCGCCAGTTCTGTGATCGGTGGAAATAGAACTGACTGTTTTTTAGCTGGTTTCGCGAAATGTCGCGGTAAGCAAGAGTCGCCACCGTCTTTTATGTTCTCCAACATGGAAAGGACAAAAGCACAGCAAAATTCCTTCTTTGAGAATGTTTCTCGGTTCGGGAGGTAGATTTATAGAAAGGGAAGGTGTTAGCACCCTTTCTATCCATGGTTATCCATGGGCTCTTAGATACTTGCTCTTTATGTTTTCAAAATGTTTGCTTTTCAAATGAGAGTGGGTCTTGAAAAAGTTTCGTTTAAAGATTTCTGAATAACTCTTGTATATGTCCTCAAGAGTGTTTGAAAAATTGTTTTGAAAGCCTTTTGAAAGTGTCGGTGTGAAAAGGTTTTTGTTTTGTTTTTTTAGAAGAGAGCAAGCATCTATGAGTCATCTACCTACCCTAAGGAACTAAGCTGTGTAGAAGTCCCTAAGGTAGTGCCATCCCACCATTGAGAGGTAGGTAGCACCACCGTTGGAGGTGTTCGGGTCAATTCGAGTGTAGGGATAGTGTGGTCACCGAAGCAACAGTAGGACACCTTAGAAGCTACCCTTATGTCCTTGATCCTTTTTTTTAATCCGAGGCAACCGTTTCGAGGCAACTATTTCGAGGCAACTGTTTTGAGGCAACTGGATCATGGACATAAGGACTTACTAAAACGTCCTATACTTGACGACCACGTTTCGAACGCAACAGGTGAGGCGTACCCTAGAAGTGGTGTGTGTATTTGTGTGTTGTTTTCAGTTTAATAGTTATCTTTGATCATGACATTGTGAGTTACGCTTGTTTTTTAATTAGCATACATTCTTTCATACAAAGTTAGAATTTAAGAGTGCGGAAAATTAAAAGACGGAAATATAAAAGCTACGCTATTACAAGGCGCGGGTCTATACATCGCCAAAATACAAAGACCCATTTTTGATAAAAAATGCAGAAAGTAAATAAATACCTAATTACTATTACATCCAGAAAGCAGTTACATAATATTCAAAAAGAAAATAATGCGCGAAATAGAAATTAAAATTGGACGTCCGAGGGTTTTGACCCTTTTGAAATTAAATGAAATTAAAGTCTATTTAATTATTTAATTAAAGAAAAGAAAATGTTTTTTTATGTTTTTGGTATTTATGAAATAGAGAAAATTAAAATTAAAAGGAAACCCGAATTCTAAGTCTATTTTAATTATTAAGAAAATATTAAAGTTAATCTAATTTACTAGTTAATTAAATTACATGTTTATTTACAAAAATAATGATTAATAATAATAATAAATAATGAGGAAAAATTAATTAAGAAAAAGATAAAATGTCAAAAACCTAATTCTATGCATTTTTTATTTATTAAGGAAAGTGTCAAAATTGAAACCTAATTTAACTAAGTTAGTTATTGAAATTTATTTACAAAAATATTTTAATGGTGAAATTAAATATAATTAAACATATTTTACAATTTTGGTTTCTGATTTTTTTATTATGAAAATTATTTTATGGTGAAAAAAACAATTAAAATATTAAGAAGAATTAGAAAAGAAAATCAAATAAAATAAAATAAAAAAAGATGCAAACCAATGGGGGTATCAGGCCCAGAATGGAGGTTTGTTGGAAGTAATTCAGGCCCATTGACAAAGCCTTGTTTGACTTTCCACGCTTGAGTGCATGCTGTTGACTGAAGTGCACCATGGGATTCACTTTCTGACCATTGGATGGGATCTCCTGGCCACTTGGCAAGCACAGGCATGAGGCTCATGGTAGGCCACTGAATGAAGCGCTGCAATAGAAGACATTAAAACAAAAGTTATGAATTATGTGGGGGGACCTGGGAATCGAACCCAGGTCCCTATACCTGCAAGACACGTCCTCCAACCAACTGAGCTATTGCGCGCGTTTGTTAACATAATGATAAAGAAACATAATATATGTAACGTGCCAAATATGCTGGAATAATGAAAAACGCGCCAAAGTTTAAATGTTCCAATAGCACCAAGCCACGCATGCTTCTTCTCCGTTTACCCTACAAAATATGAAACAAATAGCGGGGGTTTTAAACCCCCACTAACCATAGCCACGAAAAATAGCAAATAGAAGAGGAGTTAATATAAAAAGGGCGCGATTGTTTCAAACGATTCGTCTTGTTGCCACGAATGTGTCCATACAGGTTTGGTGGTCTAATTTTACCACATATGAAAACCCCCAATTTTGAAGTTCTGAAACCCTAGGTATCTCTCATGGCAGATTTTGATACAGGATGCTATAATGCAATTAAACCGTATTATTAGCTTCAGAATGTTCCTGTGAATATAAAACAACCAACAATATGCATCAAATGCGCATGAATTATGATATGAGTTTCTGGAAAATTCGGCAAATCGTATAGCTTATGTTCTTCGATTCCTCGCGCGTTTGGACTGGTTCTTGATGCTACTAGATTCCTGGAAGGTCTAGCAATGTGTTAGAATCGTTTTTAGGCCTTGAATTGTCCTCTAACTATGAAATCAGTTTCAAGCTTTTTATGAGAATTTTGCAAAGTGAGTATGAGCTTTCAGCAGCTGTTTTCGTGTGTCTTTGAATTAGGTTAGGTCTTGCATAAGTATGTGAAGCAAATTAGGTCAAGAAAGAGCCCATGGATCCATGAATTTATGATTTGGATATTTGATTTTCAATCATGAAAACCTTGCCAATTATGGAATATTTTGTCCCCTTGGATGATGCACGAAATCTTTAGCATATTTGGAACATATTTGCTGCACAAAAAGATTTGAAAAAGCATTATTTGATATTTTCCCATAATTAAATCTAATTAAATGAATTAATAAGAATAAAAATTCAATTAATTAATTAAAAATAAGAAAATAAATCATTTTTAGCTCAATGGGTCGTGCATAGGCTTTGGGTAATGATTCAAGAAAGAATTTGAGGCCCATTAGCAATTTTGAAGTGTTTTAGGCAAAGTTGACTTTTGAAAATTCCCAAAAATTTCTCAACTTCTCCAATGCATATCTTGCTCAATTTTGAAGCTATGAACATGTTCTTGGACATTTTGGAAGGGTCTTGAATTCCTATAACCAATGCCTTTGGTCCCATGTCATTTTGATTTACCCATCTCAAGTTATGGTCTTTGACTTAAAGTGCCTTTTTGTTGACTTTTGAAAAAGACCTATAATGTTGAAATTGATAACTTTTTGTGAGAGCATTTCTTGGACTTGGAGTGTGAAGATGAGTTGTAGGAAATGTCATCCTCTTCAAAATGAGGTTTGGATGGAATTTTTCTGATAAACCATGAGGAAGTTATGCCTTGGTCAATTTGCAGTTGACTTTTCAGCTGTCCAAAAATAGAAACTTTTGCATCTTGAGACTTTTTTAGCCATGCTTTGAGAAATCATGATCAAGAATTGATCAAATGATGTTTGTGGCTTCAAAATAAGATGTTGACCAAAATTTTTGACTTTTGACTGTCAAATGACCATTTTGCCCCTACAGTTGACTGTGAAGCATTTAGGGTTTTTGACTGTGCAATTTGATGTTGTGAGTCCTGAAACTTGACATATGGATGCTTGACAATGTATATGGGCATGTGGGACTTGATTGGACCTTTGGAAACCTCAATTTCTTTGGCAGAACCAAAACCCTAATTTTGACTGTGTTAGGAGGCAATTGGACTGTGCAACCCTTGAGAGATTTTGAACCATGATCTTGGCAAATCTTGAAGAATATGGGAGGGAAAATTTTAGGGTACAACAGTGTCCTACAAGTTGTCTTCTATGACTGTATGAGACCCACATTTGTCTCTCATATCCAACAATAGGGCTTCCTATTAACTAATAGTGGGGTAGCACTACCTAAAGGAGGAGGAAAAGAACAAAGACTTTTTGAGTAGGTAGATCACTCATAATCGCTTGCTCACAAACAAAAAAAACTTTCACACCTCACACTTTAAAAACAACCACTTTTAAAACACTTTATAAACACTCTTGAGGACGGATACAAGGGTTATTATAAAGCAAACTGCCTTACATTGGCATTTTCAAAATATCTTCCTGTTGTACCCCAAAATTTGCCCTCCCATTTTTCACAAGAAATCACAACCCTAGGGTTTTCTTAGATTTTCAAGATTGGCTCAGGAATCAATCAGGCAGATTTTTCTTTGGCAGTAGATCAAGAATTAGGGTTTCTCTCGCATTTCTCAGAAGAAACTGAATTCTCAGAAATTCAGTTAACTGTCACATGTTTTCACGCTTTTTCAAGTTTACTGAAAGGTTACTGATTATTCTCAAGGCTTGTTTATCTGGGACAAGAAATAGGAGCAGAGATGGTCATTTTGAATATTCAGGTTTTGTCTGATCTAGGCTAACCAGATAATGTGCGTCTGTTAAGACATTTGCTTGTTAATGGAATGAAATGTTTGCTTGCTTATTAGAATACACAATGCGTATTTTGATTGGAATGCTGTTGCAAGGTTACGAGATTGCAGAGTTATTGGATTACTTAAAGTTTAAGTTATCTCTATTGAAATTATTGGAATGCAGTTTCAATTATTTTTGATCTGAGAATCTTAAAGGATTAAGTGAAGATGCAAAGAAAGAATTGCAAGTTAATTGACAGTAGAAGATTTTTTGGATATCAGATTGTCTCACAAAGATTTTTCATTTATTTCAGATGTTGATACAAAGATAATTTATTATTCAAATGTTGTAGGTTTTACAGCTTATAGTACTTGAAAAATAAATTATTACAATTAATGAAAAAATCTCTCTAAATTATAAAGAAAGAAATCTAAAGCCTAAGCTTTCATTGCTCCCGTGCTCGCCACAAAGTCTTCTGCTTCCTCTGCTTTGTCACCGTCCAATTTACGCTCACATGAAAGAAAGACAAAAAAGGATTAGCACAGTTGATTGAGCATCAAGCAAGAATTTTCAAACAAGAGGAAAGAAAATTTTTCATCATTAAAGTTTGCCGTTTGGAATCAGAGTGCTATTTTTCATCACGTTTTTATTTTCCTCTTTGCAAATCTCAAGAAGATTGCTCTTCTTGGTTCACAAAGAGAAAAATAAAAAATGCAAAAAGAAGAGTGCAAAAGCAAATTTGTTCAAATGCAAACATAGGCCAAGCAAGAAAATAACAACACAGCAGGCCAAAAGCACAAGGCACCAAACTGTACAAAGCAAGTTACAAAGGTGCCAAATAGGGTACAAAGCAAGTTGCAAAGCAACCAAACAGCATGGCAAACTAAAATTACAGCAGGCCAAATTGGATGCAAACTAAACTGTACATTACAAAGTAAGAAAACTAAACATTGCAACATTACAAAGTAAGCAAACTGAACAATGCAGCAAGTACACGTGCAGACAACAGCAGGCCAAAAGTACAAGCAGGAGGTAAACCATATAACAAGAAAAAGGCTTGTCACAACTTTATCATCATTTTCCAAAAATAAGGCAAACTTTTCAGGAAAAGAAGGAAAAGCAAAATTGCTTTATCATGGAGAGAGGAGAGATGAGAGAGAGGAGAGATATCACCTTTTTGGTGAGAGTGTACAGTTTGGCTAAAGATCTGTCACAAGTTGAAAAACAAAAGCAAAAGGATATAAGACCATCAAAACAGCAAGAAGCAGAGGAGAGAGCATTGTGGTAAAAACAAAAACCACAAAACCTGTTATCAAACCAATCTCCAAGCCTGCCAAATTATAACAACAACAAACAGCCTGTGAGTAGTTCAAACACAAGCCTGAAACTGCCATCTCCAAAAACCTGTGATAAAACTACCAAAACTGTATAGCAGTTCAAACAACGACCAAAAACCTGTTAGTAGAACCAAACAACAGAACCAACCTGCAAGCTGCAAAACAAACTCCAAACCTGTATAGCAGTTCAGACAAACTGTAAACTGCATAACAAGTTTCAGAAGAGAGGCCTGAAGCTGCAAGGCACAACTCTCCCAGCCTGCTAACCACAATCTAAGAAAACTTGTTAATAGTCCAAACTGCAGAACTCAGTCCAAACCTTCCCAATATTCCAAATCTGTAGTTCCCAAACCATAAAAACCTGCAAAATCAAACTGCATAACAGTTTTAAAACAGGGCCAAATACCCCAAACCTGCACAAGCTTGCCAAACTGTGAAACCAAAGATAAAACCACAAAACTGCATATCAGTTTCAAACAACCACAAAAAAAAACTGTGCAAACATTTCACAAACCTCCAAAAAACATGTAACAGTTTCAAACCTTCAACAACAACTCATCAAAACCAGTATTTCATCCCTAACTCAGTCCAAACAACAAAAGCCAACAAAAGAATACATCTCATTAACAAAAACTTCAACTGTGAATCCAAGCTTACAAGACAAAGTTCCAGAAATCAGTTTTCAAACAAATCTTCAATAAAATCAAGAAATATCAAAGTTTCAGAACTACAATCATCATCAACAAATCCAAACTTACAGATATCAAAGTTTCAGAGATCACCATCATCATTCAAGTTCAAGAGAGAGAACCAAGTCAGAAGCATTCAGAACTATCATCATTCAAGGTTTAAGAACAAAGGAAAGAAGTTACCAAAAAGCGCGCTTGGCCATCATCTTCTCCTCGCACCTCTGGCCACCAAGGAGCACTCAGTCCAACCTCTTTCCTCTCCATTTTCCAGAAAATCTCACAGGTATACTTCTCTTCAAATCCCTTTATTGCATCTTAGACACATGATACAATAGGTTAAACAAACTAGACATGAACAAAGAAAGCAAATCTAAACAAAAAATGCTAAATCAAAAAGAGACGAACCATACCGTTTAAACCAGGCCATTGATCGTTAGGAGGAGGTTAGAGAGTGAGGGATAGCGTTCCGGCAACCATGGGGAAGGGAAGATCAGAACGTTGAGAGTTAGGAGATGAAGAAAAGAAACGAGAGAGAGAGAGCGGCGCCGCTGAGAAATGTTCACAAACCCTAATTTTCCCAAACCCTAATCAAAAAACATCAAACTGACTTAGGAAATTGGGCTTGTCCGCCTCAATCCCCAAGCCCATACGAATTGCTAGCGTACCCCCTCCATTTCTGGCCTCACTTATTTCCCTTGTATTGTATTTGGGCCCAACATAAATCTTAAGCCCATCTTTTAATTCCATTTATTTTCTTTTCTTTTCTTTTTTTTTAATAAATACTAATGTCTTTTAATTAATTCATTTTTTAATTTGTTTTCTTTTCTCTTAGTTAATAATAACACTAAATAATATATTAAAATTTTATTTTGGCAAATTACTTTGATTTTTTTAAATTAGTTTTATTTTCTTCTTTTATTAATTAATCTTGCTTCATTTGATAAAATACCCAAAAAAAAAATTTAATTTGATTTAATTAATTTTGCTTTTCTTTAAACTTTTTTTTTATTGATTAATAAAAGTACAAAATGATGGAGATTTTGTTTAATTAAATTTTCTTTCTTTAAAATATTTTTCCAAACATAATAAAAATACAAGAAAAGAATAATAATAATATAATATTTAATCTTTCTTTTTAGAATAGATTTTATTTATTTATTTTCAAGTAAATACATGCATTTCATACTTTATTAACTCCTTCATTTGTTATAGCTTTACATTGAATCGCGACAATTTGATTTGGTTGTAATACTTGATATTTGGACATTGTTATTCTTGTGAGACTCATCCCCATTTGTAATAATTGTACCCTCATCCCCAGATACTTTTGTAATAGCTTAGACTTTTAATTCCCACAATTTATTGCTTTCAATATACTGTGTAGTAATTAGGCGTGTATGGCAAGATTCAAAATCAATCGCTAGATGACCTAATCTAAGAATAAATAACTTGAAATCAACACACTTCTCACACGTGCACCTCTAGGGTAACCTCGTTTGTTGCCTCGGAAATACAATCATGTCCCTCGAATACGTGACACTCTATCAAATGACCCTTCGATAAACAAAGATCGTAGTCCCTCGATGACCCTCGATGTTGCCTTTGATAAAACGATCCCGTCCCTTACAAAATTGCTAGAGCGTCTCACAAGTTGCTTTCAATGATTATATGCGATGACCCGCGCCTGTCTCGTTTAACATCCAAACACAAGTTTGTTTACCAAATACAATGGTAAAACAACAATGTCAAAAGATTAAAAACGTATAGGAAAGATCTTTGAGTAAAATAGGGTAAACAACTCTTAGTTACTTGATCAAAAACTGCAAAAATGTCCTTGCTATTTTTTCAAACACACCTCACAACACAATTTCAAAACATTTCCCAAATCAAACTTTCAAACATTGAAATATCTTTTCTAAAGACAAACACCTTTGTATATATTCAAACAAGAATCATTACAAATGTTGCCACAATGATGGCCTCTTTTCAAAACATTTTCAAAACCACACACAAAGCACCATTTCAAACAATTGAAAAGCAAAAGCAAGTGATCTAAACAAGTAACTAAGAGCCCATGGAAAACCATGAATGAAAAGGGTGCTAGCACCTTCCCTTTTCATAATCTACCCCCCAAACTCAAGAAAACATATCAAAGGTCTTTCCTGTGCTTTTTGACCTTTCCTTTGGATAAAATAAAAAGTCGATGACGACTCTTGCTAAACTGAAACAATTGCGAACACAAACGCAAAACCTCAAGTCAGTTCTCCCACCATATCACAGAACTGGCGACTCTGCTGGGGATCTTCCAAAAGTGGGGTTACCTTAGGGTTTAGATCATCTTTACATGCTTATCTTATTTGACTTGTATGCTTTACTTTTTGATTCCATGTTTGGGTTTGTTTTAAATCCTACACCCGGATTTAGGGGCACCTTTTAGGTAAGTAGCAATAAACTGTGAGGGAACTGTGCAGGGTATACCGACATGGTTGAAGTAGTAGCTACGTTGATGTGGCACATTGGTTGGTACTGGTAACCCTTGAGTTGAATCAAGGAGAGTACGGGGCCTCCGCGTGGTGTCGTGAAGCATCAACTGACTTTAGAACCTTACTTGACCAACTTGGCCTTTTAGGATGTAGTGAGATGTCCAGCTTTGGTGCAGTCCGAAGTTGGTAGATACTCGATACTACACTCATTGGGGATTGTTTTCTTGGAATATTTCGGTCGCCAGTAAAGTGGCTAAACTGAAACGATGAACACAAAAAATAATCCAATGATATTGAGCTCCTTAGAACCCGATTACTATTTCTAGGACAGGTTGAGCCAACTAGACTTCAAGAGGGTAATTACCTACAAACTCCATGCAAGCCTAAACTTAAGGACTTGTCTGCTTTGTGTGAATATGACTGTCTGTATATACACTTGCTTACTTTTGCATACTTGTACATAACATCATAACATCATACCATAGCATTTTCAATAACCATTTCAAGGATCTCGAGGGTCTTTGATGCAGGGTCACGTTGAACTAGACGTCTACCAAAGGGAAAGAGGATTCATTTTTCTCTAAACAAACGCCGTTAAAGATCAAGTACGACAACTTAAATCAAGGGCTATGACTCACTTGACATGGTGAGCTTGATTCTCGTGGAAAGACATCCACCGGTACGAAGTTCTACAATCAAAGATGTTGATCGAAGTTCAACCTCTAACATTTTCTTGTGTTTACCCCACGAGATCCTTGAAAACATGCATCCATATATCATACATCATATCATGACAGGTTTCTCCCATACAGGTCTCCTTATCTTCCTACTGTTTATTTCAGTAAGGTGGATATGGAACAAACGGTGAAAGATCTCCAAGCTCAAAACGCTCAATTCCAACAAATTCTTCTGGCTATGGGTAAAGGGCAAGAGGACCTGAAAGCTATCCTTCTCAAAGACAAGAAGAAGAAGTCCAAGAAGACAATAGGCGTCCTGAACTTGATAAGAAGACCTAAAGCCCTAGATCTTTTAACTCCATCCAACATGAGGGATAGTCTTGAAGAAGACCATAATTTGGAGATTGATGAAGTTGAAGCTGACTACTCCGAGGAACAATATCCTCCCGCTGATGACAAATATAAATAGTTGGAGGATCGCCTCAATGCAATGGAGATTCAACAGATACCTGGTTTGGATTTAGGAGACATGGGTTTAGTTTCTGGATTAGTCATCCCGCCAAAGTTCAAAGTCCCTACCTTTTCCCTGTACGATGGAGTCTCTTGCCCTAAGATGCACCTAAAGTCTTATGTTCGCAAGATTCAACCATACACAACTGATCCAAAGCTTTGGATCCATTTCTTCCAAGAAAGCCTGGTAGGGACTCAACTTGAGTGGTTTTATCAATTGGAGAGTTCTCGCATCCACACCTGGGAGGATTTAGCTGCTGCTTTTTACAAACAGTATCAGTACAATGTTGATCTTGCACCAACTTGTGTGCAATTGCAGAACATGACCATGGGTTCCAACGAAAAATTCAAAGGATACGCTCAAAAGTGGAGAGATCTGGCTGGTAGGGTATAACCTCCTTTAACTGACAGGGAGCTGTTTGACATCTTCATGGGAACTTCGATAGGGCCTTTCTTCAAACACTTGATCGGAAGCTCTTCATCCGGGTTCACCGAGCTAATACTGACCGACGAAAGGGTCAAAGCTGGCATCAAAAGTGGGAAGATTCAAGAAGAAACACCTTTTGATGATTAAAAAAACCCTTTAATGGGAAGAAAGAGTCCAATGCAGTGACTGGTCAAAAGAGTCGTCATGATCAACATGTAGGGGCAATCCTGATCTCTGATCCCACGCCTGTTCAACAAAGACAGAGCAATAGGCGTAGGGTAAGATATCAAGAAAGGCAGTATACTAACATCAACATGCCTTTGTCTCAAGCGTTACAACATTTGCTGAAGTTGAAGCTAATAACGCTAAAGGATCCTCCTCAAAATCCTGATACTTCCTCTTCTAAGTATAATCCGAGTGTGAGATGTGCCTACCATTCTGACAATCCTGGACATGACACCGACGACTGTTGGACTTTGAAGAACAAGATTCAAGACTTGATTGATGCCAAGGAGATCAAGTTTGACCCTCCGGAGACCCCAAAATGTGATCACTGCTCCTATGCCAAATCATTGAGAATGTCTTTGTTTCATTTGAATTTTCAAGTTGTAATTTCTTTTGTTATTCAAACAATTATCAATTAATGTCAAACTCTATTTCATTAATGCATTGCATATGTTTGTCTTGAATTCATCCATTCGTTTTCACTATACTTAAACTATGCTTTCTACTTTCTTTATGACATTTAACTCTTGCTAAAAGTTACAAACCTTTAGAGGGAGGATGACGAAAACAATGCCATAATCTCATACAGTATGCTTTTGGACAGACCTTGCTGACGATGTACAGGCGTTTCTTTCAAATCCTAAAACACTGGAGTTATAAGGAAGATAATCCCTAGTCAACCCCTTCGAGCCAAAGAAGTAGAAGTTTCTTGTTTTAAACACAAATTGAAACCTTTAATCAAACCTGGGGCAGGGTAGTCTCTCAGTTAATTCAAAATGTGCGTTTAGCCAAAAACTCTCATTTCGTAATACAACGAATGACATCAAAAATTTCCTTTAGAATCAAAAGACGGTGATGGTTCCCCATTACCTAGGCAGTCATTATCTCACAAAAAGAAAAGCCCACTAAGCCAAAACCTACAAAGGAGGCTTAAGAAAGTTGGGGCATCCCGCTGACTGTAATCTCGAAAACAGGAACAGTCAGGCAAAAATTAGGGATAACGAAAAAAAAGAAGAAAGAGGTCACTACAAATCCTCAACAACATGAAAATATTGCAAAAATGACTGCCTTCCAACAAATTCAACTTGTGTGAACCATCACCAAAAACGTCGTTCCAGACTCATTTGGAGTTCAAATGCATAATTAACTGAGTTTAGGATTGAAGAACATCACGAAGAGTGGGTGGGTACAAATATACTTTGAGCCTTTATCCTTTGTTTCTTAAAACCATGAACCAAGCCACGTTACAACCCTTCAAAAGTCCTAATTGAAGCATGGGTTAGTTCGAAAGCATACTGTCACAAAAGGTATCCTGACTCTTGTAAGGCTTTTCTCTAAATCTTGAGTTGAATTTTTCTTATAAAAAGTTTTCTGCTAAAAAACGCATTTTTCAAAATTTCAAGACGAGCATAAACTTTGCATTATTTGAATATCGTTGTTTGCATATGGCTATTTGTTTGACAGCGAATAAATTCACACAGTGAATGTTCCGATGAACGAAAGCTCTCTCAGTGAAAAAAATCACTTCAAGTGGGATGACACTTCCGTTGCAAAAAAATCTCTCCTATCAACAAAAGGGGACATAACATGGCATTGTCCAATAAACCTGGGGCAGTCCAGTCAAGATTTAAAGAAATCTCTCAATTGCAAAGTAACCTGGGGCAAGTCTCCATCTCCATCACTTGGGTCATTAAATGTCAATCTCATCAAAGGGTTGCGTACAATCCAAATTTCCTGGCAGTGCCACAAACATTTGATACTAGGGGCAATGGCGAATCTCTCAAAAATCCTTCTGAAAAGAAATTCAAGAATCCTCGAGAAGTTCATCACCTCTCTAGAAGACCAGCGGTCATGGGTTTATTTCCCCAACACTTGTCAAGGATTTATTCTCCAAAACAAAATTACATTTCAATAACATTCATAACATATGAAGATTGATCGGCAGGTAAAGGTTCATTTCCTTTTGGAGTAGCAGTCGTCAAAGATTCCTTCATTTCCTTTTGGAGTAGAAGTCGTCAAAGATTCCTTCATTACCTTTTGGAGTAGCAGTCGTCAAAGATTCCTTCATTACCTTTTGGAGTAGCAGTCGTCAAAGATTTCTTCATTACCTTTTGGAGTAGCAGTCGTCAAAGATTCCTTCATTATCTTTTGGAGTAGCAGTCGTCAAAGATTCCTTCATTTCCTTTTGAAGTAGCAGTTGTCAAAGATTCCTTCATTATCTTTTGGAGTAGCAGTCGTCAAAGATTCCTTCATTATCTTTTGGAGTAGCAGTCGTCAAAGATTCCTTCATTACCTTTTGGAGTAGCAGTCGTCAAAGATTCCTTCATTATCTTTTGGAGTAGCAGTCGTCAAAGATTCCTTCATTTTCTTTTGAAGTAGCAGTCGTCAAAGATTCCTTCATTATCTTTTGGAGTAGAAGTCGTCAAAGATTCCTTCATTATCTTTTGGAGTAGCAGTCGTCAAAGATTCCTTCATTACCTTTTGGAGTAGCAGCCGTCAAAGATTCCTTCATCACCTTTCGGAGTAGCAGTTGTCAAAGATTCCTTCATTATCTTTTGGAGTAGCAGTCGTCAAAGATTCCTTCATCACCTTTTGGAGTAGCAGTCGTCAAAGATTCCTTCATTATCTTTTGGAGTAGCAGTCGTCAAAGATTCCTTCATCACCTTTTGGAGTAGCAGTCGTCAAAGATTCCTTCATCACCTTTTGGAGTAGCAGTCGTCAAAGATTCCTTCATCACCTTTTGGAGTAGCAGTCGTCAAAGATTCCTTCATCACCTTTTAGAGTAGCAGTCGTTAAAGATTCCTTCATCATCCGGTTAAGTCAAAGTTAATCCAAGACCTTCTCTGGTTCAGTCAGATCAACACTAAGATCTCCCTGATTCTTATTCCAGTGGAAGATATTTCGGGTATTGCTGTTTCAGATAAATTTCTCAATGATTTATTCTGATTCACTTCCAGATTTTGCTGTCGTAGGTCCAGTTCAAACTTTCCGTCAATAATCACTTTTGAATGGTATCTTTAAACCCATTTCCATAACGTCATCAAATCAGCATGTCATTAAATTCCCCAGTGGAGCCGAAACTATCAAACCACAGTGGAAATCATCCGATTTCTCCAAATCCCCCAACAAGTTATCTTAAAGCCTGGAAATAAACCAGATAACAGTTAACTTTTGTTTTATCCCCAACCAAGGATAACTCCCCAGAAGAGTGGCATATAACCCGAGTTCCTGATATTCCTGACAGAATGAAGATTCTCATTCTCAAAGTGGCATATAACCTGAGTTCCTGATATTCCCGACAGAATGAAGATTCTCATTCTCAAAGTGGCATATAACCCGAGTTCCTGATATTCCCGACAGAATGAAGATTCTCATTCTCAAAGTGGCATATAACCCGAGTTCCTGATATTCCCGACAGAATGAAGATTCTCATTCTCAAAGTGGCATATAACCCGAGTTCCTGATATTCCCGACAAAATAAAGATTCTCATTCTCAAAGTGGCATACAACCTAAAATCCTGAACTTCTTCCAACAGGAATAAGCTTTTCCCATAGTCCTGAGCTTACTCTCCAGCAGTATAGCTATTCCCCACAGAGTTTTTACTCCCCAACAGAATGGAGATTCTCGTCTTTGATTTTCCAGTAAAGTTGCCAGAGCCTTCTTTACTCTCAGCATAAATTTGTCATAATTTTTAATCCTCTGCAGATTGAAGATTCTCGTTCTTGACTCCTCAGCGCAAATTCCCCTAGCAGAATGAAGATTCTCATTCTCAAATCCCCAGCGGAGTTCTCCTCAAACAACAAAATAGGAATCCCCGGTAGAAATATTCTAAGCAAAGCTTGAAGGCACACATACTCTTCAACAGTGGTCCAGGATTTATTTTCCCCGACAACAGTCAAAGATTTTATTATCTCCAACTATCCAGGATTTATCTTCCTCAGCAAGACGGTTAATCAGCATACATGCGCATACATTGCATTCATATATCATAAACATTGATAAAACACATATATTGCATCATACATTTTATGCAACATAACTTTGTGTTTCAGCTAATATTTTGCCCTTTTCAGGATAAGATTAACAAGCTTCAAATTCAAGGATCATGAAAACAGTTTACGGATGCTTCCAGACACGGATGTTAATCTATCGCTTGTTCAGATTCAGCTCATGAAAACAGTTTACAGATGCTCCAAACACGGATGCTAATCTATTGCTTATTCAAACTCAAGGATCATGAAAACAGTTTACGGATGCTCCAAACACGGATGCTAATCTATCGCTTGTTCAGATTCAGCTAATGAAAACAGTTTACGGATGCTCCACACACGGATGCTAATCTATTGCTTATTCAGACCCCTAGCTCAGAGACGTTCCAGACATGGATACCTTTCTGATACTCATTCTTTCACCTACAACATACAATTCACTAAACATTCTTGGATGGCATCTTTAAGCCCATCTCCGACAAGATTTTGTCACATCTCCAAATGGCATCTTTAAGCCCATTCCCTCAAACTATGCTTTGACGAGTGCAAATTTATGGGCACTCTAGTGTCCAATCATCTTTTACCTTCGAGTCGCAAACGGCAAACTCGCCGATCTAACTCTTCAGGTTCAAGAAGATTGAACAGGGGCAGCTGTTGTACCTCAAAATTTGCCCTCCCATTTTTCACAAGAAATCACAACCCTAAGGTTTTCTCAGATTTTCAAGATTGGCTCAGGAATCAATCAGGCAGATTTTTCTTTGGCAGTAGATCAAGAATTAGGTTTTCTCTCGCATTTCTCAGAAGAAACTGAATTCTCAGAAATTCAGTTAACTGTCACATGTTTTCACGCTGTGATATGGTGGGAGAACTGACTTGAGGTTTTGTGTTTGTGTTCGCAAATGTTTCGGTTGAGCAAGAGTCGCCACCGACTTTTTATTTTATCCTAAGGAAAGGTTAAAAAGCACAGGAAAAACCTTTGAGATGTTTTCGTGGGTTCGGGGAGTAGATTATAGAAAGGGAAGGTATTAGCACCCTTTCTATCCATGGTTATCCATGGTGTGATCGGTGGGAATAGAACTGACTGTTTTTAGCTGGTTTCGCGAAATGTCGCAGAAGCAAGAGTCGCCACCGTCTTTTATTTTCTCCAACATGGAAAGGACAAAAGCACAGCAAAATTCCTTATGAGATTGTTTCTCGGTTCGGGAGGTAGATTTATAGAAAGGGAAGGTGTTAGCACCCTTTCTATCCATGGTTATCCATGGGCTCTTAGGTATTTGCTCTTATGTTTTCAAAATGATGTTTGCTTTTCAAATGTGAGTGGGTTTGAAAAAGTTTCTTTGAAAGATTTCTGAATGACTCTTGTATCTGTCCTCAAGAGTGTTTGAAAAATTTGTTTTGAAAGCTTTTGAAAGTGTAAGGTGTGAAAAGTATTTTGTTTGTTTTTGAAAAGAGCAAGTACCCATGAGTCATCTACCTACCCTAAGGAATTAAGTTGTGTAAAAGTTTTTAAGGTAGTGCCATCCCACCATTGAGAGGTAGGTAGCACCACCGTTGGAGGTGTTCGGGTCAATTCGATTGTAGGGACAGTGTGGTCACCGAAGCAACAGTTATGACACCTTAGAAGTAACCCTAATGTCCTAGATCCTTTTTAATCCGAGGCAACTGTTTCGAGGCAACTGGATCTTGGACATAAGAGCGACCGCTAAAACGTCCTATACTTGACGACCACGTTTCGAAGACAACGAGTGAGGCGTACCCTAGAAGTGGTGTGTGCATTGTGTGTTGTATTCAGTTAATGTTTGTCTGTGTAATTAGTGAGCTACGAGTTGTTTTTATTTACCATACATTCTTTCATGCATTTAACAGTTTAGGGGTGCGAAAAGTAAATTGCGAAAACATAAATCCTACGCTATTACAAGGCGCGGGTCTATACATCGCCAAAAATACAAAGACCCGTTTTTGGTAAATAAGTACGAGAAATAATAAATAAAGCAGTAAAAAATCCTAATTACTATTACATCCGGAGGCAGTTACATAATAATAAAAAATAAGGAATTAAAACTGAAATGCGCGCGAAAGAAAGAATCGGGAATGTTCCAAGGGTGTTGACCCTTTTAAGAAAAGAAATTGATTTTTTTGGTCTTTTTTGAATTAAAATGAAATTAAAATTGACTAATGACTAATTATTTAATTTAATTAAAAGAAAATATATTTTTTTGTGTTTTTTATGTTTTTATGAGATAAAATAAAAAGAAATAAAATTCTAAGTTAACCTAATTCTAAATCTATTTTAATTATATAAAAAAAAAGTTAAAATCGCCTAATTAAAAACTAATTCAATTATTGTTTATTTACAAAAATAATATGAGAATGATAATAATAATAATGTTAATTCTATTTTTTTTTATTTTTTATAAAAATGTTAATTATGTTAATTATTAAAAAATAAAATAAGGCAAATAAATAAAAGAAAAGAAAATGACAAAACAAAATAAAATAAGAAAAAAGTAAGTAAACCCAAGGGGGGGTGTGGGCTGGAATTTGAGGGTGTATTGTTGAGATTTGAGGCCCATTTGAACAAGCCACGTTTGACTTTCCTTGATTGCCTGCAGCATGCTTTGACTGAGCACATGGTATTCCTCACTTTTTGTCCTTTGGATCTGCACTGATGACACATGGCACGTTGGATGTGTGAGGCTTATGGTGTCCAACGCTTGGGAATCTGCACAAGAACATTTAAGAAACAATGACAATGAAATATAGGGGGACCTGGGAATCGAACCCAGGTCCCAGTGGTGAACGAACACGTCTCCCACCACTCAGCCAACTGCAATTGTTTGTAAACAAAATAGATAATGACAATAATATGCAAAACAACAATTATGCTGGGAATTTTAAAAAGGCATGCCATATATTTGAATACACCAATCAAGTTCATCCATGCATCATCTTCTTCATCTATTCTGAAACAAAAGCAAGCAAATAGCGGGGGTTTTAAACCCCCACGAAACAAAGTGTCAATAATAGCGATTAACGCTATGGATCATATAAAAAGAGCGCGACATGTCCTTCTTGTTCGTCTTGTTGCAACGAATCCAGTCATATAGGTCTTGAGGTCTAATTTTACAGCATATAGAAAACCCCAATTTGAAAGCTTTGAAAACCCTAGATATCTCCCATGGTGGATTGTGATTCTACGCGTTTCGGTGCAATTAATCCATGCCAAAAGGTTCCTGTATGTTCAAACAATGCAAAACAAACAATCAAACATGTTAAATGCTCATGAGATGCAAGTTTCAATTATGAAAAATAAGGATGAACCGTGGATCTGTTCTGGGCAATTTCTTGAGTGTTAACGTGTGATTGGGATCTCTACACGTTCCTGGAGGTGTCAGCAATCTATTAGAAACACAAACAAGCTTTGAATCACCCTGCAATATTGATTTCAGTTTCACACTTTTCTCTTAAAAATTGGAAATTTGTTTTGCTGTATGGAGTGTTTCTAGGTCGTGGGTGATATTGCCAAGGCTTGCATATATGGTCTTGAATGAGTATCAATCAGAATAATGGTCATTGAAGCCTTGCAATTATGTTTTGGATTTTGCCATGAACACCATTTAAACAACTTGCCATTCTTGTCAAAATTTGAATTTCCATGCTTGGAATAGGTCTTGCATGAGTTTGGTAAGTACTTCATGGTGTATCAAATCTACTCAAGCCACAAAATATCCCTCCATTAATTTCTTTGATTTTTATTTGAATTTTAAAGATTCAAAATGGATTAAATCAAATAAAATTAAATAAAAATGGAAAAATTAATTTTTAATCTTGAAATAAATTGTGGGACACGTGGGAGGCATGGCCAAGCTAAACCAAGTGGAAAAAGTGGGCCCCTTTTGTCAAAAATGAAGTTTCAAGGATAGTTGACTTTGGCCATTTCACAAAAATTTCCCAACTTCTCCAATGCATATCTTGCTCAATTTTGATCATATGAACATGTTCTTGGACATTTTGGAAAGGTCTTGAAGTCCTATAACCAATGCCTTTGGTCCCATGTCATTTTGATTTACCAATCTCAAGTTATGGTCTTTGACTTAAAGTGCCTTTTTGTTGACTTTTGAAAATGACCTATAATGTTGAAATTGATAACTTTTTGTGAGAGCATTTCTTGGACTTGGAGTGTGAAGATGAGTTGTAGGAAATGTCTTCCCCTTCAAAATGAGAATTGGATGGGATTTTTCTGATGATCCATGAAAAAGTTATGCCTTGGTCAAGTTACAGTTGACTTTTCAACTATCCAAAAATAGAAACTTTTGACACCTTGATGATTTTTGAGCCATTCTTGTGGAATCATGGTCAAGATTTGACCAAATGATGATTGTGGCTTCAAAATAAGATGTTGACCAAAAATTTTGACTTTTGACTGCCAAATGACCATTTTGCCCCTACAGTTGACTGTTGAGCAAATGGGACTTTTGACTGTGCAACTTGACCTTGTGAGCCTTGAAACTTGACATGTAGGTGCTTGACAATGTATATGAGCATAGGGGACTTGATTGAGCCCTTGAAAACCTCAACTTCCTTGCAGGAACCAAAACCCTAATTTGACTGGCTTTAGGAGAGTGGTTGACTGTGTACCCCTTGAGTAGACTTGAGCAATGCTTGCCAAAACTTTGAAGAATATGGGAGGGCAAATTTTGGGGTACAACAGTTGCCCCTGTTCAATCTTCTTAGACCTGAGGATGTAGATTGGCTTGTGTGCCTTTCGTGATCCGAGGGTGGAAGATGATTGAACACTAGAGTGCCTAGAAATTTGCACTCACATAGTTGAGTATCAGCAGTGTGATAGCGGAAATGGGCTTACAGATTCCATTTGGAGAGATGGTGGATAGGAGGATGGGCTTATAGATTCCATCTGGAGGTGTGACAGAACCTTGTCGGGAATGGGCTTATAGATTCCATTTGGAACTGTAATGGATAGTTGTGGAGATGGGCTTATAGATGCCATCTGGAGGTGTGACAGAACCTTGTCGGGAATGGGCTTATAGATGCAATTTGGAACTGTTGGTAAGTGGATGGGCTTATAGATGCCATCTAGATGTCGATCGCGTAAGAGATTCCTTAGCGAGAACTTGCGTATCTGAGAAAGAAAGATAATTACCTGGCCTGTTACAGGGGTTGATCTTCAAACTCTTCATGCAGACATGCCCTGGATGGATACAGGAATCGAATCTGGAATTAGTCGTCAACAGATACGCCCTGGCTGGATACAGGATTCAGATCTTCAAACTCTTCAGACGTGCCCTGGCAGGATACAGGAATCGAGTCCGGAAATAGTCGTCAACAGATACGCCCTGGCTGGATACAGGAATCGGATCTTCAAACTCTTCAGACGTGCCCTGGCAGGATACAGGAATCAAGTCCGGAAATAGTCGTCAACAGATACATCCTGGCAGGATACAGGAATCGGATCTTCAAACTCTTCAGACGTGCCCTGGCAGGATACAGGAATCGAGTCCGAAAATAGTCGTCAACAGATACACCCTGGCAGGATACAGGAATCGGATCTTCAAACTCTTCAGACGTGCCCTGGCAAGATACAGGAATCGAATCTGGAAATAGTCGTCAACAGATACACCCTGGATGGATACAGGAATCGGATCTTCAAACTCTTCAGACGTGCCCTGGCAGGATACAGGAATCGAGTCCGGAAATAGTCGTCAACAGATACACCCTGGCAGGATACAGGAATCGGATCTTCAAACTCTTCAGACGTGCCCTGGCAAGATACAAGAATCGAGTCTGGAATGATCGCTCACAGACATGCCCTGGCTAGATACAGGTATCGAATCTTGAATTGCGACAGTTGATAGTAATTATCTTTGGATTGACCTTTTTCCTGAAAAGGTAAAACATCAGTTGTATGCAATGTCATGATGTATGAAGTGCATGATGTCATGATGTTCTCAAAAATAGATGAGATTGTGTGATATGATGCGTATGTGCATGCAGTGTGTATGTAAGCAGGATGTATGAAATGTGATATGTTTATGAATATGTCTAGGAAAATAAATCCTTGACGAATGTCGGGAAGTTGAATCCTGGGCTGATGTTTGAAGAGTGAAGTTCTTCATTTCTGCTGGGGGTGATGGTTGCAAGAATAAACCGATAGGAGAAGATGACCCCGTTGGGGAATAAACTTGGCGAAGAGATTACTCTGCAGGGAATACTCTGTGGAAAGAGATACTTCGCTGAGGTTTGATGATAACTCCGCTGGGGATACCGTTGATGAGTTATGTTGGAAGATCCGATGAACTCCGCCGGGGATAGGAAGAATTTCGCCGAGGACGATCTTTCCGTGGTTTTTAGCTGAGGATAACCCAGTTATAAGCTCTGGTGAGGAATAACCTTTGAATAAAGTCTGGGAGACGCGTTCGTACTCTGCAGGGGATAGCTTCCAGAATCTACTGGGGATAAGCTTCCTATCGGGGGGATTGATTCAACTCTCCTGGGGAGACTTTTGGGACTGTACTGGGGAATGGCTCCGCTGGATGTCTGTATTCCGCCGGGGAACAATCTTATATTAAGACTGCCGGGGATGCTTGCTTAGGAACTTCTGTACACTCCGCTGGGGAATATTGAGATCTTTTGGGGATAATCCAACTTCCTTAAGGCTGACAGTAGACTAACTCTGCTCGGGGAGAGTGTTACTGACTTGCTAGGGATACTGTGCCTTCTTAGGGATGATGGGAAACCAACTCTTCTCGGAGGAGAGTATTGCTGATTCTTGTCTTACTCTGCAGGGAGTGAAGGTATCCTGGTTTCATTTTCCGCCGAACTTACCTTGGTACCTTGGTGGACAGAGCAACTAGATCGTTTAGACAAATCATTATTGCCCCTGTTTCTGATGTCACATGTAATTAGTCCTTTGTTTCACATGTAAATATTTATGAGTTAGCAAATAGTGTCAAATGCATATATCAAAAATTGAACATTGGACGTTCTTTACAAAACAAAACAGAAAAAGGAAAAACAATTGGCAATTGGTCTGAAAAGTGAATTTGTATTGATTTTTGGAATTTGCCTGTAAATAGGCGTTTTATGTACAAGAGGCTGACGTCCTAGTAAGAGAACGCCGCCAAACAAACAGAGTTTATACAATTTTTTTTTGTGAAAAAGGAAAACAAAACAGCTATGTGAAGAGAGATAATCCCACGGGGTTCCAACTCTGCTATCGCCTTTATATCTTCGAGCGTCTCATCACTTGGCTGCTTAGTTGAAGATGAAGTTGATTGATCGATGCCGTCTGAACTTGATATTGATACCGGATTCTGGATGCAAGGTGATTCAATGAGACATAGTATTACGCTTTAATCCCTAACTTTTGCCTGGACCGCCCTTTCGGGTTTTCAGTCCACCGGGATACCCATTTTTGCCCAAGCCGCCTTTTCAGGTTTTCGACTTGCCGGGTGTACAGATTTTTTCATTTCATCCCTCATTTTTGCCCGAACCCTTTTGGTTCGCCGGGAAGCCCTAATTTTTGCCTAGGTATGTCAACCTAGCGGGTCTTTTATCATACGTAGTATCTTTTTACTATGTCTGCATTGGCGGGGTGAGGAAGGTCGTCACCATCCATGGTGGTTAGAATCATGGCTCCTCCTGAGAAGACATGTTTAACCACAAATGGCCCTTCGTATGTGGGGGTCCATTTGCCCCTGGGATCACTTTGAGGAAGAATGATGCGTTTGATTACCAGATCCCCAACTTGATACTCTTGTGGTCTGACTTTCTTGTTAAATGCCCTGATCATCCGTTTTTGATACGTTTGACCATGACAAATAGCAGTGAGTCTCTTTTTGTCAATTAGGTTTAACTGATCAAGTCGAGTCTGGATCCAGTCATCTTCGCTCAAGCCTGCATCCTTCATAATCCGGAGAGAGGGTATCTGGACTTCAATCGGCAAGACTGCCTCCATGCCGTAGACCAAGGAAAAGGGAGTTGCCCCGGTTTACGTCCTTGCTGAGGTACGGTACCCGTGAAGAGCAAACGGTAACATCTCGTGCCAATCTTTGTACATCACTGTCATCTTCTGCACCATCTTCTTGATATTCTTATTAGCTGCTTCTACAACCCCATTCATCTTCGGCCGGTAGGGGGAAGAGTTGTGGTGATGTATCTTGAATTGCTCGCAGAGCTCAATGATCATCTTGTTGTTAAGATTGGTACTGTTGTCCGTAATGATCCTTTCTGGGACGCCGTATCGACAGATCAGGTTGTGTCGAATGAACCGTGCCACGGCGTTCTTGGTTACGGTAGCATAGGAAGCTGCTTCAACCCACTTCGTAAAGTAATCTATTGCCACCAGGATGAAGCGATGCCCATTGGATGCCGTAGGTTTAATCTCGCCGATCATATCAATACCCCACATTGCAAAAGGCCAAGGTGCAGTCAAGACATTCAGAGGGACTGGAGGAACGTGCACCTTATCAGCATAGATTTGGCACTTGTGACATGTCCGAGAATGTTGGTAGCAGTCTGCTTCCATTGTGGACCAGAAATATCCTGCCCGAAGGATTTTCTTTGCCATGGTATGTCCACTGGAATGTGTTCCGAAGGTACCTTCATGCAGTTCTGCCATGATCTTTTCTGCTTCAGCTTTATCCACACAACGCAGTAAGGTCGAATCATGGTTTCGCTTGTATAGAATGCCATTGTTGAGGAAGAACTTTGCAGCGAACCATCTCAGAAACTTCTTGTCATTGATGGATGCACCTTCAGGGTATTCTTGAGCTTCTAAGTACCTCTTCACTTCATGATACCAAGGTTTTTCAATTACCTCTTCAGCTTCAAGATCACAACAATATGCAGGTTCGTCCAACTTCCAGATAATGATTCGGGGAGCCTCATTATCCCATTTGACTTTGAACATGGAAGACATCGTAGCTAACGCGTCCGCCAACTGATTCTCCTCTCTTGGGAAGCGTTCAAAATTTATCTTCGTGAAATGGGGGATCAATGTCAACACACACTCTTTATAAGGTATAAGGTTTGGGTGTTTCATATCCCACTCGCCTTTGATCTGATTGATCACGAGAGCGGAATCTCCGAAGACACTCAGAAACTTGATCCTTAAGTCAATCGCGGCTTGAAGACCCATGATGCATGCCTCATACTCTGCCATGTTGTTGGTGCAGTTGAAACATAGCCGGGCGGTGAGTGGAGTATGAGTGCCTTTTGGGGATATGATCACGGCGCCGATACCGTTACCCAAAGCGTTAGAGGCTCCGTCAAAGTGCATAGACCATCGGGATCCTTCCTCAGGTCCTTCATCCGGTCCAGGTACTTCACAATCAGTCACTACCATGATGCTCTCGTCAGGAAATTCAAAGTTCATTGACTGGTAGTCGTCTACTGCCTGGTGTGCCAAGTTGTCTGCCAGTACACTTCCTTTGATTGCTTTCTAAATCGTGTACTGGATGTCGTATTCTGTCAAGATTATCTGCCATCTTGCTATTCTTCCGGACAGAGCAGGCTTTTCGAATATGTACTTTATTGTATCCATTTTTGAAATCAACAGAGTAGTGTGAGTCAGCATATACTGTCTCAGTCGGCGAGCAGCCCATACCAAAGCGCAGCAAGTTTTCTCGAGCAGTGAGTATCGGGTCTCACAGTCGGTCAACTTTTTGCTAAGGTAATAAATGGCGTGCTCTTTTCGGCCAGACTCGTCATGCTGCCCCAGCACACACCCCATTGAGCTATCAAGTACTGTCAGTTATAGTATTAGAGGTCTCCCTTCAACCGGTGGCATAAGGATGGGTGGTTCTTGGAGATACTCTTTGATTCTGTCGAAAGCGGCCTGACATTCATCATTCCAACGTACTACTTGATCTTTCTTCAGTAGCTTGAAGATTGGTTCACAGGTAGCAGTTAGGTGCGAGATGAATCGGGAAATGTAATTCAGACGTCCTAGAAAGCCTCTGACTTCTTTCTCTGTCTTGGGAATTGGCATCTCTTGTATGGCTTTGACCTTGGCAGGGTCCACTTGAATACCTTTGTCGCTCACGACGAAGCCTAGCAACTTTCCAGATCTTACCCCAAATGTGCACTTGTTTGGGTTCAACCTTAGCTTGTACAACTTCAGACGGTCAAACAGCTTCTGTAGATGGTCAAGGTGTTCCTCCTCAGTTTGAGACCTTGCAATCATATCATCGACATATACTTCTATCTCATGATGGATCATGTCATGAAATAAAGCAACCATGGCACGTTGGTAGGTTGCCCCAGCATTTTTCAATCCAAAAGGCATGACCTTGTAGCAGAAGGTGCCCCACTGAGTAACAAAGGTATTCTTTTCCATATCTTCAGGAGCCATCTTGATTTGATTATAACCGGAGAAACCGTCCATGAAGGAGAATACCTTATGTTGAGCAGTATTGTCAACCAGGACGTCGATGTGAGGCAGAGGGAAATCATCCTTAGGGCTGGCCCTGTTCAAATCCCTGTAATCAACACACATTCTGACCTTACCATCTTTCTTTGGCACTGGGACCATGTTGGCAACCCACTGAGGGTAAGAAGTTACTGCTAGAAACCCAGCATCAAATTGTTTCATAACCTCAGCCTTGATTTTCTCGGACATCTCTGGGCGCATACGGCGGACCTTTTGTTTTACCGGAGGGTATTCTTCCTTGGTAGGCAGGTAATGAACCACAATATCCGTATCCAACCCAGGCATGTCTTCGTAGGACCAGGCAAAGATTTCCACATAATCATGCAACATCTGAATCAACCGCTGTTTTACGCTGAGCTCTAGATTGGCACCAATCTTAACTTCCTTTCTATCTGTCTCAGTACCCAGATTTACCGTTTCCACTGGCTCTTCATGTGGCTGAATGGCCCTCTCTTCCTGGAGCAACAGTCTTGCAAGCTCACCAGGCACTTCGCAATCATCTTCACCTTCGTCTTCGGCTAAGTTGATCGGATTTTCGAAGTCATAACTGGCAGTAGCAGAATCGTTACCAGCGAGATCCAGAGTGGATTGAAACCTGTATGAGTGAGTGTGTGTAAATATAGTTGTTTTGCAATATATAAAGAAAGAAAAAGGAGCACAAGATTTGAAATGCGAAAAATGTCCAATGTCTTTATTCATGATATATGGAAATGACAAACAAAAGCCCTCACAAATAAAACCACGGTGCCCCGGGTAAGACACTGGGCCATAAAGTTTCAAATTATTGTTTATTACAAATCCAAAACAAAGAAATTCATTACTGGGTGACAAAAGTAATAGGTGTAAAGTCTTTTGCAGTCCAGTTGCTAGGTCCACCGTTGGTCGTTGGGTAGATCCAGCTGTCGAATTCAGATTCGTCCGCTTCGTCCTCAATAGCATTCAATCCTAGATTGGTGATGAGCACAAGAGGTCTTCCAATCCTTGCCTTGCGCACAACCTTCTGAGCTTCTGCAGTGAAACCCAAGCCAAATTTGTCAGTCTTTGGAGTGAAATCAGGAAGCCTGCCCCAGTTTGCGCACTCACCCTTCTCAATCACAGCCCGAGCATCCTTTAAGGAGGCCATCTTCAAAGGAGAACCCTCTTCAGTCACTGTTTCTGCTGCTGCCAATGTTTGTGGCACCTCTTCAAAATGTTGAAAGGGGGTCTCAATGAACTCCCCATCCATTTCCACGTATCGGAACGAGTTGAGGTGGCTGACCATGTATTCCTCTTCCCCTTGCACTGTTACGATCTTCCCCCTGACCGGGTATTTGAGCTTCTGATGTAAAGTTGAAGTCACAGCCCCTGCCTTGTGGATCTAAGGACGACCCAGCAAACAAGAGTAGGATGGACGGATGTCCATCACATAGAACTTTGAATCAAAGACTTGTGAACCAACCCTGATTGGGATGTCAACCTCACCATGTACCATCCTTTTGGACCCGTCAAAGGCCTGGACAATGATGTTACTTGGTTTGAGCTCTAACCCCTCACAGTCCAGCCTGTCTAGAGCTTTCTTGGGTAGTACATTCAGTGAAGAACCAGTGTCAACCAGCACGTGAGCAAGAGTAGTGCCCCTGCATTCAATGGAGACATGCAGGGCATCATTATGGTTCTTCCCCTTGGCCGTCAGATCAGCGTCAGAGAAACCCAGACCATTATCAACGGTTAAGTTGGCCACACAATCGGTGAATTGATCCGCAGACGTTTCTTGGGGCACGTGGGCCGTCTTCAGGAAAGCAATCAAGGCCTTGGCATGGGCCTCTGAACACAGAAACAGTGATAGCATGGAGATTTTAGAGGGGGTGTGTCCCAGCTGTTCAACGACGTTGAAATCACTTTTCTTTATAATTTTGAGGATCTCTTCCATCTCTTGCTTGGAAGCCTCAACAGTGGTCTTCGGTGCCTCCGTCCGGGCAGGCACATCAGTAACAATCCCCTTGCCCCGAGCGTCAGATGACTCGGCAGTAGGGGTAGAAATTTGATCAGGGGGGGAAACAGGAACACTGGCAGGTGTGATGACAAGAGGCCTTTGAATTGTTGGAGGTGCAATGTCTGGTGAGAACAGTCTTCCACTACGAGTGACCTTAGCAGGCCCGGTGATGTTGGTGACACCGGTACTAGTGTTGAACTCTTGTTTCACTCCCAGAACATAAATATCTGCCCCATAGTGCCACGGGACAGCCTTGTCAGACTTATAGGGGATGGGCCCCAGAACAGTGATGGTTATAGGAGCAATCTTGTGAACAGGCAAAATTTGGACAGGCTTCTTTGAAGGAGCCTTGGAAGGGTGGTTGAAAATGGTAACAATTGAGACTTCTTCAACAGGGGCAGCAGGAACGGCAGTCTTCTTGAACAAGATCTCTTTATTATCCATCAGGTTTTGGACGCCTGACTTCAGCAAAGGACAACCAGCAGGTGAATCAGCACATAAATGGCAACCTTTGCTACATCCCGGAAATAAACCGGCTAGCAACAGGTTCCTCTTGATGGTCAGTAGTGGAGTAGCAACATCATCCACAAAAGCTACATACAGATCCTCGTCAACAACATTCACTCCATGCTGGGGCATGGGAGCGGTCACAACATTCGGCCTCTCGGGCGCCTCGAACTGTATTTCCTTAGCATCAATAAGGTCCTGAACCTTATTCCTTAGGGCCCAACAATCATCAGTAGAATGTCCCGGGCTATCAGAGTGATAAGCGCAACGGGCGTTGGGGTTGTATTTCAGAGATGCTGTGTTTACCATCTTCGGAGCTTCCTTGACGGTTACTAGGCTAGTTGACAACAATTGTGGTAAGATCTGAGAGAGAGTCATGCTTAGCCGAGTATACTGCCTTTTGGGCCTCTCAGCTCTTGGCTGGTTGTATTACTGAGGAGCAGCAGCAGGCTTAGAAATAACCACCGTGTTGACAGCTTGGCAGCGTTCCGGTTTGTTTTGTCTCCTGGGACCGTACACAGCACTGGCCTCCTTCTTGAAGGGCTTCTTTTCAGTATTTGAGGAGGCACCCTTCTGTATCTTTCCCGATTTTATACCAGCTTCGATCCTCTCACCAGTCAGGATCAGGTCAGTAAACCCAGCAGAGGAATTACCAATGAGATGATTGAAGAATGGACCAGATAGGGTCCCCAAGAACATGTCCACTAGCTCGCGATCCGTCAATGGTGGCTGCACCCTACCAGCCAGATCTCTCCATTTCTGTGCGTACTCCTTAAAACCTTCACCCGTTCCCAGCGACATACCCTGGAGTTGGGTACGCGTGGGAGCGAGGTCAGAATTATATTGATACTGCTTGTAAAAAGCAGTGGCCAAATCCTCCCAGTTACGAATGTTGGTTCCATCCAGCTGATAGAACCATTCGAGATGAGTCCCTGAAAGACTCTCCTGGAAGAAGTGGATCCATAAGTTCTTGTCTGCTGTGTAAGGCTGGATCTTCCTTACATAAGAGAGGAGATGCATTTTAGGACAGGAAGCCCCGTCATACTTCACAAAGGTCGGCGCCTTGAACTTGTGTGGGATCACCACCCCAGAAGATAACCCCAAGTCTCCGAAATCCAACCCAGGCACACGTTGAATCTCCATAGCATTCAGCCTGTCCTCCAGCTATTTGTACCGGTCCTCAGCAGGAGGGTACTGTTCATCATTGAAGTCTGTCTCAGTATCAGAGACCACGGGACTAGGAACTTCTCTCCCTTGGTGACTGCCTCCCCCCACAGATGGAGTAGTCCTCTCAGCTTCATTTTGCAATGTATTTCCAAGTCTGCGCCCAGTGTTGAATAGCACAGTCCTCTTCTTCTTCTTCTTCTTCTTCAGGAGCAAAGCCTTCAGCTCTTGTTGTCCCTGGGCCAAGTTCATGACCATCTCCTGAAATTGGGTGTTCTGGGCCCGGAGGGCCTTGATAGCTTGCTCGGTAGTGAGTTCAGGATTCATGATGCTTGAGTGCTGAAATAAACAGCGAAGAAGATTAAGCAACCTGTAGAAAAAGGGGTACCTGTTATGCACATGATGCATGATATGCTATTTATGCAATGCATTCAAGGGTTCGAAAGTTCAAATTCGTTGCAGCCAAAAAGGAACACACTTTTTATTAGTAAATAATTTGTTCAGTACATCAGGGCCTCATGGGCAAAACATTACAAAATGATTAATCCCAAAAGACGCTGCGCATCCTCTTTGGAGCAATGTAAGTGTTGAGAGTATTTTCCTCGTGCAGTAGACGCGTGAGTTCCAAGACCTTCTTCTCACTGGCATGTAGACTGGTTTCAAGAGAATTCCGTTCTTCCTTGAGTTGGATCCAGCTCTTCTGCATTTCTTCCCAGGATGTAGGCATGTCAGGATGTTGAATGGTGTAGAGCACCTCTCCTTCCAAGACTGGCTCTTTGATCACAGGGAGAACATGAGGATATGGCATCACCAGCTTCTGGGAGCGGGCCCGTACCCACTTGAGATAAGGCTCCAAGGGGATGGAGTTCTTGTGCCCCAGTGTCTTGCTATCTACCCTGTTGGGCATCCTCCAAGCTCTGATAAATCTCTGGCGAAGTCCTTGTGCGTCGTTGTCGAAGTTAAAAACTATGTCAGGAATCAACATATCATGAGGGCCATCCCTCCGAGCATATCCAAACTGCCTCAAGGCCAGACAGGGGTTGTAAGTAATACCTCCTCTGATTCCAAGTAAAGGAACATTAGGAAACTCCCCGCAACGATCAATGATAGTGACATTCTCTCTGGACCGAGAACACCAATGTATATCAGCATGTGTAAGAGCCATCAATCATTGTGACCATCTCAAACCCCGCTCGTTCTTCAAAACTGATTGTGGAAGGTGCGAAATAAACCACCTTCCCAGGAGAGGAGTGCAGCACATAAGAACACCTATTTTTCTCATGGTTCGAGTGTAACATGAGTGAAGGATGTCCCCAAGCAACGTAGGTATAGGATTCCTGGACATGAAGATCTTGACAGCATTGATATCTATAAGCTGATCTGGATTCAGGAACAACACCAACCCGTAGACAAGGAGTGCCACAACTTCTTCAAAAGATTGTAGGTCAAGGGAGTTCCAACATTCTTGGGCTTTCTCAAATAGGAACCTGGCCAAGAATCCTTTGATACCACTTCTGGTTTCCCAATGTCCCTTGATGTCAGATGGTTGTAGGCATAATGCTTTAGCAACCTCTTCAAGTTTTGGCTCCTTTTCTGTACCGTTGTAGGGTAGTTGACTGAGGATAGGAATCTCTAGAAGCTGAGAAAACTCTTCCAAAGTAGGCACCAACTGATAATCCGGGAAAGTAAAACAGTGGTGCAGAGGGTCAAAGAACTGGAACAACACTTTCACCATATCCTCTTCAATGTTGGTATTGACCAAGCTGATGAGTCTACCATGCCTTTCACTGAATGAAGAGTTCTCGGGAATCCTGGATGTAAGCTCCTTAAGCTGAGGAGGGACCCTGACAAGGTTGACCTGAATTGTCTTTCTGCGGATAGTTTCCATGTCCTACAAAACAAGAACAAAGATGAAGATTCGAACCCCTGAAGTGGTTAGTGGATGCATATGATGCTGTATGATGTTATGATGCTATGATAAAACACACCACAAGTATTCACAAAAAGCAAACATGATAAGGCACACAAGTCACACCACAACCCTTAGAGTTTAGGCCAGCATGAAGTTTGGGGTACTACCCTCTTGAAGTTGGTGGGCTCAAAACCTGTCCTATCAAAAGTAACCGGGTTCTAAGGATCTCAATATCATTGGGTTGTTTTCTGTGTTCATTGTTTTGATTTAGCCACTGAACTGGCAATCAAAATATTCCAAGAAAACAACCCTCAATAAGTGTAGTATCGAGTATCAACCAACTTCGGACTGCACCAAAGTCAGTTATCTCACTACCCCTCAAGAGGCCAGGATGGTTCAATTAAGGTTCCTAAGGTCAGTTGATGCTTCACTACACCACGCGGAGGCCCCGTACTCTCCTTGACTTGACTCAAGGGTTACCGGTACTCACCAAAGTGCCACATCAACGTAGCAGACTGCTTCAACCGTGTCGGTATACCCCGCACAGTTCCCTCACAGACTTGTTGCTACTTTCTAAGAAGGTATCCCCCAGATCCAGGTTAGGATCTATGAAACTCCCAAGACAGGCCCAACAATTTTAAAGCAAACAAATCAGGCAATTGAAAACACAAGTGATCTTAGTCCTAAGGTACACCTCACTTTAAATCATCCCCAGCAGAGTCGCCAGTTCTGTGATCGGTGGGAATATAACTGACTGTTTTTAGCTGGTTTCGCGAAATGTCGCGGAAGCAAGAGTCGCCACCGTCTTTTATTTTCTCCAACATGGAAAGGACAAAAGCACAGCAAAATTCCTTATGAGATTATTTCTCGGTTCGGGAGGTAGATTTATAGAAAGGGAAGGTGTTAGCACCCTTTCTATCCATGGTTATCCATGGGCTCTTAGGTATTTGCTCTTATGTTTTCAAAATGATGTTTGCTTTTCAAATGTGAGTGGGTTTGAAAAATTTTCTTTGAAAGATTTCTGAATGACTCTTGTATCTGTCCTTAAGAGTGTTTGAAAAATTTGTTTTGAAAGCTTTTGAAAGTGTAAGGTGTGAAAAGTATTTTGTTTGTTTTTGAAAAGAGCAAGTACCCATGAGTCATCTACCTACCCTAAGGAATTAAGCTGTGTAAAAGTCCTTAAGGTAGTGCCATCCCACCATTGAGAGGTAGGTAGTACCACCGTTGGAGGTGTTCGGGTCAATTCGATTGTAGGGACAGTGTGGTTACCGAAGCAACAGTTAGGACACCTTAGAAGTAACCCTAATGTCCTAGATCCTTTTTAATCCGAGGCAACCGTTTCGAGGCAACTGGATCTTGGACATAAGAGCGACCGCTAAAACGTCCTATACTTGACAACCACGTTTCGAAGGCAATGAGTGAGGCGTACCCTAGAAGTGGTGTGTGCATTGTGTGTTGTATTCAGTTAATGTTTGTCTGTGTAATTAGTGAGCTACGAGTTGTTTTTATTTACCATACATTCTTTCATGCATTTAACAGTTAAGGGGTGCGGAAAGTAAATTGCGGAAACATAAATCCTACGCTATTACAAGGCGCGGGTCTATACATCGCCAAAAATACAAAGATCCGTTTTTGGTAAATAAGTACGAGAAATAATAAATAAAGCAGTAAAAAATCCTAATTACTATTACATCCGGAGGCAGTTACATAATAATCAAAAATAAGGAATTAAAACTGAAATGCACGTGAAAGAAAGAATCGGGAATGTTCCAAGGGTGTTGACCCTTTTAAGAAAAGAAATTGATTTTTTTGGTCTTTTTTGAATTAAAATGAAATTAAAACTGACTAATGACTAATTAATTAATTTAATTAAAAGAAAATATTTTTTTTTTGTGTTTTTTATGTTTTTATGAGATAAAATAAAAAGAAATAAAATTCTAAGTTAACCTAATTCTAAATCTATTTTAATTATATAAAAAAAAGTTAAAATGGCCTAATTAAAAACTAATTCAATTATTGTTTATTTACAAAAATAATATGAGAATGATAATAATAATAATGTTAATTCTATTTTTTTTGATTTTTTATAAAAATGTTAATTATGTTAATTATTAAAAAATAAAATAAGGCAAATAAATAAAAGAAAAGAAAATGACAAAACAAAATAAAATAAGAAAAAAGTAAGTAAACCCAAGGGAGGGGGGGGGGGGGGGGTGGGCTGGAATTTGAGGGTGTATTGTTGAGATTTGAGGCCCATTTGAACAAGCCACGTTTGACTTTCCTTGATTGCCTGGAGCATGCTTTGACTGAGCACATGGTATTCCTCACTTTTTGTCCTTTGGATCTGCACTGATGACACATGGCACGTTGGATGTGTGAGGCTTATGGTGTCCAACGCTTGGGAATCTGCACAAGAACATTCAAGAAAAAATGACAATGAAATATGGGGGGACCTGGGAATCGAACCCAGGTCCCAGTGGTGAACGAACACGTCTCCCACCACTCAGCCAACTGCAATTGTTTGTAAACAAAATAGATAATGACAATAATATGCAAAACAACAATTATGATGGGAATTTTAAAAAGGCGCGCAGTATATTTGAATGCACCAATCAAGTTCATCCACGCATCATCTTCTTCATCTATTCTGAAACAAAAGCAAGCAAATAGCGGGGGTTTTAAACCCCCACGAAACAAAGTGTCAATAATAGCGATTAGCGCTATGGATCATATAAAAAGAGCGCGACGTGTCCTTCTTGTTCGTCTTGTTGCAACGAATCCAGTCATATAGGTCTTGAGGTCTAATTTTACAGCATATAGAAAACCCCAATTTGAAAGCTTTGAAAACCCTAGATATCTCCCATGGTGGATTGTGATTCTACGTGTTTCAGTGCAATTAATCCATGCCAAAAGGTTCCTGTATGTTCAAACAATGCAAAACAAACAATCAAACATGTTAAATGCTCATGAGATGCAAGTTTCGATTATGAAAAATAAGGATGAACCGTGGATCTGTTCTGGGTAATTTCTTGAGTGTTAACGTGTGATTGGGATCTCTACACGTTTCTGGAGGTGTTAGCAATCTATTAGAAACACAAACAAGCTTTGAATCACCCTGCAATATTGATTTCAGTTTCACACTTTTCTCTTAAAAATTGGAAATTTGTTTTGCTGTATGGAGTGTTTCTAGGTCGTGTGTGATATTGCCAAGGCTTGCATATATGGTCTTGAATGAGTATCAATCAGAATAATGGTCATTGAAGCCTTGCAATTATGTTTTGGATTTTGCCATGAACACCATTTAAACAACTTGCCATTCTTGTCAAAATTTGAATTTCCATGCTTGGAATAGGTCTTGCACGAGTTTGGTAAGTACTTCATGGTGTATCAAAGCTACTCAAGCCACAAAATATCCCTCCATTAATTTCTTTGATTTTTATTTGAATTTTAAAGATTCAAAATGGATTAAATCAAATAAAATTAAATAAAAATGGAAAAATTAATTTTTAATCTTGAAATAAATTGTGGGACACGTGGGAGGCATGGCCAAGCTGAACCAAGTGGAAAAAGTGGGCCCATTTTGTCAAAAATGAAGTTTCAAGGATAGTTGACTTTGGCCATTTCACAAAAATTTCCCAACTTCTCCAATGCATATCTTGCTCAATTTTGATCATATGAACATGTTCTTGGACATTTTGGAAAGGTCTTGAAGTCCTCTAACCAATGCCTTTGGTCCCATGTCATTTTGATTTACCAATCTCAAGTTATGGTCTTTGACTTAAAGTGCCTTTTTGTTGACTTTTGAAAATGACCTATAATGTTGAAATTGATAACTTTTTGTGAGAGCATTTCTTGGACTTGGAGTGTGAAGATAAGTTGTAGGAAATGTATTCCCCTTCAAAATGAGCATTGGATGGGATTTTTCTGATGATCCATGAAAAAGTTATGCCTTGGTCAAGTTACAGTTGACTTTTCAGCTGTCCAAAAATAGAAACTTTTGACACCTTGATGATTTTTGAGCCATTCTTGTGGAATCATGGTCAAGATTTGACCAAATGATGATTGTGGCTTCAAAATAAGATGTTGACCAAAAAATTTTACTTTTGACTGCCAAATGACCATTTTGCCCCTACAGTTGACTGTTGAGCAAATGGGACTTTTGACTGTGCAACTTGACCTTGTGAGCCTTGAAACTTGACATGTAGGTGCTTGACAATGTATATGAGCATAGGGGACTTGATTGATCCCTTGAAAACCTCAACTTCCTTGCAGGAACCAAAACCCTAATTTGACTGGCTTTAGGAGAGTGGTTGACTGTGTACCCCTTGAGTAGACTTGAGCAATGCTTGCCAAAAATTTGAAGAATATGGGAGGGCAAATTTTGGGGTACAACACATGGTCTCTTAGTTACTTGCTTAGATCACTTGCCTTTGCTTTTCAATTGTTTTAAATGGTGCTTTGTGTGTGTTGTTTTGAAAATGTTTTGAAAAAGATGCCTTGTCTAGGCAACCATTGTAACAATTCTTTACTCGAATGTTTTACAAAGGTGTTTGTCTTTTTGAAAAGATGTTTCAATGTTTTGAAAGTTGTTTGGAAGTTGTGTTGTGATATGTGTTTTGAAAAAAGGCAAGAATGTTTTACAAGTTTGATCAAGTAACTAAGAGCTATCTATCCTAATTTACTCAAAGATCTTTCTCATGTTTTAACCCTTTTAACAGTGTTGTTTCACCATTGTATTTGGTGAACAACCTTGTGTTAGGATGTTAACGGGACGGGCGCGGGTCATCGTATACAATCATTGAAGGCAACTTGTGAGACGCTCTAGCAATTTTGTAAGGGACGAGATCGTTTTATCGAAGGAAACATCGAGGGTCATCGAGGGACTAACGATCTTTGTTTATTGAAGGGACATTTGCTAGAGTGTCTCGTACTCGAGGGACATGATTGCATTTTCCGAGGCAACAAGCGAGGTTACCCTAGAGGTGCAAGTGTGAATTGTGTATTGATTTTCATGCATTTGTCTTTGTGTTAGGTTATCTAGCGGTTGATTTTGAATCTTCGCATACAAACCCTAATTACTATACAGTATATAGAAAGCGATAAATTACGGGAATTTAAAGTCTAAGCTATTACAAATAAGTATCCGGGTATGGGGGTACAAATGTTTACAAATGGGGATGAGTCTTATCAGGATAGTAGTGTCCAAATATTATTTACAACCAAATCGAATCGTCGCAAAATATAATCAAGGTATAAGAATCAAAGATAAACAAAAGTATTGTGCCATGCATATAATTATTTACACATGAGTAAAAATGTTAACCTAATGTATTAAGTATTATTATTTTTGTGTTTTTTAATAATTATATGTAAGCAAAAGTTTTAGAGAAAAGAAGAGAAAAATGTTTTAAGTTTAAAGAAAACTATTATTTATGTATTTTAGTTAATGTTTTTATGTATAAAAAAGATTTATTAAAAAGAGTTTTAAGACAAAAATCTATTAACCTAATAAATCTAATATTTATATATTCTTGTAAAATGTAATAAACATTAAGAAAAGTTTTGTACAAAAACTAATATATTGTTTTTCTTAACAAAATAAGTTATATAAAAAAAGATATAATGTGATAAAAAAAAAGAGTATTAGTTTGAATATAAAAAAAAAGTGGGTTTTTGAAAGACATGCTTGGCCCAACAATGTGTGTTGAAATAGGACAAAAGGGGGGTGTATGCCAGAAATCATTGGGCTTAAGGGATTTGCACGTGGAGCAGGCCCAAATGCATTACAACGTTTTGTTGTTAGGGTTCGTGTGTATTTTGCTCAGAATAGGGTTTGTGTCTTTGGAACGGCGCCGCTCCCTTTCTTCTTCATCGTCCTCTTCATCCTTCTCAAACAATGGCTTCTGATGTCTTCAACCCTCCAGCTTCCAGAGCGTCGTCCCCTTTCATCCCTTTACCTTCTCCCAGAGATTCAAGCTTGATGTTTCGAAAGGTTTGATTCATTCATTTAGGGTTTTTTAGAGTTACATTAGTGTGATTCCTGTATGTTATAGCTCGCATGTTTTGACCTTTATTCTTTCTTTTGTTTGATGCTTATATGCGATAGGGATTTTGAGGGTTTGAGGAATATACCTTGAATTCCCTGCTTCTGAGAATGATGGAGGGAGGAAAGGGCTAGATGGCGCCTCCTTGGTGGACGGAATGGGGAGAACGTGATGACTTGCTTGCTGGCTTACTTCCTGGTATTTTGTATCTTTAACCTTCGTTTAGTGATGATGCTATAATCTGAAAACGCTTGTATTATTTGCTTCTGTCTCTCTTCCTATCTGAAGGCTTCGCTTATTTCCAATGGCATGCTCTGAACTTTTGCTTATCTATGATGATTTTGATTTTGAGTATTTGAATGCTTAAGTGTTCTTGCTTCTGTCTTTTCTTTTCCTCTCTTTTGGGCTTGGCCTTTTCAATGATGATGATGATTCTGAGTTGGTGATGTTTGGATTGCCTATGATGAACTTGGTTTTGAGGCGTTTGTTGGTGTTTTGATTTTCAAATGAAGGCAAGTTTGCTTCTGACTCTTTCTCTTTGAATGCTTGCTTTGTTCTTGTGAGCTTGAATTACTGATGACTGTATGCTTCTGAGTTGCTTGTTTCTAAATTTGAGGATGTTGACCCTATGATGAACTTGTTCTAAGGGCGGTTGTTGGTGTTTTGATTTTGAAATGAAGGCAAGTTTGCTTTTTAGTTACAGGATGGCTTTTTGGTTACATATTGATAGTTTTAGGAAGGCAGACCGATTGGAAGTTTGAGCAGGTTTGAAACTGAACAAGTTTCTAGGCTTCTTAGAGGTTTGCTATGCTTTTTATGCTTGGCTTGAGGCAGGTTTTAGCAGGTTTGTAAACAGGCTTCAAGGTTTGTTATGCTTGTTATGTTTGATGTTGAAGTTTTAGGAAGGCAGGCTGCAAGGCTTTTTTTCTGATATAGGCTTTTTTGAGCTTATGCAGGCTTGGGGTTTCACTGGTTTCTGTTTGTTCTGCTTTGAGTTTTTATGCAGATGGGAGCTTATGCAGGCTGTCTTAGAAACAAGCAAGCTGCAAGGCTTGTATTTGCTCGAAGGGTTGTGTTTACAGTTTTTGTGATATATTGTGTTCTTTGTATTCTGCCCCCTTTTGAACTGTTCTGATTTGTTATATTTATCTATTCCTCTTAAGCCTGCAAAACTGTAAGACTCTTTTTACTCTCTTTCTCTCTCTCCAGAAAAGTATATTTAATTACTTAAACTGTACTTTCTATTCTGAAAAGGTTTTGGCCAGAAAATGATGAAAAATGCTTTTACAAGTTTGCTTGCATTTTGTCTTTCCTCTGCATATCTTCTTACCTCCAGATTTTCTACATTGCTTTTGATATCTTATTGACATCCTTTTGACCATTTCTTTGGACAGTTTGATGGCTTTTGATATCTTTTGGTATCTTCTTTGACAGCTTTTGACAGTTCTGCATTTGTGACTTAGTTTTCCCCTTTGACAATTTGGTTTGCCTAGTTTGATAATGCAATTCAGTTTGGATTTATGCAGCTTTGTGCATTTTGCTTAATATATACTTGCAAACATTTTACTTCCCTCTTTGTGAACCAAGAGGAGACATCTTCTTGCGATTTGCAGAGAGGACGAACAAACTGATTCCGGCCAACACCTTTAATGATGAGTTTTTGATTAACTGTCTGAAAAATAATTTTCTAAATTCATCTGTGTTTGACTTCTCTTTTTCTGGCTTTGCAGGTGAATATCAGTTGAGCAAAGGATGCAACAGTAGAAGATGAATACTTCAAGAGATTTAGGATATAGTTTTATTTTATTTTTAATCATTGTAATAAATGTCATTGTAACACTGTAAATAAATTTACTGTATCAAATAAACATTTGTAACAACAATTGAAAATGAATAACAAAAATCCTTTGTCAGTTAATTCTTTAATTCTTCTGCACTTGTTTATTTAATCATTTAAATCTCTTGAGTTATAATAATGGGAAATTATCCCAATAATCTTAACTTAGAAATTATAAATAACCAACAAACATCGCAGTCACACAGCTTTGCGTTAACCAACAATACTTCCGGCATTCCAAATAACCAAATGCACTGCACAGTTAATCAAACAATCGTCCATATGTCTTTTACTTCACTGATCAAACTTAAACTTCAAACTTTCAATCATAAGCCTCAACCCATACCCCAGATGTTTAGACTTTGAGAAACAAACAGGAATCTTGAACAAGCGTCAAAACCATGTGACAGCCAAATGAAATGTTGTGGATTCAATTCCTTCTGAGAATGCGTGCGCAAACCCTAATGTTGGATTTACTGTCAAAGAAACGTCCGCCTGATCAAACCCTGAGCCAAACTCAACCAAATCAATAAAAACCCTAATAATTTGTTTGATTGATTCAAAAGTTAATGGAAACCCTAATTTTGTTTGACTGATAAGAAAAGTCTATTTGACCGATTCTTGAGCCATTCTGAAAAATCAGGAAAAGCCCGAAGCTGTGATTTCTTGTGAAAAAGAGGAGGGCAAATTTTGGGGTACAACAGTTGCCCCTGTTCAATCTTCTTGAACCTGAAGAGTTAGATTAGCAAGTTTTCCTTTCGCGTCTCGAAGGTAAAAGGAGATTGGACACTAGAGTGCCCGAAAAATTTGCACTCGTCAAAACGTAGTTTGAGGGAATGGGCTTAAAGATGCCATTTGGAGATGGGATTAAAGATGCCATCTGGAGATGTGACAGAATCTTGTCGGGGGATGGGCTTAGAGATGCCGTCTGGAAATTGTTGGTAGGAGGATGGGCTTATAGATGCCATTTGGAGATGGGCTTAAAGATGCCATCTGGAGATGTGATAGAATCTTGTCGGGGGATGGGCTTAGAGATGCCATCTGGAAATTGTTGGTAGGAGGATGGGCTTAGAGATGCCATCTGGAAATGGGCTTAAAGATGCCATCTGAAGGTGATTGTATATTGTTGGAGATGGGCTTATAGATGCCATCCAAGAATGTTTGTTGAACTGTATGTCGTTGGTGAGTGGGTGAGTATCAGAAAGGTATCCATGTTTGGAACATCTCTGAACTGGGGATCTGAATAAGCAATGATTGACATCCATGTTTGGAGAATCCGTAAACTGTTTTCAGAAGTCTTGGATCTGAACAAGCCATAGGTTAACATCCGTATCTGGAGAACCCGTAAACTGTTTTCAGAAGTCTTGAAGTTGAATAAACATGAGTTGGTCGAGTAGATATTTGTCCTGTCTGGTTTCAGGTATTAATCTCCAACTTGAGAAAGAAAGATAGTTTTCCTGGATCGTTATAGGTATTGATCTTCAATCCCTCGTCCACAGATGGTTTTCCTGGCTTGCTACAGGTATTGATCTGGAACTTGAAAAGGTTGATGGTAGCCACCTGTTGATTGACCTTTTTCTGGAAAAGGTAAAACGTTAGTTGTATGCAATATCATGATGTATGAAATGCATAATGCAATATATGTGTTTAGGATATATGAATGTAATGAATGCGCATGTAAGCTGAGTAGCTGTCTTGCTGAGGATAGATGAATCCTGGATAGCTGGAGATAATAGAATCTTGACTGCTGCCAGGGAAAGTGAATCTTTGACTGCTGCAGGGGATTGCAAGAATCTTTTGATTGTTGCAGGTATTGATCTGGAATCTGAAAAGGTTGGTCGGTGAGATAGTTGTCCTGGCTGGTTTCAGGTGTTAATCTCTGACCTGAGAAAGAAAGATAGTTTTCCTGGCTGGTTACAGGTGTTAATCTTCGATCTCTTCACGTAGATAGTTTTCCTGGCTTGCTACAGGTATTGTGATGTCGGGAATGGGCTTACAGATGTCATTTGGAGATATGATGGATAGTTGATGGAGATGGGCTTAGAGATGCCATCCAGAAATGATTGTTGAATTGTTTGAGCTGGTCGAGTAGATAGTTGTCCTGGCTGGTTTCAGGTATTAATCTATGATCAATCGTCCACAAATAGTTTTCCTGGCTTGCTACAGGTATTAATCTTCAATCTCTTCATATAGATACTTTTCCTGGCTGGTTTCAGGTATTAATCTACAATCAGTCGTCCACAGATAGTTTTCCTGGCTTGCTACAGGTATTAATCTGGAACTTGGAAAGGTTGGTCAATGAGATAGTTGTCCTGGCTGGTTTCAGGTATTGATCTCTGACCTGAGAAGGAAATATAGTTTTCCTGGCTTGTTACAGGTGTTAATCTTCAATCTCTTCACGTAGATAGTTTTCCTGGCTGGCTACAGGTATTAATCTGGAACTTGAAAAGGTTGGTCAATGAGATAGTTGTCCTGGCTCGTTTCAGGTATTAATCTCTGACCTGAGAAAGAAAGATAGTTTTCCTGGCTTGTTACAGGTGTTAATCTTCAATCTCTTCATGTAGATAGTTTTCCTGGCTGGTTTCAGGTATTAATCTACAATCAGTCGTCCACAGATAGTTTTCCTGGCTTGCTACAGGTATTAATCTGGAACTTGAAAAGGTTACAGAATGGCAACCGTGTCTGGAGCATATCTGGACCGTATCTTTCAACAGGTGATGAAGGAATTTTTTGATGATGACCGCAAATTCCAGCAGGTGATGAAGGAAATTTTTGAACGCTCTTGAAACTTGTAATTTGCTTTGGAAAATAAATCCTTGACAAATGTTGGGGAAAGTGAATCCATGACTGCTGGTCTGCTAGAGAGGTGATGAACTCCTCGAGGACGCTTGAATTTCTTTTCAGAAAGATTTCAGAGAGGTTTCATCATTGCCCCTAGTATCAGATGCTTGTGATATTGCCAGGAAACTTGAACTGCACGTAACCCTTGAGATTGATATTCGAATGCCCCAAGTGATGGTGAGGGAGACTTGCCCCAGGTTCACTCTGCAATTGAGAGATTTCTTGAAACCTTGACTGGACTGCCCCAAGTTAACTGAACTTTGAAAGATTTGTTGAAATCTTGACTGGACTGCCCCAGGTTAATTGAACTTTGAAAGATTTGTTGAAATCTTGACTGGACTGCCCCAGGTTAATTGAACTTTGAAAGATTTGTTGAAATCTTGACTGGACTGCCCCAGGTTAACTGGATAGTGACATGTCATGCCTCCTTGTTGATAAGAGATTTGTCAATGGAAGTGTCATCCTTTTTGAAGTGATCTTGTTCACTGAGAGGGCTTTCGTTCACTGGATATTCATTGCGTGAATTTCTCCGCTGTCAAACAAATAACCATGTGCAAACAACGATATTCAAATAATGCAAAGTTTATGCTTGTCTCGAAGTTTTGAAAAATGCATTTTTTAGCAGAAAACTTTTTATAAGACAAATTCAACACAAGATTTAGGGCAAAGCCTTACAGGAGTCAGGATACCTTTTGTAACAGTATGCTTTCGAACTAACCCATGCTTCAATTAGGACTTTTGAAGGGTTGTAACGTGGCTTGGTTCACGGTTTAAGAAACAAAGGATAAAGGCTCAAAGTATATTTGTACCCACCCGCTCTTCATTATGTCCTTCAGTCCTAAACTCAGTTAATTGTGCGTCGAACTCTATTCGAGTTTGGAACGATGTTTTTTGGTGATGGTTCACACAAGTTGAATTTGGAAGGCAGTCATTATCTCCTTTTTCTTTTGCAACATTTTTCATGTTGTTGAGGATTTGTAATGACCTCGTTCTTTTGATTTGTTATCCCTAACTTTTGCCTAACTGTTCCTGTTTTCGAGATTACAGTCAGCGGGATGCCCCAACTTTCTTAAACCTCTTTTTTTGGTTTTGGATCAGTGGGCTTTTTCTTTTGAGAGATTGACTGCCTATGAGATAAGGAACCATCATTGTCTTTTGATTCCAAAGGAATGTTTTTTGATGTCGTTCGTTGCATTATGAACTGAGAGTTTGCGACTTCAATGCACATCTTTTTTTTTTGAATTAACTGAGAGACTACCCTGCCCCAGGTTTAAATCAAAGGTTTCAATTTGTTTAGAACAAAAAACTCCTACTTCTTTGGCTCGAAGGGGTTGACTAGGGATTATCTTCCTTATAACTTCAGTGTTTAGGATTTGAAAGAATGCCTGTACATCGTCAGCAAGGTCTGTTCAAAAGCATACTATATGAGATTACGGTATTGTTTCGTCATCCTCCCTCTAAAGGCTTGTAGCTTTTTATCAAGAGTTAAATATCATAAAGAAAACACAAGAATAGTGAAAACGAGTAGATGAATTCAAGACAAACATATGCAATGCATTAATGAAACAAAGTTTGACATTAAAAGATAATTGTTTGGAATAACAAAGAAATTACAACTTGAAAATTCAAATGAAACAAAGATGCTCTCAATGATTCGTCAAAGGAGCAGTGATTATGCTAGAGTCTCCGGAGGGTCGAACTCGATCTCTTTGGCATCAATCATGTCTTGGACCTTATTCTTCAAAGCCCAACAGTCGTTTGTGTCATGCCCTGGGCTACCACAATGATAAGCACATCTTGCATCCGGGTTGTAGTTTGGAGAAGAAGTCTTAGGGTTCGGATGAGGAGCCTTCAATGTAATCATCTCTTTCTTCAACATGTGTTGTAGTGCTTGAGCTAGTGACATGTTGATCCATTATATTGTCTTTTAGGCGCGACCTCCCTACGCTGATGCCCCTGCCTTTCTTGAGCAGGCGCTGGATTAGAGATCAAGATTGCTCCTACGTGTTGGTCATGACGACTCTTTTGACCAGTCACTGCATTGGACTCTTTCTTCCCATTGTGGGGGATTTTCTGTGCATCAGATGGTGTAGCTCCTTGGATCTTTCCACTTTTGATGCCAGCTTCGACCCTTTCGCCGGTCAGTATTAGCTCGGTGAATCCGGCTGAGGAGCTTCCAATTAAGTGATTGAAAAGAGGCCCTGTCAAAGTTCCCATGAAGATGTCAATCAGCTCCCTGTCAGTTAAAGGAGGTTGCACCCTACCCGCCAGATCTCTCCATTTTTGAGTGTATCTTTTGAAGCTCTCGTCGGAACCCATGGTCATGTTCTGCAATTGCACACGAGTTGGTGCAAGATCAGCATTGTACTGATACTGCTTATAAAAATCACCAGCTAAATCCTCCCAGGTGTGGATGTGAGAACTCTCCAATTGATAGAACCACTCGAGTTGAGCCCCTACCAGACTTTCTTGGAAGAAATGGATCCAAAGCTTTGGATCAGTTATGTATGGTTGAATCTTGCGGGCATAAGATTTTAAGTGCATCTTAGGGCAAGAGACTCCATCGTACATGACAAAGGTAGGGACCTTGAACTTTGGCGGGATGACCAATCCAGAAACTAAACCCATGTCTCCTAAATCCAAGCTAGGTATTTGTTGAATCTCCAGAGCATTGAGGCGATCCTCCAACTGTTTGTACTTGTCATCAGCGGGAGGATATTGTTCTTCGGAGTAGTCAGCTTCATCAATCTCCAAATTGTGGTCTTCTTCAAGACTGGCCCCTATGCTGGGTGGAGTTGAAAGATCTAGGGTTTTAGGTCTTCTTTTCAGGCTGTCCGTTGCCTTCTTGGACTTCTTCTTCTTGTCTTTGAGAAGGAGAGCTTTCAGATCCTCTTGCCCTTTACCCATAGCCAGAAGAATTTGTTGGAATTGAGCGTTTTGAGCTTGGAGATGTTTCACCATTTGTTCCATATCCATCTTACTGAAATAAACAGTAGGAAGATAAGGAGACCTGTAGGAGAAACCTGTTACGATGCAATGCATGATATGATATATGTATGCAATGTTTTCAAGGATCTCTTGGGGTAAACACAAGAGAAATGTTAGAGGTTGAGCTTTGGTCAACATCTTTGATTGGAGAACTTTGCACCGGTGGATGTCTTTCCACTAGAATCAAGCTCACCATGTCAAGTGGGTCATAGCCCCTGATTCAAGTTGTTTCACTTGATCTTTGACGACATTTGTTTAGAGGGGAACCCTCTTGCCCTTTGGTAGACGTCTGGTTCAACGTGCCCCTGCATCAAAAGACCCTCGAGATCCTTGAAATGGTTATTGAAAAAATGCTATGGTATAATGTCATGATGTTATGTACATGTATGCAAAAGTAAGCAAGTGTATATACAGGTAATCGTATTCACACAAAGCAAACAAGTCCTTAGGTTTAGGCTTGCATGGGGGTTTGTAGGTAAGTACCCTCTTGAAGTTAGTTGGCTCATCCTGTCCTAAAATAGAAACTGGGTTCTAAGGAGCTCAATATCACTGGATTATTTTCCGTGTTCATTGTTTTGGTTTAGCCACTTAACTGGCGACCAAAATATCCCAAGAAAACAATCCTCAATGAGTGTAGTATCGAGTATCTACCAACTTCGGACTGCACCAAAGTCGGTCATCTCACTACCCCTAAAAAGGCCAAGATGGTCAAGTAAGGTTCTAGAGTTCGTTAGTGCTTCATGACATCACTCAGCGGCCCCGTATTCTCCTTGACTACTCAAGGGCTACCGGTACTCACAAATATGTCACACTAACATAGCTACTGCTTCAACCATTTCGGTATACCCCGCACAGTTCCCTCGCAGTTTATTGCTATTTACCTAAAAGGTGCCCCCAAATCTGGGTGTAGGATTTAAACAAACCCAAACAAGGAACCCAAAAAGTAAAGCAATCAAAGCAAACAAAGTAAGCATGTAAAGGTGATCTAAAACCCTAAGGTAACCCCACTTTCAGAATGTCCCCAGCAGAGTCGCCAGTTCTGTGATACGGTGGGAGAACTGACTTGAGGTTTTGCGTTTGTGTTTGCAAATGTTTCGGTTGAGCAAGAGTCGCCACCGACTTTTTATTTTATCCTAAGGAAAGGTTAAAAAGCACAGGAAAAACCTTTGAGATGTTTTCGTGGGTTCGGGGAGTAGATTATAGAAAGGGAAGGTATTAGCACCCTTTCTATCCATGGTTATCCATGGGCTCTTAGTTACTTGCTTAGATCACTTGCCTTTGCTTTTCAATTGTATGAAATGGTGCTTTGTGTGTGTGGTTTTGAAAATATTTTGAAAAAGATGCCTTGTTTAGGCAACCATTGTAACAATTCTTTACTCGAATGTTTTACAAAGGTGTTTGTCTTTTTGAAAAGATGTTTCAATGTTTTGAAAGTTGTTTGGAAGTTGTGTTGTGATATGTGTTTTGAAAAAAGGCAAGAATGTTTTACAAGTTTGATCAAGTAACTAAGAGCTATCTACCCTAATTTACTCAAAGATCTTTCTCATGTTTTAACCCTTTTAACAGTGTTGTTTCACCATTGTATTTGGTGAACAACCTTGTGTTAGGATGTTAACGGGACGGGCGCGGGTCATCGTATACAATCATTGAAGGCAACTTGTGAGACGCTCTAGCAATTTTGTAAGGGACGAGATCATTTTATCGAAGGCAACATCGAGGGTCATCGAGGGACTAACGATCTTTGTTTATCGAAGGGACATTTGCTAGAGTGTCTCGTACTCGAGGGACATGATTGCATTTTCCGAGGCAACAAGCGAGGTTACCCTAGAGGTGCAAGTGTGAATTGTGTATTGATTTTCATGCATTTGTCTTTGTGTTAGGTTATCTAGCGGTTGATTTTGAATCTTTGCATACAAACCCTAATTACTATACAGTATATAGAAAGCGATAAATTGCGGGAATTTAAAGTCTAAGCTATTACAAATAAGTATCCGAGGATGGGGGTACAAATGTTTACAAATGGGGATGAGTCTTATCAGGATAGTAGTGTCCAAATATTATTTACAACCAAATCGAATCATCGCAAAATATAATCAAGGTATAAGAATCAAAGATAAACAAAAGTATTGTGCCATGCATATAATTATTTACACATGAGTAAAAATGTTAACCTAATGTATTAAGTATTATTATTTTTGTGTTTTTTAATAATTATATGTAAGCAAAAGTTTTAGAGAAAAGAAAAGAAAAATGTTTTAAGTTTAAAGAAAACTATTATTTATGTATTTTAGTTAATGTTTTTATGTATAAAAAAGATTTATTAAAAAGAGTTTTAAGACAAAAATCTATTAACCTAATAAATCTAATATTTACATATTCTTGTAAAATGTAATAAACATTAAGAAAAGTTTTGTACAAAAATTAATATATTGTTTTTCTTAACAAAATAAGTTATATAAAAAAAGATATAATGTGATAAAAAAAAGAGTATTAGTTTGAATATAAAAAAAAGAGTGGGTTTTTGAAAGACATGCTTGGCCCAACAATGTGTGTTGAAAGAGGACAAAAGGGGGGTGTATGCCAGAAATCATTGGGCTTAAGGGATTTGCGCGTGGAGCAGGCCCAAATGCATTACAACGTTTTATTGTTAGGGTTCGTGTGTATTTTGCTCAGAATAGGGTTTGTGTCTTTGGAATGGCGCCGCTCCCTTTCTTCTTCATCGTCCTCTTCATCCTTCTCAAACAATGGCTTCTGATGTCTTCAACCCTCCAGCTGCCAGAGCGCCGACCCTTTCATCCCTTTACCTTCTCCCAGCGATTCAAGCTTGATGTTTCGAAAGGTTTGATTCGTTCATTTAGGGTTTTTTAGAGTTACATTAGTGTGATTCCTGTATGTTATAGCTCACATGTTTTGACCTTTATTCTTTCTTTTGTTTGATGCTTATATGCGATAGGGATTTTGAGGGTTTGAGGAATATACCTTGAATGCCCTGCTTCTGAGAATGATGGAGGGAGGAAAGGGCTAGATGGCGCCTCCTTGGTGGACGGAATGGGGAGAACGTGATGACTTGCTTGCTGGCTTACTTCCTGGTATTTTGTATCTTTAACCTTCGTTTAGTGATGATGCTATAATCTGAAAATGCTTGTATTATTTGCTTCTGTCTCTCTTCCTATCTAAAGGCTTCGCTTATTTCCAATGGCATTCTCTGAACTTTTGCTTATCTATGATGATTTTGATTCTGAGTATTTGAATGCTTCAGTGTTCTTGCTTCTGTCTTTTCTTTTCCTCTCTTTTGGGCTTGGCCTTTTCAATGATGATGATGATTCTGAGTTGGTGATTGTGATACGGTGGGAGAACTGACTGTGGTTTTGTGTTTGTTTTCGCACTTGTGCGGTTGAGCAAGAGTCGCCACCGACTTTTTACTTTATCCTAAAGGAAAGGTTGAAAAAGCACAGCAAAAACCTTTTGAGATATTTCGTGGGTTCGGGGGGTAGATTATGAAAAGGGAAGGTATTAGCACCCTTTTCATCCATGGTTATCCATGGGCTCTTAGTTACTTGGTTTTTTAGATCACTTGCCTTGATTTTCGATTGCTTGAAAATGGTGTGTGTGTGTGTGTGTGTGTTTTGAAAATGTTTTTGAAGAGATGCCTTGTCTTAGGCAACCAATGTATTTGACTCGTGTTTGAGTGTTTTACAAAAGTGTGGATCTTTTCGAAAAGATGTTTCAAATGTTTTTGAGAGTTTGTTTGAAAGTGTTATGGATTGTGGTTTTTGAAAAGAAGGCAAGCGTTTTTGCAAGTTGATCTCAAGTAACTAAGAGTTTTGTCTACCCTATTGTACTCAAAGGTTTTTGTTATATTTTAACCCTTTTTAACAATTTTGTTCCACCATTGAATTTGGTGGACAATCTTGCGTTTAGGAAGTTTTGTTCGGGACGGGCGCGGGTCATCGTATGGACCATGAATGCAATGGTGCCAAGTGTCTTTGGCAATTTTCTTTGAAGGGACTATGATCATTCCGTTTTAGGCAACATTCGAAAGCGTCATCGAGGGACTTATGATCATTTGAATTTGTTTTGCCAAAGAAACTCGACGTGCAAGCGTGGCCCATTTTGGAAAGCAACATGTGGGATTACCCTAGGGTGTGCAAGTGTGATTGTGTATTGATTTCATGTATTTGTCTTGCATTAGGTTATCTAGCGTTTGATTTTATGTACATGCAAACCCTAGGTCTAATCATGGTATAATTGAAAACGGTAAATTGCGAAAATGTAAAATCTACACTATTACAAAATAAGTATCCGGGAGTGGGGGTACAATATTCACAAATGGGGATGAGACTTATAGTATCCAATAAGTTACAACCAAATCGAATTTGCGATCAAATGTAAATGATGTATATCAATGTATAAGATAAACAAATGTGTATAGGAGCAATGTGAATGTATTTGTATTGTGTAAGTGAGATGTGAAATGTATTGTAAATGTACGTGCATTTGATTATTTACAGGTGCGACAATGTGAAATTAATGTGTATTGAGTATTATTTTGACCTAAAGAAAAATTGAATGTTTATTTAATTTAATAATTGTAATTGTATTTTCTTAATATGTATGAAAAGAAAAATATTCTAAGTTTTAATTATGTATACAAAAAGTATTTTTTCATTTGTTATGTACAAAAATATTTTAATTAAAAGAAAGGGAAAATGTTTTCAATTTTAATTACATGGTGTAAAAAAAATGTATTTTGTTATTCATGTTCAAAAAGTGTTAATCTTAAGAAAAATTATATATTCATGTACAAAGATTTAAAGAAAATGTGAGTTTAATTGTAAAGAGAAAATATTAGTTTCTATATAAAAATTAATTATTATATATATATGAAAAAGTATTATTAATGTTTAAAAAATATTATGTTAGTTTATTTAACAAAAGAGAAAATGTCTTATATGCTAAAAAACAAGTTTTGATACTTAAATGGGCCAGAAAGGGGCATTAGGTCCATGTGAAGCAAACAGAATGAATAAAAAGTGTTTTGGGCTTAGGCGCTCAGAAGGGAACGAGGGGGTGCGAATTGGAAAAAAAAAAGGGCTTAGGTGTTTCAGGGGTACGAGGCCCACGTTTAGGCTCAAGAACATTTTAGGGTTTGGATTATGTTTTCATTTGGGACATGTTTTAGGGTTTGCAGCGAGCAGAAGCGCCGTTCATTCGCTTTCAACTTCGTCTTCCTCATGCATGCCTCTGTATGCTTCAGCCCAAGGCCACCAGCTTCCTCCTTTTCCCCTTCCCTCCAACGACAGCGTCAAGGCGACATAATTAGGTAACCATTTTAATTCGTTAGGGTTTGTTACAAATGTACATGTTATGATTGTCTAATCCTGTTGATTTTAACTTCAAGTTTTCTTCAATGTTTGTTTGAGGTTTTGAAAGAAGGATAAATGGGACATGTTACCTGGAGGCGGAGGAGGAGGTCGTGGTTGCTACGGAGGCCAAGGGAGGAAGGAGAGGTGGAGGCTTAGTGGTGAAGAGGAAAAGTGCGTGATGGTGGACTCTTTGAGCTTCCTGGTATCTTTACCTTGTTGATTTTTTTAGGTTTTATGATGAACTGAACTGAAAACCCTTTATCTCTTCTTTCTTCTTCTCTTCTACTGCATATTTCGGTTTATGCTGCCTTTGGATGCCTTTGAACGTATTTTGTTTATGTGCCTTTGATTTTCTCTCTTCTTCTGACTTGTTGCCTTGAGCTTGCCTTTGAAACTGTTGAGCTTGTTGCCTATTGCATCTTGGCCTGTGATGAAGAATTTCTGAGGCTTAGGGTTTATTTGATTCTTTTCCTCTTCTCTTCCAGTTGCCTTGAGTTGCCTTATGAATATGCTTCTTCCTTGACTGTCTCTTTGTGTATACTTGATGCTTCGTGTATTGGCCTATGATGAGGGTTCCTCTGAGGCTTTGTGTGGGCTTTGATGTTTTGAAAGGTTTGGAACAATTTTTGGCTTAGGCTTGAAGCTGGACTGGGTTGGTGTTTTGAGTAGGTTTGATGCAATATGCTATGGCAGGTCTGAGGCTTTTTGGTGAGATAGGTTTATGGTATTGGACATGGTTTCATTGTTTTTGACAGTAGGCAGGTTTTATGGTTTTGTTAGGCCATTGCAGGTTATGTGCTTGGAGGTGTTTATGGTTATGACAGGTTCGTGGCTAACAGGATAATGGTTTTAGCAGGTTTAAGCTAATGCAGGCCTGAGCAGGTTTTCAGGCTTGTATTGGTTTATTAGGCCATTGCAGGTTTATGCTTGTGACTTGTTCATGCTTTGGTTGTTTAGGCCGGTATTGGCATATGCAGGTTTATGCAGTAGGCTACAAGGTTTTATGTGAGGTTTCAGCAGGTTTGAGCCAATGCAGGTTATGTTTGACAGTAGGTAATGGTTTGGTGTATATGCTGGTATGGCTTTTTGTTTACTGGTTGTGAGGCTTTACAGGTTTTTCTGCTGGTTTAGGCCTCTTCAGGTTTAGTGCTTAGCAGTTTGTATATTTTCTTTGTGTTTGTTTCTCCTCCTCTTTTCTACTGTGTTTAGCTTTTTTGTCTATGTTTCTCTCTTCCTGCCTAAAGCCTAAAAACCTGCATTCTTTTATCTCTCTCCTCTTCTCTCTCAGTACAGCTAAATATTAAACTATGTTTTCTGCTGTACTCTTTCTGAAAGGGCCATTGGGAAATGATGAAAAGTCAATATGCTTGCTTGCACAATAGTTTTCCTCTGCATCTCTTATCTCTTCTTTGACAGCTTTTGTACTTTTTATCTTCTTTGATATCTTTGTGCAGTAACTTGTACCTTTTGGCATTTGACAGCAAGTTTGACACTTTGCATTTTAACATAAAGTTGCAATTTGATTTTTAGTTGGGTTTGAACTTGGAGTTTGAGATTTTGAATTTATGCAGTTTGACACTTTGCATTTTTTCTCAACTTTGCATTCATGATTAGCAAATAAAATTCTTCCCTCTTTGTGAACCGGGAGAAATCCCGTGATTTGCAGAGAGGGTTAACTGATCCCAATCAGTGGCCCTTAATGATGAATTTCTTTTATCTGTCTTTATTTATTTATCTGCTTTTTGACTTTTCTCTTTTTCTCTTGCAGATGAATAATTGAATGGAGGGGAGCAAAGTGAAGAATGAAGAATTGGGGACTTAGAAAATAATTAGGATAGTTTTTATTTAGCTTTAAATAAATGTAATATTATTTTTGTCAACATTTTGTAAACAAAAACAATTATACAAATGACTTAAAGATAAATAAAAAGTCCTTTTATTTAATTAATTCTTCTCTTCTTCAATTGTTTATTTATTATTTATAGTTCTTTAAATTAAAATAAATTGAAAGTAAATTCCAACTTATTTAATCTTTAGAATAATAAATAATTAACTAAACAATATTTCAGTATTCATTAATTAATAAACTTGACGCTTCCAATGTTCAAAGCAAAATAACAGTTAATCACAACAATTGATCAGACGCATTCCCTCTTCACTGATTTTCAACAAACACTGTAAATCCAAACTACGTATATATTTTGACTAGTTCAATCAAACGAACGTGAATTCAAACCAACTGCCTTCTTTTACTGATTAAATCAAAACAATGCGAATTCAACCCGAATCTCGGAATATCTTGCAAAGTGCTGTGGAATTTAAATCCTTCTGAGAATATGCCCACAAAAACCTTAATTCCTGATTAAATGCCAAATAACGTTCGCCTGATCAAAATTGAGTCAAAGTCAACCCAAAACCCTAAGCCAACTGTGTGAAACAATCCAGAGCCCTGAAAGATCAATAAAAACCCTAATTGCGCCTGACTGACGAGAAAAGTCTGTTTGACCGATTCTTGAGCCAGTTTGAAAGATCATGGAAAGCCTGAAGTTGTTATTTCTTGTGGAAAAATGCGAGGGCAAATTTTGGGGTACAACAGTTGCCCCTGTTCAATCTTCTTGGACCTGAAGAGTTAGATTGGCAAGTTTGCCTTTCGTGACTTGAAGGTAAAAGAAGATTGGACACTAAAGTTCCCAGAAAATTTGCACTCGACGATGTGATGGTAGAGGTGAATGGGCTTAAAGATGCCATTTGGTGATGGGCTTAAAGATGCCATCTGGTGCAGTAGAATCTTATCGGGGAATGGGCTTAGAGATGCCATCTGATAATGGGCTTAAAGATGCCATTTGGGAGTGTTGAACTGTATGTCAATGGTGACTGGACGAGCATCAGAAAGGCATCCATGTTTTGGAACATCTCTGAATTGGGGGTCCGAATGAGCAATAGATTGACATCCATGTCTGTAGAATCTGTAAACTATTTGAGATTGAATAAGCAATAGAGCAACATCCGTTGTTGGGAAGCGTCCGTAAACTATTTTCAAAAGTTGAGAAGAGTCTGAACAAGTTGGTAGATTAACATCCGTTTTTGGGAAGAATCCGTGAACTGTTTTCAGAAGTCTTGAGAAGAACCTGAACAAGTGATAGGTTAACATCCGTTACTTGGAGAACCCGTGAACTGTTTTCAGAAATCTTGAAGTTGAATAAGCAATAGAGCAGCATCCTTTGTTGGGACACGTCCGTAAACTGTTTTCAAAAAAATTGCATCTGAACAAGTTGATAGATTAACATCCGTTGTTGGGAAGAATCCATAAACTGTTTTCAGACGTCTTGAAGAGGTTGAATAAGCAATAGAGCAGCATCCGTTGTTGGGAAGCGTCCGTAAACTATTTTCAAAAATTACATCTGAACAAGCTGGTAGATTAACATCCGTTGTTGGGAAGAATCCGTAAACTGTTTTCCGACGTCTTGAAGAGGAACCGGTGTAGGGTTTCCTGATGATGAGCTCGTGTAAAGATGCATTTGGATGAATCTGGAATAAGTATCAGAATGTCGCCGTGTTCGGGTCACATCTGAGTAAACTTGGAAGATGATCTTTGTCTGCCGACTGATCTTACCTGAAAAGGTAAAGGGTTAGTTGTATGCAATGTCATGATGCATGATGTAATGTATGTGACATCAATGTTTATGACATGAATGTGATGAATGCGCATGTAAGCTGATGAGCTATCTTGCTGAGGATAGATGAATTCTGGACGGCTGAAGATAAAAGAATCTTGATTGCTACCGGGGAAAATAAATCCTTGGCTGCTGCTGTGGAGGGCAAGAGTCTTCAATTGTTGAAAATGAGAAGTCTTGGGACCACTGTTGGGAGAATCAGAAGCTTGGGTTGTATGCTAGACTACTGGGGTCTTCCTGTTTTGAGGAGATCTGTGTAGGATTTCCTGATGATGAGTCCGTGTAGAACTGCATCGGGTTTTTGAACACTTTTGACATTCGAATGCCCCAAGTGGTGACGTAGATAAATTCCTGGCTTGTTACAGGTGTTGGTCTACAATCGGTCGTCCACAGATGTTTTCCTGGCTTGTTACAGGTGTTGATCTGGAATTCTTCAGACGTGCCCTGGCTGGATACAGGAGTCGAGTCTGGAAATAGTCGTCAACAGATATGCCCTGGCTGGATACAGGAATCGAATCTTCGAACTCTTCAGACGTGCCCTGGCTAGATACAAGAATCGAGTCTGGAAATGTGGTCAACAGATATGCCCTGGCTGGATACAGGAATCGAATCTGGAATTGTGATAGTTGATAGATATGCCCTGGCTGGATACAGGAATCGAATCTTCAAACTCTTCAGACGTGCCCTGGCTAGATACAGGAATCGAGTCTGGAAATGTGGTCAACAGATATGCCCTGGCTGGATACAGGAATTGAATCTGGAATTGTGATAGTTGATAGATATGCCCTGGCTGGATACAGGAATCGAATCTTCAAACTCTTCAGACGTGCCCTGGCTAGATACAGGAATCGAGTCTGGAAATGTGGTCAACAGATATGCCCTGGCTGGATACAAGAATCGAATCTAGAATTGTGATAGTTGATAGATATGCCCTGGCTGGATACAGGAATCAAATCTTCAAACTCTTCAGACGTGCCCTGGCTAGATACGGGAATCGAGTCTGGAAATGTAATAGTTGATTTGTTGAACACTTTTGACATTCGAATGCCCCAAGTGGTGGTGAAGGAGTCTTGAATCAGATTACTCTACATATTGAGAGATTTCTTGAAATCTTGACTGGACTGCCCCAGGTTAACTGAACTTTGAAAGATCTGTTGGACCTTGACTGGACTGCCCCAGGTTAATTGAATTTTGAAAGATCTGTTGGACCTTGACTGGACTGCCCCAGGTTAATTGGATGGTGACATGTCATGCCCCTTGTTGATAGGAGATTTGTAAAGGAAGTGTCGTCCTTTTGAAGTGATTTTGCTCACTGAGAGAGTTTTCGTTCCTCTGAACATTCACTGTATGAATTTCTTCGCTGTCAAACAAAAAGCCAAATGCAGACAGTGATATTCAAATAATGCAAAGTTTATGTTTGTCTCGAAGTTTTTTTTGAAAAATGCGTTTTTAGCAGAAAACTTTTCACAAGACAAGTCAACACAAGATTTAGAGTAAAGCCCTACAGGAGTCCGGATACCTTTTGTAACAGTATGCTTTCGAACTAACCCATGCTTCAATTAGGACTTTTGAAGGGTAGTAACGTGGCCTGGTTCACGGTTTAAGAAACAAAGGATAAAGGCTCAAAGTATATTTGTACCCACCCGCTCTTCGTGATGTCCTTCAACCTAAGCTCAGTTAATTGTGCGTCACACTCCATTTTTGAGTTTGGAACGACTTTTGGGCGATGGTTCACCAGTTGAATTTGGGGAGACAGTCATCATCTCCTTTTTCTTTTTCAACATTTTTCATGTTGTTGAGGATTTTGTAATGACCTCACTATTTTGATTTTGATTTGTTATCCCTAACTTTTGCCTGACTGTTACCGTTTTCTGGGATTACTGTCAGCGGGATGCCCCAGCTTTCTTAAGCCTCCTTTATAGGTTTTGGCTCAGTGGGCTTTTCTCTTTTTGAGAGATTGACTGTCTATGTGATAGGGAACCACCCCTGTCTTTTGATTCCAAAGGAGTGCTTTCTTTTTTTGACATCGTTCGTTGTATTACGAACTGAGAGTTTGCGACTTTAATGCGCACCTTCTTTTGAATTAACTGAGAGACTACCCTGCCCCAGGTTTATATCAAAGGTTTTGATTGTTTAGAACAGAAAACTCCTACTTCTTTGGCTCGAAGGGGTTGACTAGGGATTAACTTCCTTATAACTCCAGTGTTTGGGAATTGAAAGAAATGCATGTACATCATCAGCAAGGTCTGTTCAAAAGCATACTGTATAAGATCATGGTATTATTTCGTCATCCTCCCTCTAAAGGCTTGCAACTTTTTATCAAGAGTCAAATATCATAAAGAAAAGCATAAGAGTAGTGAAACGAATGGATGAATTCAAGACAAACATATGCAATGCATTAATGAAAACAGAGTTTAACATCAACAAATAATTGTTTGACAGCAAAAGAAATTACAACTTTGAAAATTCAAAAAGAAGCAAAAGTCTTTCAGCTTGAACTTCGTCACTTCAAGTGGAGAACCCTTTAGCGGAAGATTTTCATCTCGCCGTCTGGCATGAATTCCAGCACCCCAATGTTGATCAGATCTTGAATCTTGTTCTTCAAGGCCCAACAGTCGTTGGTGTCGTGTCCCGGGCTGTAGGAATGGTAAACACAAAACGCGTCGGGATGATAGTGAGGAGAGGAGGTATTGGACTTCTGAGGAGGGTCCTTTAGGGTAAGAAAGTTGACCTCCATCAGGCGCTTCAGTATGAAAAATGATGGTATTTCAGTCTCCGTGAACTGTCTTCCCAATGTTTCATGCTTACGCCGATTGCCCCGTTGACGCTGGCGAGGTTGTTGATGGGCTTGTGACCCTGAAGCAAGCAAAGGAGCTTTCCCCTTGTCTTCTTGAGTGGATGGAGGTTGAGCGGAGACTTGCTCTTCAACCTCAGATGTTTGCCCCAGTTGGTTGTTTGGAAGCAGTTGTCGGACAAGAACTCTGAGTTCTTCTTGTCTTTGAGATAGGTCTTGGATGAGAGTCATCTGGCCCACCAACTGTCCCATCACTTGGGTCCTCAAGGTTGTCAGATCAAACTGTAGCTCCGCAAGCTGGTCACTCCTGGCATTGTTGGAATTCTCCAAGCCCTTTGTGAGGAGAGCTTTCATCTCTTCTTGCCCCAAAGACAAGTTCAGGAACATCTCCTGCAGCTGAGCAGTCTGGTCTTGAATGTCTTTGACAGACCTTTCTAGAGCCATCTCTTACTGAAATAAACAGCAGGAGAGTAAGGAAACCTGAAAAAGGAAAGACTGTCAAAATGAAATGCATGATATATGGATGCATGCTTTCAAGGATCTCTTGGGGTAAACACAAGAAGATGTTAGAGGTTGAGCTCTGCTCTTGGATTGGAGAACTTTGCACCGGCGGACGTCTTTCCACTAGAATCAAGCTCACCATGTCAAGTGGGTCATAGCCACTGATTCAAGTTGTTGTATTTGAACTTTGACTGGAGAACTTTGTATCGGTGGATGTCTTTCCATGAGAATCAAGCTCACCATGTCGAGTGGGTCATAGCCACTGATTCAAGTTGTTGTATTTGAACTTTGACTGGAGAACTTTGTATCGGTGGATGTCTTTCCACGAGAATCAAGCTCACCATGTCGAGTGGGTCATAGCCACTAATTCAAGTTGTTGTACATGAACTTTGACTGGAGAACTTTATTTAGAGGAGAAACCTCTTACCCCTTGGTAGACGTCTGGTTCAACGTGACCCTGCATCAAAAGAACCCTCGAGATCCTTGAAATGGTTATTGAAAATGCTATGGTATGATGTTATGATGTTATGTACATGTATGCACAAGCAAGTGAGTGTATATACCGGCAAACATATTCACACAAAGCAAACCAGTCCTTAGGTTTAGGCTTGCATGAGGTTCAGGTACTACCCTCTTGAAGTTAGTTGGCTCATCCTGTCCTAAAATAGAAACCGGGTTCTAAGGAGCTCAATATCATTGGATTGTTTTCTGTGTTCATTGTTTCGGTTTAGCCACTTACTGGTGACCAAAATATTCCAAGAAAACAATCCTCAAAAGAGTGTAGTATCGAGGATCTACCAACTTCGGACTGCACCAAAGTCGGTCATCTCACTACCCCTAAAAGGCTAAGATGGTCAATTAAGGTTCTAAGAGTTCGTTAGTGCTTCATGACATCACACAGCGGCCCCGTACTCTCCTTGACTACTCAAGGGTTACCGGTACTCACAAATATGTCACACTAACATAGCTTACTGCTTCAACCATGTCGGTATACCCCGCACAGTTCCCTCGCAGTTTTTTTGCTATTTACCTAAAAAGGTGCCCCAAATCCGGGTGGAGGATTTACAACAAACCCAAACAAAGAACCCAAAAGATAAAGCAATCAAGTCAATCAAAGTAAGAAAGTAAAGGTGATCTAAACCCTAAGGTAACCCCACTTTTAAATCTTTCCCCAGCAGAGTCGCCAGTTCTGTGATACAGTGGGAGAACTGACTGTGGTTTTGCGTTTGTTTTCGCACTTGTGCAGTTGAGCAAGAGTCGCCACCGACTTTTTATTTTATCCTAAAGGAAAGGTTGAAAAAGCACAGCAAAAACCTTTTGAGATATTTCGTGGGTTCGGGGGGTAGATTATGAAAAGGGAAGGTATTAGCACCCTTTTCATCCATGGTTATCCATGGGCTCTTAGTTACTTGGTTTTTTAGATCACTTGCCTTGATTTTTGATTGCTTGAAAATGGTGTGTGTGTGTGTGTTTTGAAAATGTTTTTGAAGAGATGCCTTGTCTTAGGCAACCAATGTATTTGACTCGTGTTTGAGTGTTTTACAAAAGTGTGGATCTTTTTGAAAAGATGTTTCAAATGTTTTTGAGAGTTTGTTTGAAAGTGTTGTGGATTGTGGTTTTTGAAAAGAAGGCAAGCGTTTTTTCAAGTTGATCTCAAGTAACTAAGAGTTTTGTCTACCCTATTGTACTCAAAGGTTTTTGTTATATTTTAACCCTTTTTAACAATTTTGTTCCACCATTGAATTTGGTGGACAATCTTGCGTTTAGGAAGTTTTGTTCGGGACGGGCGCGGGTCATCGTATGGACCATGAATGCAATGGTGCCAAGTGTCTTTGGCAATTTGCTTTGAAGGGACTATGATCATTCCATTTTAGGCAACATTCGAAAGCGTCATCGAGGGACTTATGATCATTTGAATTTGTTTTGCCAAAGAAACTCGACGTGCAAGCGTGGCCCATTTTGGAAAGCAACATGTGGGATTACCCTAGGATGTGCAAGTGTGATTGTGAATTGATTTCATGTATTTGTCTTGCATTAGGTTATCTAGCGTTTGATTTTATGTACATGCAAACCCTAGGTCTAATCATGGTATAATTGAAAGCGGTAAATTGCGAAAATGTAAAATCTACGCTATTACAAAATAAGTATCCGGGAGTGGGGGTACAATATTCACAAATGGGGATGAGACTTATAGTATCCAATAAGTTACAACCAAATCGAATTTGCGATCAAATGTAAATGATGTATATCAATGTATAAGATAAACAAATGTGTATAGGAGCAATGTGAATGTATTTGTATTGTGTAAGTGAGATGTGAAATGTATTGTAAATGTACGTGCATTTGATTATTTACAGGTGCGACAATGTGAAATTAATGTGTATTGAGTATTATTTTGAACTAAAGAAAAATTGAATGTTTATTTAATTTAATAATTGTAATTGTATTTTCTTAATATGTATGAAAAGAAAAATATTCTAAGTTTTAATTATGTATACAAAAAGTATTTTTTCATTTGTTATGTACAAAAATATTTTAATTAAAAGAAAGGGAAAATGTTTTCAATTTTAATTACATGGTGTAAAAAAAATGTATTTTGTTATTCATGTTTAAAAAGTGTTAATCTTAAGAAAAATTATATATTCATGTACAAAGATTTAAAGAAAATGTGAGTTTAATTGTAAAGAGAAAATATTAGTTTCTATATAAAAATTAATTATTATATATATATGAAAAAGTATTATTAATGTTTAAAAAATATTATGTTAGTTTATTTAACAAAAGAGAAAATGTCTTATATGCTAAAAAACAAGTTTTGATACTTAAATGGGCCAGAAAGGGGCATTAGGTCCATGTGAAGCAAACAGAATGAATAAAAAGTGTTTTGGGCTTAGGCGCTCAGAAGGGAACGAGGGGGTGCGAATTGGAAAAACAAAAGGGCTTAGGTGTTTCAGGGGTACGAGGCCCACGTTTAGGCTCAAGAACATTTTAGGGTTTGGATTATATTTTCATTTGGGACATGTTTTAGGGTTTGCAGCGAGCAGAAGCGCCGTTCATTCGCTTTCAACTTCGTCTTCCTCATGCATGCCTCTGTATGCTTCAGCCCAAGGCCACCAGCTTCCTCCTTTTCCCTTTCCCTCCAACGACAGCGTCAAGGCAACAGAATTAGGTAACCATTTTAATTCGTTAGGGTTTGTTACAAATGTACATGTTATGATTGTCTAATCCTGTTGATTTTAACTTCAAATTTTCTTCAATGTTTGTTTGAGGTTTTGAAAGAAGGATAAATGGGACATGTTACCTGGAGGCGGAGGAGGAGGTCGTGGTTGCTACGGAGGCCAAGGGCGGAAGGAGAGGCGGAGGCTTAGTGGTGAAGAGGAAAAGTGCGTGATGGTGGACTCTTTGAGCTTCCTGGTATCTTTACCTTGTTGATTTTTTTAGGTTTTATGATGAACTGAACTGAAAACCCTTTATCTCTTCTTTCTTCTTCTCTTCTACTGCATATTTCAGTTTATGCTGCCTTTGGATGCCTTTGAACGTATTTTGTTTATGTGCCTTTGATTTTCTCTCTTCTTCTGACTTGTTGCCTTGAGCTTGCCTTTGAAACTGTTGAGCTTGTTGCCTATTGCATCTTGGCATGTGATGAAGAATTTCTGAGGCTTAGGGTTTATTTGATTCTTTTCCTCTTCTCTTCCAGTTGCCTTGAGTTGCCTTATGAATATGCTTCTTCCTTGACTGTCTCTTTGTGTATACTTGATGCTTCGTGTATTGGCCTATGATGAGGGTTCCTCTGAGGCTTTGTGTGGGCTTTGATGTTTTGAAAGGTTTGGAACAATTTTTGGCTTAGGCTTGAAGCTGGACTGGGTTGGTGTTTTGAGTAGGTTTGATGCAGTATGCTATGGCAGGTCTGAGGCTTTTTGGTGAGATAGGTTTATGGTATTGGACATGGTTTCATTGTTTTTGACAGTAGGCAGGTTTTATGGTTTTGTTAGGCCATTGCAGGTTATGTGCTTGGAGGTGTTTATGGTTATGACAGGTTCGTGGCTAACATGTTAATGGTTTTAGCAGGTTTAAGCTAATGCAGGCCTGAGCAGGTTTTCAGGCTTGTACTGGTTTATTAGGCCATTGCAGGTTTATGCTTGTGACTTGTTCATGCTTTGGTTGTTTAGGCCGGTATTGGCATATGCAGGTTTATGCAGTAGGCTACAAGGTTTTATGTGAGGTTTCAGCAGGTTTGAGCCAATGCAGGTTATGTTTGACAGTAGGTAATGGTTTGGTGTATATGCTGGTATGGCTTTTTGTTTACTGGTTGTGAGGCTTTACAGGTTTTTCTGCTGGTTTAGGCCTCTTCAGGTTTAGTGCTTAGCAGTTTGTATATTTTCTTTGTGTTTGTTTCTCCTCCTCTTTTCTACTGTGTTTAGCTTTTTTGTCTATGTTTCTCTCTTCCTGCCTAAAGCCTAAAAACCTGCATTCTTTTATCTCTCTCCTCTTCTCTCTCAGTACAGCTAAATATTAAACTATGTTTTCTGCTGTACTCTTTCTGAAAGGGCCATTGGGAAATGATGAAAAGTCAATATGCTTGCTTGCACAATAGTTTTCCTCTGCATATCTTATCTCTTCTTTGACAGCTTTTGTACTTTCTATCTTCTTTGATATCTTTGTGCAGTAACTTGTACCTTTTGGCATTTGACAGCAAGTTTGACACTTTGCATTTTGACAGAAAGTTGCAATTTGATTTTTAGTTGGGTTTGAACTTGGAGTTTGAGATTTTGAATTTATGCAGTTTGACACTTTGCATTTTTTCTCAACTTTGCATTCATGATTAGCAAATAAAATTCTTCCCTCTTTGTGAACCGAGAGAAATCCCGTGATTTGCAGAGAGGGTTAACTGATCCCAATCAGTGGCCCTTAATGATGAATTTCTTTTATCTGTCTTTATTTATTTATCTGCTTTTTGACTTTTCTCTTTTTCTCTTGCAGATGAATAATTGAATGGAGGGGAGCAAAGTGAAGAATGAAGAATTGGGGACTTAGAAAATAATTAGGATAGTTTTTATTTAGCTTTAAATAAATGTAACATTATTTTTGTCAACATTTTGTAAACAAAAACAATTATACAAATGACTTAAAGATAAATAAAAAGTCCTTTTATTTAATTAATTCTTCTCTTCTTCAATTGTTTATTTATTATTTATAGTTCTTTAAATTAAAATAAATTGAAAGTAAATTCCAACTTATTTAATCTTTAGAATAATAAATAATTAACTAAACAATATTTCAGTATTGATTAATTAATAAACTTGACGCTTCCAATGTTCAAAGCAAAATAACAGTTAATCACAACAATTAATCAGACGCATTCCCTCTTCACTGATTTTCAACAAACACTGTAAATCCAAACTACGTATATCTTTTGACTAGTTCAATCAAACGAACGTGAATTCAAACCAACTGCCTTCTTTTACTGATTAAATCAAAACAATGCGAATTCAACCCGAATCTCGGAATATCTTGCAAAGTGCTGTGGAATTTAAATCCTTCTGAGAATATGCCCACAAAAACCTTAATTCCTGATTAAATGCCAAATAACGTTCGCCTGATCAAAATTGAGTCAAAGTCAACCCAAAACCCTAAGCCAACTGTGTGAAACAATCCAGAGCCCTGAAAGATCAATAAAAACCCTAATTGCGCCTGACTGACGAGAAAAGTCTGTTTGACCGATTCTTGAGCCAGTTTGAAAGATCATGGAAAGCCTGAAGTTGTTATTTCTTGTGGAAAAATGCGAGGGCAAATTTTGGGGTACAACAGTGATGTTTGGATTGCCTATGATGAACTTGGTTCTGAGGCATTTGTTGGTGTTTTGATTTTGAAATGAAGGCAAGTTTGCTTCTGACTCTTTCTCTTTGAATGCTTGCTTTGTTCTTGTGAGCTTGAATTACTTATGACTGTATGCTTCTGAGTTGCTTGTTTCTGAATTTGAGGATGTTGACCCTATGATGAACTTGTTCTGAGGGCGGTTGTTGGTGTTTCGATTTTGAAATGAAGGCAAGTTTGCTTTTTAGTTACAGGCTGGCTTTTTGGTTACATATTGATAGTTTTAGGAAGGCAGGCCTGTTGGAAGTTTGAGCAGGTTTGAAACTGAACAAGTTTCTAGGCTTCTTAGAGGTTTGCTATGCTTGTTATGCTTGGCTTGAGGCAGGTTTTAGCAGGTTTGTAAACAGGCTTCAAGGTTTGTTATGCTTGTTATGTTTGATGTTGAAGTTTTAGGAAGGCAGGCTGCAAGGCTTTTTTTCTGATATAGGCTTTTTTGAGCTTATGCAGGCTTGGGGTTTCACTGGTTTCTGTTTGTTCTGCTTTGAGTTTTTATGCAGATGGGAGCTTATGCAGGCTGTCTTAGAAATAGGCAAGCTGCAAGACTTGTATTTGCTCGAAGGCTTGTGTTTACAGTTTTTGTGATATATTGTGTTCTTTGTATTCTGCCCCCTTTTGAACTGTTCTGATTTGTTATATTTATCTATTCCTCTTAAGCCTGCAAAATTGTAAGCCTCTTTTTACTCTCTTTCTCTCTCTCCAGAAAAGCATATTTAATTACTTAAACTGTACTTTCTATTCTGAAAAGGTTTTGGCCAGAAAATGATGAAAAATGCTTTTACAAGTTTGCTTGCATTTTGTATTTCCTCTGCATATCTTCTTACCTCCAGATTTTCTGCATTGCTTTTGATATCTTGTTGACAGCCTTTTGACAGTTTCTTTGGAAAGTTTGATGGCTTTTGATATCTTTTGGTATCTTCTTTGACAGCTTTTGACAGTTCTGCATTTGTGACTTAGTTTGCCCCTTTGACAATTTCGTTTGCCTAGTTTGATAATGCAATTCAGTTTGGATTTATGCAGCTTTGTGCATTTTGCTTAATATATACTTGCAAACATTTTACTTCCCTCTTTGTGAACCGAGAGGAGACATCTTCTTGCGATTTGCAAAGAGGACGAACAAACTGATTCCGGCCAACACCTTTAATGATGAGTTTTTGATTAACTGTCTGAAAAATACTTTTCTAAATTCATCTGTGTTTGACTTCTCTTTTTCTGGCTTTGCAAGTGAATATCAGTTGAGCAAAGGATGTAACTGTAGAAGATGAATACTTCAAGAGATTTAGGATATAGTTTTATTTTATTTTTAATCATTGTAATAAATGTCATTGTAACACTGTAAATAAATTTACTGTATCAAATAAACATTTGTAACAACAATTGAAAATGAATAAAAAAATCCTTTGTCAGTTAATTCTTTAATTCTTCTGCACTTGTTTATTTAATCATTTAAATATCTTGAGTTATAATAATGGGAAATTATCCCAATAATCTTAACTTAGAAATTATAAATAACCAACAAACGTCGCAGTCACACAGCTTTGCATTAACCAACAATACTTCCGGCATTCCAAATAACCAAATGCACTGCACAGTTAATCAAACAATCGTCCATATGTCTTTTACTTCACTGATCAAACTTAAACTTCAAACTTTCAATCATAAGCCTCAACCCATACCCCAGATGTTTAGACTTTGAGAAACAAATAGGAATCTTGAACAAGCGTCAAAACCATGTTACAGTCAAATGAAATGTTGTGGATTCAATTCCTTTTGAGAATGCGTGCGCAAACCCTAATGTTGGATTTACTGTCAAAGAAACGTCCGCCTGATCAAACCCTGAGCCAAACTCAACCAAATCAATAAAAACCCTAATAATTTGTTTGACTGATTCAAAAGTTAATGGAAACCCCAATTTTGTTTAACTGATAAGAAAAGTCTGTTTGACCGATTCTTGAGCCATTCTGAAAAATCAGGAAAAGCCCGAAGCTGTGATTTCTTGTGAAAAAGAGGAGGGCAAATTTTGGGGTACAACACACGCTTTTTCAAGTTTACTGAAAGGTTACTTATTATTCTCAAGGCTTGTTTATCTAGGACAAGAAATAGGAGCTGAGATGGTCATTTGGAATATTCGGGTTTTGTCTGATACAGGTTAACCAGATAATGTGCGTCTATTAAGACATTTGCTTGTTAATGGAATGAAACGTTTGCTTGCTTATTAGAATACACAGTGCGTATTTTGATTAGAATGTTGTTGCGAGGTTACGAGATTGCAGAGTTATTGGATTACTTATAGTTTAAGTTATTTGTATTGAAATTATTGGAATGCAGTTTCAATTATTTTTGATCTGAGAATCTTAAAGGATTAAGTGAAGATGCAAAGAAAGAATTGCAAGTTAATTGACAGTAGAATATTTTTTGGATATCAGATTGTCTCACAAAGATTTTTCATTTATTTCAGATGTTGATACAAAGATAATTTATTATTCAAATGTTGTAGGTTTTACAGCTTATAGTACTTGAAAAATAAATTATTACAATTAATGAAAAAATATCTCTAAATTACAAAGAAAGAAATCTAAAGCCTAAGCTTCCATTGCTCCCGTGCTCGCCACAAAGTCTTCTGCTTCCTCTGCTTTGTCACCGTCCAATTTACGCTCACATGAAAGAAAGACAAAAAAGGATTAGCACAATTGATTGAGCATCAAGCAAGAATTTTCAAACAAGAGGAAAGAAAATTTTTCATCATTAAAGTTTTCCGTTTGGAATCAGAGTGCTATTTTTCACCATGTTTTTATTTTCCTCTTTGCAAATCACAAGAAGATTGCTCTTCTTGGTTCACAAAGAGAAAAATAAAAAATGCAAAAAGAAGAGTGCAAAAGCAAATTTGTTCAAATGCAAACATAGGCCAAGCAAGAAAGTAACAACACAACAGGCCAAAAGCACAAGGCGCCAAACTGTACAAAGCAAGTTACAAAGGTTCCAAACTGGGTACAAAGCAAGTTGAAAAGCAACCAAACAGCATGGCAAACTAAAATTGCAGCAGGCCAAATTGGATGCAAACTAAACTGTACATTACAAAGTAAGAAAACTAAACATTGCAACATTACAAAGTAAGCAAACTGAACAATGCAACAAGTACAAGTGCAGACAACAGCAGGCCAAAAGTACAAGCAGGAGGTAAACCATATAACAAGAAAAAGGCTTGTCACAGCTTTATCATCATTTTCCAAAAATAAGGAAAACTTTTCAGGAAAAGAAGGAAAAGCAAAATTGATTTATCATGGAGAGAGGAGAGAGGAGAGAGAAGAGAGATATCACCTTTTTGGTGAGAGTGTACAGTTTGGCTAAAGATTTGTCACAAGTTGCAAAACAAAAGCAAAAGGATATAATACCATCAAAACAACAAGAAGCAGAGGAGAGAGAATTGTGGTCAAAACAAAAACCATAAAACCCGTTATCAAACCAATCTCCAAGCCTGCCAAATTATAACAACAACAAACAGCCTGTGAGTAGTTCAAACACAAGTCTGAAACTGCCATCTCCAAAAACCTGTGATAAAACTACCAAAACTGTATAGCAGTTCAAACAATGGCCAAAAACCTGTTAGCAGAACCAAACAGCAGAACCAACCTGCAAGCTGCAAAACAAACTCCAAACCTGCATAGCAGTTCAGACAAACTGTAAACTGCATAACAAGTTTCAAAAGAGAGGCCTGAAGCTGCAAGGCACAACTCTCCCAGCCTACTAACCACAATCTAAGAAAACTTGTTAATAGTCCAAACTATAGAACTCAGTCCAAACCTTCCCAATATTCCAAATCTGCAGTTCCCAAACCACAAAAACCTGCAGAATCAAACTGCATAACAGTTTTAAAACAGGGCCAAATACCCCAAACCTGCACAAGCTTGCCAAACTGTGAAACCAAAGCTAAAACCACAAACTGCATATCATTTTCAAACAACCACAAAAAAAATTGTGCAAACATTTCATAAACCTCCAAAAAACATGTAACAGTTTCAAACCTTCAACAACAACTCATCAAAACCAGTATTGCATCCCTAACTCAGTCCAAACAACAAAAGCCAACAAAAGCATACATCTCATTAACAAAAACCTTCAACTGTGAATCCAAGCTTACAAGACAAAGTTCCAGAAATCAGTTTTCAAACAAATCTTCAACAAAATCAAGAAATATCAAAGTTTCAGAACTACAATCATCATCAACAAATCCAAACTTACAGATATCAAAGTTTCAGAGATCACCATCATCATTCAAGTTCAAGAGAGAGAACCAAGTCAGAAGCATTCAGCACTATCATCATTCAAGGTTTAGGAACAAAGGAAAGAAGTTACCAAAAAGCGCGCTTGGCCATCATCTTCTCCTCGCACCTCTGGCCACCAAGGAGCACTCAGTCCAACCTCTTTCCTCTCCATTTTCCAGAAAATATCACAGGTATACTTCTCTTCAAATCCCTTTACTGCATCTTAGACACGTGATTCAATAGGTTAAACAAACTAGACATGAACAAAGCAAGCAAATCTAAACGAAAAATGCTAAATAAAAAAGAGACGAACCATACCGTTTAAACCAGGCCATTGATAGTTAGGAGGAGGTTAGAGAGTGAGGGATAGCGTTTCGGCAACCATGGGGGAGGGAAGATCAGAACGTTGAGCATTAGGAGATGAAGAGAAGAAACGAGAGAGAGAGAGAGAGAGAGAGAGAGAGGCGCCGCTGAGAAATGTTCACAAACCCTAAGTTTCCCAAACCCTAATCAAAAAACATCAAACTGACTTAGGGAAATTGGGCCTGTCCGCTTCAATCCCCAAGCCCATACGAATTGCTAGCGTACCCCCCCTCCATTTCTGGCCTCACTTCTTTCCCTTGTATTGTATTTGGGCCCAACATAAATCTTAAGCCCATCTTTTAATTCCATTTATTTTCTTTTCTTTTCTTTTGTTTAATAAATACTAATGTATTTTAATTAATTCATTTTTTAATTTATTTTCTTTTCTCTTAGTTAATAATAACACTAAATAATATATTAAAATTTTATTTTGGCAAATTACTTTGATTTTTTTAAATTAGTTTTATTTTCTTCTTTTATTAATTAATCTTGCTTCATTTGATAAAATACCAAAAAAAACATTTAATTTGATTTAATTAATTTTGCTTTTCTTTAAACTTTTTTTATTGATTAGTAAAAGTACAAAATGATGGAGATTTTGTTTAATTAAATTTTCTTTCTTTAAAATATTTTTCCAAACATAATAAAAATACAAGAAAAGAATAATAATAATATAATATTTAATCTTTCTTTTTAGAATAGATTTTATTTATTTATTTTCAAGTAAATACATGCATTTCATACTTTATTAACTCCTTCATTTGTTATAGCTTTACATTGAATCACGACAATTCGATTTGGTTGTAATACTTGATATTTGGACATTGTTATTCTTATGAGACTCATCCCCATTTGTAATAATTGTACCCCCATCCCCAGATACTTTTGTAATAGCTTAGACTTTTAATTCCCATAATTTATTGCTTTCAATATACTGTGTAGTAATTAGGCGTGTATGGAAAGATTCAAAATCAATCGCTAGATGACCTAATCCAAGAATAAATAACTTGAAATCAACACACTTCTCACACGTGCACCTCTAGGGTAACCTCGTTTGTTGCCTCGGAAATACAATCGTGTCCCTCGAATACGTGATACTCTAGCAAATGACCCTTCGATAAACAAAGATTGTAGTCCCTCGATGACCCTCGATGTTGCCTTCGATAAAACGATCTCGTCCCTTACAAAATTGCTAGAGCGTCTCACAAGTTGCTTTCAATGATTGTATGCGATGACCCGCGCCTATCCCATTTAACATCCAAACACAAGTTTGTTTACCAAATACAATGGTAAAATAACAATGTCAAAAGATTAAAAACGCATAGGAAAGATCTTTGAGTAAAATAGGGTAGACAACTCTTAGTTACTTGATCAAAACCTGCAAAAACATCCTTGCTATTTTTTCAAACACACCTCACAACACAATTTCAAAACATTTCCCAAATCAAACTTTCAAACATTGAAATATCTTTTCTAAAGACAAACACCTTTGTATATATTCAAACAAGAATCATTACAAATGTTGCCATAACGATGGCCTCTTTTCAAAACATTTTCAAAACCACACACAAAGCACCATTTCAAACAATTGAAAAGCAAAAGCAAGTGATCTAAACAACTAAGAGCCCATGGAAAACCATGGATGAAAAGGGTGCTAGCACCTTCCCTTTTCATAATCTACCCCCCGAACTCAAGAAAACATCTCAAAGGTCTTTCCTGTGCTTTTTGACCTTTCCTTTGGATAAAATAAAAAGTCGGTGGCGACTCTTGCTAAACCGAAACAATTGCGAACACAAACGCAAAACCTCAAGTCAGTTCTCCCACCATATCACACTTCCCATAAAACCACACTTTATTTCAAAATATTTTTAAAACAAACATTTTGTATACATTCTCAATGATACCAGAATCATTACAAAATTGTCGTACTTAGGCACATTTTCAAAATATTTGCAAACATACACAAAAACAAAGCATTTTCAAAGTGAGCTAGCAATTAAGAGCCCGTAGATAACTACAGATGAAAAGGGTGCTAATACCTTCCCTTTTCATAACCTCCCCCCTCACTCAGAAAAAATCTCAAAAGGTATTTCCTGTTCTTTTCACCCTTTCCTTTATTGGATAAAAGAAAAGTCGGTGGCGACTCTTGCAATCTGCTAACATTTACAATAAACCGCAAAATCAAAAGCCAGTTCTCCCAGCGTATTACAGAACTGGCGACTCTGCTGAGGAATATTGAACTAAAAGTGGGGTTACCTTAAGAGCTAGATCACCTTTATTGTTTTACATGTGTGCCTTGTATGCTTTATATTTTGGTATTTGCTTGGATTTATTTCTTGTATAGATCTTATACCCAGATCTGGGGGAATTTTAGGTAAGTAGCAAATAGATCGTGAAAATTGTACGGCATGGAATGATATGGTTGAAATGATGGCTACATTAGTGCAACACAGTGGTTTGTGTTGGTGTCCCTTGAGTCAGTCAAGGAGAATGCTGGGCTGCCGCGTGGTTCCATAAGCACTAACTGACCGTAGAACCTTAGTTGACACAACTTAGCCATTAGAAAGTAGTGAGATAGCTGGCTTTGGTGCAAACTGAAGTTGGTTGATACTTGATACTACACTCACTGAGATTTGACTCTCGGGATATTTTGGTCGCAAATTAGATGCTTGTGCTAAAATAGTGCCTGAGAGAGAGATCAGTGATATTGAGGCTCCTAGAACCTAGTTACTTCTTTTAGGACAGGTTGAGCCAACTAAAACTTCAAGAGGGTACTTACCTATAACCTCCATGCAAGCCTGAACCTAAAGCCTTATGTGTCTTGTCTGTGTTTGATTAAATTTGTGCAAACATGACATCGTGACATCATGACACCATACCATATCATTTTCACTAACCATTTCAAGGACCAAGAGATTTATCTTTTTTCTGTTTTGTAGGTTATGACCTCCGCATGCAGAAACACTATCCAGATCAGTTTTGTGAGGATACCTTATCAAATCAAGGATCTAGTCTCAAGGGTTCCTGAAAGTTCTCCATTCATCAAAAGGCATGGTCGACTTCTCAGTTTGGTTACCTTGGGTTTTAAAGAAGATATGATGAGTGTTCTATTCCAGTTCTTTGACCCTGCACATCACTACTTCACCTTTCCCGGTTATCAGTTGGTACCCACAATGGAGGAATTTTCTCAATTACTGGGAGTACATGTTCTCCATCAAATACCTTTCACCGGTTTAGAGAAAGATCCACAACCTGAAGAAATTGCATCAGCCTTACATCTAAAGAGGTATGATATTGTATCAAATTGGGAAACAAGAAGTGGAGTCAAGGGTTTTCTAGCTAAATTTCTGTTAGAGAAGGCTCGACTATTTTTGAATGCTATGAGTTTTCAAGATTTTGAAGAAATATTGGCTTTGTCGATCTATGGTTTGGTTCTATTCCCTAATCCAGACCAACTCATAGATGTGAATGCCATCAAAATATTTCTTTCTCGTAACCCTGTGCCTACCTTGCTCGGAGACATTTTGCATTCTCTTCACACTTGTACTATGAGGAAGCGAGGGACTCTTATGTGTTGCATACCTCTGCAATAAAGGTGGTTTACTTCGCACCTTCACCGATCAGTAATGAAGAATAAACAAGGTTTGAGGTGGTCTCAAAGGATGATGTCACTTTCTCATTCAGATATCTATTGGTGTTCCCGATCTCTGGAAGATGTTACTATCATTAACCGCTGCGGGGAATTCCCTAATGTTCCACTCCTTGGCATTAGGGGAGGTATTACTTACAACCCTTCTCTGGATCTACGACAATATAGTTATGCTCTAAGAGATGGTCCTCATGACGCACTTATCCAGGGTATTGTGTTCGACTACGAAAATGATCCTCAAGGTTATCATCAAAGGTTTATACGTGCTTGGGGAATATAAAACAAGCTTGATAGCAAAACTTTAGGACAAAATAATTCTATCACTTTGGAGCCCTATCTCAAATGGGTACGATCTCGTGCTCAAAACATTATGATGCCATATCCACTTGTTCTATTTTTTATCTTAGAGCCTATTGTTGAAGGAGACGTTTCCCGCATCATCCTCCATCCAGACATGCCCACTGACCTCGAAGAATTGCAGAAGTCTTGGATTCAACTCAAGGAAGAATGGGACACCTTTGAAACTTAATTCTATGCAAGTGAAAAGAAAGTGTTAGAACTCACAAAGCAACTTCACGAGGAGCAAAGCCGTAATGCATACATCGACACGAAGAGGAAGCGTCCGTGGGAGACTTGAGTCTTGGGTTTTAGAAGTTCGTATTGTTGTCTCTTTGAGCCCCTTTTTGCTTTTTAATATAAGCCTAAGAGGCAATTGTAATCTTGAACTTACTAATAAAAATCTTTGTTTCCTCTCGGTTAGCAAATTTAAATCTCCTAAGGTTCTTGAAAACATTGCATCCACATATCATGCATCATTTCATAAGTAGGTCTTCCAATATAAGTTTCCTCATCTATTTATTTTTTATTTCAGTATAAGATGGCCCTCAAACAAACTGTCAAGGATCTCCAAACTCAGCATGCATAATTTCAAGAGACTCTTCTGAATCTGGCCAAAGGGCAACAGGAGATGATGGCGCTCCTCACCATGAAAAAGAAGACTAAGAAGCGGGCTGCCATCCTCAACATGTGGAAAAGATTCAAAGGTCCTGCTCAACCAGTTCGAGTGAATGATGTCTCCTCTGAGGAAGACGACAACCAAGAGGAGTATGGCAGAAGTGTCAGGGGGGAAGATAGAAATAATCATGTTTCTGAGGATGAAGACTACTCTGACAAATAGTATCCTCCTGCAGATGACAAATACAAGCAGTTGGAAAACCGACTCAAAGCTTTGGAAATCCAAAAAGTGCCTGGATTATATTTTGGAGAGATAGGTCTGATCACGTGGGTGGTCATCCCTCACAAATTCAAGGTCCCTATCTTTGTTAAATATGATGGGGTCTCTTGTCCCAAACTCCATTTGAGGCCATATGTTCGAAAGATCCAACCTCATACTACTGACCGGAAGTTATGGGTCCATTTCTTTCAATAAAGTTTGTCTGGTACTCAACTTAAATGGTTCTATCAGCTGGAAGGAACAAACATTCACACATGGGAAGACTTGGTTGCTGCTTTCTACAAGAAGTATTAATATAATGCTGACCTAGCACCGACGCGTACAATTGCAAAACATGTCCATGGGCTCGAATGAAGGGTTCAAGGAGTATGGCCAAAAATGGAGAGGTCTAGCTGGGAGGGTGAAACCTCCTTTGACTGACCGAGAATTGGTGGATATGTTCATGGGCACTCTGAAGGGTCCATTCTTTAATTTGTTGATTGGGAGTTCTTCATCAGGGTTTACTGAGCTGGTTCTGACTGGCGAACAAGTTAAAAGTGGTATCAAGAGCAGGAAGATTTCGATGGCTACATCTTTTAATGTTGTTTAAAAGCCCTTCATTGGTAAAAAAGATGCAAATGTTGTATATGATCATAAAGGCCATAGTAAAAATGACCGCCATCAGTCTTTGGGGGCGGTATTGAGCTCTAATCCAGCGCCTATTCAACAATAACAACAAGGCAATCAGCATAGGTCATACACCCTGAGAAGGTAGTTCACCAGGATTAGTATGCCACTGGATCAAGCGTTTCAACATTTGTTAAAGGATGACCTCATAACACTTTGGGGTCCACCTCCTAATCCCAACACATCCTCTCCAAATTACAACCCAAATGCAGTGTGTGCATATCATTCGAACAATCCTGGGCACGACACCAACAATTGTTGGGCCCTGAAAAATAAAATTCAAGACATGATCGATAACAAGGAAATTGAGTTCGACCCTCCAGAGACTCCGAACGTGATTACTGCACATATGCCTAAGCATGACAAAGGCATAAGTGCTATTGAAGATGTTTTGCATATTACCTCCGTAAATGATGTGGTTACCCCTCTCTCAAAAATCAAGGAGAATTTTCTATGAGCCGGTTTATTTTAGGGTTGTGTTAAAGAATATTATTGTTGCATGGTTCAACCAAATGGTTGTGGGTTACTGAAGGAAGGCATTCAATGCCTGATATATGAACATGTAATTTTGATTGAGAAAGTTCTGTATGCTGAGAATTTGTGCCGAGATTTGTCTTTCATATCTGATACTTCTTTCAAGATCACTTCCAAGGGTCTTGTAAGGATTACTGCCAATCCAAAAGCTGCTCCTTTAATCATCACAACACCTGGGCCCATCCCATATTCCTCGAAGAAGGCTATTCCATGGAATTATGGGTCTGGCGTCTATTACCACGACATTAAACAAGAGTTGTCTGACGAAGAAGAGGTGATCCCAATATCGACAATATTGCGGGGACCAGTAAAATTACTAGGAGCAGAAGGATTTTCTCCCCGGAAATCTCTCCACATGTTCAAGTCACAATTACCAAGACAACTGCTGAGGCTCGAGGTAAAGAGCCAATGATAAAGCCTGTTCAGATAGAGGTGCGCAAAGAAGCTACATTCAAGGACACCTCTGGACAAGAGTTGTAAGAGGACTTGAAAAGCATCCGCAAGAGCAACTATAAAATTGTTGAACAACTGGGGCAAACCCCGTCCAAAATCTCCATTCTATCTTTATTGCTGTGTTCTGAAGCCCATGCACAAGCTTTAACAAAATTTTTGAATACTGCTCATGTACCACAAGAGATTTCTGCTGATCAATTTGGAAGTTATGTTGCTAGCTTAACAACTGATAATGGATTAGGCTTCTCCGATGCTGACCTGACTCCACAGGGGAGAAATCATAATAGGGCCTTGTACGTCTCTATTGAATGTAGGGGCACTACATTAGCTTATGTAATGGTTGATACTGTTTCTTCCCTAAATGTTCTACCAAAGGGCGCTCTTGACAGACTAGATTGTGAAGGGATCGTGTTAAAACCTAGTGACATTATAGTTCAGGCCTTTGACGGGTCCAAAAGAATGAAACATGGAGAAGTAGATCTTCCTATCAAATTGGGTTCGCAGATCTTTGAATCCACCTTCTATGTAATGGACATCCGTCCAACTTATTCTTGTCTATTAGGACGCCCCTGGATCTATAGGGCAGGCGCCGTTACTTCCACCTTGCATCAGAAATTAAAATATCCTATGAAAGGGAAGATTGTTACTGTCTGCGGAGAAGAGGAGTACATGGCCAGCCATCTGAATTCACTCAGATACGTGGAGGCGGATGGAGAATTTATCGAGACCCCATGTCAAGCTTTTGAAGTAATTTCCCCTGCTGTTGTTGAAGATGTTTCTGCCATTCCAAAGACTACCAGGGGTCCACACAAGATGGCTTCCTTGAAAGATGCCAAAGCTACTATAGAAGAAGGTGGTTGCACAATTTGGGGTCATCTTCCTGATATCTCCTACAAATCTGATAAGTTTGGTTTGGAATTTACTACAGAAGGTCAAAGGGTTGTTCATCACACTCGAGCTGGAAGGCCTTTGTTCTGTATCAGCAACAATGAAATCAATGCTATAGAGGATACTGACAATGATAGTGACTTTGACAACTGGATCTTTCCTACCATTGACAACAGACTCAGCAACTGGAAGGCGGAAGACATTGGCTCCATCTCCTTTAGTCAGGAGTAATAGCTATTTCTGTTTTATTACTTTAAGAAGTTTGGTTATGTAATTTCTTTTAAAATAATGACTTTAAACCTTGTGTCTTTCCCGGGGCACAATGGTTCATTTGTTAAGGGTTGTCATTTCATATGTCATATTTTCATTTAATGAAAACATTAGACTTTTTGCATTCAAATTTTGCGCTCTATGTCTTTCTTTTACTTTATTGCACTTTCAAATAGCTATGTGTTCTTACACACACCCACATACTACATTGCAGATCCCCATCCATTCTAGATCTCGTTGATAACGATTTTGCTATTGCCGCTTATGACTTTGAAAATCTGATCTACCAAGCCGAGGACGAAGGTGAAAAATATTGAGAAATATCATGAGAACTTTCCAGACTTTTAATACAAGAAGAAAAGGCTATCCAACCACATGAAGAGCTAGTCAAATTTGTAAATTTAGGTTCTGAGACAGACAAAAAGGAAGTCAAGATTGGCGCCAACTTAGAAAGAAGTTTCAGGAACATGCTAATTCAAATGTTACATGCCTATGTTGAGATCTTTGCTTGGTCGTACAAAGGCATGCCAGGGCTCGATACTGATGTTTTGGTTCACTGTCTGCCGATGAAAGAGGGTTGTTCTCTCATTAAACAAAAAGTTCATCACATGCATTCTGAAATGTCAGAAAAGATCAAATTCGAGGTTATGAAAAAATTCAATGCATGGTTCTTAGAAGTGACATCATATCCTCAATGGGTTGTAAATGTTGTTCTGATACCAAAGAAATAAGGCAAGGTACGTATGTGTGTAGATTACAGGGATCTAAACAGGGCAAGCTCCAAAGATGACTTTCCACTTCCACATATTGATGTTCTGGTTGAAAACACTGCTCAGCATAAGGTATTCTCTTTCATGGAGGTTTCTTGGGTTATAATCAGATCAAGATGGAGCCTGAAGACATGGAGAAAACTACCTTTGTCACACAGTGGGGCACTTTCTGTTACAAGGTCGTGCCTTTTGGGTTGAAGAACATCGGGGCAACTTATCAACGTGCCATGGTAGCTTTATTTGACGACATGATTCATCATGAGATAGAAGTCTACATCGACGACATGATAGCAAGGTCACAGACTAAAGAGGAGCATCTTGATCATCTGCAAAAGTTATTTGAAAGGCTGAAGAAGTACAAGCTAAGGCTAAATCCGAACAAATGCAGTTTTGGGGTGAGATCTGATAAACGCATGGGTTTCATCATCAGTGGTAAAGGTATTAAAGTTGTTCCTGCAAAAGTTAAAGGTATTCAATAAATACCGGCTCCCCGTACTGAGAAGGAGGTCATAGGTTTCTTAGGACGACTGAACTACATTGCCCGATTCATTTCTCATTTGACTGCTACCTATGAGCCAATCTTCAAGCTGCTGAAGAAAGATAGAGTAGTAAAGTGGAGAGATAATTGTCAAAAAGCCTTTGATAAAATCAAAGAGTAATTACAAGAACCTCTGATTCTGATGCCACCAATTGAAGGAAGACCTCTAATCATTTACCTAACAGTGCTAGAGAATTCAATAGGGTGTGTACTGGGGCAGCATGATGAGTCTGGTCGAAAAGAGCATGCAATATACTACCTTAGCAAAAAGTTTACCGACTGTGAAACAAGATATTCAGTGCTCGAGAAAACTTGCTGCACTTTGGCATGGGCTGCTCGCCGACTAAGGCAGTATATGTTGACTCATACTACTCTATTGATCTCTAAAATGGATCCCATCAAATACATATTTGAGAAGCCAACTCTCTTCGGAAGAATAGCCCGGTGGAAAATGGTCTTAACAGAATACGATATTCAATACACCACTCAAAAATAAATTAAAGGAAGTGTACTGGAAAGTCATTTGGCATATCAAGCTGTAGACGACTACCAATCTATGAACTTCGAATTCCCAGATGAGAACATCATGCTAATTACAGATTGTGAAAAACTTGGACCGTATGAAGGACTTGAGCTAAGATCCCGGTGGACTATGGTTTTCGATGGAGATTTTAACGCACATGGCAACAGGATTAGTGTTGTAATTATCTCTCCTCAGGGTTTTCATACACCTTTCACTGCCAGACTTTGCTTTGACTGCACCAATAATATGGCTGATTATGAAGCGTGCATCATGGGTAATAAAGCTGCTATAGACCTGAGAATCAAATTCCTGAGCGTATATGGGGATTCATCCTTGGTAATTATTTAGGTCAAGGGATATTGGAATATGAAGCATCTGAATCTTATCCCTTACCGTGAACATGTGCTAACCTTGATTTCGTATTTCGAGGATGTTACTTTTGAGCATATACGAAGAGAAGAGAATCACTTGGCGGACGCATTAGCTACTATGTCATACATGTTCAAGGTCAGATGGGACATTGAGGCTCCCAGGATTGCCATTGAAATATTTGATGAGCCGGCACATTGCTACAAAATTGATACTAATGGAGTAGGAGAAAAACCTTGGTGTCATGAAGTGAAAAGGTACCTTGAAGCTCAAGAATAATATGAAGGGGCATCGATCAATGACAAGAAATTACTATGAAGGTTCTCGGCTAAGTTCTTCTTGAGCAATGGAATCTTGTACAAGAGTAATCATGATTCAACTCTGCTTCGCTATGTACACAAGAAGGAAGCAGGGAAAATTATGGAGGATATGCACAAAGGCATCTTTGGTACTCACTCTAGTGGGTATAATATGGATAAACAGATTCTAAGAGCGAGTTACTATAGGTCGACTATGGAAACTGACTATCACCACCATTCGAGGACTTGTCATAAGTGCCATATCTATGCTGATAAGGTTCATGTGCCTCCGGTTCCTCTGAATGTTTTGACTTCTCCATAGCTGTTTGCAATGTGGGGCATTGATATGTTAGGAGAAATCAAGCCTATTTCTTCTAACGGACATCACTTCATTCTCGTCGCCATTGACTACTTCACAAATTGGGTTGAAGTTGTTAGAACAAAGTTTGAATCTACTACCCTAAGTTTAAGTTTTGATGATAACAAAATGCTAAGATACATTAAGTGTATGATTCATGTAAGACACATGTGCTATCTAAACATTACATTCTGTTTTACAGAAACTCTGATGGGTATCAGCAGGAGAACATCATCATCAGCATCAGAAAATTGGATATCAACATCAGCATCAGAAGATGTGATATCAGATACCAGAATCAGAAGATCAACTTGCGCTTATGCTGAAGCTTGATGAACAGATCTACGCTTAACCATCTGAACTCTGATAAAGACAACAACAGTTCATCAGCACCTAAGCAGCGTCAGAATGAGCCAAAGCCAGAACACGCTTAAGTGGCAACGGTACTGTGCATTCAAGATGATTTATTACCAACGGCGTCATTCCAGACAATATCTGCTTAATAAGGAAAGAATGTTATTGGCATTGAAATAGAATTATTACTCCAACGTACACTATTTCCAATGCTATATAAACAAGTCAATGAAGATTGAATTGGCTAATGCTCTACAACAATCTACACGCCAAAAAGCTATTCATCATCTTCCTTACTCTCAGTTTGCTAGAAGCTCTCAATTCCTTACTCAATTATTTTAGCAATCTAGTTCTCATAAGCTTAAGTTGTGTAGTATCACAGTTGTGATAAACAGTTTTTGTAGAAAACATTCACACACCTAGATTTCAATTCTTTGTAAGAAAGTATTTCCTTGAGAAACCGGTTTGTGGTTTGACTCAATAAGGCTTTAGCAGTTGTTAAAGCAGTTGTAATATTCAGTTGAATATAGTGGATTAAGACCTCGTTGGAGAGAGGCGAAATCACCTTGACGGGTGGACTGGAGTAGTTTGAGATCAAACGAACCAGGATAAAAATATCGTGTTGATTGCAATTGATTTCCAGTTTTTACAATTCAACCCCCCTTCTTGTGTTTTTCACTTCTTCAATTGGCATCAGAGAACCTGGTTCTGAGCTAAAACACTTAACCGTGTCAGTACAAGATCCAGCGTCAGAAAAACACAATGGCAGGAACTTATCAACACACCAGCAATGACAACAATGAAGACAGAGACAGATTCAGCGGCAAACCTCCAGTCTTTGATTGAGAAAATTTTGATTACTGGAAAGACAGAATTGAAAGCTTCTTTCTGGCACATGATGCTGATCTGTGGGACATGGTGACAGATGGATACACGCACCCAGTGAATGCAAGCGGTCAGAAGATTGACAGGAAAGCAATGTCTGACTAATAAAAGTGTGACTTCAAAAATCACCACAAGGTCAGAACCATTCTTCTCAGCTCCATCTCCTACGCGGAATATGAAAAGATCTCTAACAGAGACACAGCAAAGAACATGTTTGACTCACTCAGAATGACGCATGAGGGCAACGTTCAGGTCAAAGAAACTAAAGCTCTTGCGCTCATTCAGAAGTATGAGGCATTCAAAATGGAAGAAAGTGAATCCATTGAAACAATGTTCTCAAGATTCCAAATTCCGGTGGCTGGTCTCAAGGTTCTGGACAAAGGATACTCTACTGCTGATCACGTCAAGAAGATCATCAGAAGCTTACCAAAGCAGTGGAGGCCAATGGTTACAGCTCTGAAGCTAGCAAAAGATCTCAACAAAATTTCTCTGGAGGAACTTATCAGCTCCCTCAGAAGTCATGAGATAGAGCTAGAAGCTAATGAACCTCAGAAGCAAGGTAAGCCTTTAGCATTAAAATCTAACAAAAAATCTGAGTCTAAAGTTTTGCAGGCAGTTGAAGAAACATCTGATGGATCCTCATCAGAAGAAGACGAACTTTCTCTCCTCTCCAGAAAAGTGAACCAACTGTGGAAGCAGAGGCAAAGGAAGTTCAGGAATCCCAGAAGATCTGATCAGAATGAGTCTTCTTCCATATACAGAAGGACAGATTCTTCCTCTGGATACAGAAGATCTGAAGGCTCCTCAGGAAGCAGAAAGCCAAACACCAAGGACATCATCTGCTATGAGTGTAATGAGCAAGGACACTACAAGAGTGACTGCCCAAAGCTTCAGAGGGAAAAGCCCAAAAAGAAGTTTGGAAGAGAAAAGAAGAAAAGTCTCATGGCTACATGGGATGACTCTGACTCGTCTGAAGCTGACTCAGAATCAGATGATGAGAGAGCAAACATAGCTCTCATGGCCAACATTTCAGAAGACAGTGAAGTTTCTGAATCAGACTCAGAATCAGATATTGAAGAGGTATTTCCTGACTTTGCAATTAATTTTACTAAGGCTGAACTTGCTGAAAGCCTTAATGAAATTCTGGAAAGGTACCAACAGATTATAGTTAAATTCAGAAACCTGAAAAGGAATCTTGAATCTGACTCTGATAAGACTTAGAGTCTTAAATTGGAAAATTCTGAGCTGAGAAATAAAATTTCAAAATTAGAAAATGTTTTACAAAACTCTCAGAAGGAACCAATTTCTGAAACTCCCAGCAGCGCTGGTGAGATCATCAAGGAGTATGATCACAGTTTCCAGAAGTTCTTTGCTAAAAGCATAGATAGAAGCAAAATGGCTTCAATGATCTATGGATTTAGCAGAAACGGCAGGAAGGGAATAGGATACCAAGGTAAGGTTCCTACACCAAAGAATGCCATGGATTTAACCATTAAACACACTCCTCTGAACTCACATTTCGTGTATGGTCACACACATGATATTAAATACACTAGCAGTAAGTATTCTGTGAAACCAAAATTCAACCAGAGTTTTGGTAAATCTAACAAATCAGGACCCAAGAAAATCTGGGTACCTAAGGATAAAATAATACATGTTGCAGATATCTTTAGCATCAAATCAGAAACACCAGTCATAGTACCTGGACTCTGGCTGCTCGCGACACATGACGGGAAGAAGGCATATGTTCCAAAGCCTGGAACTTAAGCCTGGAGGCCACGTTGGCTTTGGAGGAAATCAGAGGGGAAAGATCATTGGCTCTGGAACTGTAGGTAATGGAAATCTTCCCTCTATAAATAATGTTCTGCTAGTAGATGGATTAATGCATAATCTGTTATCCATAAGTCAATTAAGTGATAACGGTTATGATATAATCTTTAATCAAAAATCATGTAAAGTTGTTAGTCAGAAAGATGGGACTATCCTGTTTAATGGAAAGAGGAAAAATAACATCTATAAAATCAAACTTTCTGAACTGAAAAGTCAGAATGTAAAGTGTCTTTTGTCTGTTAACAACGAGCAGTGGATCTGGCACAGAAGATTGGGGCATGTTAGTATGAGAAGAATATCTCAGATTAACAAACTCAATCTGGTCAGAGGACTTCCTAATTTGAAGTTCAATTCAGATGCTCTGTGTGAAGCATGTCAGAAAGGCAAGTTTGCAAAACCTTCTTTCAAATCTAAAAATGTTGTTTCTACCTCTAAGCCATTAGAACTTCTGCACATTGACTTATTTGGACCAGTTAAAACTGCTTCAGTCAGTGGCAAGAAGTATGGGTTAGTAATCGTAGATGACTATAGCAGATGGACATGGGTAAAGTTCTTAAGACACAAGGACGAGTCACACTCTGTGTTTGTTACCTTCTGTAACCAAGTTCAGAATGAAAAGGATCTTAGAATCGTTAAAGTCAGAAGTGATCATGGTGGAGAGTTTGAAAACAAAAATTTTGAGTCATTCTTTAATGACAGAGGCATTCTGCATGATTTCTCTTGTCCTAGAACTCCCCAACAAAATGGAGTTGTAGAACGAAAGAATAGAACATTGCAAGAAATGGCCAGAACCATGATCAATGAGACAAACGTTGCTAAGATCTTCTGGGCAGAGGCAATAAACACAGCGTGCTACATTCAGAATAGAATCTCAATAAGACCTATTCTGGAAAAGACTCCATATGAATTGTGGAAGAACAGAAAGCCCAACATTTCATATTTTCATCCATTTGGATGTACTTGTTTTATGTTAAATACAAAAAATTATTTGAACAAGTTTGACTCTAAAGCACAGAAGTGTATTATGTTAGGATACTCTGAACGCTCAAGAGGGTACAGAGTATACAATACAGAAACACAGATTATGGAAGAATCAATCAGTGTTCATTTTGATGATAAGCTTGACTCTGAAAAGTCAAAGCAGAATGAAGTTTTTGCAGGTATGGAAATTGAATTTACAGGTTCTGAAGACAAGTCATCAGAAGCTCTCAACACAGACACTCCTTCAACATCTGAAAGGAGCACTGCTAGCAATCCTACAACAGCTGCTGATCAACCTCAGAAGAGACTACCCAGAAGCAGCTTGGATCACCCAGAAGAAACTATCCTAGGAAGAAAGGAAGATCCAATCAGAACAAGAGCAAGCTTCAGAAACTCTGAAGAATCCCTCATGGGACTTGTGTCTCTGATTGAACCTTCTTCTATTGATGAAGCACTTCTGGACAATGACTGGATTCTAGCAATGCAAGAAGAGCTGAATCAATTCACCAGAAATGACGTATGGGATCTTGTTCCCAGACCAAAAGGATTCAACGTCATTAGAACAAGATGGGTGTTCAGAAACAAGCTAAATGAACAAGGTGAAGTTATCAGAAACAAAGCACGACTGGTAGCACAAGGTTATAGTCAGCAAGAGGGGATAGACTACACAGAAACCTTTGCTCCAGTCGCCAGGTTAGAATCTATCAGACTCTTAATTTCTTTTGTTGTTAATAAAGGCATCACTCTGTATCAGATGGATGTCAAGAGTGCATTCTTAAATGGTTATATAGAAGAAGAGGTTTATGTGCACCAACCCCCTGGTTTTGAAAGTACAAAAAACCCAGAATATGTTTTCAAACTAAAGAAGTCACTATATGGTCTGAAACAAGCTCCCAGAGCTTGGTATGAAAGACTAAGTAACTTTCTGTTAGAAAATGAATTCACCAGAGGGAAGGTGGACACTACCTTATTCTGTAAGTCAGTTAAGAATGAAATCTTAGTCTGTCAAATTTATGTTGATGATATTATTTTTGGATCCACTAATCCTTCTCTTGGAAGAAAATTTGCTAAGTGTATGCAGGCAGAATTTGAGATGAGCCTCATGGGGGAACTGAAATTCTTTCTAGGAATTCAGATCAATCAAACTCCAGAGGGAACTTACATTCATCAGAGCAAATATGTCAGAGATCTTCTGAAGAAATTTGACCTCTCAGAATGTAAGCCATCAAAGATTCCAATGCATCCCACGTGCATTCTGGAAAGAGAAGAGGTAAGCAAAAAGGTAGAACAGAAGGTCTACAGAGGTATGATTGGTTCTCTCCTTTATCTGACAGCTTCAAGGCCTGATATCTTATTCAGCGTATGTATTTGTGCTAGATTCCAATCAGATCCTAGAGAATCTCACTTAACAGCTGTTAAGCGAATTTTCAAGTATCTGAAAGGTACTACTAAGCTGGGTCTATTTTATAGAAAATCTAGTGATTACAGCTTAGTAGGCTACTGCGATGCTGACTTTGCTGGAGACAGAGTAGAGCGTAAAAGTACTTCTGGAAGCTGCCAGTTTCTGGGAGAAAATCTGATCTCTTGGTCCAGCAAAAGGTAATCCACAATTGCGCTATCAACAGCAGAAGCTGAGTACATAACAGCAACAGGATGTAGCACACAAATGCTCTGGATGAAAAGTCAGCTTGAAGACTTCCAGATTTTTGAGAGTAACATCCCTATACTCTGTGACAATACTTCTGCCATTTGCTTAAGTAAGAATCCCATTTTACATTCTAGGGCTAAGCATATAGAAATAAAACATCACTTCATTAGGGACTATATTCAGAAAGGAATTTTGAACTTAAAATTTATTGATACAGACCATCAATGGGCTGATATCTTCATTAAACCTCTTTCTGAAGATAGGTTCAATTTCATTCTGAAACATCTCAGCATGAAACTCTGCCCAGAGTGAAAATGTTTTAATTTTATATACTAACCTTCAGAATGTGTTTTCTGTTTACTGTGAACTTCTGATCAATCTCCTTTCAGAAAGATAGACATGCAGATTGCATCAGATTCTATTCTTAAAGATCTGAGTGTTTCAGCTCAAGGATAGACGTGTTGCTCACTAAATCAAACAAGTGTCATCCAATCATCGGCAAATCTCTGAAGCAGAACGCGTGCACGCTTCTGAGAAGGAAAAACGCTGATTGGGTGCATTGAGACACATGTCTGGTAACCGTTTCAAGTATCTTTCTCAAATCCCCCAAAATCAGCAAGCATTAAATGCACGTAATCATGTTTTAAAATGTAATCATGAATTATTTCTCTTTCTTAAAACCGTTTATGCTTTCAAAATATATTTTGAAATCTATTTAAGCATATTAACATCATTCATTAATCTCTTACCATTTCTTACAGTCTTACAAATATTTTCTGCATTTTCCTTGTGTGTTCATCTCTCTCAAAAGAAACCCATTTTTTCAAGTTTTCTCAGAAAACCCTAAGTGTGAACATGGCATCCTCCAGCAATGTATCTGCAGGCTCTCAGAAGGAGGCTTCATCTGAACAATACCAAGTTCCCTTCAGAACACTCCTTACACCAGTGAAGAATTTGGAAGTGCTGTCTGAACTAATTGTTGATTTCTCCAGTCTGAAAGAAAATGGATTCGATTTGACAGAAGAAGTTAGGGCACAGGGATGGGAGAGATATTTTGATAGGTTGGTGGGACCAACGTTCCCAGTCTTGGTCAAGGAATTCTGGATTCACGCGTACTCATCAACACATCAAGTTACCTCCTACATAATGGGAAAGAAGATTGTGATCACTGAGGATCACATTGCAAGATTGATTGGATACAGTGGTGGCGGTATCCGCTGTATCGACATGGCTGAAAGATGCTCTGACGTTGCTGTCATTGCAAGGCAGATTTTCACCCATGGGGTTCCCAGCAGCAAAATCAGAGACTTAAAGGATCAGGACAGAATATGGGCGAAAATTATTCTGGGGTGCTTTAATCACAGGAAGCCCACAAGCGCTCCTGATTATATAAATATAGATCAGCAGTTTCTGATCTATTTTATTAATCAGAAGGTAAAGATTAACTTGGCTCATCTTCTGTTTAATCACCTCAGGACCAGCGTCAAGGAGACAAGGGAAGAAGAAAGGACAAAAAGGGATTGGATACCCTTTGGCAGGTTAATATCAGATATTCTGACTGAGAATATGCTGATAGAACACCTTACAGAAGCTCAGGAATTAAGTTCTATTGAACCTACTGTTGGCAAGCCTCTGAACGCCAAGAATCTGAAGAAAATGAAACTGATAGAGAATATCAGAAAGGAGCCCAGCGTTACTCCTCTTGCTGACATCACCAGCAGAAGAGTCCCTCTGGACGACTTTCCACTGTTTTCTGAGATTGAATCTAAACCAGTAGTTGTTCTCAGATACTTGGACGCTTACAAGGCTGATGGTACAGATCCCAAACTTAATATTAAAGATCTGCACCAACAAAATCCAGAAGTTACTGTGAAGAAGACGAAGAAAAGAAAGGCCACTTCAGAAGGACCATCCCAGCAGACCCCTAAGAAGAGAGGTAATCTATCTGCTGCTAATGTTTTAAATTCTTCTGCTATTCCAACATCAATCCCAACCCCAGCTTCACATGAACTTCCAATCCCCATACCATCTATTGATGAAACCGAATCAGAGGATGACCCTTCTGAGTCACTGACTCTCAGGAGATCCCGCTCCAAAAATCCAAAACCCACAACATCAACAGAATCAGAACTTGACAAAGTTCTGTCTGAAATTGATCAACGTGTTTCCGCTCACCTCTCAGAAAATCCAAACACTCAACCAGAGATTGTCCACTCTCCTCAACCAGAACATACTCTCTCACCCATACCAGAAGAACCACAAATTCCACAACAACCAGAAATTCCACCTCCTTCTCCACAACCAGCAATTCCTCCTCCCTCTCCACAACCAGAACTTCATCCACTTTCACCTCAACCATCACCTCCACAACCTGAGTTTCACCATTCTGAAACTCCATCACCTGAACCTCATTCTCCTCAATCCTCTGAGCCACAACCATTGGCAATTCATCTGCCATGTGGTACAACTATAAACATACCCCAGCTGCCATCCTCGCCAGAAACTACCCCTCCAAACACTCCAAACAGTCCTATTATCATCTCTAATTCTCCCACTCCATCTCCCAAACAAACTACTGAAGACCACAGCAGGACCTTCATCGATTTAACAATCCTTGACCGTCTTGCTGACCTTAAAAACAAAATAGCCATTCCCAAACCAAAACAGCTAGATGTTGGCTCTGGCATTGTGAATTTTGAAACAGGCTTGCAGTAGTGGATTGCTTCTCTAAATCAAGTTTGCCCTAGAATGATTGATCCTGCTGCCTCAGACCAACTCTGGACACGTTTCAGAATGTGGGTACGCGCTGAAGCCCTCAAATTGCAAGACATCAATTATGAGCAGGTGTTGTACCCCAAAATTTGCCCTCGCATTTTTCCACCAGCAATCTCAGCTTCAGGCGTTTCATGACTTTTCAAATTGACTCAAGAATCGGGCAAACGGACTTTTCTTGTCAGTTAAGCGAAATTAGGGTTTTTTTACTGATTTTCAGGACTCTGAATTGTTTCACAATTGGCTTAGGGTTTTGGTTGATTTTGGCTCAAATGTGATCAGGCGAATGTCCGTTGGCATTTAATCAGGAATTAAGGTTTTATGGGCATATTCTCATAAGGATTTAAATTCCACAGCATTTTGCAAGATTTTCCAAGATTCGGGTTGAATTCGCTTTGTTTTGATTTAATCAGTAAAAGAGGCAGTTGGGTTGAATTCATGTTGTTTTGTTTGAGCTAGTCAAAAGAAATATGCAGTTTGGAATTACAGTGCTTGGCAAAGAATCAGTGAAAAAGGAATGCACTTGATCAGTTTATTTTGGTTAACTGCTGCTTTGCTTTGGATATTGGAAAGGACAGGTTTAATTGGTCAATCACTAAAACATTGTTTTATTTAAATTATTTATTATTCTAAATTAAGTGATTGAAATTTAGTTTTCAATTATTTTAATTCAAAGAGTTTTAAATAATAAATAAACAATAAAGAGAAAACAGAATTAATTGGATAATAAAAGCTTTTATTTATTATTAAATTAATTGTACAATTATTGTTTATGATTTAATTACAAACAATAGTTTTATATTGATTTAAATTTAAATAAAAAGATTGTCCTAATTATTTGTCTAATCTTAAGGTCTTCATCCGCCATCCTTCGCTCCGGTGTTCCAATATTCATCTGCAAAAAGAAAAGAGAAAAGTCAAAAAGCAGTTAAATTGAAAAGACAGATAAAATTTGCAATCATCATTAAGGGCCACTGATTGGGATCAGTTAACCCTCTCTGCAAATCACAGGATTTCTCCCGGTTCACAAAGAGGGAAGAATTTTATCATGAATGCAAAATGTCAAAATGCATAAATTCAAAATGTCAAAACTGCATAGTTCGAGTTCAACCAAACTGAAGAAATCAAGTTGCAACTTTCTATCAAAATCCAAGAAGCACAATTTACTGTCAAAAGTGCTCAAAGCTGTCATAAAGAGGATTTGGCAAAGATATGGAAGGTTCACAAAATACAAAAGTTGTCAAAGAAGAGATAAAAAATGCAGAGGAAAGCATGATATGCAAGCAAAACTCTTTTATCATCATTTCCCATCAGTAGCCACTTTCAGAATAAAGTACAGAAAAGAATCATATTATAACATATCCAACTGTACTAAGAGAGAGAGAGAAGAGAAAAAAGATGCAGGTTTTCAGGCTTTAGGCAGGCATAGATAGGAAGAAAAAATATACAAAAGAACAACACAGTTCAGCAGGAGAAGGGACAGAAAATATACAAAAACTGCTAAGAAAGCATACCCTGCCTCAACATACAAACCATTTTAACCTACTATAAAACTTACAACCTGCATAAGCCCTGCCTGTCAAAAACCTGCTTAATCCATCACAGTCTGCCTAATCCAAAAAGCCTCACCTGAATCAATCCAAAACCTCAGGCCCTCAGAACCCTAGGTTCTTCATTGGGCAAGAAGCAAAATCCATTCCACAAACAATAGGCCACAAACATTCAAAGGCAAAGTGGGAAATAGAGAAGAGGAAAGAAGTGAACTCAGAAAAGCTTCATCATAGGCCAATAATCCCTAAGCTTTTCAAAACCCCAAAGGTCCCAAATAAGCTTAAACCTTAACTAACGTTCAAAAACAACGAGGACCCTCAGAACACTAGGCTCATCATTGGGCAAGGAAGAACAAATCATCAAGCTAGGCAACAAGTTCACATTTCAACAGGCGTTCAACACATAGCATACAAAGCAGGCAACACAGTTTCAAAGGCATCTCAAAACAACTATTCGAGATAATAAGTCAGAAGAAGAGAGAGACGTTCAAGGAAACATAAGGCAGAAGAAGAGGCAACAAGTAGACAGCAAAGGCAAAGAAGAAAGGAAGCAATATCATAAAGCCTGAGAAAAGATACAGAAATACCAAGCATCGTGCAAGGCCTCTTCACCATTAAGCCACTTCAGCGCTTCCTCGCCCTCTTCTCCTCCATTGTCTTCCCCTCAAGGTAGAATATTCCTTTCTCATCTCTTTTACCATCTCGTTAAAACAAACAGAAAGAACACGAAGATCAGAACATATAAATCATGACATGCAAAAATCTAAAAAAACACCTAAACAAGTTCGAAACAGTACACTACCTTTGTTGAGGATTGTCTAATCCATCTGAGAGGAGAAGAGGTGGTAGCGGGGTAGCTCAGGCGGAGAGACTTTGTCCAGTAGCCACGGCAAAGAAGATGAACGGAACTCCATGAACGCGCCGCTGCAAACCCTAAGCATTGTCAAACTGGATACTAAAACCATGAACCCTAAAAAACAAACGCTTGCACTCTGGGCCTGACCCTGTTTCCCCAATGCCTGAAGCCCATTGAATTCTTATAAAAGCCTTAATCTCGTTTTTTTTTAACTCACCCTTTTATACAAACAATTTATTTTAAATACTAACTTCTGTTTTTATACATAACATCTTAAAACATAATATTCTTAACTAACTTAACCCTTTTTTTTACAAATATTTTTATTAACACTAACTTCTTTTTGTATATAAACACCATATATTTTTCTAACTTAACATATTTGTCATAATATTACATTAATATTAAAAATACTAAAAATACTTAAAATTACCTTTTTTTAATTTAATCTTTGATTTTTTATTTAAAACACTTTTTGAATGCATATTAAAACACAAATACATAAAAATGTATCCTTTTTTTTTACAATATAATTAAAAGCATTTTTTCCTTTTTTTTAAATAAAAATAAGTTTTGTACATAACACATGAAAATATACTTTTTATACATAATGAAAACCTAGAAATATTTTCTTTTCTTAAAACATCATAATTTAATTAGAACTTGAGTATTTAATTAAAGCATTTTCTTTTGTACATATTAAAAGAAATACAAGATCATTAAAAGGACGCTTAATTATTCCTTAGGTCAAATACCCTAAATACATATTAATTTCACCTTGTCGCACATGTAAATAAACACATATACATATACATCTCACACTTACACAATGCAAATACATTCACATTGCCCTATACACATTTGTTTATCTTATATATTCGATATTTACATTTGATCGCAAATTCGATTTGGTTGTAAATTATTGGATACTATAAGTCTCATCCCCATTTGTACATTTATACCCCCACTCCCGGATACCATTTTGTAATAGCGTAGACTTTACATTTTCGCAATTTACCGCTTTCAATTATACCATGGTTAGACCTAGGGTTTGCATGTACATAAAATCAAACGCTAGATAACCTAATACAAGACAAATACATGTAATCAATACACAATCACACTTGCACCCTCTAGGGTAATCCCACATGTTGCCTTCCAAAATGGGCCATGCTTGCACGTCGAGTTTCTTTGGCAAAACAAAATCAAATGATCATAAGTCTCTCAAAGTGTTGCCTAAACGGAATGATCATAGTCCCATCAAAGCAAATTTCCAAAGACACTTGGCATCATTGTATTCGTAGTCCATACGACGACCCGCGCCCGTCCCGAATAATCTTCCTAAACGCAAGATTGTCCACCAATTTCAATGATGGAACAAAATTGTTAAAAGGGGTTAAAACATAACAAAAACCTTTGAGTACAATAGGGTAGACAAAACTCTTAGTTACTTGAGATCGACTTGCAAAAACACTTGCCTTCTTTTCAAACACCACAATCCACAACACTTTCAAACAAACTCTCAAAAAACATTTGAAACATCTTTTCGAAAAGATACACGCCTTTGTAAAATATTCGAGTAAAGAATTGTTGCAAGGTTAGCCTAAGACAAGGCATCTTCTTCCAAAACATTTTCAAAAGCACTCACACACACACCATTTTCAAGCAATCAAAAATCAAGGCAAGTGATCTAAAAAACCAAGTAACTAAGAGCCCATGGATAACCATGGATGAAAAGGGTGCTAATACCTTCCCTTTTCATAATCTACCCCCCGAACCCACGAAATATCTCAAAAGGTTTTTTGCTGTGCTTTTTTAACCTTTCCTTTAGGATAAAATAAAAAGTCGGTGGCGACTCTTGCTCAACCGCACAAGTGCGAATACGAACGCAAAACACTAGTCAGTTCTCCCACCGTATCACAGAACTGGCGACTCTGCTGGGGATGAGTTTAGAAGTGGGGTTACCTTAGGGTTTAGATCACCTTTACTTTCTTGCTTTGATTGACTTGATTGCTTTATCTTTTGGATTCTTGTTTGGGTTTGTTATAAATCCTACACCCGGATTTGGGGCACTTTTTTAGGTAAATAGCAAAAAACTGCGAGGGAACTGTGCGGGGTATACCGACATGGTTGAAGCAGTAAGCTATGTTAGTGTGACATATTTGTGAGTACCGGTAACCCTTGAGTAGTCAAGGAGAGTACGAGGCCGATGTGTGATGTCATGAAGCACTAACGAACTCTTAGAACCTTAATTGACCATCTTAGCCTTTTTAGGGGTAGTGAGATGACCGACTTTGGTGCAGTCCGAAGTTGGTAGATCCTCGATACTACACTCTTTTGAGGATTGTTTTCTTGGAATATTTTGGTCGCCAGTAAGTGGCTAAACCGAAACAATGAACACAGAAAACAATCCAATGATATTGAGCTCCTTAGAACCCGGTTACTTTTGATAGGACAGGTTTTAACCAACGAACTGAAAGAGGGTAGTACCTGAACCTCATGCAAGCCTAAACCTAAGGACTTGTTTGCTTTGTGTGAATATGTTTGCCTGTATATACACTCACTTGCTTGTGCATACATGTACATAACATCATGACATCATACCATAGCATTTTCAATAACCATTTCAAGGATCTCGAGGGTTCTGTTGATGCAGGGTTACGTTGAACCAGACGTCTACCAAGGGGCAAGAGGTTTCTCCTCTAACCAATCCAGTCAAAGATCAAGAACAACAACTTGAATCAGTGGCTATGACCCACTCGACATGGTGAGCTTGATTCTCGTGGAAGGACATCCACCGACACAAAGCTCTCCAATCAAAGTTCAAGAACAACAACTTGAATCAGTGGCTATGACCCACTCGACATGGTGAGCTTGATTCTCGTGGAAAGACGTCCACCGGTGCAGAGGTCTCCAATTCAAGAGCAAAGTTTAACCTCTAACATTTTCTTGTGTTTACCCCAAGAGATCCTTGAAAGCATGCATCCACATATCATGCATTGCATTTTGACAGTCTTTCCTTTTTCAGGTTTCCTTACTCTCCTGCTGTTTATTTCAGCAAGAGATGGCTCTAGAAAGGTCTGTCAAAGACATCCAAGACCAGACTGCTCAACTGCAGGAGATGTTCCTGAACTTGTCTCTGGGGCAAGAAGAGATGAAAACTCTCCTCACCAAGGGCTTGGGGAATTCCAACAACGCCAGGAGTGACCAGCTTGCGGAGCTGCAGTTTGATCTAACCACCTTGAGGACTCAAGTGATGGGACAGTTGGTGGGCCAGATGGCTCTCATCCAAGACCTATCCCAAAGACAAGAAGAACTCAGAGTTCTTGTCCGCCAACTACTTCCAAACAACCAACTGGGGAAAACATATGAGGTTGAAGAGCAAGTCACCGCTCAGCCTCCATCCACTCAAGAAGACAAGGGGAAAGCTCCTTTGCTAGCTTCAGGGTCACAAGCCCATCAACAACCTCACCAGCGTCAACGGGGTAATCGACGTAAGCAAGAAAAGTCGGGAAGACAGTTTACGGAGACTGAAATACCATCATTCTTCATACTGAAGCGTCTGTTGGAGGTCAACTTGCTTACCATAAAAGATCCTCCTCAGAAGCCCAATATCTCCTCTCCTCACTATAATCCCGACGCATTCTGTGTTTACCACTCCTACAGCCCGGGACACGACACCAACGACTGTTGGGCCTTGAAGAACAAGATTCAAGATCTGATTGACATTGGGGTGCTGGAATTCATGCCAGACGGCGAGATGGAAATCTTCCGTTAAAGGGTTCTCCACTTGAAGTGACGGAGCTCGAGCTGAAAGACTTTTGCTTCTTTTTGAACTTTCAAAGTTGTAATTTCTTTTGCTGTCAAACAATTATCTGTTGATGTTAAACTCTGTTTTCATTAATGCATTGCATATGTTTGTCTTGAATCCATCCATTCGTTTCACTACTCTTATGCTTTTCTTTATGATATTTGACTCTTGATAAAAAGTTGTAAGCCTTTAGAGGGAGGATGACGAAACAATACCGTGATCTTATACAGTATGCTTTTGAAAAGACCTTGCTGATGATGTACAGGAATTTCTTTCAATTCCCAAACAACTGGAGTTATAAGGAAGTTAATCCCTAGTCAACCCCTTAGAGCCAAAGAAGTAGGAGTTTTCTGTTCTAAACAATCAAAACCCTTGATATAAACCTGGGGCAGGGTAGTCTCTCAGTTAATTCAAAAGAAAATGCGCATTGAAGTCGCAAACTCTCAGTTCGTAATACAACGAACGACGTCGAAAAAGAAAGTATTCCTCCGGAATCAAAAGACAAGGGTGGTTCCCTATCACATAGACAGTCAATCTCTCAAAAGAGAAAAGCCCACCAAGCCAAAACCTATAAAGGAGGCTTAAGAAAGCTGGGGCATCCCGCTGACTGTAATCTCGGAAAACGGTAACAGTCAGGCAAAAGTTAGGGATAACAAATCAAAATCAAAATAGTGAGGTCATTACAAAATCCTCAACAACATGAAAAGTGTTGAAAAAGAAAAGGAGATAATGACTGTCTCCCCAAAATTCAAACTGGTGAACCATCGCCCAAAAGTCGTTCCAAACTCAAAACAGAGTATGACGCAATTAACTGAGCTTAGGTTGAAGAACATCACGAAGAGCGGGTGGGTACAAATATACTTTGAGCCTTTATCCTTTGTTTCTTAAACCGTGAACCAGGCCACGTTACAACCCTTCAAAAGTCCTAATTGAGGCATGGGTTAGTTCGAAAGCATACTGTTACAAAAGGTATCCTGACTCTTGTAGGGCTTTACTCTAAATCTTGTGTTGACTTGTCTTACGAAAAGTTTTCTGCTAAAAACGCATTTTTCAAAATTTCGAGACAAACATAAACTTTGCATTATTCAAATATCACTGTCTGCATTTGACCTTTTTGTTTGACAGCAGAGAAATTCATACAGCGAATGTTCGGAGGAACGAAAACTCTCTCAGTAAGTCAAGATCACTTCAAGAGGATAACACTTCCATCAAATCTCCTATCAACAAGGGGCATGACATAGCAAAATTCAATTAACCTGGGGCAGTCCAGTCAAGGTCCAACAGATCTTTCAAAATCCAGTTAACCTGGGGCAGTCCAGTCAAGATTTCAAGAAATCTCTCAATATGCAAAGTAATCTGATTCAAGACTCCTTCTTCACCACTTGGGGCATTCGAATGTCAAGAGTGTTCAAAAACCGATGCAGTTTTACACAAGCTCATCATCAGGAAGCCCTACAACGGTTCCTCTTCAAGACTTCTGAAAACAGTTTACGGATTCTTCCCTACAACGGATGTCAATCTACCAACTTGTTCAGACCCTTCTCAACCTTTGAAATTAGTTTACGGACGCTTCCCAACAACGGATGCGGCTCTATTGCTTATTCAATCTCAAGATTTCTGAAAACAGTTCACGGGTTCTCCAAGTAAACGGATGTTAACCTATCACTTGTTCAGATTCTTCTTCAAGACTTCTGAAAACAGTTTATGGATTCTTCCCAACAACGGATGTTAATCTATCAGCTTATTCAGAAGCAACCTTTGAAATTAGTTTACGGACGCTTCCCAACAACGGATGCGGCTCCATTGCTGATCCAACCTCAAGATTTCTGAAAACAGTTCACGGGTTCTCCAAGTAAACAGATGTTAACCTATCACTTGTTCAGATTCTTCTTCAAGACTTCTGAAAATAGTTTATGGATTCTTCCCAACAACGGATGTTAATCTATCAACTTGTTCAGATGCAACCTTTGAAAACAGTTTACGGACGCTTCCCAACAACGGATGCGGCTCTGTTGCTTATTAAATCTCAAGATTTCTGAAAACAGTTCACGGGTTCTCCAAGTAAACGGATGTTAACCTATCACTTGTTCAGATTCTTCTTCAAGACTTCTGAAAATAGTTTATGGATTCTTCCCAACAACGGATGTTAATCTATCAACTTGTTCAGATGCAACCTTTGAAAACAGTTTACGGACGCTTTCCAACAACGGATGCGGCTCTGTTGCTTATTCAATCTCAAGATTTCTGAAAACAGTTCACGGGTTCTCCAAGTAACGGATGTTAACCTATCGCTTGTTCAGATTCTTCTCAAGCTAGCTCCACTCAGAGTCAAGCTTCATTATCCCCAGCAAAGCTAAAACTTCAAATTATCAATCCCCAGCGGAGCCAGACCATTGAACCTTCTCCCCACAGAGTTTTGGAGAAAGCAAATCTTGAGTTCCCCAGTGAAGTCGCCAGAGTTACTTCCCATCAAGCTGAAGATTCTCAATCTGACCTCCCCAGCATGAGTCTACTAGTTTGGAGCTCCCCAGTAGAGGTCATCAGGAATTCTCTTCCCCAGCAGCAGCCAAGGATTTATTTTCCCCGGCAGCAGTCAAAATGCGTTTATCTTCAGCCATCTTGGATTCATTTATCCTTAGCAAGGATAGCTCATCGGCTTACATGCGCATTCATCACATTCATGTCATAAACATTGATGTCACGTACATTGCATCATGCATCATAACATTGCATACAACTAACCCTTTGCCTTTTCAGGTAAGATCAGTCGAGAGACACAGATCATCTCCCAAGATTCATCCAGAAATAGTTCAGATGTGACCCGGACACGGCGACATTCTGATACTTATTCCAGATTCATTCAGACGCATCATCAGGAAACCCTACACCGGTTCCTCTTCAACTTCAAGACTTCTGAAAACAGTTTACGGATTCTTCCCTACAACGGATGTCAATCTACCAACTTGTTCAGGGGCAATTTTTGAAAACAGTTTACGGATTCTTCCCTACAACGGATGTCAATCTACCAACTTGTTCAGACTCTTCTCAACTTTTGAAAACAGTTTACGGACGCTTCCCAACAACGGACGTTGCTCTATTGCTTATTCAATCCCAACTCCTGAAAATAGTTTACGGATTCTCCGAAACGTGGATGTCAATCTATCGCTTGCTCAGACCCCAATTCAGAGATGTTCCAAAACATGGATGCCCTTCTGATACTTGTCCACTCACCATTGACATACAGTTCAACATGTCCAGATGGCATCTATAAGCCCATCCTCCTACCAGTAGTCACCAGATGGAATCTCTAAGCCCATCCCCCGACAAAATTCTATCGCACCAAATGGCATCTTTAAGCCCATCACCAAATGGCATCTGTAAGCCCATTCACCTCCACCATCATGTCGTCGAGTGCAAATTTTCTGGGTACTTTAGTGTCCAATCTTCTTTTACCTTCAAGTCGCGAAAGGCAAACTTGCCAATCTAACTCTTCAGGTCCAAGAAGATTGAACAGGGGCAACTGTTGTACCCCAAAATTTGCCCTCGCATTTTTCCACCAGCAATCTCAGCTTCAGGCGTTTCATGACTTTTCAAACTGACTCAAGAATTGGGCAAACGGACTTTTCTTGTCAGTTAAGCGAAATTAGGGTTTTTTACTGATTTTCAGGACTCTGGATTGTTTCACAATTGGCTTAGGGTTTTGGTTGATTTTGGCTCAAATGTGATCAGGCGAATGTTCATTGGCATTTAATCAGGAATTAAGGTTTTATGGGCATATTCTCAGAAGGATTTAAATTCCACAGCATTTTGCAAGATTTTCCAAGATTCGGGTTGAATTCGCTTTGTTTTGATTTAATCAGTAAAAGAGGCAGTTGGGTTGAATTCATGTTGTTTTGTTTGAGCCAGTCAAAAGAAATATGCAGTTTGGAATTACAGTGCTTGGCAAAGAATCAGTGAAAAAGGAATGCGCTTGATCAGTTTATTTTGGTTAACTGCTGCTTTGCTTTGGATATTGGAAAGGACAGGTTTAATTGGTCAATCACTAAAACATTGTTTTATTTAAATTATTTATTATTCTAAATTAAGTGATTGAAATTTAGTTTTCAATTATTTTAATTCAAAGAGTTTTAAATAATAAATAAACAATAAAGAGAAAACAGAATTAATTGGATAATAAAAGCTTTTATTTATTATTAAATTAATTGTACAATTATTGTTTATGATTTAATTACAAACAATAGTTTTATATTGATTTAAATTTAAATAAAAAGATTCTCCTAATTATTTGTCTAATCTTCAAGTCTTCATCCGCTATCCTTCGCTCCGGTGTTCCAATATTCATCTGCAAAAAGAAAAGAGAAAAGTCAAAAAGCAGTTAAATTGAAAAGACAGATAAAATTTGCAATCATCATTAAGGGCCACTGATTGGGATCAGTTAACCCTCTCTGCAAATCACGGGATTTCTCCCGGTTCACAAAGAGGGAAGAATTTTATCATGAATGCAAAATGTCAAAATGCATAAATTCAAAATGTCAAAACTGCATAGTTCGAGTTCAACCAAACTGAAGAAATCAAGTTGCAACTTTCTATCAAAATCCAAGAAGCACAATTTACTGTCAAAAGTGCTCAAAGCTGTCATAAAGAGGATTTGGCAAAGATATGGAAGGTTCACAAAATACAAAAGCTGTCAAAGAAGAGATAAAAAATGCAGAGGAAAGCATGATATGCAAGCAAAACTCTTTTATCATCATTTCCCATCAGTAGCCACTTTCAGAATAAAGTACAGAAAAGAATCATATTATAACATATCCAACTGTACTAAGAGAGAGAGAGAAGAGAAAAAAGATGCAGGTTTTCAGGCTTTAGGCAGGCATAGATAGGAAGAAAAAATATACAAAAGAACAACACAGTTCAGCAGGAGAAGGGATAGAAAATATACAAAAACTGCTAAGAAAGCATACCCTGCCTCAACATACAAACCATTTTAACCTACTGTAAAACTTACAACCTGCATAAGCCATGCCTGTCAAAAACCTGCTTAATCCATCACAGTCTGCCTAATCCAAAAAGCCTCACCTGAATCAATCCAAAACCTCAGGCCCTCAGAACCCTAGGTTCTTCATTGGGCAAGAAGCAAAATCCACTCCACAAATAATAGGCCACAAACATTCAAAGGCAAAGTGGGCAATAGAGAAGAGGAAAGAAGTGAACTCAGAAAAGCTTCATCATAGGCCAATAATCCCTAAGCTTTTCAAAACCCCAAAGGTCCCAAATAAGCTTAAACCTTAACTAACGTTCAAAAACAACGAGGACCCTCAGAACCCTAGGCTCATCATTGGGCAAGGAAGAACAAATCATCAAGCTAGGCAACAAGTTCACATTTCAACAGGCGTTCAACACATAGCATACAAAGCAGGCAACACAGTTTCAAAGGCATCTCAAAACAACTATTCGAGATAACAAGTCAGAAGAAGAGAGAGACGTTCAAGGCAACATAAGGCAGAAGAAGAGGCAACAAGTAGACAGCAAAGGCAAAGAAGAAAGGAAGCAATATCATAAAGCCTGAGAAAAGATACAGAAATACCAAGCATCGTGCAAGGCCTCTTCACCATTAAGCCACTTCAGCGCTTCCTCGCCCTCTTCTCCTCCATTGTCTTCCCCTCAAGGTAGAATATTCCTTTCTCATCTCTTTTACCATCTCGTTAAAACAAACAGAAAGAACACGAAGATCAGAACATATAAATCATGACATGCAAAAATCTAAAAAAACACCTAAACAAGTTCGAAACAGTACACTACCTTTGTTGAGGATTGTCTAATCCATCTGAGAGGAGAAGAGGTGGTAGCGGGGTAGCTCAGGCGGAGAGACTTTGTCCAGTAGCCACGGCAAAGAAGATGAACGGAACTCCATGAACGCGCCGCTGCAAACCCTAAGCATTGTCAAACTGGATACTAAAACCATGAACCCTAAAAAACAAACGCTTGCACTCTGGGCCTGACCCTGTTTCCCCAATGCCTGAAGCCCATTGAATTCTCATAAAAGCCTTAATCTCGTTTTTTTTTTAACTCACCCTTTTATACAAACAATTTATTTTAAATACTAACTTCTTTTTTTATACATAACATCTTAAAACATAATATTCTTAACTAACTTAACCCTTTTTTTTACAAATATTTTTATTAACACTAACTTCTTTTTGTATATAAACACCATATATTTTTCTAACTTAACATATTTGTCATAATATTACATTAATATTAAAAATACTAAAAATACTTAAAATTACCTTTTTTTAATTTAATCTTTGATTTTTTATTTAAAACACTTTTTGAATGCATATTAAAACACAAATACATAAAAATGTATCCTTTTTTTTTACAATATAATTAAAAGCATTTTTTCCCTTTTTTTTAATAAAAATAAGTTTTGTACATAACACATGAAAATATACTTTTTATACATAATGAAAACCTAGAAATATTTTCTTTTCTTAAAACATCATAATTTAATTAGAACTTGAGTATTTAATTAAAGCATTTTCTTTTGTACATATTAAAAGAAATACAAGATCATTAAAAGGACGCTTAATTATTCCTTAGGTCAAATACCCTAAATACATATTAATTTCACCTTGTCGCACATGTAAATAAACACATATACATATACATCTCACACTTACACAATGCAAATACATTCACATTGCCCTATACACATTTGTTTATCTTATATATTCGATATTTACATTTGATCGCAAATTCGATTTGGTTGTAACTTATTGGATACTATAAGTCTCATCCCCATTTGTACATTTATACCCCCACTCCTGGATACCATTTTGTAATAGCGTAGACTTTACATTTTCGCAATTTACCGCTTTCAATTATATCATGGTTAGACCTAGGGTTTGCATGTACATAAAATCAAACGCTAGATAACCTAATACAAGACAAATACATGTAATCAATACACAATCACACTTGCACCCTCTAGGGTAATCCCACATGTTGCCTTCCAAAATGGGTCATGCTTGCACGTCGAGTTTCTTTGGCAAAACAAAATCAAATGATCATAAGTCTCTCAAAGTGTTGCCTAAACGGAATGATCATAGTCCCATCAAAGCAAATTGCCAAAGACACTTGGCATCATTGCATTCGTAGTCCATACGACGACCCGCGCCCGTCCCGAATAATCTTCCTAAACGCAAGATTGTCCACCAATTTCAATGATGGAACAAAATTGTTAAAAGGGGTTAAAACATAACAAAAACCTTTGAGTACAATAGGGTAGACAAAACTCTTAGTTACTTGAGATCGACTTGCAAAAACACTTGCCTTCTTTTCAAAAACCACAATCCACAACACTTTCAAACAAACTCTCAAAAAACATTTGAAACATCTTTTCGAAAAGATACACGCCTTTGTAAAATATTCGAGTAAAGAATTGTTGCAAGGTTAGCCTAAGACAAGGCATCTTCTTCCAAAACATTTTCAAAAGCACTCACACACACACCATTTTCAAGCAATCAAAAATCAAGGCAAGTGATCTAAAAAACCAAGTAACTAAGAGCCCATGGATAACCATGGATGAAAAGGGTGCTAATACCTTCCCTTTTCATAATCTACCCCCCGAACCCACGAAATATCTCAAAAGGTTTTTTGCTGTGCTTTTTTAACCTTTCCTTTAGGATAAAATAAAAAGTCGGTGGCGACTCTTGCTCAACCGCACAAGTGCGAATACAAACGCAAAACACTAGTCAGTTCTCCCACTGTATCACAGCAGGCACAACAGAACTTCAGCAAGCTGCTGAAGGAAGTTGGAAGTCAGCTGCTGAAGGAAGAAGTGCTCCTTCTGGATAGTGAGCCATGGTCTGAGAAGCATCCAGCTTCAAAAGTGCAGCCAGAAGAGGATCAGACAACTCAAGCTAAAGAGGTTAGTCAAGCTGAAGATGTTGCAGAAAGCTCTCAGAAGCTTCTTGCTTCTGACGTTTCTCAAGCTGCCTTGGACAGGCAGACTCTGGAAGAGCTGAAGCTGAATGATATTCGTCTGCAGCAAAGAATGGATGAAAATGATCAGAAGATGAAGGAAAGGATGGATGTGCAAGACAGCAAGATAGATACAGTAGCCAGCATGGTGCACAAGCAGAATGAAACTGCTGATCAGATTAAGACAATGCTGGAGACTCTGCTCACACGCTTTCCGCCCCAACCTTAGTTTTTCATTCATGATATTTTCATTGTTTTCTTTGCATATCATCTGTACTGTTTGTCTGGCTCTGAATTTAATATAACAAGTTTTTCTGCTTTGATCGTTTTAGCTTATATCACTTACACTTTTTGATTGCTGACAAAAAGGGGGAGAACAAGAATGATATTTTTCAATAACGGATTACTGAGACAAATAGTCTAAAACATTCTAACACTCTGATATACTTGAATGTTTTCTGTTTTTGCATAAGGGTACAGGTACAAGAAGTTAATCACCTCTGATACACTGAAGCTCTGATATTCTGATCTGAAGCTCTGATATTCTGATGTTCAAAGAAAGGCAATAAAAATCTGATCCTGAAGAACTCTTGGAATTAAAAAAGGGAAGTAATAAATTCAGGGGGAGTATCTCCAATCTAAACTCTGATATCTCTTTATCCCTTATCTTTGATAACTTCCTAGTTAATTCTGATACAACTTATTATTTAGTTATCTCTGATACTTTTCACGCTAATTTTCAATTAAAAATATCTAGTTTTTGTCATCATCAAAAAGGGGGAGATTGTTAGAACAAAGTTTGAATCTACTACCCTAAGTTTAAGTTTTGATGATAACAAAATGCTAAGATACATTAAGTGTATGATTCATGTAAGACACATGTGCTATCTAAACATTACATTCTGTTTTACAGAAACTCTGATGGGTATCAGCAGGAGAACATCATCATCAGCATCAGAAAATTGGATATCAACATCAGCATCAGAAGATGTGATATCAGATACCAGAATCAAAAGATCAACTTGCGCTTATGCTGAAGCTTGATGAACAGATCTACGCTTAACCATCTGAACTCTGATAAAGACAACAACAGTTCATCAGCACCTAAGCAGCGTCAGAATGAGCCAAAGCCAGAACACGCTTAAGTGGCAATGGTACTGTGCATTCAAGATGATTTATTACCAACGGCATCATTCCAGACAAGATCTGCTTAATAAGGAAAGAATGTTATTGGCATTGAAACAAAATTATTACTCCAACGTACACTATTTCCAATGCTATATAAACAAGTCAATGAAGATTGAATTGGCTAATGCTCTACAACAATCTACACGCCAAAAAGCTATTCATCATCTTCCTTACTCTCATTTTGCTAGAAGCTCTCAATTCCTTACTCAATTATTTTAGCAATCTAGTTCTCATAAGCTTAAGTTGTGTAGTATCACAGTTGTGATAAATAGTTTTTGTAGAAAACATTCACACACCTAGATTTCAATTCTTTGTAAGAAAGTATTTCCTTGAGAAACCGGTTTGTGGTTTGACTCAAGAAGGCTTTAGCAGTTGTTAAAGAAGTTGTAATATTCAGTTGAATATAGTGGATTAAGACCTCGTTGGAGAGAGGCGAAATCACCTTGACGGGTGGACTGGAGTAGTTTGAGATCAAACGAACCAGGATAAAATATCGTGTTGATTGCAATTGATTTCCAGTTTTTACAATTCAACCCCCCTTCTTGTGTTTTTCACTTCTTCAGAAGTAGCCTCATTCGCCTCTGTTACCAAGAATGTGGTCGCCCGGTTCATAAAACATAACCTTATTTGTCGGTATGGTATCCCCGAGAGAATCATTACAGATAATGGTACTAACCTCAACAACACTATAATCACTGAACTCTACACGTAGTTCAAGATCAAGCATCACAACTCTTCTACGTATCGACAAAAGATGAATGGCACAATGGAAGCCGCCAACAAGAATATTAAGAAGATCATACAAAAGATGGTTGTGACTTACAAAGAGATCTTGTTTGAAAAGACTGTTGTTCCACCCATTCCTACTGAAGAAGTTGTCATCATTACCATTTTCAACAATTCTCCCAAGGCTCCCTCGAGGAAGCCTGTTAGAATTACGCCTGTTCCGAAGATCGCACCTGTAATCATCACTGTTCCGGGGCCCATCCCCTATACATCTGACAAAGCTGTCCCTTGGCACTATGGGGCAGATGTTTATGTTCTTGGAGTTAAGCAAGAGTTTGATGCTGATACCGGTGTCAGCAACATTACTGGACCTGCTAAAGTCACCCGCAGTGGTAGGCTTTTCTCACCTGATATTGCTCCACCAATTGTCCGAAGACCTGTTGTCATTTCACCTGCAAGTGTACCTACTTCCATTCCTGATCAAGTTCCTATTCCTACCCCTGTCGCCGAGTCATCTGATGCTCGGGGCAAAGGGATCGCCACTGATATGCCTGCCCGGACGGAGGTGCCAAAGACAATCAATGTTGAAGCTTCCAAGCAGGAGATGGAAGAGATTCTGAAGATCATTAAGAAGAGCGATTATAATGTAGTCGAGCAACTGGGGCAAACCCCATCCAAGATTTCTATGTTATCACTGTTGTTGTGTTCAGAGGCCCATGCCAAGGCTCTGATTACCTTCCTAAAGACGGCCCACGTGCCACAAGAAACATCAGCTGATCAGTTTACCGATTGTGTGGCCAATTTAACTGCTGATAACGGTTTGGGTTTCTCCGACGCCGATCTGACTGCTAAAGGGAAGAACCATAACGATGCCTTGCATGTCTCCATTGAATGCAGGGGCACTACTCTTGCACATGTGTTGGTTGACACTGGTTCCTCATTGAACGTCTTGCCCAAGAAAGCTCTAGACAGGTTGGATTACGAAGGGTTAGAGCTGAAGCCAAGCAACGTTGTTGTCCGGGCCTTTGATGGGTCTAAAAGGATGGTGCATGGTGAGGTTAATATTCCAATTAGAGTTGGTTCTCAGGTATTCGATTCTACATTCTACGTGATGTACATTCGACCATCCTATTCTTGTTTGTTGGGTCGTCCATGGATCCACAAAGCTGGAGCTATGACCTCCACACTCCATCAAAAGCTGAAGTACCCGGTCAAAGGAAAGATCATGACAGTTCAAGGGGAGGAAGAGTACATGGTCAGCCACCTCAACTCGTTCCGGTATGTAGAGATGGATGGGGAATTCATTGAGACCCCATTTCAACACTTTGAAGAGGTTCCTCATACACTGGCATCAGCTGAAACTGTGATTGAAGGTTCTCCTATGAAGATGGATTCCTTAAAGGATGCTCGGGCTGTTATCGAGAAGGGTGAGTATGCAAACTGGGGCCGACTTCCTGATTTCACTCAGAAGACTAACAAGTTTGGTTTGGGTTTCACTGCAGAAGCTCAAAGGGCTGTTCATAGTGCAAGGATTGGAAGACCTCCTGTGCGCATCAGCAACTCGAGAGTAAATGCCATCGAAGATGATGTGGAGGAATCTGAATTCGACAACTGGATCTACCCTACGACCAACGGCGGACCAAACAACTGGACAGCAAAGGACTTCATCCCTATTACTTTTGTTACTCAGTAATGAACTCTTTTGTTTTGAATTTGTAACAGATAATATTGTGAAACTTTATGGCTCGGTGTCTTGCCCGGGGCACCGTGGCTTCATTTGTGAGGGCTTTTGTGTGCCATTTTCATATATCATTAATAAAAACATTGGACGTTTCTTGCATTTCAAATTTTGCGCTCCTTGTCTTTATTTATTATATATTGCAAAACAGCTATTTACACACACTCACATATACAGGTCCCAATCCACTCCGGGTCTCACTGGTAACGGCTCTGCTACTGCCAGTTATGACTTCGAAAATCCGATCAACTTGGTCGAAGACGAAGGTGAAGATGATTGCGAAGTGCCAGGTGAGCTTGCAAGACTGCTACTTCAGGAAAAGAGGGCCATTCAGCCACATGAAGAGCCGGTGGAAATGGTGAATCTGGGTACCGAGACAGACAAGAAGGAAGTCAAGATCGGTGCAAATCTGGAGCTTAGTGCGAAACAGCGGTTGATTCAGATGTTGCATGACTACATGGAGATCTTTGCCTGGTCTTACGAAGATATGCCTGGGTTGGATACCGACATTGTGGTTCATCGCCTGCCTACCAAAGAAGATTGCCCTCCGGTAAAACAGAAGGTTCGCCGTATGCGTCCAGAGATGTCTGAGAAAATCAAGACCGAAGTTATGAAACAGTTTGATGCCGGTTTTCTAGCAGTAACCTCTTACCCTCAGTGGGTTGCCAATGTGGTTCCGGTACCGAAGAAAGATGGTAAGGTCCAAATGTGTGTTGACTACAGGGATTTGAACAGGGCGGGCCCTAAGGATGACTTCCCTCTGCCTCACATCGACGTTCTGGTTGACAACACTGCTCAGCATAAGGTATTCTCCTTCATGGACGGTTTCTCCGGTTATAATCAGATAAAGATGGCTCCCGAAGACATGGAGAAGACCACTTTTGTTACTCAGTGGGGTACCTTTTGCTACAAGGTCATGCCTTTTGGATTGAAAAATGCTGGGGCAACGTATCAGCGTGCCATGGTTGCTTTGTTTCATGATATGATCCATCATGAGATTAAAGTATACGTCGACGATATGATTGCGAGGTCCCAAACTGAGGAGGAACACCTTGACCATCTACAGAAGCTGTTTGACCGGTTGAAGTTGTACAAGCTGAGATTAAACCCGAACAAGTGCACCTTCGGAGTGAGATCTGGCAAACTGCTAGGTTTCGTCGTGAGCGACAAAGGTATTCAAGTGGACCCTGCCAAAGTGAAAGCCATACAAGAGATGCCAGCTCCCAAGACAGAGAAAGAAGTCAGAGGCTTTCTAGGACGCCTGAACTACATTGCCCGATTCATCTCGCACCTAACTGCTACTTGTGAGCCAATCTTCAAACTGCTGAAGAAGGATCAAGTGGTACGTTGGAACGATGAATGCCAGGCCGCTTTCGAAAGAATTAAAGAGTATCTCCAAGAGCCACCCATTCTGATGCCACCAGTTGAAGGGAGACCTCTAATCTTATACTTGACAGTACTTGACAACTCAATGGGGTGTGTGCTGGGTCAGCATGACGAGTCAGGCCGAAAAGAGCATGTTATTTATTACCTTAGCAAAAAGTTTACCGACTATGAAACCCGATACTCACTGCTTGAGAAAACTTGCTGCGCTTTGGCATGGGCTGCTCGCCGGTTAAGACAATATATGTTGACTCACACTACTCTGTTGATTTCAAAGATGGATCCAATCAAGTATATCTCCGAAAAGCCTGCCTTATCCGGAAGAATAGCAAGATGGCAGATGATCTTGACTGAGTATGACATCCAGTACACAACTCAAAAAGCAATCAAGGGAAGTGTATTGGCAGACCATTTGGCACATCAGGCAGTGGATGATTACCAGTCTATGAACTTTGAATTTCCAGACGAGAATATCATGGTAGTGACTGATTGCGAGATACCTGGACCGGATGAAGGACCTGAGGAAGGATCCCTATGGTCTATGTACTTTGGTGGAGCCTCAAACGCTTTGGGTAATGGCATTGGCATTGTGATCATATCTCCTAAAGGCTCTCATACTCCGTTCACCGCCCGACTATGTTTCAACTGCACCAACAACATGGCGGAGTACGAAGCCTGCATTATGGGTCTTCGAGCTACAATTGACCTAAGGATCAAGTTTCTGAGTGTCTTCGGAGATTCCGCTCTCGTGATCAGTCAGATCAAAGGAGAATGGGATACAAAACACCCAAATCTTATTCCTTACAAGGAGTATGTATTGACGTTGCTACCCCATTTCGAGGAGATAACCTTTGAACATTTCCCAAGAGAGGAGAATCAGTTGGCGGACGCGCTAGCTACAATGTCTTCTATGTTCAAAGTCAAATGGGATAACGAGGCTCCCCGGATCATTATTTGGAAATTGGATGAACCTGCACATTGTTGTGATCTTGAGACCGAAGAGGTAACAGAAAAACCTTGGTATCATGAAGTGAAGAGGTACCTTGAAGCTCAAGAATACCCCGAGGGTGCATCCGTTAATGACAAGAAGTTTCTGAGAAGGTTCGTGGCAAAGTTCTTCATCAACAATAGCATTCTTTACAAACGTAACCATGATTCAACCTTACTGCGTTGTGTGGATAAGACTGGAGCAGAAAGGATCATGGCAGAGCTGCATGAAGTTACCTTCGGAACTCATTCCAGTGGACATACCATGGCAAAGAAAATCCTTCGGGCAGGACATTGCTGGCCCACAATGGAAGCCGACTGTTATCAGCATTCTCGGACATGTCACAAGTGCCAGGTCTATGCTGATAAGGTGCACATTCCTCCAGTTCCTTTGAACGTCTTGACAACACCTTGGCCTTTTGCAATATGGGGCATTGATATGATCGGCGAGATCAGACCTACGGCATCCAACGGGCATCGTTTCATCCTGGTAGCGATTGATTACTTTACGAAGTGGGTTGAAGCAACTTCCTTTGCCACCGTAACCAAGAACGTCGTGGCACGGTTCATTCGGCATAACCTGATCTGTCGATACGGTGTACCAGAGAGGATCATTACGGATAATGGTACCAATCTTAACAACAAGATGATCACTGAGCTCTGCGAGCAATTCAAGATACAGCACCACAACTCTTCTCCCTACCAGCCGAAGATGAATGGGGCTGTAGAAGTAGCTAATAAGAACATTAAGAAGATTGTGCAGAAGATGACAGTGACCTACAAACACTGGCACGAGATGTTACCATTTGTTCTTCATGGGTACCGTACCTCAGCACGGACGTCAACAGGGGCAACACCCTATTCCTTGGTATATGGCACGGAGGCAGTCCTGCCCATTGAAGTTCAGATACCCTCTCTTCAGATACTCACTGCTATTTGTCATTGTCAGACGTACCAAAAACAGATGATCAAGGCATTTAACAAGAAAGTAAGACCACAAGAGTATCAAGTCGGGGACTTGGTAATCAAGCGCATCATTCTACCTCAAGGTGATCCCAGGGGCAAATGGACCCCTACGTACGAAGGGCCATTTGTGGTTAAGAACATCTTCTCAGGAGGAGCGATGATTCTAACCACCATGGATGGTGACGACCTTCCTCACCCCGTCAATGCAGACATAGTAAAAAGATACTACGCATAATTAAAGACCCGCTAGGTTGACTGGCCTAGGCAAAAATAAGGGCGTCCCGGCGAACCAAAAGGGTTCAGGCAAAAATAACGGATGAAAATTTAAAAAAAAACTGTACACCCGGCAAGTCGAAAACCTGAAAAGGCGGCTTGGGCAAAAATGGGTATTCCGGTGGACTGAAAACCCGAAAGGGCGGTCCAGGCAAAAGTTAGGGATTAAAGCGTAACACTGTGTCTCATTGGATCACCTCGCATCGGGACTTCGATATCAACTATCAGACTCGGACGACACCAGTCAATCAGATTCATCTTCAACTAAGCAGCAAAGTGATGAGATGCTTGAAGATATAAGGGCAATAGCAGAGCTGGAACCCAGTGGGATTATCCACATAGCTGTTTTGTTTTCTCTTCACAAATTGTATGAATTCTATTTGTTCGGCGGCGTTCTCTTACTAGGACATCAACCTCTTGTACAAAAATGCCTATTTACAGGCAAACTTCAAAATCAATACAAGTTCATTTTTCAGACAAATTGCAAATTGTTTTTTTCTTTATCTGTTTTGTTTTGCAAAGAACGTCCAATGTTCATATTTGATATATGCATTTGACATTAATTGCTGCTCATAAATATTTGCATGCGAAACAAAGGACTAATTACGGGTGATATCAGAAGTAGGGGCAATAAGAATTGTCTGAGAGGTCTAGTTGCTCTGTCCACCAAGGTACCAAGGTAGGTTCAGCTGAAGAATATGACCAAGATATCGTCACTACCCGCAGAGTAAGACAGTAATGGTAGCTCTCCCCACTGAGACTTGCAACTACGAAGGAATCAACAATACTCTCCCCCAAGCAGAGTTAGTCTACCGTCAGTCCCGAAAAGGCTCGGTATTCCTAGAAGGTCTTAATATTCCCCAGCGGAGTATAAAGATATTCCCCAGCAAGCGTAAAGAGCATCCCCGCCAGTCTTAATATTCCTCAACGAAATATAAGAATGTTCCCCGGCGGAATACAAGATACCCCCAGTGGAGCCATTTCCCCAGCGCAGTCTAAAAAAGTTTCCCCAATAGAGAATTGAATCATCTTACCCAGTAGATTATGGAAGCTTGTCCCCTGCAGAATACAAATGCATCTCCTCAGCCAAATTCAGAGGTTATCCCCACAAGAGTCTAACTGGGTTATCCTCAGCAAGTTGCAACTGAAAGATCATCCCCAGCAAAGTTCTTTCTATCCCCAGCGGAGTTCATCATCAAAATCCCCAACAGAGCTTATCAACAGAATCCCCAGTGGAGTTATTGTTAAAATCTCAGCAAAGCATCTCTTCCCATAGAGTAATTCCCCGCAGAGTAATATCTTCACCAGTTTATTCCCCAACTGAGTTCTTTTCTCCTACAGGTTTATCCTCACAATCATCTTCGTTCATCATCCCCAGCAGAAACGAAGAACTCAACTCTATTCTCCAGCAGCTCCAGGATTTATTTTCCCATACGAAAATACATTCATAAACATTTCACACTTCATACCTCCTATTTACATACATGATAAAGTGCATACGACACAATCTCATTTATTTTTTAGAACATCATGACATCATGCATTTCATACATCATGACATTGCATACAGCTAACATTTTACCTTTTTCAGGAAAAGGTCAATCAAAAGATGGCTACCATCAACCTTTTCAAGTCCCAGTTTAATACCTGTAACAAGCCAGGAAAATTTTGTGGACGACTGATTGTAGGTTAATACCTGTAACAAGCCAGGAAAAACTATCTACACGAAGAGATTGAAAATTAATACTTGTAACAGGCCAGGAAAACTATTTTTCTTTCTCAGGTCAGAGATTAATACCTGAAACCAGCCAGGACATATATCTCCTTGACCAACCTTTTCAAGTCCCAGTTTAATACCTGTAGCAAGCCAGGAAAATATCTGTGGACGACTGATTGTAGGTTAATACCTGTAACAAGCCAGGAACATTATCTACAGGAAGAAATTGAAGATGAACACCTGTAACAAGCCAGGAAGACTTTCTTTCTCAGGTCAGAGATCAATACCTGAAACCAGCCAGGAAAATTATCTACATGAAGGGATTGAAGATTAATACCTGTAACAAGCCAGGAAGACTTTCTTTCTCAGGCCAGAGATCAATACCTGAAACCAGCCAGGACAACTATCTCACCGGCCAACCTTTTCAAGTTCCATATTAATACCTGTAGCAAGCCAGGAAAAACATCTGTGGGTGACTGATTCTAGATTCATACCTGTAACAAGCCAGGAAAACTATTTTTCTTTCTCAGGTCAGAGATCAATACCTGAATCCAGCCAGGACAACTATCTACTCGACCAGCTCAAACAATTCAACAATCTCCAGATGGCATCTATAAGCCCATCCTCCTACCAACAATCTCCAAATGGCATCTGTAAGCCCATTCCTGATATCACAATGCTGATACTACACCATGCGAGTGCAAATTTCTGGGCACTTTAGTGTTCAATTATCTTCCACCTTCGGATCACGAAAGGCTCGAAAGCTAATCTATATCCTCAGGTTTAAGAAAATTGAACAGGGGCAACTGTTGTATCCCAAAATTTGCCCTCCCATATTCCTCAAGATTTGTCAAGAATGATCTTCAAATTGCTCAAAATGGCTCAAGGGTTGTACAGTCAAATCACCTCCTAAGGAAGTCAATTCAAAATTAGGGTTTTGTGTTGCATCAATGTCCTTACATCCAAATGGCCTCAAGTGCTTCCCAATGTCTTAATATGTTCTTAAGTCAACCCATGTCAAATTTCAAACCTTCCAGAGGAATTTTGGACAGTCAATTGCTCAAGAGACCCAAAAATCGACTGTGCTAGGGCAAAAGTCAACTGTGACCTAAATACAGTCAAACCTCAGGATTTTTTGTCAACATTCTCATAATTAATAATTTGATCAAGGGTTGATCATGATTCATCAAAGATTGCTCAAGATTCATCAAGATTCAAAAGTTGTTAAATTAGGGTTTTGCAGGAAAAGTCAACTCAACTTTGACCAAGCATAACTTTCTCATACTTTATGAGAAATGACCCATCCAAAGCTCATTTTGAAGAGGATGCAATTTCCCACAATCCATATTCATACCCCAAGATCATAAAATGCACTCACAAGAAGTTACAAATTTGGACAGTATAGGTCATTTTTGAAAGTCAACAAAAACACCTTTTTTTTCCAAAGCTTATAACTTGAGAATGGAAGATCAAAATGAGATGAGACCAAAATGGTTGATTAGAGGACATCTCAAGGTTTCTAAAAAGTCAAAGAACACCTCCAAAAGTTCAAAATTGAGGAAGTTATGCATTGTTGAAGTTGGGCATTTTTCCAAATTTGCCAAAAGTCAACTATCCTCAAAATTCCAATTTTTGACAAAAGGGCCCACTTTTTTTCCATTTGATTTAGTCTTGTCATGCCACACACGTGTCCCATACTTAATTTCATGACCAAATATTTATTTTTCTATTTTATTTCATTGTTATTGATTTAATTCATTATTAATCAATATTAAATCAAATAAAATCCAAAAATTGATGTAAAGGGGATCTTTGTGATTTGTACAGCTTGCAAATATCATGTGCAACTCAATCCAATTCGTGCCAAGTCAAAACATGCACAAAATCTCAGATTTGATTCAATTTTGGAAAGCTTATCAATGGTGGTCAATCAAATCCTAATTCTTCAATACACAAGGATATTGGCCCATGTTTTGACCTATAATCATTCCCTTATATGCAAGCAAGCCTCACAAACCTAATACACGCACAAAGCTCTGTTAAAACGGCCAAACCAAAAACTGAAAAAGTTTGGAAAAAGTGAAGATCGAAATCCACATTAGGGATGTTTTCAAGACCAAGACTCAACGTAGAGTGCTTGACTGCCATCCCCTGAAGCGATTGGAATAAAAACCAGGCCTTTTCATCACCTACATCTCACTGTAAGTCGTCTTGAACTCGACCCTGAACATGAAATCTAACTCTCCGATTCTTGCATCTTTTTGTCCAAATAATTGCATATTCATGCTTTGCGTTACATTCTGAAACTGTTGGCATAATTGAATTGCGTTTTTGTAGTCTGTACAGTCATGCCCGAAGCTAGGGTTTTGGCTCTTCGTTTTTAGGAATTTTGTTTTCAGGGAAAATTAGAGCAAATCAAGGGCATAAATGGACTCAGTGAGAGAAGACGAGCATGTTGATTCTCTTAGGGTTCGTTTCCATGGCCTGGGGCGAATTTTAGGAGCGAGCTACGAATCTTGCTGCGGATTAAAATCCGCAGGAAAAACAACCAGAATCCTGTGAAGAAGACGACCACGTGCCTCTTCCCCATTGGATCGTTTATATTTTCGCGCTTATTTTTATAATTTTTGGCATTTGTTTGATTTGTTAATATATTAATTCTCACTTATTTCACTAACAATATGAACACGTTGGCTGAGTGGTAGTGGAAGGCGTGCATAGTCCAGCAGGACCTGGGTTCGAATCCCAGGTCCCCTAACATATTTGCTATTATTTTCTTGCAGTTGATCCAGTGTCTCTCATGCCTTGTGGTCTACCATACGCCTCAAGTTTCCAGGTGCCAGATGGCCTCCAGGCCAAATCTGAAGGCCAGGATTGAAGGCTCACCATACTCCTTGGTCAACAAGCATGCACTGAACCACAAAAGTCCAACAAGGCTTCTTACGTTTGGGCCTGGAATTTTGATGAATCAACCCCCTCCCCCCTTCTAGGCCCAGACCCCCTTTTGGTTTGCTTTTTTTTTTATATTTTCTTTTACTTAATTTATTTATTATTTTTATTTAATTAACCAATTAACTAATTAATTTTTTTTTTCATAACAAAAAATCATAAAACAAAAAAATATTTTTATTTAAATTCCATTAATGTTATTATCTATCTTTGTAAATAAAATTAACCAATTAATTTAGTTTTACTTAGGTATAATTTTAACATTTTTACAATAAATTAAAATTAATTAGAATATTAGGTTTTAACAATTGTGACCATTCTATTTTTATTTCCTTAAATATAAAAAACCCAAAAAATATCTTTTTTTATTTAATTAATTAATTAACTTATGTTTAATTTCATTTAGTTCAAAATAACAAAAAAATCTCCTTCTTTCTTAAAAAAGGGTCAAAACCCTAAAAACGCTCCGATTTACTTTTCTCGCACGCGATTTATCTAATTCCAATTATGTAATTGCTCCGAGGATGTAATGGCTTTAACTTAGGATTATTTACCGCTTTTATTTACCTTTTCGCAATTTGATTTTCAAGGGTTTGTTTTTGGCGATGTAAATACATTACGCCTTGTAATAGCTTAGTTTTATTTTCCGTAACCATTAACTGCTAGATGTATGAATAATAGGCTATGCATGACAAGATCTATCTTAACTTAAAATCAACCGTAGCTCACCATAACATATACAAAGATAACATAACTGAAAATTGACACATTTGCACATGCCACTCCTAGGGTACGCCTCACTTGGTTGCCTCGAACGCGGTCATTGAGTATAGGAAGTTTTAGAGGTCGCCCTCTTGTCCAAAGATCATAAGTTGCCTCGAAACGGTATTGTGTTCGACTACGAAAATGATCCTTAAGGTTATCGTCAAAGGTTTATACGTGCTTGGGGAATAGAAAACAAGCTTGATAGCAAAACTTTAGGACAAAATAATTCTATCACTTTGGAGCCCTATCTCAAATGGGTACGATCTCGTGCTCAAAAAATTATGATGCCATATCCACTTGTTCTATTTTTGATCTTAGAGCCTATTGTTGAAGGAGACGTTTCCCGCATCATCCTCCATCCAGACATGCCCACTGACCTCGAAGAATTGCAGAAGTCTTGGATTCAACTCAAGGAAGAATGGGACACCTTTGAAACTTAATTCTATGCAAGTGAAAAGAAAGTGTTAGAACTCACAAAGCAACTTCACGAGGAGCAAAGCCGTAATGCATACATCGACACGAAGAGGAAGCGTCCGTGGGAGACTTGAGTCTTGGGTTTTAGAAGTTCGTATTGTTGTCTCTTTGAGCCCCTTTTTGCTTTTTAATATAAGCCTAAGAGGCAATTGTAATCTTGAACTTACTAATAAAAATCTTTGTTTCCTCTCGGTTAGCAAATTGAAATCTCCTAAGGTTCTTGAAAACATTGCATCCACATATCATGCATCATTTCATAATTAGGTCTTCCAATATAAGTTTCCTCATCTATTTATTTTTTATTTCAGTATAAGATGACCCTCAAACAAACTGTCAAGGATCTCCAAACTCAGCATGCATAATTTCAAGAGACTCTTCTGAATCTGGCCAAAGGGCAACAAGAGATGACGGCGCTCCTCACCATGAAAAAGAAGACTAAGAAGCGGGCTGTCATCCTCAACATGGGGAAAAGATTCAAAGGTCCTGCTCAACCAGTTCGAGTGAATGATGTCTCCTTTGAGGAAGACGACAACCAAGAGGAGGATGGAAGAAGTGTCATGGGAGAAGATAGAAATAATCATGTTTCTGAGGATGAAGACTACTCCGACAAACAGTATCCTCCTGCAGATGACAAATACAAGCAGTTGGAAAACCGACTCAAAGCTTTGGAAATCCAAAAAGTGCCTGGATTATATTTTGGAGAGCTAGGTCTGATCACGTGGGTGGTCATCCCTCACAAATTCAAGGTCCCTATCTTTGTTAAATATGATGGGGTCTCTTATCCCAAACTCCATTTGAGGCCATATGTTCGAAAGATCCAACCTCATACTACTGACCGGAAGTTATGGGTCCATTTCTTTCAATAAAGTTTGTTTGGTACTCAACTTAAATGGTTCTATCAACTGGAAGGAACAAACATTCACACATGGGAAGACTTGGTTGCTTCTTTCTACAAGAAGTATCAATATAATGCTGACCTAGCACCGACTCGCGTACAATTGCAAAACATGTCCATGGGCTCGAATGAAGGGTTCAAGGAGTATGCCAAAAAATGGAGAGATCTAGCTGGGAGGGTGAAACCTCCTTTGACTGACCGAGAATTGGTGGATATGTTCATGGGCACTCTGACGGGTCCATTCTTTAATTTGCTGATTGGGAGTTCTTCATCAGGGTTTACTGAGCTGGTTCTGACTGGCGAACAAGTTAAAAGTGGTATCAAGAGCGGGAAGATTTCGATGGCTACATCTTTTAATGTTGTTTAAAAGCCCTTCATTGGTAAAAAAGATACAAATGTTGTCTATGATCATAAAGGCCATAGAAAAAATGACCGCCATCAGTCTTTGGGGGCGGTATTAAGCTCTAATCCAGTGCCTATTCAACAATAACAACAAGGCAATCAACATAGGTCATACACCCCGAGAAGGCAGTTCACCAGGATTAGTATGCCATTGGCTCAAGCGTTGCAACATTTGTTAAAGGATGACCTCATAACACTCTGGGGTCCTCCTCCTAATCCCAACACATCCTCTCCAAATTACAACCCAAATGCAGTGTGTGCATATCATTCGAACAGTCCTGGGCACTACACCAACAATTGTTGGGCCCTGAAAAATAAAATTCAAGACATGATCGATAACAAGGAAATTGTGTTCGACCCTCCAGAGACTTCGAACGTGATTACTGCACATATGCCTAAGCATGACAAAGGCATAAGTGCTATTGAAGATGTTTTGTATATTACCTCCGTAAATGATGTGGTTACCCCTCTCTCAAAAATCAAGGAGAATTTTCTATGAGCCGGTTTATTTTCGGGTTTTGTTAAAGAATATTATTGTTGCACGGTTTAACCAAATGGTTGTGGGTTACTGAAGGAAGGCATTCAATGCCTGATAGATGAACATGTAATTTTGATTGAGAAAGTTTTGTATGCTGAGAATTTGTGCCGAGATTTGTCTTTCATATCTGATACTTCTTTCAAGATCACTTCCAAGGGTCTTGTAAGGATTACTGCCAATCCAAAAGCTGCTCCTTTAATCATCACAACACCTGGGCCCATCCCATATTCCTCGAAGAAGGCTATTCCATGGAATTATGGGTCTGGCGTCTATTACCACGACATTAAACAAGAGTTGTCTGACGAAGAAGAGGTGATCCCAATATCTACAATATTGCGGGGACCAGTAAAATTACTAGGAGCTGAAGGATTTTCTCCCCGGAAATCTCTCCACCTGTTCAAGTCACAATTACCAAGACAACTGCTGAGGCTCGAGGTAAAGAGCCAATGATAAAGCCTGTTCAGATAAAGGCGCCAAAAGAAGCTACAGTCAAGGACACCTCTGGACAAGAGTTGTAAGAGGACTTGAAAAGCATCCGCAAGAGCGACTATAAAATTGTTGAACAACTGGGGCAAACCCCGTCCAAAATATCCATTCTATCTTTACTGCTGTGTTCTGAAGCCCATGCACAAGCTTTAACAAAATTTTTGAAGACTGCTCATGTACCACAAGAGATTTCTGCTAATCAATTTGGAAGTTATGTTGCTAGCTTAACAACTGATAATGGATTAGGCTTCTCCGATGCTGACCTGACTCCACAGGGGAGAAATCATAATAGGGTCTTGTACGTCTCTATTGAATGCAGGGGCACTACATTAGCTTATGTAATGGTTGATACCGGTTCTTCCCTAAATGTTCTACCAAAGGGCGCTCTTGACAGACTAGATTGTGAAGGGATCGTGTTAAAACCTAGTGACATTATAGTTCAGGCCTTCGAAGGGTCCAAAAGAATGAAACATGGAGAAGTAGATCTTCCTATCAAATTGGGTTCGCAGATCTTTGAATCCACCTTCTATGTAATGGACATCCGTCCAGCTTATTCTTGTCTATTAGGATGCCCCTGGATCCATAGGGCAGGCGCCGTTACTTACACCTTGCATCAGAAATTAAAATATCTTGTGAAAGGGAAGATTGTTACTGTCTGCGGAGAAGAGGAGTACATGGGCAGCCATCTGAATTCACTCAGATACGTGGAGACGGATGGGGAATTTATCGAGACCCCATGTCAAGCTTTTGAAGTAATTTCCCATGCTGTTGTTGAAAATGTTTCTGCCATTCCAAAGACTACCAGGGGTCCACACAAGATGGCTTCCTTGAAAGATGCCAAAGCTACTATAGAAGAAGGTGGTTGCACAATTTGGGGTCATCTTCCTGATATCTCCTACAAATCTGATAAGTTTGGTTTGGAATTTACTACAGAGGGTCAAAGGGTTGTTCATCACACTCGAGCTGGAAGGCCTTTGTTCCGTATCAGCAACAATGAAATCAATGCTATAGAGGATACTGACAATGATAGTGACTTTGACAACTGGATCTTTCCTACCATTGACAACAGACTCAGCAACTGGAAGGCGGAAGACATTAGCTCCATCTCCTTTAGTCAGGAGTAATAGCTATTTCTGTTTTATTACTTTAAGAAGTTTGGTTATGTAATTTCTTTTAAAATAATGACTTTAAACCTTGTGTCTTTCCCGGGGCACAATGGTTCATTTGTTAAGGGTTATCATTTCATATGTCATATTTTCATTTAATGAAAACATTAGACTTTTGCATTCAAATTTTGCGCTCTATGTCTTTCTTTTACTTTATTGCACTTTCAAATAGCTATGTGTTCTTACACACACCCACATACTACATTGCAGATCCCCATCCATTCTGGATCTCGTTGATAACGATTCTGCTATTGCCGCTTATGACTTTGAAAATATGATCTACCAAGCCGAGGACGAAGGTGAAAAATATTGAGAAATATCATGAGAACTTTCCAGACTTTTAATACAAGAAGAAAAGGCTATCCAACCACATGAAGAGCTAGTTAAATTTGTAAATTTAGGTTCTGAGACAGACAAAAAGGAAGTCAAGATTGGCGCCAACTTAGAGAGAAGTTTCAGGAACATGCTAATTCAAATGTTACATGCCTATGTTGAGATCTTTGCTTGGTCGTACAAAGGCATGCCAGGGCTCGATACTGATGTTTTGGTTCACTGTCTGCCGATGAAAGAGGGTTGTTCTCTCATGGTTATGAAAAAAGTTCAATGCATGGTTCTTAGAAGTGACATCATATCCTCAATGGGTTGTAAATGTTGTTCCGATACCAAAGAAATAAGGCAAGGTACGTATGTGTGTAGATTACAGGGATCTAAACAGGGCAAGCTCCAAAGATGACTTCCCACTTCCATATATTGATGTTCTGGTTGAAAACACTGCTCAGCATAAGGTATTCTCTTTCATGGAGGTTTCTTGGGTTATAATTAGATCAAGATGGAGCCTGAAGACATGGAGAAAACTACCTTCGTCACACAGTGGGGCACTTTCTGTTACAAGGTCATTCCTTTTGGGTTGAAGAACATCGGGGCAACTTATCAACGTGCCATGGTAGCTTTATTTGACGACATGATTCATCATGAGATAGAAGTCTACATCGACGACATGATAGCAAGGTCACAGACTAAAGAGGAACATCTTGATCATCTACAAAAGTTATTTGAAAGGCTGAAGAAGTACAAGCTAAGGCTAAATCCGAACAAATGCAGTTTTGGGGTGAGATCTGATAAACGCCTGGGTTTCGTCATCAGTGGTAAAGGTATTAAAGTTGTTCCTGCAAAAGTTAAAGTTATTCAATAAATATCGGCTCCCCATACTGAGAAGGAGTTCAGAGGTTTCTTAGGACGACTGAACTACATTGCCCGATTCATTTCTCATTTGACTGCTACCTATGAGCCAATCTTCAAGCTGCTGAAAAAAGATAGAGTAGTAAAGTGGAGAGATAACTGTCAAAAAGCCTTTGATAAAATCAAAGAGTACTTACAAGAACCTCTGATTCTGATGCTACCAATTTAAGGAAGACCTCTAATCATTTACCTAACAGTGCTAGAGAATTCAATAGGGTGTGTACTGGGGCAGCATGATGAGTCTGGTCGAAAAGAGCATGCAATATACTACCTTAGCAAAAAGTTTACCGACTGTGAAACAAGATATTCAGTGCTCGAGAAAACTTGCTGCACTTTGGCATGGGCTGCTCGCCGACTAAGGCAGTATATGTTGACTCATACTACTCTATTGATCTCTAAAATGGATCCCATCAAATACATATTTGAGAAGCCGACTCTCTTCGGAAGAATAGCCCGGTGGAAAATGGTCTTAACAGAATACGATATTCAATACACCACTCAAAAATAAATTAAAGGAAGTGTACTGGAAAGTCATTTGGCATATCAAGCTGTAGACGACTACCAATCTATGAACTTCGAATTCCTGGATGAGAACATCGTGCTAATTACAGATTGTGAAAAACCTGGACCATATGAAGGACCTGAGCTAGGATCCCGGTGGACTATGGTTTTCGATGGAGCTTTTAACGCACATGGCAACGAGATTAGTGTTGTAATTATCTCTCCTCAGGGTTTTCATACGCCTTTCACTGCCAGACTTTGCTTTGACTGCACCAATAATATGGCTGATTATGAAGCGTGCATCATGGGTAATAAAGCTGCTATAGACCTGAGAATCAAATTCCTGAGCGTATTTGGGGATTTATCCTTGGTAATTATTCAGGTCAAGGGATATTGGAATATGAAGCATCTGAATCTTATCCCTTACCGAGAACATGTGCTAACCTTGATTTCATATTTTGAGGATGTTACTTTTGAGCATATACGAAGAGAAGAGAATCACTTGGCGGACGCATTAGCTACTATGTCATACATGTTCAAGGTCAGATGGGACATTCAGGCTCCCAGGGTTGCCATTGAAATATTCGATGAGCCGGCACATTGCTACAAAATTGATACTAATGGAGTAGGAGACAAACCTTGGTGTCATGAAGTGAAAAGGTACCTTGAAGCTCAAGAATACTCTGAAGGGGCATCGATCAATGACAAGAAATTACTATGAAGGTTCTCGACTAAGTTCTTCTTGAGCAATGGAATCTTGTACAAGAGTAATCATGATTCAACTCTGCTTCGCTGTGTACACAAGAAGGAAGCAGGGAAAATTATGGAGGATATGCACAAAGGCATCTTTGGTACTCACTCTAGTGGGTATAATATGGCTAAACAGATTCTAAGAGCGAGTTACTATAGGTCGACTATGGAAACTGACTATCACCACCATTCGAGGACTTGTCATAAGTGCCATATCTATGCTGATAAGGTTCATGTGCCTCCGGTTCCTCTGAATGTTTTGACTTCTCCATAGCTGTTTGCAATGTGGGGCATTGATATGTTAGGAGAAATCAAGCCTATTTCTTCTAACGGACATCACTTCATTCTCGTCGCCATTGACTACTTCACAAATTGGGTTGAAGTAGCCTCATTCGCCTCTGTTACCAAGAATGTGGTCGCCCGAATCATAAAACATAACCTTATTTTCCGGTATGGTATCCCCGAGATAATCATTACAGATAATGGTACTAACCTCAACAACACTATAATCACTGAACTCTACACGTAGTTCAAGATCAAGCATCATAACTCTTCTCCGTATCGACAAAAGATGAATGGCACAATGGAAGCCGCCAACAAGAATATTAAGAAGATCATACAAAAGATGGTTGTGACTTACAAAGAATGGCACGAGATGTTAGCATTTTCTCTTCATGGCTATCGCACTTCAGCGTGAACATCAACTGGGGAAACCCCTTTCTCTCTAGTCTATGGTATGGAAGTTTTCCTACCTGTCGAAGTTCAAATTCCTTCTCTGAGAATTATGAAAGATGCAGACTTAGACGAAGACGAGTGGATTCAGACCAGGCTAGACAAGCTGAATTTGATTAACGAGAAGAGGCTTATAGATATTTGTCATGGTCAGATGTATCAGAAACGTATGGTCAAGGCATTCAACAAGAAAATCAAGCATCGGGTATATCAGGCTGGTGACTTGGTAATAAAGTGCATCATTCTACCACAAGGTGATCCTAGGGGCAAATAGACTCCCACCTACGAAGGGTCATTTGTTATCAAGAAATTATTTTCGGGCGGTGCTATGATACTGACCACTATGGACGATGAAAATTTCCTGCACCCTGTAGTCAAAATATACTACACATGAAAACGACCCGCTAGGTTGGTTGGCCTAGGCAAAAATAAGAGCATCCCGGTGAACCAAAAAGGTTCGGGCAAAAATTAGGGATATATATAAAAGATTGTACACCCGACAAGTCGAAAACCTGAAAAGGTGGCTTGGGCAAGAAAGGGTATCTCGGTGGATTGAAAACCCGAAAGGACGGTGTTGTACCCCAATTTTGCCCCTAAGATCCCTTCATCATACCATGTTGATTCATTCACAATAAGATCATACTAGGATTCTTGGTTCCCCTCCCTATATTTAGCTTTGCCTTTTTGAGGAATTACCAAGCACCTTGACTTATGTTCTTTTGTGATCATGAATATTTTTTGTCTTGATTTCTTCTTTTAACTAATAAAATGAAATGTTGGTTTGTCTTGCTTATTATCCATGTAGGTAAAGGCAATGAGATTTAACAAGCTACCCCATGGGTTCATGAGTTTATTTCCATGCCCTAGTTAATAAAGCTTGAGGATTTAAAACCTCACCATTGGATTTGTTTGGAAGAAATGGAATGGCAAGGTCATTTTGGTTCACCACATTTCAAGGTTATCAAATTTGGTTGAAAAGTACAAAGGGTTGATTGAAGAGGTTTTCATGCTTGGACAAGGCTTTGTTCCCATTGGTCACAAGTGAATATTTATCTCAATTTTCAAGATATGGAAGTGGTTTTGGTGGCTGTTAGTTCTCATTATCATCCTCAACAACTTCTATTTACAAATCATTTGTGTTGGTACAAGAAGTTTGTTCAAAATTGTCAAAGTTCCTCAAAGCATTCTCTTGATCTAAGGAGCTAGGGTTTTGAACTTCAAATAAATGTATCTTGCTCATCTTTTGGTATTTTTGAATGATTCCAAAAACACCCTTCTCTTCAAAGGTTTATAAATAAATTACTTCAAAATTTTCAAGGAGTTTCCATGAGGAAGAGGCTTAATGAGGAAGAAAGATTACAAGTCCTCCAGATGAATCCCCAATTTTCCATGTGTGGCTTCAAATGATCATAACTTGGTCATTTTTTATCACCTTGAGCCCATTCTTTTTCCATAATGATCCTGAAGAGGTGAACGTTGTGCCTTCTTTTATGTTCAAAGTGATAAAATGGATGAAAGTTTCCTTAAAGATGCAAAAGATTATAGGTTATTTCATGATTTTTTGCCAACTTCAACAATTCATAACTCTCTCAAATTTTGGAGATTTTGAATGGTTCAAGTTTAAAAATGTCATTCAAGAGATATACTTCATGCCATCTTTTTTGGTCAAGAGCAAATTCCAAGTGGAAGGCCATGTTTGGATGCAAGACATTATAGGTCATTTTTGAAGAAGAACTTGAAATATTTCGAAGTATGGAAAGTCAACTCTTTTTCTCCAACTTTGACTCAATACAAATTTCAGTTCAAGCATCCATTTAACTCCATTCTTTTTCCATTGCAAAGCTTGTAACCTCATATTTCTAAAGCATCAAGAATCATGTCCTAAGACCCCTTGAGCTGAGAAAGCCATTGGTCAGAAGTTGGCAATTTGAAACTGAATTTTTCACCAAGTCAGAAGTTTGAAATCCTTGATTTGGCTTCTAAACACTTTGTTTCTGCACGTTTTGGCTTCTAAACATGTTTAGTGAACTTCCAGAAGTGGTTAGCATAGCAAAACGCGCGTTTTAGATGAGTTTTGATCAAGTTTGAAGTCACACTTTTCTTGTTTGCAACTTCACACAATTTCCCTCCAAACTTCATCATTTCACACGCTTGAACATTCCATTTGATTCCCTATAAATAGAGGGTCATTCCCTATTCATTTTCTCAATCTTGGATAGCCAGAATCACCCTGCCAAACTTGTTCAACAACTCAGAATTCAGTAACTTCAAAATCCATTCCCAAGCCTTTTTCAATCCAATTTTTCCATCAATTCACCTTCCTTGATCTTCCCTGAAGCTAACCATATAACTACATTCAAGAATCGTGCCTTATACTGCTCCATAGAAGTCCAATTTCAGAGCTCTGCAACTCAACTTCAATAGGTAGATTCCTTCATCAATTCTTCAAAACTCTGATATCATTGTGATGCTCTCATTACCCTGGTTCTAGTCGCAACACTTACATTTTGCTGGAAACACGTTTTGACCATGAAATTTCAAATCCCTTTTCAAAACTTTCTTTCCAAATTTCTTGAGCTACAGTTTATATAAATTTGGCGCGAGGGTGTGGTTGTCTTCGTCTTGAAGAGACGAAGCGATTGACATAGGTTTGAGCTTCTGATTTTACAGTTTGAGAGACTTGTAAATCATGTTGGATGGAGGTTGAAGATGACCTACGTGTCATTTTCCAACCAATGATGGCACGCCATTTGTTATTTTTGAAAATCTGATTTATATTTGATTTTGTACTTTATTCACTAATGACCATGATATGCACATCGTACCAGATCCCTTGGATTTGATTACCAACGCGTTTTGACTCTCATCCAATGGTCCACATATTTTTACTTTTATTTTCTTTTCTGATTTTTATTTTTTAATTGTTTTAAATTTCAAAAAATCATAGAAAATTCATTTCAAGTCCAAAAAATTTTGAAAAAATTATGAAAAATATTTTTGATTATTCTCTTTCTGATTTTTATTTTTTCACAATTTAATTTTGTGTTTTGGTATTTTTTATAAATTTACACTTTATTTGAATTGTTTTAAATGTTTAAAAATACTTTTATACATTTTTAAATTCTAAAAAAATTATAGAATGATCCAATGATATTGTGACAAATATTGGTGACCTTATTTTATTTTTATTTCTGATTTTTCTATTTTTTTTAGTCATTTTTGGTTTATTTTACCTATTTCTTTTAATTTTAAAAATAGTTTCTGACTTCAAAAAATTACCAAAAAATTTATAAAATCATTTGAGCCCTTTTCTGATTTTTCTATGGTCTTAATTTTTATTTCTTGATTAATTTGAACATAGTTGATATTTTTCTCTTTATTTTCTATTTTTAAACAATAATTTTTAAACCCTTTTGTATATATTAAAGTGTAATATTATTTTGTGACTATTTTCTGGATGATCTTGGGTTAAATTTAGGATCATGAAATTTATTAACATCATTAGATCCATGGTGTTGAGTTTAACTCCACAAAAATAGATGAATGATTTTAATAATAGTTTGATTAAATTTAATTCAAAAGTGGTTTGTATTTTCTTTCCCACCCCTCTTCATCTCATCCCCTTCTTATTGCCCTAAATGTTGTTGGAGCATGATCTCTATATCATGTCTCAAAACAAGTGGTACATAGATTGCTATTGACCGGCCTCAAAATAGGTGCGACTTCTATATAAGTCCACTTACGATTGCTTAACATAGCGCTAAATTTCGTCCAGATTCGAATAAATGGTCATTCGTGGTCCAAACTTATGTTTGCAAGCTCAAGTATGTTAATTTGATCTCTTTGATCCAATAACCTTGAGATTCATTGTGTGGAGGCTTTGGTTTTACCAATCCTCTAATGGATCTATAACACCTTTGGTCAACGCGGATCACTTAAACATCGTTGATCATTAAATGGCACTTGTGAGAATTCCAAATGGATGATATACTTGACAAAAAGCAAATACAACTTGTTGTGTGGAGGCTTTGGTTCTACTAATTCTCTAATGAGTTCTAAATGCAAGCTTCAAGATGGTCATCCAACTAACCACTAATTATTTACTTGTTTTACTTTATGCTTTTATTTTATTTTTATGCTTTATGTACCATTTAATTTTAGCATTTACATTTCATGCCATTTTCATATTTGCTCATTTGAGCATTTACTTTCTTGTCATTTTTACTTTGCTCACTTGAGATTTTCTTTTCCTTTTTAAGATACTTAATAATCAACATAAACCCTAAAAATCTTTAATGGTACTCAGACTATTTGGTTACTATCCTTGGCATTATGGAGTGTTGTACCCCAAAATTTGCCCTCCCATTTTTCATAAGAAAAGCACAACCCTAGGGTTTCTCAAATATTCAAGATTGGCTCAGGAATCGATCAGACAGATTTTCTCCTATGGCAGTAAATCAGCAATTAGGGTTTTTCTCGCATTTCTCAAAAGAAATTGAGTTCTCAGAAATTCAATTGATTTTCACATGTTTTCATGCTCTCTCAAATTTACTGAAAAGGCAGTGTTTGTTTGATCCAGGTTAACCAGATAATTTGTGTCTTTTAAAACATTTGCTTGTTTATGGAATAAACATTTGCTTGTTTATGGAATACACAGTGAATGTTTTGATTGGAATACAGTTGCAAGGTTACATGATTATTGGAATTTAAGTTATCTTGATTGGGATTATTGGAATGCAGTTTCAATTATCTTGATCAGGGAATCTTTAAGAATTAGTGAAGACACAAAGAGAGAATTACAAGTTATTAACAGTAAAGGGTTTTTAATGGACACCATAACATCTCATAAAGACTTTCTCCATTTTATTTCAAAAGTTGGTACAAAAAAAATTTATTATTTGAATGCTTTGGGTTTTTACAACTTATTGTATTTGAAAAATAAATTAGTACAATTAATTGAATGTTTCTCTCTAAATTACAAGGAAATTGAATCTATGCCTAAGGTTGACTGAGCTTCCATTGCTTCCATGCTTGCCACAAAGTCTCTTGCTTCCCCTGCTTTGCCACCATCCAGTTGTGATCATATGAAAACAAAAGACAGAAGAAAAATAGTTAGTACAGTTAATTGGACATAAGCAAGAATTTTCAAAAGAAAGAAAAAGTGTTCATCATTAAAGTTTGCAATTTGGAATCAGAAGGCTGTTTTTTTTTTATTTCATCACATTTTTCTCTATTTGCAAATCACAAAAGAATTGTTCCTCTTGGTTCACAAAAAGAGAAATGTAAGCAAGCTATCCAAACAAGAGAAATGCAGCAAGGTTGTCCAATTTGCAACAAACAGCAAAAGCAAACAGAATAATACAAACTGGATGCAGCAGGTTGTCCAAACAAACAACAAAGTTGTCCAAACAAACAATAAAGTTGTCCAAACAGCATAAACAAACAAACAACATAAGCAAGCAGCATAGCAGTACAAACAAGCAGCACAAGCAACAAGCAGCATAGCAGTAGACAGCAGGCAACACAAAGAAAGTACAAAAATATAATAAACTAAGTCAACAAGCAAGAGGCTTGTACAATAGCCTTTTCATCATTTCCCTTTTTTTTTGCAAACTTTTCAGAAAAAAAAGTTAAAAAGCAATTTGCTTTTTATCATTGAGAGAGGAGAGAGGAAAGAAATCACCTAAGTTATTGGAATTTCAGAAAAAGTACAGCTTTGCTGCCCTGCCCATAGCCCGTCACAAGTTGCATAGAGTATGCTGAAAAACAAAACTGCAACAAAGAGAGCAAAAGAACAAAAGGCCAAAGTATTCAAAGTATGAGGTTTCCCCCTCTTTTTTGAATAAGCTGTCAAAAGGCACCTAAATATAACAGTGGACAAGGCTCAAGCAAAAAAGATAGAGAGAAGAAATTATCAAACACAACTTAGAAAACCTCCAAACCTCCAAACTGCCATCAACCTCCAAAACAGTAAAACCAGTTTTCAAACCTCAAGAAACATATGACCAAGAAACTGATCCCAAACCAAGCAGAAACAGTCACAAATATGTGACAACCCACAGCAAAGCCTGTAATACAGTAGCAACAAAGTCCAAAAACTCCCAAAAACTGTAAAACCTTCAAACCATCCTCAAATCATCAAACTGTCAAACAATTTAAACATACAAACCAAAAAACCAAAACATGTTAACCAATACACCAAGCCTAATCTCAGCCCAACAAAACATAACCTTCAAAAATACTGTCAACAAGTTCAAACAACCAAAACCTATTAACAAAAATCACCATCAACCAAAGAACTGTCAAAGGCATCAAACTGTCAAACATTTCAAACAAACCCATCAAAGTTGCAAAACCATTTCAATAATAAAAATCACAAAACTCACAAAACCTGCAAACTGTCAAAACCACTTCAAGAACATTCAAAAACCAAAACTGATAAACCATCACAATATCAGAAAACCAGAAGAAAAAAAAGAGTCTCAAACATCATAAAATCAATATCCAAACCAACAACATCATCAAACTGTAACCATTAAACTGTCAAAGTATCAAAACAACATCCAGCAAACTTACAAAAATATCAAAATCCAGAAGTACATCACCATCATCATTCAAAGCTCAAAGGACAGAAAGAAGTTACCAGGAAAGCAAGGCTTTCGTCATCATCTCTTCCTTCTCGCCAAGTCCGCCACCAGGGAGCGCCTCTCTCCGCCTCATCATTCCTCTCCATTTCACAGAAAAAATTCCAAAGGTATGGATTCTTCACATTTCTCATAAATCACTTCCTACGTCTCAATAGGCAATACAATAGGTTAACATAAAAACAGGAACAAGATAAAACAACAACAAAAAATCGTTTAAGTTTAACAATCCACAGAATCATACCTTTCAAAGAAACAAAACGTTAGCGCTTGGTTAGGAGGTGAGAGAGAGAGAACTCCAGTAACGAACGGTGAGAGGAAGATCAGATCAAAACAAATTCCAAACCTTTTAGACAAATCCATTTCAGAATCTAGGGTTTCCAGAAAGAAAAAAACATGATTCAGTTTGAGTCAAAGAGGCTAAGAGATGTTTCATTTACGAAATTAGGAAGAGGAATAGAGACGTTTAGATGGAAAGATGAACGAGATTGGAAGATAGATAACAAACGGCGCCGTTGTGGATGAAAGGGGAAACACAAACCCTAATATTTGTTTACCCTAATCAAACACGATAAACTGAGTTAGAAAGAATTGGGCCCTTTTGTTTACAAAACCTAAAGCCCATACGCGCTTGATAACACCCCCCCTCATTCTGATCTGCTTTTGTTAACAGCAAAGATAGCAATACCTTTGGGCCTCTCATCCAATCCCTTAAGCCCATTTTCACTTGTTGTTTTTTTTAAAATTTAATTTGTTTTATTTCTTTTTTGTTAATAATATACTAATGAATTTTAAAACTTCATTTTACTAAATTAATTTAGTTTTTAGTGATTAGTTTTCTTTTACAACTTTCTCTTTTTTATAAAAACTCATTTTTATTATTTTTCTTACATTTAATAAAAACACCAAAAAGCATTAATTTAGTTAGTTTTCTTTCTTTAAACTTTTTTTAATTAATAAAATACAAAAAAGAATAATAATAATAAAATTTTAATCTTTCTTTTTTAGAATAGATTTTATTTCTCTCTTTTCAAGTAAATACATACATTTCATATCTTGTTGATTTTATTTCATAAATTGCCATAGCTTTGTATTAAATCGCACAATAATTCGATTTGGTTGTATTATTTGATATTTGGACATTGCTATTTTTATTTGATTCATCCCCATTTGTAACAATTGTACCCCCATTCCCGAACATTCTGTAATAGTTTAGAATTTCAATTCCCGCAATTTATTGCTTTCTATATACTGTATAGTAACTAGGCATGTATGGAAAGATTCAAAAATCAATCGCTAGATGACCTAATCCAAGAATAAATAACTTGAAACCAACACACTTTCTCACACGCGCACCTCTAGGGTAACCTCACTCATTGCCTCGGAAATACAATCATGTCCCTCGAATATGAGACACTCTAGAAATGACCCTTCGATAAATAAAGATCGTAGTCCCTCGATGACCCTCGATGTTGCCTTCGATTAAAGCGATCTCGTCCCTTACAAAAATTACTAGAGCGTCTCACAAGTTGCCTTCAATGATTATAAAATTGACCCGCGCATGTCCCTTTCACATCCAATGGTGGGGCTTCTTACCAAATCAATGGTAAGATAGCATTACTAAAAGGAAGAAGAAAAGAAAAACTTAAAACCTTTCGAGTAGATAAATTCGCTCTTACTTACTCGCTTGCTCACGACAAAAACCTTTACACCTACACTTCCATTTCAAAACATTTTCAAAAGACTAAATGTTTTGTATACGTTCTTATAGAGACGAGAACCATTGCAAAACCTCTTTTTCAAAACACTTTTCAAAACACGATTCACAAACACATCTTTGAACCATTTTTCAAAACAAAACTTTGTATACATTCTTATAGAGACGAGAACCATTACAAAGAAAATTTCCAAAATACTTTCAAAACCCACACCACAATTACACAATCAAACAAAAGCAAGTGATCTAAACGAGTAACTAAGAGCCCATAAAAAACCATGGATGAAAAGGGTGCTAACACCTTCCTTTTTCATAATCTACCCCCCGAACCCGAGAAATTTCTCGAAAGGTCTTTCCTGTGCTTTTTTACCTTTCCTTTTGGATAAAAGAAAAGTCGGTGGTGACTCTTGCTAACCGCACAAGTACGAACGAAATGCAAAACCTCAAGTCAGTTCTCCCACCGCATCACAAAACTGGCGACTCTGTTGGGGATCTTAAAAGTGGGGTTACCTTAGGGTTTTAGATCACCTTTACATGCTTATCTTGTTTGATTTGTATGCTTTACATTTTCGTTCCTTGTTTGGGTTTGTTTTAAATCCTACACCCGGATTTGGGGACACCTTTTAGGAAGGTAGCAATAGACTGTGAGGGAACTGTGTGGGGTATACCGACATGGTTGAAGCAGTAGCTACATTGATGTGACACTTTGGTTGGTACCAGTAACCCTTGAGTTTAATCAAGGAGAGTACGGGGCCACCGCGTGGTGTCGTGAAACATCAACTGACCTTAGAACCTTACTTGACCAACTTGGCCTTTTAGGATGTAGTGAGATGACCGACTTTGGTGCAGCCCGAAGTTGGTAGATACTCGATACTACACTCATTGAGGGTTGTTTTCTTAGAATATTTTGGTCGCCAGTAAAGTGGCTAAACTGAAACAATGAACACAGAAAATAATCTAGTGATATTGAGCTCCTTAGAACCCGGTTACTATTTACTAGGACAGGTTGAGCCAACTAAACTTCAAGAGGGTACTTACCTACAAACTCCATGCAAGCCTAAACCTGAGGACTTGCCTGCTTTGTGTGAATATGATTATTTGTATATAAACTTGCTTACCTCACATATCTGTACATAGTATCATGAAACATCATACCATAGCATTTTCACTAACCATTTCAAGGATCTCGAGGGTCTTTGATGCAGGGTCACGTTGAACCAGATGTCTACCAAAGGGCAAGAGGATTCATTTTCCTCTAAACAAACACCGTCAAAAATCAAGTACAACAACTTGAGTCAAGGGCTATGACCCACTTGATATGGTGAGCTTAATTCTCGTGGAAAGACATCCACCAATACAAAGCTCTCCAATCAAAGATGTTGATCGAAATTCAACTTCTAACATTTTCTTGTGTTTACCCCGCGAGATCCTTGAAAACATACATCCACATATCATGCATCATATCACGACAGGCTTCTCCCTTTCAGGTCTCCTTATCTTCCTACTGTTTATTTCAGTAGAGATGGCTCTAGAGAAGACTATCAAGGACATCCAAGCTCAAAACACCCAACTTCAAGAGATGTTCTTGAACCTATCCAAGGAGCAGCAAGAAGTGAAATCTCTCCTCACTAGGGGCATGATCACGGGGAATCCTGAGGGCAACAAAGATGATCAGTTGGAGCTGCTGCGAACTGAGATAGCCATAATGAAAATCCAGATGATCGGGCAACTGGTGGGCCAGATGGCTCTCATCCAAAACTTGGCACAAGGGAAAGAGGAGCTGAGAGTCCTCATCAACAAGCTTCATCAAGACGAATGTGACCAAATGGGGAAAACAACTAGGGTTGAGGATCAAGTCATCGTTCAGCCTCCCTTGAGACAAGAAGCTGAGAGAAAACCTCCCCAGTTTGCTTCAGGGTCACAAGCCCAACAACAACCTCGCCAACATCAACAGGGTAACTGGCGTAAGCGGAATACATCTGAAAAACACTTCATTGAGATTAGCATGTCGTTATCTCAAGTGTTGCAACGCTTGTTAGAAGTCAAGCTGACTGTATTAAGGGACCCCCCTCGGAATCCCAACACAGCCTCTCCAGATTACAATCCAAATGCAAGATGTGCGTATCACTCCAACAGTCCTGGACATGACACCGATAGCTATTGGGCATTGAGAAACAAAATTCAAGATCTGATTAAAGAAACAACGCTGGAGTTCACACAAGATGGCCAGATGAAAATCTTCCGCTGAGGGCTCTCCACCTAAAATGACAAGTTTGAACAAAGAGGCTTCTGTTCATTTTGAATTTACATTTGTAATTTCTTTTGTTATTCAAACAATTATCTATTAATGTCAAACTCTGTTTCATTAATGCATTGCATATGTTTGTCTTGAATTTATCTTTTCGTTTTCACTATATTTAAAACTATGCTTTTTATTCTTCTTATGACACAAACCTTTAGAGGGAGGATGACGAAAACAATGTCATAATCTCATACAGTATGCTTTTGGACAAACCTTGCTGACGATGTACAGGCGTTTCTTTCAAATCCTAAACACTGGAGTTATAAGGAAGATAATCCCTAGTCAAATCCTTTGAGCCAAAGAAGTAGAAGTTTTATTTTTGCACAAATTGAAACCTTTAATCAAAACCTGGGGCAGGGTAGTCTCTCAATTAATTCAAATGCGCATTTAGTCGCAAACTCTCATCTCGTAATACAACGAATAACATCGAAAACATTCCTCTGGAATCAAAAGACAATGATGGTCCCCGATCGCATAGGCAGTCATTACCTCTCAAGAGAAAACCCATTAAGTCAAAACCTACGAAGGAGACTTAAAGAAAAAATGGGGGCATCCCGCTGGCTGTAATCTCAAAACAAGAACAGTCAGGCAAAAATTAGGGGATAACAAATCGGAAGAAATAGGTCACTACAAATCCTCAACAAAAATAATGTTTCAAAAAATGTCTGCCTTCCAACAAATTCAACTTGTGTGAACCATCACCAAAATGTCGTTCCAGACTCATTTGGAGTTCAAATGCACAATTAACTGAGTTCAGGACTGAAGAACATCATGAAGAGCGGGTGGGTACAAATATACTTTGAGCCTTTATCCTTTGTTTCTTAAACCGTGAACCAGGCCACATTACAACCCTTCAAAAGTCCTAATTTAAGCACAGGTTAGTTCGAAAGCATACTGTTACAAAAGGTATCCTGACTCCTGTAAGGCTTTACTCTAAATCCTGAGTTGAATTTTTCTTACAAAAAAGCTTTCTGCTAAAAAACGCATTTTCAAAATTTCAAGACAAGCATAAACTTTGCATTATTTGAATATCGTTGTTTGCATATGGCTATTTGTTTGGCAGCGGAGAAATTCATACAATGAATATCCAATGAACGAAAAGCTCTCTCAGTGAACAAAGTCACTTCAAGCGGGATGACATTTCCATTGCAAAAATCTCCTATCAACAAGGGGACATGACATGTCATTGTCCAACACACCTGGGGCAGTCCAGTCAAGATTTCAAGAAATCTCTCAAAGTGCAGAGTAACCTGGGGCAGTCCAGTCAAGATTTCAAGAAATCTCTCAAAGTGCAGAGTAACCTGGGGCAGTCCAGTCAAGATTTCAAGAAATCTCTCAAAGTGCAAAGTAACCTGGGGCAGTCCAGTCAAGATTTCAAGAAATCTCTCAAAGTACAGAGTAACCTGGGGAATTCCAGTCAAGATTTCAAGAAATCTCTCAAAGTCCAGAGTAACCTGGGACAGTCCAGTCAAGATTTCAAGAAATCTCTCAAAGTGCAGAGTAACCTGGGGCAGTCCAGTCAAGATTTCAAGAAATCTCTCAAAGTGTAGAGTAACATGGGGCAGTCCAGTCAAGATTTCAAGAAATCTCTCAAAGTGCAGAGTAACCAGGAGCAAGTCTCCGTCCCCGTCACTTGGGGCATTGAACGTCAATCCCAACAAAGGTTTGCATACAGTCAAACATTTCCTGGCAAAGCCATAAACACTCGCTACTAGGGGCAGTGACAAATCTCCCCAAAATCCTTCTCATAAGAGGACTCCCAGCCAGAGTTTCAATCTTTGATAACCTCTTCCCAGCTAAGTCGACCTCAAGAATCCATGAGGATTTTTCCCCATTGAAGTTGCCAGAATTTTCACTATCCCCAGCGGAAACGAAGAATTCAACTCTTTTCTCCAGCACCAATTCAGGATTTATTTTCCCCAGCGAGAGATCATCTTGAAAACATTACGTATCCATACATCAAGACATCATACAATGCAATCTCATTTATTTTGAGAACATCATTGCTTGATATATGTCATGCAACTAACCTTTACCTTTCAAGAAAGGTGCAATCAAATTCTCACAAAATTCAAGCTATGAAGCCTGGACCACGACCAGATAGTAGTTCATCCAACTTTCCTCTTCAACAAAGAGGATTCCTCAGTAGAATAACGGACGATCAAAGTTCCCAAAATTCAACAGAGATGATTCCTCAGTAGAATAATGGACGGTCGAAGTTCCCAAAATTCAACAGAGATGATTCCTCACCAGAATAACGGACGATCGAAGTTCCCAAAATTCAACAAAGATGATTCCTCAACAGAATAACAGGCGATCGAAGTTCCCAAAATTCAACAGAGATGATTCCTCAACAGAATAACAGACGATCGAAGTTCCCAAAATTCAACAGAGATGATTTCTCAGCAGAATAACGGACGATTAAAGTTCCCAAAATTCAACAGAGATGATTCCTCAACAGAATAACGGACGATCAAAGTTCCCAAAATTCAACAGAGATGATTCCTCAACAGAATAACGGACGATCGAAGTTCCCAAAATTCAACAGAGATGATTTCTCAGCAGAATAACGGACGATCAAAGTTCCCAAAATTCAACAGAGATGATTCCTCAACAGAATAACGGATGATCGAAGTTCCCAAAATTCAACAGAGATGATTCCTCAACAGAATAACGGACGATCGAAGTTCCCAAAATTCAACAGAGATGATTCCTCAACAGAATAACGGACGACCGAAGTTCCCAAAATTCAACAAAGATGATTCCTCGGAAGAATACAGACGATCGAAGTTCCTAAAATTCGACAAAGATGGTACCCCAGTAGAATAACGGACAACTGAAGCTCCTAAAATTCTATTTTCTCCCAAGACAAAGATCAACGTTTCCCAGCGGAGTCCTCCTCAAACAACGACACAGGAATCCCCAGTGGAAACATTCTAAGCAAAGTTTAAAGACACACATACTCTTCAACAACAGTCCAGGATTTAACGGTTCCCCGGCATCTGTTGAAGATTTTCCAAGACTTTCGTCTGGTTCAGTTAAATCGATTCTAAGATTTTTCTGATTCTTATTCAGTCAAAGTTAATTTGAGACCTTCTCTGGTTCAGTCAGATCGACACTAAGATCTCCTTGATTCTTATTCCAGTTGAAGATTATTCCAAGACTTTCGTCTGGTTCAGTTAAATCGATTTTAAGATTTTTTTTATTCTTATCCAGTCAAAGTTAATTCAAGACCTTCTCTGGTTCAGTCAGATCGACACTAAGATCTCCCTGATTCTTATTCCAGTTGAAGATATTCTAGATTTTTTTTATTGTTTCAGATAAATCTCAATGATTTATTCTGATTTGTTTCCAGGTTTTTTACTGTTTCAGATAAATCTCTCAACGATTTATTCTGATTCATTTCCGGACTTTTGTTGTTTCAGATAAATATCCCAAGGGTTTAGTCTGATTCATTCTCTGTTCAGATCCAGTTCAAACTTTCCGTCAACAATCACCTTTGGATAGCATCTTTAAGCCCATTTCCATGAGCAATCTCTACAGCACGTCATTAAGATCTCCAGCAGAGCCAAAACTTTAAACTACAGATCCTCATCGGAGCTAAGACTACCAACTACCAATCCCTAGCGGAGCTCAAACTATCAACCCACAGCGGAAATCATCCAGTTTCTCCAGGTTTCCCCAACAAGTTGTATTGAAGCCTGAAAATCAACCAGATAATGGTCAACTTATGTTTCTCCCCAACCTAGGGTAACTTCCTAGTAGATTGGCATACAACCCAAACTCCTGAACTCCCCAGTGGAATTAAGTTTTTCCCCATAGAGTTTTCATTACAGGATAAACTTTTTCCCCACAGAGTTTTTATTGCTTCTCGACAGAACAAAGACTCCCGTCAGTGAATCCCCCAGTAGAAGTCATTATAATTCTCTGGATTCCCCAAGCAGATTCCTCAAGAAGTATATGGAATTACTCTCACAACGGCATCGGTAGCAGTCAAGGATTTATTTTCCTCAGTAATACAGCAATACAGCAAATCAGCTTACATGCGCATACATTACATTCATATATCATAAACATGAATAAAACACATTCATTGCATCATACATTTCATGCAACATAACTTTGTGTTCGACTAACAATTTACCCTTTTTAGGATAAGATTAACAGATATCGTTAACAAATATTCAAAGATTTCAGATACAGTACAGATACACTCCAGACACGGAAGTCGTTCTGTTACTCATTCAAATTTCAACTTCAGATCCAATACAGATACGCTCCAGACACGGATGCCATTCTATCACCTATTCAAGATACATCCCAGATACGCTCCAGACACGGTTGCCATTTTGTCACTTATTCTGACTTTTTTCCCCAGCCCAGAGATGCTCCAGACACGGAGGTCATTCTGTTATTCATTCAGATTCAAGTACAGTTACAGCTCAGATACGCTCCAGACACGGCTGTTATTCCCTTACTCATACAGATTCAATCTCCAGGTAAAACTCAGATACGTTCCAGATACGGATACCATTCCGATGTTTATTCTCCTGATTTACAACAAGCATTATTGGATGGCATCTACAAGCCCATCTTCGACAAGATTCTATCACATCTCCAAATGGCATCTTTAAGCCCATTCCCTCAACTACAGTTTGACGAGTGCAAATTTACGGGCACTCTAGTGTCCAATCATCTTTTACCTTCGAGTCACGAACGACAAAACTCGTTGATCTAACTCTTCAGGTTCAAGAAGATTGAACAAGGGCAACTGTTGTACCCTAAAATTTGCCCTCCCATTTTTCATAACAAAAGCACAACCCTAGGGTTTCTCAAATATTCAAGATTGGCTTAGGAATCGATCAGACAGATTTTCTCCTGTGGCAGTAAATCAGCAATTAGGGTTTTTCTCGCATTTCTCAGAAGAAATTGAGTTCTCAGAAATTCAATTGATTTTCACATGTTTTCATGCTCTCTCAAATTTACTGAAAAGACAGTGTTTGTTTGATCCAGGTTAACCAGATAATTTGTGTCTTTTAAAACATTTGCTTGTTTATGGCATAAACATTTTCTTGTTTATGGAATACACAGTACATGTTTTGATTGGAATACGGTTTCAAGGTTACATGATTATTGGAATTTAAGTTATCTTGATTGGAATTATTGGAATGCAGTTTCAATTATCTTGATCAGGGAATCTTTAAGAATCAGTGAAGACACAAAGAGAGAATTACAAGTTATTAACAGTAAAGGGTTTTTAATGGACACCAGAATATCTCATAAAGACTTTCTCCATTTTATTTCAAATGTTGGTACAAAAAAATTTATTATTTGAATGCTTTGGGTTTTTACAACTTATTGTATTTGAAAAATAAATTAGTACAATTAATTGAATGTTTCTCTCTAAATTACAAGGAAATTGAATCTATGCCTAAGGTTGACTGAGCTTCCATTGCTTCCATGCTTGCCATAGAGTCTCTTGCTTCCCCTGCTTTGCCATCATCCAATTGTGCTCATATGAAAACAAAAGACAGAAGAAAAATAGTTAGTACAGTTAATTGGACATAAGAAAGAATTTTCAAAAGAAAGAAAAAGTGTTCATCATTAAAGTTTGCAATTTGGAATCAGAAGGCTATTTTTTTTTTAATTTCATCACATTTTTTCTCTATTTGCAAATCACAAGAGAATTGTTCCTCTTGGTTCACAAAAATAGAAATGTAAGCAAGCTATCCAAACAAGAGAAATGCAGCAAGGCTGTCCAATTTGCAACAAACAGCAAAAGCAAACAGAATAATACAAACTGGATGCAGCAGGCTGTCCAAACAAACAACAAAGTTGTCCAAACAGCATAAACAAACAAACAGCATAAGCAAGCAGCATAGTAGTACAAGCAAGCAGCACAAGCAACAAGCAGCATAGCAGTAGACAGCAGGCAACACAAAGAAAGTACAACAATATAATAAACTAAGTCAACAAGCAAGAGGCTTGTACAATAGCCTTTTCATCATTTCCCTTTTTTTTTTGCAAACTTTTCAGAAAAAAAAGGTGAAAAAGCAATTTTCTTTTTATCATTGAGAGAGGAGAGAGGAAAGAAATCACCTAAGTTATTGGAATTGCACAAAAAGTAAAGCTTTGTTGCCCTGCCCATAGCCTGTCACAAGTTGCATAGAGTATGCTGAAAAACAAAACTGCAACAAAGAGAGCAAAAGAACAAAAGGCCAAAGTATTCAAAGTATGAGGTTTTCCCCCCTTTTTTGAATAAGCTGTCAAAAGGAACCTAAATATAACAATAGACAAGGCTCGAGCAAAAAAGATAGAGAGAAGAAATTATCAAAGACAACTTAGAAAACCTCCAAACTGTAAAACCGCCATCAACCTCCAAAACAGTAAAACCAGTTTTCAAACCTCAACAAACATATGACCAAGAAACTGATCCCAAACCAAGCAGAAACAGACACAAGTCTGTGACAACCCACAGCAAAGCCTGTAATACAGTAGAAACAAAGTCCAAAAACTCCCAAAAATTGTAAAACCTTCAAACCATCCTCAAATCATCAAATTGTCAAACAGTTTAAACATACAGATCAAAAAACCAAAACCTGTTAACCAATACACCAAGCCTAATCTCAAGCCAACAAAATATAACCTTCAAAAATACTGTCAACAAGTTCAAACAACCAAAACCTGTTAACAAAAATCACCATCAACCAAAGAATTGTCAAAGGAATCAAACTGTCAAACATTTCAAACAAACCCATCAAAGCTGCAAAACCATTTCAACAATAAAAATCACAAAACTCACAAAACCTGCAAACTGTCAAAACCACTTCAAGAACATTCAAAAACCAAAATTGATAAACCATCTCAATATCAGAAAACCAGAAAAAAAGAGTCTCAAACATCATCAAATCAATATCTAAACCAACAACATCAAACTGTAACCATCAAACTGTCAAAGTATCAAAACAATATCCAACAAACTTACAAAAATAACAAAATCCAGAAGTACATCACCATCATCATTCAAATCTCAAAGGACATAAAGAAGTTACCAGGAAAGTAAGGCTTTCGTCATCATCTCTTCCTTCTCGCCAAGTCCGCCACCAGGGAGTGCCTCTCTCCGCCTCATCATTCCTCTCCATTTCACAGAAAAAATTCCAAAGGTATGGATTATTCACATTTCTCATAAATCACTTCCTACGTCTCAATAGGCAATACAGTAGGTTAACATAAAAACATGAACAAGATAAAACAACAACAAAAAATCGTTCAAGTTTAACAATCCACAGAATCATACCTTTCAAAGAAACAAAATGTTAGCGCTTGGTTAGGAGGTGAGAGAGAGAGAACTCCGGTAACAGACGGTGAGAGGAAGATCAGATCAAAACAAATTCCAAACCTTTTAGACAAATCCATTTCAGAATCTAGGGTTTCCAGAAGAAAAAAACGTGATTCAGTTTGAGTCAAAGAGGCCAAGAGATGTTTCAATTACGAAATTAGGAAGAGGAATAGAGACGTTTAGATGGAAATATGAACGAGATTGGAAGAGAGATAACGAACGGCGCCGCTGTGGATGAAAGGGGAAACACAAACCCTAATCTTTGTTTACCCTAATCAAACACGATAAACTGAGTTAGGAAGAATTGGGCCCTTTTGTTTACAAAACCTAAAGCCCATACGCGCTTGATAACACCCCCCTCATTCTGATATGCTTTTGTTAACAATAAAGATAGCAATACCTTTGGGCCTCTCATCCAATCCCTTAAGCCCATTTTCACTTGTTGTTTTTTTTTAATTTAATTTAATTTGTTTTATTTCTTTTTTGTTAATAATATACTAATGTATTTTAAAACTTCATTTTACTAAATTAATTTAGTTTTTAGTGATTAGTTTTCTTTAACCACTTTCTCTTTCTTATAAAAACTCATTTTTATTATTTTTCTTACATTTAATAAAAACACCAAAAAGCATTAATTTAGTTAGTTTTCTTTCTTAAAACTTTTTTTAATTAATAAAATACAAAAAAGAATAATAATAATAAAATTTTAATCTTTCTTTTTTAGAATAGATTTTATTTCTCTCTTTTCAAGTAAATACATACATTTCATACCTTGTTGATTTTATTTCATAAATTGTCATAGCTTTGTATTAAATCGCACAACAATTCGATTTGATTGTATTATTTGATATTTGGACATTGCTATTTTTATTTGATTCATCCCCATTTGTAACAATTGTACCCCCATTCCTGAACATTCTGTAATAGTTTAGAATTTCAATTCCCGCAATTTATTGCTTTCTATATATTGTAAAGTAACTAGGCATGTATGGCAAGATTCAAAAATTAATCGCTAGATGACCTAATCCAAGAATAAATAACTTGAAACCAACACACTTTCTCACACGCGTACCTCTAGGGTAACCTCACTCGTTGCCTCGGAAATACAATCATGTCCCTCGAATATGAGACACTCTAGCAATGACCCTTCGATAAATAAAGATCGTAGTCCCTCGATGACCCTCGATGTTGCCTTCGATTAAAATGATCTCGTCCCTTACAAAAATTGCTAGAGCGTCTCACAAGTTGCCTTCAATGATTGTAAAATTGACCCACGCCTGTCTCTTTCACATCTAATGGTGGGGCTTCTTACCAAATCAATGGTAAGATAGCACCACTAAAAGGAAGAAGAAAAGAACAACTTAAGACCTTTCGAGTAGATAAATTCGCTCTTAGTTACTCGCTTGCTCACGACAAAAACCTTTACACCTACACTTCCATTTCAAAACACTTTCAAAAGACAAAACGTTTTGTATACGTTCTTATAGAGACGAGAACCATTTCAAAACCTCTTTTTCAAAACACTTTTCAAAACACGATTCACAAACACATCTTTGAACCATTTTTCGAAACAAAACTTTGTATACGTTCTTATAGAGACGAGAACCATTACAAAGAAATTTTCCAAAATACTTTCAAAACCCACACCACAAGCACACAATCAAACAAAAGCAAGTGATCTAAACGAGTAACTAAGAGCCCATGGAAAACCATGGATGAAAAGGGTGCTAACACCTTCCCTTTTCATAATCTACCCCCCGAACCCGAGAAAATTCTCGAAAGGTCTTTCCTGTGCTTTTTTACCTTTCCTTTTGGATAAAAGAAAATTCGTTGGCGACTCTTGCTAACCACAAGTGCGAACGAAACACAAAAACTCAAGTCAGTTCTCCCACCGCATCACATGGAGCATGGGACTTTTCTTGGACTTAGGATTAGATACTTTGGCCTATCTTGGAGACCTTGTAATCTTATCTGGTTATTTTGTCTGGAGTTCTTGAGGTTTACCTCAAGACATTGAGTTGCTTATTTGTTTTTGTGTGTAGGTTTTTTGTGATTACACCCTTTGATTGTAATCTGGAATTCACCCGTATATAGTTGTTACTCTGCCCAATTTTTGTGAAGACTTAATACACTTGAAGTTTGGTTCTCTCAAGAGGTCTAGTATTTTTTTGCTTGATTGGTTTCAATCCAAGGAATGAGAATTCTATCTTGGCTCATAATTTCAAGTATTGGCTTCTTGTTGGTTAGATGGTTCTTATCCCTATATTTTACCTTATGCTTTAGATAGCCTCTTCTTCTCCTCCCATCTTCTTTAATTTCAAAAATTATCTCCCTCCTTTTGAAAAATCTTCTTATTTTAAACTTGAACCACTTTCATAATAAACTTGGACTTAGGTCCATGCATTTTCAAACATTTTTTATAAATAAACCCTAATCAACTTAATAATACTTTAATATTTTTTGTGAGAAGACTAAAAGTCAATCAAATCTCATTTCAAACCATTTTGCCACTTTGGATTTCATCTTTAAACTTTTCTCAAAAAAGATTGAACTCTTGTCAATCCTTGTAGTGATGCAAACAACTATACTTCTATAACATGTAGTGAAGAGAGATATTTTCCACTTGGGTGTTGAGTGAGGCATTGTTGATTTTAATATCCAAGCCATATCCTCCACTTTGAGATGATGCAAATTCTCCTTTCTCATAATTGTGGGTAGTAGGTATGTTTTCCACACGGACAATGACGATGATGTTTTACCTCATAAAATTAACCAACACATTTGTGTTTTAAATTTTTAAAAGAGGAACTACGTATACCCTGATCCCCTATTGCACAAAAAGGTGGTACGTAGGCACTAAAGGTTCGCAACCGCGGCAGGTGCAAAAATTATAAAATAAATATATTTCTTTTCTCACCTCCACCATCCATTTTTATACAACATTTTTTATAGCCAAAATATACAGATTTTACAAAGAGGTTCTTGTGGAGTACCGTAGATGTTTAGGGTGTTAATACCTTCCCTTTGCATAACCAACCCCCTTACCTTGAATATTTCCCCCTATTTTTGGATTATTCACTCTTTTCCCATTCCTTCGAATATAATAAAGCACAATGGCAATTTTTATTTTGATCTGTATAAGTTAAGTCAATCCAATGGCTTAGTCTTAAAACATTTCAACCGCTACAGGCGGTCCAGGCAAAAGTTATGGATTAAAAGCGTACGACTATGTCCCATTGGATCACTTACTGCAAGCTTTATTACCAAATTCAAAAGTTTAAATGGTATAGATCAGTTCAATCAACTTCTTTCGACAACAAGGGATGAGATGTTCGAAGACATGGGGGAAATAGCGGAGTTGGAACCCAACGAGATCATTTCTGCATAGCTATATGTTTTGTTTTCACTTTGTATTCTTTTCATTTCATGACAATTTACTCTTACTAGGATTTATGTCTCTTTGTTAAAAATAGCGTGTTTATGGGCAAACTATCAATACAAATAAACTCTAAAATTCAAACTTTTTGTTTTTTCTGTTTTGTTTGCAAAAACGTCCAATGACTAAAATTGAATGAACATATGCATATGAACACGATTAACTGTTAACAAATATATGCATAAGAACAGGAATAAGAATTTACTCAAGATTCTAGGAGTTGGGATGATATTCAAATTGTGCACAAATCCCCACAGAGCCACTTCCATGAGATTATCCCCCACAAAGTAATCTTCACAAATTCACCTTCAATGAAGATACATTCCCCGCAATTTCCCCGACAGATGGCTCTGGCAGATAAAACAGTACGATCTCCTTCCCGGCAATATCATCAACCTACAGAGTTCCAATCAGTATAATTCATGGAAGTTCTCTTTCTCAGCTGAGTTCATTCCTCCAAAACTGTAAAACCTCCTGCAGACTTCTTCTCCCCGGCAGAACTTGTTTCCTCAGCAGAGTATTTCTCCGTCAATAAGGTTTATTTCCCCAACAAGGTTTATTTCCCCAATATTAACAGTCTCCCCAGCTTAAGTTTATTCCTCATATGGCTACGAATCACTGGAAAAATTCCTCTCCCCAGTGAAGTCGCCACTATCCCCAGAGAGTTTCTACAAAACCTGGAACCAGACCAGATATCAGTCAACTTTATCCTCCCCAGACGAGTCAGAAGGTTATCCATATCTTTTATCCCCAGTCAAGGTATATAAGAATTAAACTCTCTATACGAGATGGAAGGTTATCCATCTCTGTTATCCCTAGTCAGGGTATATAAGAATTAAACTCTCCAGACGAGTCGGAAGGTTATCCATCTCTTTTATCCCCAGTCAGGGTATATAAGAATTAAACTCCCCAGACGAGTCAGAAGGTTATCCATCTCTTTTATCCCCCGGTCAGGGTATATAAGAATTAAACTCCCCAGTAGAGCGATGAATGACTAATGTTCCTGAACTCTTCTCCCCAAAAAGAAATCAACATTCCCCAGCGGAATTTCCTCAAACAGCAATCAGGAATCCCCAGCGGAAGTATTCTAGACAAGGTTGAAGAGTACATATGTCCTTCATCCCCAGTCAGGGATTCATTTTCCCCAGTAAGATGTCATACGGAACTATTAATACTGTAACACCCCAATTCTACCCAATAATAAATACGAATCAGAGTTATAAAAACTATATAACCAAATCAGGATGCCACAAATTCAACTTAAAACAACAGCATTCATTACCGATACATAACACATTAAACTTGGATGAACCAACAGCAAACATAATTAAATCTTAAAAAGAAACATCAACTTTCATAACTACACAGCGGAGTCAATTATTCAACTTAAAGGAATGCAACATCTTTGTCCCACTAAGACAACTTCAAATGACAATCATTTAAAGAACAACAACTTAAAGTTCAATCAGTTGAATTAATAACAACAGTAAAACAACAAGCGTTCATCCCCCCCCCCCCCCCCCGAGTGTTACGTATCAGAGCAATGACACCGACTCGAACTACTGAAGGTAAACCGCCTTCACTCTGGATTACCTGCATGTTACCAACATCGAGGTAAAATTCAAACAGAAGGGGTGAGATATCGAACATTATAATAGAACGCGTGATAAATAAAACATTAGAATCAGTTCATACATATTCACCACTTCTCATATTTTTAACAACATAAGCATAATTAGATCAACCACACAACGACTCAGAATGCAACACAGAATGAAACTCATCTTTATGCAAATTCATGTGGTACCAATGGAGCAGAACTCCCATCTTAAAATCCTTCCAATAAATAGAGGCATCAATAAGGCATAAGCCTTCTTCGCAGTTTGTCAATCCAGGCCATCACAGAGTATGCAAATGTATATGACTCAATGAATGCACTATCACATACTCACAACAATCATCATTCATTGCAAGGCATAAGCCTAAATCACTATTATTACCAGTAAATAGAGGTAATTCATCATCATTTAAAATTCCCTATAACTTCGCATTATCAACAAGAATTCACAGCAACAATCACAACAACACAACAACTCAACATAAATCAATATTGGCCATAAGCCTACCCCATCAACCAACGATTCAATCATTAACATAATCATACGGCAACTTAACAATAATTCACGCAACACTGGTAATGACCAAAACATAGCACGTATGGGAAAAAGGAATAGGGAACTATGTGCCCCTCGACATGCATAATAACTAGGACAATATAACAACTAATTCATACTTCCTTGACACGCACAGAGAAAACAGAATAACAACTAACTTATGTTCCTCGGAACGTCCTGCGACCTAATACCGCTCGATAACCCAACACATAACCCCCGACACGCCTTGCATCCTAAATGTCGCTTGGTACCTAACACCATCAACATCCTCCTCGACCACTAGTTCGACCAACAGCACAAACACAATACAACATCTTAACGACCACGCCACTACAATGCATAATTTCTGGCCAACCGCTCGAAATAACACAGCAACGGGCAACTATATTTCCTATCAACAGATTCATTAATCATACAAGACTTGTCACGCAAAAACCTCCCTAAAAAGACCACTTTAACAATTTACTAATTTTCCTGCCAACCGCTCGGAATATCCTAACGTCCTAACGACCACCCTGACCAGTGATCAACTATCCTAACATATCCATTGATTAAATCGGGCAATCACACAGATAACTCAAAACATCCACAACAAACAACCGGGCAACTTTGATAGCAAATTCAGAAACATCAATGCACAACAGGCCTACAGCGACCAATTCCCATGTGATACACATCATAAATCCAATTATAAGGTTAGAACCCCACCCTTACCTGGATTGAAGGTCGCGCCACCAAAGCTCCGACTGTAATCCTTGATTTGCTCTACTCGACACCGGATAGCTTGCTCCTCTTCCGCACAGCTCTTTCGGTCAACGTACAAAACTCCTTATTCTCCAACTAAAACAAATCTTTGTGTCAGCTTAACCTTATATATCAATCCTATTGGACCTAACCTACACACTCCCACTTTACTACTTCCAACCAATAATATAAGTTCAACACTATATATTTCCCTTAATTCCAACATTATTATTATTATTAATCAACTAATTAATTGATTAATAATAACCCAACAACTTATACCAATAATTCTCAACATCTCACAACTTTTCAACAAATAATCTAAAAATAATTTAATTAAAGCATTAATTAAATTAACGGGTGTTACAACTCTCTCCCAATAACATTTCACATTCATACATCATTTACCAATATCATAGCATATGCATACGAAACGCATATAGCACAGTCTCATTCATTTTGAGAACATCATTACGCAATGCATTTCATACATCATGACATTGCATATAACTAACTTTTCAAGAAAGATCAATCAACAGACAAACATCCTCAACTACTTATATGACCCGACAATCCTCTCAAAGGCTACATCTGACAAAGGGCTATTTAAGCAATTTCTTCAGAGGGGCGTTTCCAAAAAGACATATGCTGACTCAGATTAAATCGACCATAGATTTATTCTGATACATCTTCCAGTAGACATTTTCTGGCTCAGATTAAATCGACCGTAGATTTATTCTTATACTTCTCCCGGTTAAAGACGAACGCAAACATATTCTGGCTCAGATTAAATCAACCATAGATTTATTCTGATACTAATTCCAGTAGATATTTTCTGGCTCAGATTAAATCGACCATAGATTTATTCTGATTCTTCCAGTTAAAGACGGATGCAGACATCCTCTGGCTTAGATTAAATCGACCATAGATTTATTCTGATACTTCTTCTAGTAGACATTTTCTGGCTCAAATTAAATCAACCATAGATTTATTCTTATACTTCTTCCAGTAGACATTTTCTGGCTCAGAATAAATTAACCATAGATTTATTCTGATACTGCTCCCAGTTAAAGACAGGCGTATACATCTTCTGGCTCAGATTAAATTGACCATGGATTCATTCTGACACTTCTTCTAGTAGATGTTTTTCTGGCTCAGATTAAATCAAGCGTAGATTTATTCAAATACTTCTTCCAGTAGACTTTTTCTGGCTCAGATTAAATCGACCATAGATTTATCCTGATACTTCTCCCAGTTAAAGACAGATGCAGACATCTTCTGGCTCAGATTAAATCGACCATGTATTTATTTTGATACTTCTTCCAGTAGACATTTTCTGGCTCAGATTAAATCAACCATAGATTTATTCTGATACTTCTCCCAGTTAAATACAGACACATACATCTTCTGGATTAAATTAAATAGACCTTAGATTTATTTTGATACTTCTTCCAGTAGACATTTTTGGCTCAGATTAAATCAATCGTAGATTTATTTTGATACTTCTTCCAATCAAAGTCGAGCGTATACTTAGTCTAAATTCTATCAATGGTTACTTTGGATGGCATCTATAATCCCATCTCTGATGGCTCTCCATCACCTCTCCAAATGGCATCTTTAAGCCTATTCCCGGTATAATCAACCTACAACATTACTTCGTGCATCGACGAGTGAAAATTTCTGGGCACTTAAGTGTCCAATCATCAGGTTTAAGAAGATTGAACAAGGGCAGTTATTGTACCCCAAAATTTTCCCTCCAATTTTCTTCAAGACATTTTCATAAAGGTCTAAAACAGTCAAAGCTACTCAAAAGTTGACTGGTCAAACCTCATCCTAAGTCAGGGTCTTCAACTAGGGTTTTGGACTTCTCAAGGAATATTTGGTTGCAAGGGTCCCAAATTACTTTCGTGGTTCATAATATGTCCTCAATAATTCTTATGTCATATTTCAAGTCTTGCATCACATGTTTGCTCAGTCAATGCATCAGATGATTAAAAACCAACTTTATTGAGTAAAAAGTCAATTGTGGTCAACATACAGTCAAACTTCAAGATTTTTGTCAACATCAACATTTTGAAGTGATATTCATCATTTGATTAAGGGTTGGTCATGATTCCTCAAGGAAATCCCTCAAATCATCAAAGGTCAAAAATTGCCAAAATTAGGGTTTTGATTGAAGATGACTGATCATTGACTGTTGGCATAGTGCATGACCTAATGGCTTAAAGCATGATCTCAAGAGCTCAAATCCAACATCTTAACCTAATTACATGGCTCAATAAATTTCCAAAGATACAAGTTATTGATAGTTGAATAATTGAACCAATTGATGAAAAGTCAACGGTCACACAAAAGTCAAACTTTGACTTTTTGGTCAACATTGAAATTCAAAAATCAAGAATCATCAAGACATTCAAAACTATCAAACTTTTTCGTCAAGAATCAAGAGAATCAATAAAGTTAACAAAAGTCAAAGTTGAAAGAATTTTAAACACTTAGAAATTTCAAGTGTTTTATGCCTAAAAACTCTAACTTCACAAGCAATTTTCCTCAAGATACAAGTTGATTCAAGGAAAACTTTCAACATGAAAGTTGTAGGGATTAATGAATTCTACAACTTTGTTATTGTGGGATGATCCTCAAAAAGTTCTTAATTTAAAATATATGAGTCCATGAAGTTGTGATATTTTTTATCCAACACTTAGAAAAAATTTCAACAAGTTTTGATCAGTTTTTTATCCTAACTTCTTGGCCAATTTTCACCAAGTTCCCAATTGATTCAACAAAAATGGTCAACATGAAAGTTGAATATCTTGATTCAAGATTTCCAAAATTTCCAAGAGCATAAAAAGATTATGCTTGAGCTAGTAGATTCGAAGACATGAAGTTGGGCATCCATTATTGAAATATAAGTCATTCTTGTGATGAACTCATAATAAAATATCCATGCCATACCTTGTAATCCCAATTTTCGGGCCTCTAAACCTCCAAATATATGTATAATAAGAATTTTTCACAAGCTTTTAAGCTATGGTCCATTTGATTCAAGCATTATCCAATCCATTTGGCTATTTAAGGAAAAAAGATCACACTTCTATTCTTGTAAAGTGACTTTAATCACAAAGTCCACTCTCCTTGAGCCTCTAACTTGTTTCCTATGAACACACTCAATCTTACATCAGAAGAAACTCCTATAGAAGATATCAACTACCCTAGAGGAGTTGTACCATGCCTTGGAACCATGACTTTGCAAGAAACTTCAAAGTTCCATCTCAACCAAGCCATAACTTGTTATCTCAAGATTTTGATTAATTCAAACTCTCAAACCTTTGCCTATAAATAAAGAGGTTATTAGCAAGCCAAGGCACGAATTCACAGCTCTAAAACACCTTTAAACTCTCTTAAATTCAAAATTAGATCAAAAACTCCATTTTGAACCTTGGAGATCTTAACTTCGAAAATTCACCACCCTTGCCATATATTTGCAAGATAACCATCCAAACACCTCATAATCATCATTTAGAACTTGTCCATACCCTTGTTACACTTATGTAACATCATCATCACCATCCCCCCAACTCCATAATCTAAGCTTGCAAGTTGACTTGGTTGGGGAGATCAAACACTTTCAGCATAAAGTAAGGATTGGAACACGTTCAGGGAGGTACAAGGAAGCTTAATAAATCATCACATTGCACCTGGAAGCATCCATACGCGTTCTGAGTTTTCACTTCAAGAGGTAAGTTTTCCAAACTGTGATATCTCCATTTAAGCATCATTTGCAAATACATTCTAAAGATAAAATGTAGATATCAATTCCCTGAAGCTAACCATGGCCTTAGTTCTCATTTAAGTTAGCTATGTGATGAGAATTGTGACTCTGAACTGTTAGGGTTTTATTTTGGTACTAGATGAAATTCATGGTTATATTTGATTATTAGCTCCTGAGAATTATACCATTAAATTCGTAAGAAAATTCTGAGCAAGTTTCATATTTATACTTTTGTGTTTGGTTAATAAATGAGTAAGTTACAAAGATCAAGCCATGGATGTTATTATCTTTGCTTCAGCGAAGAAGATGATGGCCATGGCGCCATTTCTTCATTTTTAAAACAAGTTTTATAATATATTTAGTTGAAACTGTTTTATGACCGGATGTAATGGCCACCACAGTGGAAGCGCCCGCGTGTTTAAGTCATACCAATGCTTGGTCCTGGGTTCGATCCAGGTGTGGGGCATTTTATTTTTCTAACATCTTCATTGCAGATCCAGTGTGAACCAAGCATACGCGTTCATCATGTACTCCTCATCAACACCATCAGATCATCATGCAATCAGATCTAATTCACCAAATGTGTGCCCCATGGTGTACCTCCTGAGTTCATGCTCACTGGATCAATACAGGCGCCTGGGCTCATTGTTTTGGGCCTAACCTTTTGTTTTCTTTTCTCACCCCCAATTTATTTTACAAACGCAGGCCCAACACTATACTTCTTTTTTATTTTAATTAACTTTTTCTTTTCTAAATCATTTATATTTAATCACAAAAAATTTGGATTTAGGGTTTTAATTAATTAATTTAATTTTCATAAATACAAATTATTTAATTTAATCACTTTGTTTTATTTTGTTAATTAAATTGTAAAATAAATATAATTAGGTTTTGTTATTATTTTACACTATCAAATATTTTTCTAAACAAAAACAAACAAAATATTTTCTTAAACACTTAGAAACATTTTAGGGTTTCTTAAACATCTTTCCCCTTTTCACCACCTTCGCGCACTTTATTTTCGCATTAGAATTTTCCAATATTGTAACTGCTAATAGTCTTTAATAGCTTTAATTAGGGCTTACTTTGCCTTTCACCCTCATTCATAAATTTGTACCCCCCATTCCAGAAGCGTTGTAATAGCATAGGACATTTAATTTATGTAATTGACTGTTTTCCTTATTATTGTTAGTTTAATAGGTTTGTATGACAAGATCAAAAACAAAACTTTAGAAAACCTAATCTCAAGACAAACAACTGAAATCAATCACTATTCACACACGCACCTCTAGGGTGACCCTCACTTGTTGCCTCGGATAAAACAGTCATGTCCCTCGAATGTGGGGTACTTTAGCAAAGACCCTCGATTAAAAAGATCGTAGTCCCTCAATGACCCTTCAATGTTGCCTTCGGTAAACGATCTTAGTCCCTTACATAAATTGCTAGAGTGTCCTACAAGTTGTCTTATATGAATGTACGAGACCCACGCATGTCCCTCATATCCAACAATAAGTCTTCCTATTAACTAATAGTATGGTAGCACTACCTAAAGGAGGAGGAAAAGAACATGGAATTTTTGAGTAGGTAGATCGCTCGTAATCGCTTGCTCACAAACAAAAATAATTTTCACACCTCACACTTTCAAAACAACCACTTTTAAAACACTTTATAAACACTCTTGATGTCTGGTACAAGGGTTATTATAAAGCAAACTGTCTTACATTGGCATTTTCAAAATATCTTCCTACAAAACAACACTTTCTTTCAAAATATTTTCAAAATATTTTCAAAACAAACATTTTGTATACAGTCTCAACGATACGAGAATCATTACAAAATTTTCATACTTAGGCACATTTTTAAAATATTTACAAACATACACAAACACGAAGCATTTTCAAAGTGAGCTAGAAATTAAGAGCCCGTAGATAACTATGGATGAAAAGGATGCTAATACCTTCCCTTTTCATAACCTACCCCCCTTACTCAAAAATTATCAAAATGTTTTTCCTGTTCTTTTCACCCTTTCCTTTATTGGATAAAAGAAAAGTCGATGGTGACTCTTGCTATCCGCAACATTTGCAATAAAACGTGAAACCAAAAGTCAGTTCTCCCACCGTATTACACAATGTCACAATATGAGATTTTATTCAAGTGTGCATCAAATTTACCATTCTCATAATTCTCAAATGACACCAAGGCCAAAATTACAAATAAAATTCATTAACACTAGAGAGAATTGCTTTTATATAAATGGTGCCTCAAACAGTTTGAGTCAAACTCTACATTTGTAGACTTAAGGATACGATTTTGGCTTAGATGCTCTTGTCCTTTATAAACACAAAAATATAATCGTGACACACATAAAAGATGAGCAAAAACCCTTAATACCAAGTTTGCATACACAAAAATATAAAAAAATAAATTAAATTGTGCGGTGACTAATCCAACCTATGTTCTTATTAATGCGGTATGTGGTATCAAAACAAACTACGTCTCCAAAATAAACATAACTCAACACAGTTTTAGCATTCCCCCAAAATATATTTGTTATTTTATTATCAACATCAAGTTGAATATCATAAAAGAGTGATTGATGTTCTGCCTGCTTTGATGTATGCTTCACCTATAGCTAATGTAACACCCTTCTAAACCTTGAAAATTAGTTTAAATGATTTAATTTAAAATCACCACACAAGGGTGCCACACGTCATAAAAACATAATAAATTCAATTCTGCTTCGTAACAAGGATTATCAAAAAAGAAGATTTAATCATACATTTTCTTATCTGAGATGTTACACGACATCTAAACACATCGGATAACTTACCTAGGATGTTACACGACATCCAAACACATCTGAATAACATTGTAACGGAATACATTTGAAAACATATAATCTAAACACATCATTGATCTCATAAAACCTTTTTTAAATTCAATCAACATAAATAAGATAGAGTCATAATATTCTACTCTCAACAACATAACATATAGGTTCAACAAAAACAACACAGAAACGGTTCCCAGTCCCAATGTTACATGATCAGAGCAAGAACATACTATAATTAAATGACATTAAATGAAATTAAATTCAAGATCTATCCTTCCACTTACTTCAGCAATACTACTCCTAAGAATCAGCGCATTATCCACGTGGAAGCAACATTCGAACAGAAGGGGTAAGAATTCATTTCAATAATAACAATATAGAATGTAAGATAGAGTACAAAATATACACAAACATGCACAATAATATATCATATTCTCACGCTCAAATCATCACCGATATCATACACAACAACATCATCATCACACATAGTCATATTCAACACAATCTTAATCATAGTATATCAGTTACATTCACACACCCAACATTTATATCTCAAATAAATATGCATATGACTCATTATGAAATGCGAGTCAACTATGAAACTCAATTCATATGTGTGTGGTACCATCTCGACAAAAGGTTCCTTAACGAACCAGATTCACCGTACTCAAACCCCGAATCCACCCTGCTCAGATTCGGGACAAGTCACCAATCCATCCTGCTCGGATTGCAACTTGCCTCTTTCATCAACAACAACGACATCATAAATACATATTAAAACACGTCAATACATCAACAACAAAATGTTTAAAGTCTCCATCCAATAATAAACAAAACATGCATTGACCCAACAATAATATTTCTCCCTACTCGAACTATTATTCACCAATCACAATAAAAACATCAATATTATTCTCAACATCATAATCATCATCAACACCATACACAATAACAGCATAATCATCATCAACATCATAATACACAATAACATCATATTCATCATAAACATCATACATAATAACATCATAATCATCATCAACACCATACACAACAACATAATCATCATCAATATCTTATCAACATCATCAACTATCATGTTCACACAACATCACATACTTATCATAACTTATAATCGTTCAACACAACATCATCAATAGTCAACACTTACATTATTAACCAATTATAATTAATATTCTCAAACATCATAACATCATCACAACATTAGACTCTCCTAATTCAACATTTACTTGATTAAATAATTTCGAAGTTATTAATTTATTCTATACTCTTAACTCATCAAATAGTCTCAGAATCATGCTTCTTAATAATTACATATCATATTTGAATAATTATTTAAAATATCAAACGGAGTCAGACTCAAATAACTAAATATGTTCCGAAAAGCTTAGAGAGTCTATTTTAAGAATATGATTTTTATTCTAGGACTTAATACACCAATCAATTCAGTTTAATTAAACCACAAGAACATGTACTTGCATCGGACATAATATTTCCCTTAACTTTAAAGTGGCGCCAAAAATTATGTACTTATGATAAAATTATAAATATTCCCAGCTGAAAAGATCATTAAACCCTCTTTCCAACACAATTGATCCCATCCCAAATGGACTCACGAGACTCCAATTATACTTGAAACGAGTTGACCAACACATGACTGAAATCGCCAACATTTATGGTATAGAAAACCAGACAATCGATATTGTTGTGGCACTCATAGACTTAATTGATCCACTTAGACATAAAGACTATCACTTTAGCTTTCTAACGCAACTGACAGGACCTTAAACAGACTTACGGAATTCAAGATATGTCCAAAATAAATAGATCAATACTCTCCTGCATCTTCCTTACGGGAATTTGACTCTTAAACTCATTTTTTCAACTTAGACTTATCCTAAACATCTCCTAAGATGTTAAAATAGCTTATTTTTAAAATATATTATTATAGGTCAATTACTTACTATTATTTCACTCTAAACCTATCGACCAACCTCTTATTTAACAAAATTCTCCTAACTCTCAAAATTCATCAACAGAGTAATATATTAACACCAAGGCATACCAACACATCTCTAAAATATATCAGAGTTACTCAATAGTAACTCCGACAACTCGTAACAAATCTTTAACACCAAAATAACTTATTTCGAATTTCCAACACAATAAAATACAATGATATTGTAATCTCATCACATACTCATCAATTAACATCAAATTAAATCATTTAACAAATATAACCATGGATTTCATTGATTTCAAGAACACAACAACATGTCAACACACAAAATTACAATTCACATCATATCATATAAAAACAAAGTTATCATTAATTTTCCATCAACATTCATCATAACTCAAGGGAAGAATAAACCCTATAGGAGGTTAAGAGTCCATCGACTCTACCCTTCATCATACCCCTATTATTGAACCAAATTCCCACCCTTACCTTAAATTTTTCCTAGAAATTGCTTCACTTTCTCTATGAATTGATTCTCTCTTGCCTTCTCCTTGCCTTAGCTTCTTTTCTCTTCTTCTTCCAATTTCTCACGTATAATACAACTGATATCTTATTCCCTAATTTTTTCTTTTTTTAAATATAAAATATCACTTATTATGTTTTTTCTCATAAACCCTCACTAACTCCTCTAACTCTCTACTATGTCCTCATTATTCTTCCAAATACCAACTGATCTTATCGGATCAGACTTGGACCGTCACAGCTGGCTCGAACTGGATTTGAATGAGATGGGGGGGTACCTGCAAGACACTCCGATGATAAAATGAGAGACGGAATGGGCAGACAAAAAGTATGTAGGTATGTAATGAAATGAATACCTGACCCTCTTGAAGTAGAGGGTATTTATAGCCCCCAGCGCTGGGCCAAGGTCCCCTCATTGGGCCGACCAAAACTGGCCCAATAAAGGGACTGCCAGGTTCTACGTATGTAGTGGGGACCCGCACGTGGTCCCCTTCCTGGATGGTGCTCTGCGAAGAATGAGGAAGAATGAAGACGCGGTCTTTCTGGAGCTTTAAGGATCCCATAGCATTCAGAAGGGACAGAATTTTCCCTACGAGGAAGATGCTCGAGCAAGACTTGAGTTGGAGCGCCCTTGGTCAGGGATGCTGCTCGTTGCGGGTAATGGCGGGCAGTACCGCTGTAACCCGTGACCGGGTATGCTCAGGGTGGTCTGATTACGAGCACTCCTCGAGGAGCTGCCTGGATCTGGGCCTTTACTTGTACTTTGGGCCAAGGCGGGCCCAGTCCAGAACAGGAGCCCCCTAAGTCGTTGTTCCTGGCGCAGGAGTTATGACTTGATCTCGGTTTGCTCTTTTCGCGGGGACCTCATGCTAGACTCGGGGCTTTCCCTCTCGAAGCGTGCTCGAGGAACTCTCGCGGGGAGGCGTCATCCGCGCCTGTCGAACACGTGGCGTAGTCCTTGGGAATTGCAACGCCGCCCTAGTAAATAGGGTCATCATTGCCTAGGTGGGTAGGTGTCGAGGATGGGGGAAGTTCGTGTCTCCCCGGTGCGACATTTCACATTCCACGTCATCTCTATAAATAGGACCCTTGGGCCCATAATCTGTTTCTCCTCTTCACGCTCCTCCTTCTTTCACTATTTCCACAGCCGTTGGTTCCCGTAACGCTGTTGAGACTGCCACACCGTTCGCCGTTGATTACTCCCACCACCATTGTTTGTACTCCTCTTCTTCCAAGTAAGTATCCCTTCTTCCTGCTTCACTGTGTTGTAGATAGCTTTGACGACATTTTTGATACTAAAAACTTGTATTTGGAAGTAATGCCCGATAGATTTAAGCGCGCTAGGCGCCTGATTCATGGTTGTACTCGAGACACGCATAATTTTAGGCGTATGATTCATGATTTGCCCGTGAAACTCATGCATTTGGTCCGCATACTCATAAACTTGGCCGAGATATTCATCCTTTTAGGAAGTATGTAGGGTAGTCTCCTCGCAGTGTTCTAGTATCGGGTAGGCGAAGTCAGGAGCTTGGTCGCGTGATTCACGATTCGCCTGGGGCGCTCATGTTACGCTCGGGCCATCCATGATTGATGTGTGGTCGGAGTTGGGGTGTTGGTGTTTAGCTTTAGTTTTTATTTGAGCGTTGCGTACTTCTCCCTGCCTTTGTGGCGAGCACGCGGATTTGCTGTCGAATTCACCGGTTTCCTGTACTTTGCAGGTAAATGGCCGATAATCTGGAGTCCTCGAGACATAATGACGTCGAGGAAACAAGTACAGAAGAGAACGTTACCTTGGTCGACATCGTCGACGACCCCACGCTAGACTGGGTGGGCGCTGAGCCCTGGGGAATTGCCTCGGTATACTGCCATCGTAGCCGACGAGCTTATACCGTTGTTGAGCATGGTGGCACTCGGGAAGGGTTTCAAAGGAATTTTAAAATAATGAGGCCGACGATTGATGCCCGCATCTGCTCGGAGTTCACTGAATATGCGTTCCCTATGTATGAGATTGTATTCAGGGATCTCGGTCTTAGGCTGCCTTTTAGTGACTTCTAAGTCGGGGTGTTCAGTCATCTGAACCTGGCCCCCTCGCAGCTCCACCCCAACACGATTGCCTTCCTCTGGGCGTTCGAGCTAACCTGCCGTTTCCTGAGAATTGGGACGACGATTCCCCTTTTATTCAGGGTTTTTCATCTGCAACGTCAGTCTCGAGGAGGTAAACATAGCTGGATATCCCTTAAACAGTCGAAGAGACTGTTTAGGATGTACATGGACTCGGTGAGGGATTTCAAAGACAAATGGTACGTGTTGCAGCCAGCCACCTAAATGGCCCTGGATTCTCTATTCGAGTCGGAAACCGTGGTGGTCGACGGGGACGGGGAGCCTCTTTTGGATGCTAAGGGTAGTCCCTCCGTCAGGCGGATCTCCAGGTTCCCTATTCATTGGTGCTCGGGTCATTATTAGCATGGCACCGGGCACTATCATACCCCTGCGGGGAGTATGAGTGTCGAGGATGAGGAGACCTATGCTGTCCTTTGTAAGTTTGTTGATAGCTTTTTCCCCGCTCGGTGGGTCACGAGGGAAGGGGATGACATTCTTGATGAGGATGGCTACCCGACGTTCAAGGCGCGCCCCATCAACACCAAGGCGCTCGTTGAATGCCAATCCTATGGGCAGGCCATTGATCTGCTAGGTTTCTTGCTTCTGCTCTTATTGTTATTCCATTTTCATTGCCTTTAATCGCTTGTAGCTAACCCGGGTTCGCTCTTCTTTGCAGGTCACATGGCGGAACATCGAGAGAGGCTGTTGAAGTTGACCCAAGACAAAAAGATAAGCAAGAGGTTGGTGAGAGCACCGCAGGCCACGTGGATGGGCTCGCCCGCTGGTTCAGGCAGAGACGCGTCCAGTGGGTCCTCGGGCTCTCCCGATGCCGAGCAACAGATCAAGCTGGTTGGCAGGAAGAGGGGTCGGACAGAGAGCAGAGTGGAAACTGGTGATGAGCCCGTAGCTGCCCGGGCCTTTGGCTTACCGCCTTGGTTTGCAGAAAAGGATTTCTTCGAGGGGTTTCCTCTGACAGTGTCTGATAACGAGGCTGATATTATTAAACGGCTCGACAAAGAAAGCCGGAGGAAACACCTCGCCGCCAGCATGGTCGATGTGGTGAAGATGACCGAGATGGTTGTGGTCCTTGCAGGGGAAGGATCAGATTCCTCGGACCGTGTTAGGGAGTTAGAATTGGAGAAGGCTGCTTTCGCTGTCAAATCTCGCAAGTTGAAGGCGGCCCTCGAGCCGTCCGAGGAGATGTTTCGTGAGCAGGCCGACCTACTGTTGGGGGAGAAGGAGAAGACCGCAAAGGCTTTCAAGGAGAGGGATTGCCTCTAACTTGACAAGGAACGGTTGGAGAGTGACAACCAACGGTTGTCCAAGGAAATCAAGGAGCTAAAAGCTGCTATGCTTCCTGCTGATGACGAGCCAGAGGAGATAGCCTATTTGCGCACCCGTTCAAATTTGGTTGCTCGTATCCACCTCCTCGAGTCAGATTGCGTCGGTGCCCTAGCCGACGGGTTCGAGGCTGCAGTCAGCTGTCCGTCCTAAATTCGGGCATGAATACCGATGGAGTCGGGTTTCTGTCCCATATTATTGATGGTCAGGTTGTGCCTCCTCCCGAGTCTCCTGATGTGGATGCCTGTAGTCCTGGGGATGTTTAACATCTAGTTATCATTTGGGCCTGCGTGCCCGTGTATTGGTTTTTATTTGTTTTCGGGGCCTGTGTGCTCGTGCTAATTCTTGATTTCTTTTGGCCATTATGCCATGGATTGTAACCTTGAACATCGTCGGCCTTCTTGGCCAGTTCACCATTAATCTGTTTTGTGCATGTTTTTCTTTTTGATGGATGTTTATTTTGCAATAATCTGCTCGTATCCAGGCTAATGCTCGACTGTTATTTTCGTAACGAATATTTTGATGAAGTTTTGTTCTCGAGCGGAGATATCCTTTCGACCCCTCTGATGGTTTGACACACTTCGAAATGTGTCAATCATGCGGAGTGGAGCCCGCATGTCGGACGTATGACCCAGATCGGGGTCCTACGCTCGCAGCGTGAACGGCCCATCACGAGTTGGGTGTTCTGCCATGTGGGTACTTCGACAGTGGAGCTCGATCGAGGTGTCCCTTCCAGGCATAGTCATTCAGCTTGTTGGGTGAACGACGGTACGCCACTCGGTGGTTGGTAGGTCGGGTCCATACCTCGACTCGCCTACGTGGTCGAGACTTTTCCCCTTTGTTGGCTAAGGGTGGATGTTCAACGGTAAAAGTACATAGTGGTTGAGGGCTTTAGCTATAATACTGTTTTAGCTTAGCAGCGTTCCAGGGTCGTGGTAGCGGTTCTCCGTTTAACTGCTCGAGGTAATATGCTCTGGTGCCCGTAGCGCCTTGGACGCGGTAGGGTCCCTCCCAGTTTGCGGCCAATTTCCCTTCGCGCGAGTCTTTCTGGTTTCTTCGCAAGACTAGGCTGGCGATCTGGAACTCGCGTCTGATGACTTTGTCGTCGTGACGCATGGCTACTCGCTGTTTCAAAGTGGCCTCGTGCAGGGCTGCCCCCGATCAAATTTCCTCGACCAGATCGAGTTCGTCTCTAAGGGCTTCATCGTTCATTTCCTCCTCGAGAGGCATCTCTGTCCGCCTGGAGGGTTCCCTGATTTCTACGGGGATGACGGCCTCGGTGTCATATGTTAGTCGAAAAGGGGTTTCGCCCTTCGTCGAAAGGGGGGTGGTGCGGTAAGCCCATAAGACGCTGTGTAGTTCCTCGACCCACCCCTTTTTTGCTTCGCCTAGCCGGCGTTTGAGTCCTCACAGGATGACCCTGTTGGCGGCCTCGGCTTACCCGTTGGTTTGGGGATGCTCGACTGAGGTAAAATGTTGTTTGGTCCTGAGTTTGGCGACGAAGCTTCGAAAGCCTTGGTCGGTGAATTGGGTACCGTTGTCTATGATCAGCGCCTTCGGGATTCCAAATCGGGCGAGGACGTTTTGTTTGTAGAAGCGGAGGATGTTGTGCGAGGTGATTTTTGCAAGGTCCTCAGCCTCTATCCATTTCATAAAGTAATCCACAGCCACAATAAGGAACTTGTTTTGGTACGTCCCTTGTACGAATGGTCCGAGGATATCCATCCCTCACCAGGCAAATGGCCACGGGGATGACAGTATGCTCAGCTTATGAGGGGGAGTGAGATGCATGTCGGCGTGCTTCTGGAACTTTTCGCACCTCTTGATGTGGTCTTTGGCGTCCTGTTGCATTGTCGGCCAGTAGTACCCCGCTCGTAGAGCCTTCCTTGCTAGGGACTTGCCGCCCATGTGCTGGGCGTTAATCCCTTCGTGTATTTCCCGTAATATCTCAGAGACTGTGGATTCATCGATGCACTTCAAGAGGGGAATGGAGAATCCCCTGCGGTATAGTTTACGCTCGAGTATCACGTAGGAGCACGCTCGTCGTTTGGTCGCGATCGCCTCTGTCCGGTCCGAAGGGAGCTCGCCCTTTGTTAGGAAGTTGAACATCGGGGTCATCCAACACGAAGCGTCTCCGATGGCGTGCACCTCGAAAGGGGTCGAGGTTTTTTCGATGCTTGGGCACGATAGGGATTCTTGTATGACGGATTTGTTCCCGCCCTTCTTTCTTGTGCTTGCGAGCTTCGAAAGTATGTCGGCCCTTGTGTTTTGCTCGCGCGGGACGTGCGATATTTCTGCTCGGTCGAACTTCTTCATGTATTCTTTGACTAAGTTCAGGTATTCAATGAGGCTGTTGTTTTTAGCCTGGTAACTCCCTTGGACTTGGGAAGCGATGAGCTGAGAGTCCGTGAAAATTTGTACTTCACGCGCCCCTAGGTCCTCGGCTCGCCTTAGTCCCGTGAGAAGGGCCTCGTACTCTGTTTGGTTGTTTGAAGTTGGGAAGGAGAGGGTGAGCGAGTGCTCGATCACCACGCCCTCCTCGTTTTCTAGGAGGATCCCTGCGCCGCTTCCGGATGAGCTGGATGCTCCGTCGGCGAAGATGGTCCACTTGTGCTCTTTTCCTGCGGGGGGGTTGTGAGCGGTCATTTCTGCGATGAAGTCAGCCAGAGCCTGTGCCTTTAGGGCTTTCCTGCTCTCGTATTGAATGTCGAACTCAAAGAGTTCCAAGGACCACTTCAACATTCGACCTGCCATGTCAGGTCGACCTAAGAGCTGCTTCACTGGCTGGTCAGTTCTTACTATGATCGTGTGAGCGAGGAAATAGTGTTTGAGTCTCCTCGCCGCGTTGACAAGGGCTAGAGCTACTTTCTCTATCTGTTGGTATCTAGCCTCGGGCCCTTGCAGTGCTTTGCTCGTAAAGTAGACGGGTTTTTTTCCGTCGGGCGTCTCGCGAATGAGAGTCGCATTGACAGCTTCGACCGAGACGGCCAGGTATATGAACAATGGTTCACTGGTGGCGGGCCGTGATAGAACGGGCGGTTGGGATAGGCTTCATTTTAGGTGGCGCAACGACTGCTCACATTCCTCGGTCCATTCGAAGGCTGCCTCCTTGCGAAGGAGCTTGAAGAAGGGGAGGGCGTGCTGAGCGGATCTCGCGACGAAGCGGGATAATGAGGTGAGCATGTCGTTCATGACTTGTATGGATTTTTTCGACGTGGGTGCCGGGAGGTCAGAGAAGGCTCGACACTTGTCGGGGTTAGCTTCAATTCCTCGTTCTGTCAGGTAGAAACCGAGAAATTTTCCTGCCTTGACCCCAAACGTGCACTTCTCAGGGTTGAATCTCATCTTACATCGTCTCGCTTGAGCAAAGACTTCTTTTAGGTGAGCGGCATGATCGGTATCTGCCTGGGACTTGTCGATCATATCGTCCATATACACCTCGAGCATGTCCCCGATTTGGTCGTGGAACACTTTATTCATCATACGTTGGTATGTTGCTCCTGCATTTTTTAGACCAAAAGGCATCACGTTGTAGTAATAGTTTCCCGAGTTGGTCATGAAAGCGGTGCAATGCTTGTCGCTTACAACCATTGGGATTTGGTTATAGCCTGAATAGGCATCCATAAACGACAGTATTTTATAACCGACCGAGTTGTCGACCAGCATATCTATGTTGGGTAGGGGAAATGCATCTTTCGGGCATGCCCGATTGAGATCAATATAGTCAACACACATTCGCCATTTTCCATTATTCTTTTTGACTAGTACAACATTTGACATCCAGGTTGAATACCGGGCTTCAAAAATAAAATTTACCTCTAAGAGGTCTTTTACAGCTTTTTAGCAGCCTCTATTTTCTCCGGAGACTGCCTACGTCTACGTTGTACTACTGCCCTAGCGGCTGGATCTATGGTGAGGCGGTGACAGGCGACCTCGGGGTCGAGTCCGGGCATCTCTGCGACTCTCCACGCGAATAAGTCAGCATTCTTGCGCGGGCAGGCTTTGATCTGCTTCCTCGCCAAGTCGGGGAGGCTGGTACCGATCTTCACTCCTCTGCTCGCGTCCTTGCCGAGAGGGACGAGTTCGAAGTCTCCGTCCGGAATTGGTTGGAGGGGGACTTACTCGCCGCTAGGAGGTTCATCCTGGTCGAAGCGGGTGTCCAGAGCTATAGAGTCGACCTTTGGGGGAGCTCTCTGCTCCTCTGCCTCGACGGGCTCTGTCTTCTGAGGCTCTGGTCGTGTCGTTGCAGCTCTCTTGGCGGGTCTTGTACTGGTGTCGACCGTGTCGCGTCCCTTGGACGCCGCGTTGAAACACCTTCGGGCAGCAGCCAGGTCCCCTTGGATGGTGGCGACCCGTGCCCTCTTGGTGTAAAACTTCATCTTCAAGTGGACGATAGAGGGTACCGCGGTCAGTTCCTCCAATGTCGGCCTTCCCAGAATGCAGTTGTAGAGGGAGGGGCAGTCGATGACGAGGAAGTGTACCTTGACCTGCCTCGTTGTTGTATCCTCGCTGAACATAACCATGAGCTCGACGTATCCCTAAGGTTTGGAAGTCGAGCCATTAAAGCCCTGCAGGTCTGACCCCACATAAGGTGAGAGGTGAGAATCGTCGAGCTGCAGGGTTCGAAATAGTTGGCTATACATCACGTCGACGGAACTTCCTTCATCAACGAGGACGCGATGTACGTCGAAATTAGCCATTCTCGCTCTTATCAGCAGAGGGATGACTGCGTTTGGGGCCCCTCCGGGGAGCTCTTCGAGGTAGAAGGTGATAGGCTCTGATCTTCCCTTCACCCTTTCAAAGGTTACCGTCTGGGGAGGTGCAGAGTCGACCAATTCATTCAGCTTCCTCTTGGACGAATTTATGGTTAGGTCATTAAACCCTCCACCATTGATGACCATGGCGGAGGGAAAGTGCTCCCATCTGCTGTGCGTCGACAACGACTCTTGCAAGTGCTCGGGGACGTAAAAGTCCTCGGGTCTGGTGATGGAGAAGGCGGTTTAGATGGGGACCAACTCGTCAGATGATCGGGCATCCTCCTCTGCTTCTCTTGTCTCACGGGCGTCGCGACGAGGAGCGTCGTTTCGCCGGTACTGGGCGAGTCTTCCCCCTTTTATGAGGGTCTCGATGGCGTCCTTGAGGTGGACGTAGTCTTCCGTCAGATGGCCATGACTCCTATGGTACTGACAGTATTTGCTCCTGTCCACCTTGGGCTTGGCAGGAGCTGGGCGGGGGCGTTTGACGCCGCCATCTTTGAAATCCGTACTGGCACACTCCGCCAAGATGCGCTTGCGGGAAGCCGTGAGCGGAGTGTACTCTGTGAAACGCCCCGAGGGTCCTCTCTGTTCTCGGACTTCCCAAGGTTTGTCGTCTTTTCTTTTCTCCCCGGTTCATCGAGGAGGAACGACTTCTTGGCGCGGGTTACTGCTGGATCCGCGAGTCCTGGGGTCACGGGCTTTGTTGGCCGCCTCCCTTTCCTTGTAGTCCATGTAGGCCCTGGCCTTCTCTAGGAGAGCATCAAACGTTCGGGGTGGTTAGATGCCCACTGCTTTCTTGAACTCTGTGCCGGGGAGGAGTCCCATCTCCAGTAGGTATCTTTTCATGTGGTCCGCGCAGGGGACCTGGATGGCTTCACGGTTGAAGCAGTTGATGAATTCTCTCAAGGTTTCATCCTACCTCTGGATGATAGCCTCGAGCGCCGCTTCGGTCTTTGGATGTCGCCGTGACGCGGTGAACGAGCTTATGAATTGGTTTTTCAAGTTTCGCCATGAGGTGATCGACCCCGGGGCTAGACCCTTGTACCAATCCATTGCTGCTTTCCTGAGGGTTGTGGGGAACAACCGACATTTGATGGGTCCCTAAATGTTATGGTAGTGCAGCATAGCTTCGAACCCGTCTATATGATCGACCGGGTCGACGACTCCATCATATTCTTTCAGGTGAGGGGGCTTCTCCATGCCCGGGGGAATGGGTTCCTCCATGATGGCTTGTGATAGGGGACCGTGGGGGTCGTCCTCATCACTTCGCTCTGGGGAAAGGGACGGGGACCTGAGGTATTATCGGGCACGACGGCCATAGTCGTGTTGGACGTCCCTCGAGCGGTGCGCTCGTTGATCTGTCCTTCCGTGCCTGTCTCCAAGATGTCCTCGTTCTTACCGTAAAGGGCCGTGGTTGCGTCCTCCGGCTTCAATGATTGGTTCCCTCTCCAAGGGGGGTCTTCTCCCCGGTTGTCGGGGTGACGGGCTTCGGGAGGTGTCTCTATATTGTCTCTGCGGGGGAGATGGGAGACGTACCTCTGTTCTTCGAGGAGGCGGGGACTGGGGCCTCCTGTGTCTCCTCGGGGGTCTTCTGTCGTCCTCTAGTGCCCTCAATCTTTCCCCCTGGGAAAAGATGAGGTAGTTGGTCTGGTTGATTGCTGCGAACAGTGCTCTGGTCGTGGCGTTTGCCTCGGCGGGGACAGGGACCTCCTGGAATTGGGCGGCTAGATAGTTTGGGGGAGCTGTATTATCTTCTTCGAGCCGAGGGGGAACTGAGGAAGATGAGGCCGTGGCTCCGTCCCGGTAGCCTGAGGGCCCGGGGATGACGCCTCCGGGGAGTATATTATGGTCGGGGTTACCGGTGTTGTCGGGGACTCCGTTCTTGTCGGAGAGGTTGTTGTTGGCATCGACAACGCGGACGTTCTGGTCGTCCCGAGTTTGGTCAGCCATGACGGTGGACGATGGTTTTTAACTTTTGGTCTTTGAAATTTTGTAAGACGGGGAAGCTTAGATTCCCACAGACGACGCCACTGATCTTATCGGATCAGATTTGGACCGTCACAGCTGGCTCGAACTGGATTTGAATGAGATGGGGGAATACCTGCAAGACACTCAGATGATAAAATGAGAGAGGAATGGACAGGCAAAAAGTATGTAGGTGTGTAATGAAATGAATACCTGGCCCTCTTGAAGTAGATGATATTTATAGCCCCCAGCGCTGGGCCAAGGTCCCCTCATTAGACCGACCAGAACTGGCCCAATAAAGGGACTGTCAGGTTCTACGTGTGTAGTGCGGACCCGCACGTGGTCCCCTTCCTGAATGGTGCTCTGTGAAGAATGAGGAAGAATGAAGACGCGGTCTTTCCGGAGCTTTAAGGATCCCATAGCGTTCGGAGGGGACAAAATTTGTCCTACGGGGAAGATGCTCGAGCAAGACTCGAGCTGGAGCGCCCTTGGTCGGGGATGCTGCTCGTTGCGGGTAACGACGAACAGTACCGCTATAACCCGTGACCGGGTACGCTCGGGGTGGTCTGATTACGAACACTCCTCGAGGAGCTGCCTGAATCTGGGCCTTTACTTGTACTTTGGGCCAAGGCGAGCCCAGTCCAAAACACCAACTTTAACCTTTATTTCACTATTCTCCTATTCTAATTAAATTAGTCACAAAAATCATTTTTATTTTAATTATTAAATAATTTATATCAACTCCAACAATACACAACTTATTCTCTACAACACTATCGATAGGACATACACTCATACCCTCTTATTTATGTAATTATTCACACACAATAATTTAATAAAATACATATAAATCACAAAGAATTCTCAAATAAATCAATTAAAATAATTTAATAAAAATCAGGATGTTATAGCTAACTGCAATAATTATACCAAACAATAATTGGAGTGGATCCTAGTCCTAAATAATAAAATTTCTTAATTCTCCATGTGTTGGACTTGTCCTCATAAAAATTTCTTAATTCTCCATATGTGTTGGAATTGTCCCCATAAGAATTTGTGTTAGGACTACCAACTAGGATATACTTTGAAATGGTTCTAAGATGGACATGTTCAATTTTCCAAGAGGCTCACATTGATGTGATCTACTCTTTCCTCATCTGCATGTCCTATGTAAGGAAATGTTAGCTAAGCATATACAAGCCAAAGTGGAGGAAATGATGTAATATTTTGTGAAGCAAACGCTAAACATGTGATGTGGTTATGAATATGCTTGATGGGTTTAGTTTTGCTATAGGTTTCAAAGTCAATGTAATTCATTCCAAAAGCAATATGTTTCAAGAGGTTACCCAAGATGACTAAAAAACATATTCAGAATATCTCATCGATCACCTTGGTTTCTAGCTTTAATGACCAATGTTAATGCGACTATAATTAAAAACCCTTTGATATCTCTCATTATTTTGAATCTCATTTATCATTCCTCTTCCCAAAGAACAGTAAATTTTTGTACATACTATAATACTATTCACATCTATTCTATTCTATATGTTTGTACATTATACATGTAACATCTTTACCATGTAGTTTGAGTTTTGTCTCAACCTTTGCTATTATATATCCATTCTGGTTCTAACAAAAACATTATCTCATGCATGTTGTGAAATCAAAGTCTTGCAAACTGAACTCAAAATATCTCATCTTCGACAACTCCGCCGTCAAACTCGAGTTGTGAAGAGACTGTTGTATCGGAAGTGGCGTCGTCAACACTCAAGTTGGAGAAATCACCATTAAGGGAGGAATATGTTTCATCGTCACCGCAAACGGAAGGGGCAGGGGAAGCTTCAGGTGTTGTTACATCAGTGACAGTGCTAGCAGGGGAAAATGAATCCGGGTCTTCAGTCTGTTGTTGGAGACTCCAGTACATTATACTAGCTGCTAGAGTCAGAATCATCTTCTGATTAACCTGTCATAAGTTCAGCAAAAAATTTAACCATAACATCAATAACGTGTGTACTCAGTGTTAGATTATGTGTATAAATTTGTGAAAGAAATGTGAACGAAACACTCTGAGGTGGAAACTGTACCTCCATGATATCCTCAGGTAACAAATATATTGAACAACCAAGCTTTCGAGCGACACTGATTATGTATGTGGCATTCAACTTCTTTTCATCAACTATAAATTCAGCAGCAACAACAAATTAATTCAATTCAGCAAAATGATAAAGCAAATTTTCAATTTAATCCCTTAACTATCATTATCTCTTCTAAAATATTATTAATCCATCGCATTAGTCCCTTGGTTCCTTTAAAATTTTGAGACAAATTGATAGTTCTGAGACCAAATAGGAGATAGAGTGACAGTTAATGAGAGTTTATTCAATGATAAAAATAGAAAAAGTATAACAAATTTTCATCTATTTATCTCTAAAATCAGCCAAACTCAATGGTAACTATTGCATTTGCATGGAATCATACCACTTTGACCCTTGGTGACTAGGTTCCAATTGACAACCCTTGGCTCTACAGCACTCAGAAGTTCAAGGAAAAAAAGCCCACTTGATATGCTCTTATCCTGCAGCACGTAAAATTGTATTGAAAATAGTGTCACTAACAAATAAATCATTGTTTTAAGCCTTTCGCTGTCGAGAATTCTTAACATGAAGTAAAAGAGAATGTTTAAAAAAAAAACCTTGAAACTCTGAATGTGAGATGTTCTGCCAATGCTATTCACTTTTCTGTTTGCCCATTTCAAGATATCAGCATCACTGATCTCCTTTCCTTGGGAATGTGATCGCAGATTTTTCAACAGTTGAAGCATTGTGAATCTCATCAACTGCCACAATAAAGCTGAAAAAATAGAACAAATTATCATTCCACTATGAAGACCGAGTTAGTTTCCTTTCCACAACACGCACAATACAGTACTAGTTGAGGATTTAAATACCGAGAATTAGCTTCTTATTTCCTTGCACAATGTCATTGCCAGCTACATTGACTAGAGAGAATTTCAGTTGTTTACTGACTTTTATGACCTGATTGCAGTTCTCGACTTTTCTGAATGGCATTCTAATTGGAGGTCTTGTTGCCTGTTTCCAGTTAACCGTTCCTGGAAAAATCTTGTCTAGCACTTCTAGAAGTACCCATCTACACGGAAAAAACATAAAAGAAATTTGAAAATATACATAAAAATAGCTTTATATAGTGATGGTTTGGAAGAGAAGGAACATGCTATCATGCATACCCATTTCGAACATCCTCAAATAGGTTATTTACACGAGTAGAAATTCCAAGACTATTGATCCACATCCTAAAGCATCTCTCTTCTCTACATGTTTGCACATCTTCTGTCATCATCTCAGCATACGACATCTTTTTAGTATCTGTCGATAGGCCACTCCTGTATTGTATTATAAAATTAGTTACACAATCTATTTCATATCTGTGATGAAGTTATTTTGCAGAAAGGAATAAACATAATGAATAAATTAGTTATATGATTGAATACCTGTGATGAAATAATTGTGCGACAAATGCGAGATTAAGATTTGAGGTACCCTCGGTAATATCTCTTGAGTTTAGGTATCTTTTGCAGCCCACTTTCTCTGCATGCTCAAGCACAAGGGTTGCTCTTTCATTGGCGTCTTTAGTATCTAAGGTGGATGGATTGCAATGTTCGGGAGCAAGGACATTAAGAAGATAGGCATAAGCCTCTCCATTCTGTAAATTTATCGGCAAAAATCACATAATGATTTTGAATTGATAATGTCTTGATTCAGTGTCAAACTATAGAGACAAAAAGCTAATAAATCCAACGGATTAAAGAAAAACCAGCTTCCTAGAAATACATTTATTGAATCGTAAATCTTTGAGCACGGATAAATACAAACAAAACCATGAAACTGTAAGATAGTTAAAAGACTACAAGACATTCCTAACAATTAAAATGTTATTAAAGAAGTGGTCATATATAAACCTTCAAATCAGAAGAAAAATTCTTGACGGTTTTCTCATAACCTCCTCGCTGGAGATGAAAATTCATCCATTTTAATAGAACCTTTTCAGGAGACAAATTGAGAAGCTCTTCAATGTCCTGAGACCAATACAAAACAAGATTAATCAGTTATTCAAAATTTGATTTTTAATTGGAATAGATTTAATATAAAAGAAAAAAGTTGAACGTCTCATTACTTGGCTATCATCAACCAGTTCTACAAGTTGAGGCGTCTTCTTAAGACTGAGATCGGCCAGAAGTTGGATCTGAAATTACCAGAAGAGTGGTAAAAGAGCAAGAAACAACGAGTAATTAATCATTCCATATTCAAACCATCTATTAGACAATTAATAATAGCAACATATAAGCAAATTCAAATAACTAAACTAAAGGAAAAAATGTAAATGATGTTATAAAGTTTAAGTGTTTACCTTTATGATTTGGGAAATCAATCCTAGAACAAGATGAGGCTGCAACATAAACAACCAAACAGTAATGTCACAAACTATAAAAAGCTCGACTAAATATCAATAGAAGATTATTTGGAAAAAAACTCACCCTTCCTTCAACCAAGTCCTGTGTTCCAATGTTAACCACTGTGCAGCCAATAGCCTTAGCCGAATTTAAGCATAGAGTGTGGTTCTCATTTCTCTCCCAAAGAGTAAGATTTCGTTTCATATTGATTGCTCGCTCGTCTATAGTCCCAGGCACAGCAACATTAATAAGCTTACTGCAATAACAACCGCATATATCAAAACTGGTGTTACATTAAAGTCTAGTATAGACATAGGTAACGCGAAAATCAGCAGACCCTGCTTATATACCACAGAAGAATGCCATCTTTTGAAAGATCAAATAGACCATTAGTAGCCGGATCCAAAGGAAGATATTGACTCAAAAATGGATCATCACCGAGGTAGCTGTTTATGTGAGCAACATAACAGGCTTTTTCTGATTGGCTGATCGTATGAAGAAGGGTAGTAATGGTGTCCTTAAGGAATGACGAGGCATGCTTCTTTCCACCTTGTTTTGTTGTAGCTTCACTTCTCAAATTCAAATATGCCTACATGAAAAATGAAAAAAAATGAAAGCTCTCATACATACATTAAGCAACATGCATTATGTTTAACGCTCTATAACACATAAACCATTTTCCTAGCATTTAAACACAACTTCATGGTCTATAACCCTAAGCATTGTCAGATAAAGTCATAATTGGTCGAACAAACTCCATGACCAATCTTTCTTGTTCTTGTGAATATCTACTTATCTGATTATTTTAGAATCTACTTTTCTATTCAAACAAGACACGTTTACATTGATATCACAAAAAAAAAAACGATTACATACCTTCAAGAAATCTTCAAAATCAACATCATTGGCAAAATCAATGCCAGATTCATTCAAAACCCCCCTAATCTCATCTTGATTATACGTATCTACAAATGCCTTTAGCTTCATCATCAAAGATGATAAATCTCCAAATGTAACCTTCCCATTCTGATTTTTAAAATTCACAAACTACACCACCACAAAGGTAAACAAAAACATGCAAAAACATCAAACTTAGTAACAAAATTGGATCAAAATATCCATTAAATAAGAAAAACAAGATTTCAATCTTACTTTCGATTTGAGGCTACGGAGTTCAACCTGTGTAAACTGGCTTTGAAGCCATTGATCAGATACAATAACACCCTCAAATTTTGACATCTTGATAAATCAATGAATGAATCACAGATAAACCGAAATGTATCTCCTTAAAAAGAACCAAAATAAGAATATGGTATTGTGAAGTATTCAAGAAAGTAATGCAGATAAGGTCAAATCTATAACAAAAACAAACCAAGAAGCGGTTTTAGTTCCTGTAAATCACCAATAACCCGTTCAACGTTATCCTGACAGACAGCAGAAACAAAAACATAAGCTAAAAAAAGGAAAACAGATTTTAATACAGAATCATAAAAGTTTGTTAGATTAATTAGTTATACAAGAATATAAAAATAAATTAAAAAAAAAACAGAATCAAATTAGAAATTCATTAATCAGAAAAGTGTATGAATGAAGTAATAAATGAGAACATAGCGATATACATGAAAACCAGATGTGATTTCTTTAAGGCTCAACCGTTTGTAATAATATCAGTGGGAGCGCAATGAATGAATGAACATGGAGAGAGAATTCTTGATGGAGTGGCAACGTGAGAGAGAAGAGAAGTAGCATAGGACTGATTCGAGGACTTTGTTGTTTCCCACGTTGTTTTGTTATTGGGCGCGTTGTCATGAGCGCGTGGCAAGGAAGAAAATCAAATTCACACACGCTATTCGATTTTGTTGCTATGTGCAACCGACTTTGATTTTGTTGGGTTGGATTTTTTTTTTTTTGAGGCTACGAATGAATGAATGTTGTTGAATTGAACTCATCAAAATAAATTCAACATTGGGCTACAAGTGACAGCTGGCATGTGATTTTCATTTGGAAACAAATATTAAAGCAACCATTATTTATACTATATTATTACTTCTTTTTTTTGGTTACACTTATTACTCTCTTTTTAATTCTTAATTGTTTGCTTTTTATAATTATAGAAATTAAATATTACTTTGAAATTTAATTAAAAAAATTTAAAAGATTCTTTTAAAAAACAGCACTTAAAAAAAAAAGAGACCATTTATTTATAGTATCTCATCAAATCTAGTATTACCTTTTCTATTTTGAGATATCATTATAATTTTAAATAATTTTAATTGAAATTGTTCAGAGTCTCCCTGTTAGACCCCAAAATTTGCCCTCCCATTTCCTCAACATTTTCTCATCACAAGACCTTTGAAGATCAAGATCCAGTTAGGGTTTCCTCTGCTCAAGACTTCTCCTTGCACTGTGGACTCAAATTAGGGTTTGTGTTTGCCCAAGGATGTTTTGACCTAAAAAGCCTAAGATGACTTTCATGCTTCATGTTGGACTCCCAAGTTTACCCATGCCAAGTTCAAGTCTTGATTCCAAGTTTTGCCCAGTCAATTGGACAGTTGACCTAGAAATCAGCTGTATTGGGGAAAAAGTCAACTGTGGCCAATTGACAGTCAAACCTCATGAAATTTGACCCACATCAACATATTGAACTCATATGGACCATTTGATCAAGTTTGGATCACAATTCCACAAGAAATTTGATCAGATCATCAAAAGGGCAAAAAGGTCATTTTTAGGGTTTTGACTGCACAAAGGCAATTTTTGACTGTTTGACCTAGCCAATGGCCAACCAAGTTCACATATGGACTCAAGGACTCAATGAAATGGTCTTGACACATTCATCAAGCTCAAAAGATCCCAAGTACACAAGATTGACAGTTGAATTTCCCAGTCAATTGATCAATTTTGACTGTATACTGAAAAGTCAAACTTTGACTTTTTGGTCAAAATCAAGAGTCAAGATTCATTTTTCATCAAAACTTGCCAAATCATGAAACTTGTTCACCAAGAAATCACAAAATGCAAATTAGGGTTTGAAAATGGAATTTTTCATAACTTAGAATTTTTCTAAGTTATGAAAAACCCTAATTTTTTCCCAACTTTGCCTCACCTTTTCACCAAGATCCATTTGGATTCAAACAAAAGTCAAAACATGAAAGTTGTAGCTTGTTGCATAATCTACAACTTTGATTCACAAAGTTTTCTCATTTGAAGCTTGTATCTCAAGTTACAATTTTTTGAATAAGGGCACTAAACCATTTTTAACTTAGTGAAATTTTAACCTATTTTGACAAGGTTTTCTACCCCACTTCAAGGCCACTTTTCATACCCTTCCACTTGGAATTTTAATTTGCATTTCAAAGATGGATTGTAGTACACATTCCAAGCTTTCCAAAATGTCCAAGAACTCATCAAACAACCTCATAACTTGAGAGATTCGAATTTCACAAGTTGGCAAAAATTCACTTTTGTTCTTCATCAAAACATGTTCATAACTTTGCAAATTTGAACTCAGCTTGCTTTATGCTTGATTACAGGTCCTTGAACCATTCCATACTCAATAATTTAATGCATATTCAATGTGTTAGAGTGTTGTTCTTTGAGTGCAAGCATTGTATGCAAGATTAATCCTAAACTAGATAAAGTGAACTTTCCATTTTTGAAAAGATTAACTTTATGTCCAATTGCAAATCAAGAAGGTACATGGAAAATCTGCTTGGCACAAGATTATGTGCATAACACACTGATCAATAGAGGATTATGCAGCACATTAGGGGGTCCTCTACTGACCTAGAAAGCCAACTTGCTTTTGTTTGCTTCAAGTTCAAGAAAAGTCCATAACTTGTATCATATCTCATCTCAGCTTAAGCACACAAGAAAGAAGTTATCAAACACATTACACATAACATATCCAAGCTAACACACGAGCCCTTGCCCTCTCAAACACTCTCATTGCCATAATCATCTTGAAACTGCTCAAACAGAGCAACCCCTGCAGATTGAGTGCTATCTCTCAATCCCTTCGAGCATTTTGGTCCAAACTTGTTCCTCTACCTTCCTTACAACCTATGCAAGCTAACCATGACCTAAAACCTGATCTGTAATCCCTCTAACAGTTTCCACCATTTTCATTTTTTCCTTTTGCAGTTGAAGTTCTATAGCTTGATTCAGAAGCTCTCAAGGCAAGGTAAGAATTGAAACAGCATCCCTGGACCTCAAGGAAGCTTTTCCAATCATCACCTTGCACTGAAGGTTCCTACATTTCCAGTTTGAACTTCAACTGAACAGGTAAGTTTTTGAATTCGTATCTCTCTTATAAGGCATTGTTAGCTTTAGGTTTGTGAAGAGAACATGTCATAATCATTGCCCTGAACATGCCCATATAAGTAGATTTTATTTATATTGTGTGTGTTGCAAGAATTTGATGCCTGAACTTTGAACAAAAATTAGGTTAAAATTTGGGAGAGAAGAAATTCTCTCTCATTTCTGAGAGTTAGTTCATGTTCTTTATATGTATAAAATCGTGAGATTATGCTTTACATGTTTTGTGTTGGAGGTTTGTTCAAAGGATCAAAGAATCAGGACCTTGATGTTGAAGCAAGAGGCGCGCGTTTTTGAACTCAGTCTTGGCCAAAGGTTGAAGACAGTGTCTTCTTGGGTTGGGCTTTTGAATTATTTCTCTTCACACCACTTTCTTTGATTCACACCCCCTGAGCCCATTTGTTCATTTTTTAACATTTTTGACTTTTTCCTTTTTTGTTTGACTTGTTTATTTTTTCCCAGCACATTAAAATTTTGAAAATATTTTTTCCATCATTTTTTGTATTTATTGCATATTTATTTGTTTATTTCTCTTGTTTGAACATAAATATTATATATATATACTATTATTAGAATAAATATAGGAAAATAGTGTAAATACATTTTATTTTTTATTTACCTTCTGAAAATATTCCACATAAAAAATACCTTTTTATTTATTTTATTAAATATTAAATATTTTGCACATAATGCATATTTAAGAAATTAATATATATATAGATATATGTTTATTAATATATTTAAGCTAAAATATAAAAATACTTGAATTTTCCATTTTTATTAATATTTGATACAAAAATACTTTTTTTCATAATATACTTCATTTTATTTTATTTTTATAAATAATAAATAAATATTTGTATTAAATTAGATAATAATACATGTTTTCTTTAAAATTAGGGTTTTTGCCCTAAATTCAAAATACTCCAAAAAATAATATAATTTTTATTTTCTTTTCTCTTCTACATAAATAATATTTTTTCATACATATACAAAACATTTCTTTTGCATCTTGCATTCTTATTTAATTTTTGTACATTGATTAAATTGCAAATATTCAAAATGATGTAATAATTTAGATTTAAATTCTTGTCAATATCCCCATTTGAACATTTGTACCCCCCTTCCCATATTTGGTTTTGTAATAGCTTAATAAATTTATTTTCGCGCTTTATTGCTTTCTAATGATAACATGTTAGAATTAGGGTTTGTATGCGAAAAAACGATAAAAAATAGTTATGACCTAATCTCAAGATAAATGAGCATGAAAATGGACACACAAATCACACTTGCACCCCCTAGGGTATTCCACTTGTTGCCTTCAAATAAATGGGCCATATTGTATGTTGAACTTCTTTGGGCAAAGCAAACAATTTGAATGATCATAGTCCCTCGACAAAACTTTTCAAAACAAACAAAAACAAATGATCAAGTCCCTTAAAGAAAATTGCCCAAAGACATTTAACGCCGTTGCAATTATGGTCTAAACGATGACCCGCGCCTGTCCCTTTCACATCCTAACACAAGATTGTCCACCAAATACAATGGTGGAACAAACTTGTTAAAAGGGTTAAAACATAGCAATAATCTTTTGAGAAATTTAGGAGTAGATAACCTCTTAGTTACTTGAATCAAACTTGCAAAACAAAACACTTGCCTAATTTCAAAATCACACATCACTACACTTTCAAAACAACTTTCAAAAACAAATGAAAACCTTTTCAAAAGACATACATCTTTGTATACATCCCCACATGGATCATTACAAAGGTTGCCACCACATTGGCATCTTTTCAAAACATTTTCAAAACCCACACACACTCAAGCACCATTTAAAACAATTGAAAACAAAAGGCAAGTGATCTAAGCAAGTAACTAAGAGCCCATGGATAACCATGGATAGAAAGGGTGCTAATACCTTCCCTTTCTATAATCTACTCCCCGAACCCAAGAAAACATCCCAAAAGGTTTTTGCTGTGCTTTTTAACCTTTCCTTAGGATAAAATAAAAAGTCGGTGGCGACTCTTGCTCAAACGAAACATTTGCGAAAACAAACGCAAAACCTCAAGTCAGTTCTCCCACCGTATCACAGAACTGGCGACTCTGCTGGGGATAATAATAAAAGTGGAGTAACCTTAGGGCTTAGATCACCTTTGTTTTCAATTGATTGTCTTGTTTGCTTTTACATTTGTGGGCCTTGTATCGGAGTTTTATAGATCCTAACCCGGATCTGGGGATACCTTCTTAGAAAGTAGCAACAAGGCTGTGAGGGAACTGTGCGGGGTATACCGACATGGTTGAAGCCGTCTGCTACGTTGATGTGGCACTTTGGTGTGTACCGGTAACCCTTGAGTTCAGTCAAGGAGAGTACGGGGCCGCCGCGTGGTGTCGTGAAGCATCAACTGACCTTAGGAACCTTAATTGAACCATCTTGGCCTTTTTAGGGTAGTGAGATAACTGACTTTGGTGCAGTCCGAGGTTGGTTGATACTCGATACTACACTCAATTGAGGGTTGCTTTCCTGGGATATTTCGGTCGCCAGTTCAGTGGCTAAATCGAAACGATGAGCAATGAAAGTAATCCAGTGATATTGGGACCTTTAGAACCCGGTTACTTCTAATAGGACAGGTTGAACCCACCAAACTTCAAGAGGGTAATACCCAGACCCCATGCAGGCCTAAACTCTAAGGGTTTGTCTTGTGTGACTTGTGTGCCTTACCATGTTTGCCTTTGTGAACATTTGTGGTGTATTTAATCATAACATCATGACATCATACAACATCATGAGCATTGACTAACCATTTCAAGGGTTTCGAATCTTCATCTTTGTTCTTGTTTTATAGGACATGGAAACTGCTCGCAGAAAGACAATTCAGATTAACCTTGTAAAGATCCCTCCTCAGCTTAAGGAACTTATATCCAGGATTCCCGAGGGTTCTTCATTCAGTGAGAGACATGGAAGACTCATCAGCTTGGTTAACACCAACATTGAGGAGGATTTGATAAAAGTCCTGTTCCAGTTCTTTGACCCTCTGCATCACTGTTTCACTTTTCCGGATTATCAATTGGTGCCTACATTGGAAGAGTTCTCCCGACTCCTGAAGGTCCCTATCCTTGATCAACTACCCTACAACGGTACGAAAGAGGAGCCCAAGCTTGAAGAGATTGCTAAAGCCTTGCACCTACAGTCATCTGACCTCAAGGGACATTGGGAAGTTAGAAGTGGTATCAAGGGGTTCTTAGCCAGGTTTCTGTTCGAGAAGGCCCAAGAATGTTGGAACTCCCTTGACCTACAAGCTTTTGAAGAAGTTATGGCCCTCCTTGTCTATGGTTTGGTGTTATTCCCTAACCCAGATCAGATTATTGATATCAGTGCTGTCCAGATCTTCATGACCAAGAATCCTATACCTACGTTGCTGGGGGACATCCTTCACTCATGTTACACTCGAACCATGAGAAGAAGGGGTGTCCTTATGTGTTGCACTCCTCTCCTGGGAAGGTGGTTTATTTCGCACCTTCCACAATCAGTTTTGAAGAACGAGCGGGGTTTGAGATGGTCACAACGGTTAATGACTCTTACGCATGCAGATATACATTGGTGCCCTAGGTCCAGGGAAGACGTCACTATCATTGATCGTTGCGGGGAGTACCCTAATGTTCCTTTATTTGGAATCAAAGGAGGTATTACTTACAACCCATGCCTGGCTTGGAGACAGTTCGGTTATGCTCGGAGGGATGGCCCTCATGACATGTTAATTCCTAACATAGTTTTTGACTTCGACAACGATACTCAAGGACTTCGTCAGAGATTTATCAGAGCTTGGAGGATGCCAAGTAGGATAGACAGCAAGACACTGGGGCACAGGAACTCCATCCCGTTGGAACCTTATCTCAAGTGGGTACGAGCCCGCTCCCAGAAGTTAGTGATGCCTTATCCTCATATGCTTCCTGTGATCAAAGAACCAGTCTTGGAAGGAGAGGTGTCCTGCACCATTCAACATCCCGACATGCCCACCTCCTGGGAAGAAATGCAGAAGAGCTGGGTCCAGCTTAAGGAAGAACGAAATTCTCTTGAGACCAGTCTACATGCTAGTGAAAAGAAGGTCCTGGAACTCACCCGCCTACTGCACGAGGAAAGGAATCTCAACACCTACATCGCGCCAAAGAGGATGCGCAATGTTTTTTTACCTTAAGGAGTCATTTTGTAATATTTGGCCCATGGGGCATTTATGTACTAACGAATTTCTCCTTATTAATATGATGTGCGTTCCTTTTTGTCTACAACAAATTTTGAATATTCTAAATCCTTGAATGCATTGCATACATACGCATTCCATTGCACCATATGCATAGCAGGTACCCTATTTCACAGGTTGCTTAATTTTCTTCGCTGTTTGTGTGAACAGTCATCATGAATCCAGACTCATCCAGTGAGCAAGCAATCAAGGCCCTTCAGGCCCAAAATGCACAGTTTCAAGAGATGGTCCTAAGCCTAGCCCAAGGACAGCAAGAGTTGAAGACTCTACTCCTGAAGAAGAAGAAGAAAAAGAGGACTGCGTTGTTCAACACCGGGCGCAGATTTGGGAACACACTCCATAACGAAGCTGACCCAACTACTTCTTCTGCTGAGAAGAACAGTCCCCAAGGGGGAGGAGCTCCTAGTCCCGCAGTCTCCGACAACGAGACGGACTATAACGACGAACAATACCCACCTGCTGCTGACAGATACAAGCAATTGGAGGACCGCTTAAGCGCCATGGAAATTCAGAATGTGCCGGGACTGGATTTCGGAGATTTGGGGTTATCTTCTGGGGTAGTAATTCCACACAAGTTTAAGGCGCCTGCCTTCGCCAAGTATGATGGGGTCTCCTGCCCAAAGCTGCATCTAAGGTCGTACGTAAGGAAAATCCAACCTTACACGGCAGATAAGAACCTTTGGATTCACTTCTTCCAAGATAGCCTCTCAGGGTCACAACTTGAATGGTTCTACCAATTAGATGGAGCTAGCATCCGGCACTGGGAAGATTTGGCAACCGCATTCTATAGACAATACCAATACAATTCTGATCTCGCTCCTACGCGTACCCAACTTCAGGGTATGTCTCTAGGAACGGGTGAAGGGTTCAAAGAGTACGCTCAAAAATGGAGAGATTTGGCTGGCAGGGTGCAGCCTCCATTAACTGATCGAGAGCTGGTTGATATGTTCCTAGGGACCTTGTCTGGTCCGTTTTTCAATCATTTGGTTGGTAACTCCTCCGCTGGGTTTACAGACTTGATATTGACAGGAGAAAGAATTGAAGCTGGCATCAGGTCAGGCAAGATACAAAAGGCTGCCTCCACCAGTGCTGAGAAGAGGCCGTTTAAGAAAGAAGCAAGTGCCGTTTATGGTCCTAGAAGACAAGTCAAGCCCGAAAGTCGCCAAGCCGTCAATGCTTTGGTCATCTCAAAACCTGTTGCTGCTCCTCAGCAGTACAATCAACAAAGAAGCGAAAGGCCCAAGAGGCAGTATACCCGACTGAGTATGACCTTATCTCAAATTTTACCCCAACTGTTATCCACCAACCTGGTGACCCTCAAAGAAGCTCCTAAGGTCGTCAACACTGCGTCTCCTAAGTATAACCCAAATGCCCGGTGTGCTTATCATTCTGATAGCCCCGGGCACACTACTGATGATTGCTGGGCCTTGAGAAACAAAGTGCAGGATTTGATCGACGCAAAGGAAATTCAGTTTGAAGCGCCGGAGAGACCAAATGTTGTAACTGCTCCTATGCCCCAGCATAGAGTAAATGCCATTGAGGAAGAATTGTATGCTGTTTCGGTAAATGAAGTTGTTACCCCTCTGAAGACTGTCAAGAGGAATCTACTGCGGGCCGGTTTATTTCCGGGTTGCAGTGAAGGTTGCCTGTTCTGTGCTGTTTCCCTATCTGGTTGTCCCTTGCTGAGGTTAGGCGTCCAAAGCCTAATGGATAGCAAGGAGATTCTGTTTAAGAAGTCTGCTGTTCAGTTGGTTCCAATAAAAGAAGTTTCTGTGATTACCATCTTCAATAATCCAATCAAGGCTCCCCCGAAGAAGCCTGTTCAAATCATGACTGTTGCACCTGTGATTATTACTGTTCCGGGGCCTCTCCCCTACGTATCTGATAAAGCTGTCCCTTGGCATTATGGGGCAGACGTATATGTAAATGGAATCAAACAAAAATTCGACACTGGCGCCAGTATCTGCGATATCACGGGTCCAGCCAAGGTCACCCGCAGTGGCAGGCTCTTCTCGCCTGACATTGCACCGCCCGCTATTCGAAGACCCCTCCTTATAACACCTACAAGTGTACCTGTTACTGTTGCTGATCAAGTTGTTTCCCCTGCTGCCGAGTCATCAAATGCTCGGGGCAAAGGGATTGAAGAAGAGCCTGCCCGGATGGAGACACCAATACCCATAAATGCTGAAGCCTCCCAACAAGAAATGGAGGAGATCCTGAAAATAATAAAGAAAAGTGATTTCAATATTGTCGAGCAGCTGGGGCATACGCCCTCCAAGATCTCCATGCTCTCCTTATTGCTATGTTCCGAGGCCCATGCTAAGGCCTTGATCTCATTTCTCAAGACGGCCCATGTGCCGCAGGAGACGTCTGCAGTCCAGTTCACTGATTGCATAGCAAATCTGACAGCAGACAATGGCTTGGGTTTTTCAGATGCTGACCTGACCGCGAAAGGAAGAGACCACAATGATGCCCTGCATGTCTCTATCGAATGCAGGGGCACTACTCTGGCGCATGTATTGATGGATACTGGTTCTTCCTTGAATGTTCTACCAAAAAAGGCTTTAGACCGTCTGGATTATGAAGGCCTGGAATTGAAGCCCATCAATATCATCGTCAGGGCCTTTGACGGTTCAAAAAGGATGGTTCATGGAGAGGTTAACATCCTTGTTCGTGTGGGCTCTCAAGTGTTTGACTCTACTTTTTATGTGATGGATATACGTCCATCATACTCTTGTCTACTGGGTCGACCTTGGATCCATAAAGCTGGGGCAGTGACCTCTACCTTGCACCAGAAACTGAAGTACCCTGTCAGAGGGAAGATCGTAACTGTGCAAGGAGAAGAGGAGTATATGGTGAGTCATTTGAATTCCTTCAGATACATTGAGATGGACGGGGAGTTTATTGAAACCCCCTTTCAGCATTTCGAGGAGGTGCATCCAATTTCAGCAGCTGCAGAGACAATAGCCGAAGAGAATGATTCCTTGAAGATGGCTTCCCTAAGGGATGCCCGGGCTGTGGTTCAGAAAGGCAATTGTGCAAACTGGTGTCAGCTTCCTGATTTCACTCAGAAGAACGACAAGTTTGGGCTGGGCTTTACTGCAGAGGCTCAGAGGGCTGTGCGCAAGGAGAAGATCAGCAAGGCTCCGGTGTTTATCTCCAGCTCAAGGGTGAATGCTATCGAGGAGGATGTAGAGGAAGCAGAATTTGACAGTTGGATCTACCCGACCACCAGCGACGGACCAAGCAACTGGACGGCAAAGGATTTTACCCCTATCACATTTGTCACGCAGTAATTAATTTCTTTTGATTTCCAATTTGTAACAAACAATATGTTAAAACTTTGTTGGCTCGGTGTCCTACCCGGGGCATCGTAGCTCCATTTGTGAGGGCTTTTTGTATGACATTTTCATATATCATCAATCAAAACATTGGACGTTTGTTGCATTTCAAATCTCGTGCTCTTTTCCTTTCTGTGTTATATATATTGCAAAACAGCTATATTTACACACACTCACTTATACAGGTTTCAATCCACTCTGGATCTCACTGGTAACAGCTCTGCTACCGCCAGTTATGACTTCGAAAATCCGATCAACTTGGCCGAAGACGAAGGTGAAGATGATTGCGAAGTGCCTGGTGAACTTGCGAGACTGCTACTCCAGGAAGAGAGAGCTATTCAACCACACGAAGAGCCTGTGGAAACAAATAACCTGGGTACTGAGACGGATAGGAAAGAGGTCAAGATTGGTGCCAATCTAGAGCTCAGCGTGAAGCAACGATTGATCCAGATGCTACAAGACTACATGGAGATTTTTGCTTGGTCCTATGAAGATATGCCTGGTTTGGATGCCGACATTGTGGTTCACCACCTGCCAACCAAGGAAGATTGCCCTCCGGTAAAGCAAAAAGTCCGATGGATGCGTCCAGAGATGTCTGAAAAGATCAAGGCCGAGGTTATGAAGCAGTTTGATGCCGGGTTCCTCGCAGTGACTTCTTACCCTCAGTGGGTTGCCAATGTAGTGCCAGTACCGAAGAAGGACGGTAAAGTCAGAATGTGTGTTGACTATAGGGATTTGAACAGGGCCAGCCCCAAGGATGACTTCCCCCTACCTCACATTGATGTCCTTGTCGACAATACAGCTCAACACAAGGTGTTCTCCTTCATGGATGGTTTTTCAGGGTATAATCAGATCAAGATGGCTCCAGAGGATATGGAGAAGACTACATTTGTGACTCAGTGGGGCACCTTCTGTTATAAGGTCATGCCATTCGGATTGAAAAATGCTGGGGCAACCTATCAACGTGCCATGGTTGCTTTATTTCATGATATGATCCATCATGAGATTGAGGTATACGTTGATGACATGATTGCAAGGTCTCAAACTGAGGAGGAGCACCTTGACCATCTGAGGAAGTTGTTTGACCGACTCAAGTTATACAAGTTGAGGTTGAATCCCAACAAATGCACCTTTGGGGTAAGATCCGGAAAATTGCTAGGCTTCATTATAAGTGATAAAGGTATTCAGGTGGACCCTGCCAAGGTAAAAGCCATACAAGAGATGCCGACTCCAAAAACAGAGAAAGAAGTCAGAGGCTTCCTGGGACGACTAAATTACATTGCCCGATTCATCTCACATCTAACTGCTACTTGTGAGCCAATCTTCAAATTACTGAAGAAAGATCAAGTAGTACGCTGGAACGATGAATGTCAGGCTGCCTTTGAAAGGATAAAGGAATACCTCCAAGAGCCACCCATTCTTATGCCACCGGTGGAAGGGAGACCTCTGATACTATACTTGACAGTACTTGACAATTCAATGGGGTGTGTGCTGGGGCAGCATGACGAGTCTGGCCGAAAAGAGCACGCTATTTATTACTTGAGCAAAAAGTTTACCGACTGTGAGTCTCGTTACTCACTGCTTGAGAAAACTTGCTGCGCTCTTGTATGGGCTGCTCGCCGGCTGAGACAGTATATGCTGACTCACACTACTTTATTGATTTCAAAGATGGATCCCATCAAGTACATATTTGAAAAGCCCGCTCTGTCTGGAAGAATAGCGAGATGGCAAATGATCTTGACAGAATATGATATCCAGTATACAACTCAGAAAGCAATTAAGGGAAGTGTACTGGCAGATCATTTGGCACACCAACCTGTGGACGATTACCAATCATTGAACTTTGATTTTCCGGACGAAGACATCATGGTGGTAACTGACTGCGAAATACCTGGACCGGATGAAGGACCTGAGGAAGGATCCCGATGGTCTATGCATTTTGATGGAGCCTCCAATGCTTTGGGTAACGGCGTCGGCGCTGTAATCATATCTCCCAAAGGAACTCATACTCCCCTCACCGCCCGATTATGTTTCAGCTGCACCAACAACATGGCAGAATATGAGGCATGTATCATGGGTTTACAAGCTGCAATCGATTTGAGGATCAAGTTTCTAAGTGTTTTCGGAGATTCCGCTCTCGTGATCAATCAGATCAAAGGCGAGTGGGATACGAAACACCCGAATCTTATTCCTTACAAGGAGTATGTGTCGACCTTGCTTCCCCACTTTGAAGAGATAACTTTCGAACACTTCCCTAGAGAGGAGAATCAGCTAGCGGACGCCCTAGCTACGATGTCTTCAATGTTCAAAGTTAAATGGGACAATGAGGCTCCCCGAATCATTATCTGGAAGTTGGAAGAACCGGCATACTGCTGTGAACTGGAGGCTGAGAAGGTTATTGAAAAACCCTGGTACCATGAGGTGAAGAGGTACTTGGAAGCTCAGGAATACCCTGAAGGTGCATCTGTCAATGATAAGAAGTTCATGAGGAGGTTTGCTGCAAAATTCTTCCTCAGCAACGGCATTCTCTACAAACGGAATCATGATTCAACTCTGCTACGTTGTGTGGATAAGGCAGAAGCAGAGAAAATCATGATGGAACTGCATGAAGGTACATTTGGAACACATTCCAGTGGACACACCATGGCTAAGAAAATCCTTCGGGCAGGATATTTCTGGTCCACAATGGAAGCCGATTGTTACCAACACTCCCGAACTTGTCATAAATGCCAGATCTATGCTGACAAGGTGCATATCCCTCCGGTTCCTTTGAATGTCCTGACGGCACCTTGGCCTTTCGCAATGTGGGGCATCGATATGATCGGTGAGATCCGACCGACGGCATCCAATGGGCATCGCTTCATCTTGGTGGCGATCGATTACTTCACGAAATGGGTTGAGGCAGCTTCCTATGCCACAGTAACCAAGAGCGTCGTGGCACGTTTCATCCGGCATAATCTGATCTGTCGGTACGGCGTCCCGGAAAGAATCATTACGGACAATGTTACCAATCTCAATAACAAAATAATCACTGAACTCTGTGAACAATTCAAGATACAGCACCACAATTCTTCTCCCTACCGGCCGAAGATGAATGGGGCTGTAGAGGCAGCCAATAAAAATATCAAGAAAATTGTGCAGAAGATGACAGTGACCTATAAAGATTGGCATGAGATGTTACCCTTCGCTCTTCATGGGTACCGTACCTTAGCCAGAACGTCAACCGGGGCAACTCCCTTCTCCTTGGTCTATGGCATGGAGGCAGTCTTGCCAATTGAAGTCCAGATACCCTCTCTCCGGATAATGAAGGATGCAGACTTGAATGAAGATGATTGGATCCAGACTCGACTTGATCAATTAAATCTGATTGACGAAAAGAGGCTCACTGCTATCTGTCATGGTCAAACGTATCAGAAACGGATGATCAGGGCATTTAACAAGAAAGTCAGACCGCAAGAGTATCAAGTTGGGGACCTGGTAATCAAACGCGTCATCCTTCCCCAAAGTGATCCCCGGGGCAAATGGACCCCTACTTACGAAGGGCCATTTGTGGTTAAACGTGTGTTCTCAGGAGGAGCCATGATCCTAACCACCATGGATGGTGACGACCTTCCTCACCCCGCCAATGCAGACATAGTGAAAAAATACTACGCATAAATAAAAGACCCGCTAGGTTGACATACCTAGGCAAAAATAAGGGCTTCCCGGCGAACCAAAAGGGTTCGGGCAAAAATAAGGGATGAAATGAATAAAAATCTGTACACCCGGCAAGTCGAAAACCTGAAAGGGCGGCTTGGGCAAAAATGGGTATCCCGGTGGACTGAAAACCCGAAAGGGCGGTCCAGGCAAAAGTTAGGGATAAAAGCGTAACACTATGTCTCATTGGATCACTTCGCATCCGGAATTCGGCATCAACTATCTGGCTCCAGATTTCGGCATCGACCAATCAGCTTCATCTTCGACCAGGCAGCAAAGCGATGAGACGTTCGAAGACATAAAGGCGATAGCAGAGTTGGAACCCAGTGGGATTGTTCACATAGCTGTTTTGTTTCCTTTTTCAAATTGTAAACTCTATACTATTTGGCGGCGTCCTCTTACTAGGATGTCAGCCCCTTGTACAAAAACGCCTATTCACAGGCAAAGTTTAAATCAATACAAATTTACTTGTCCATACAAATTACCATTGTTTTCCTTTTTCTGTTTTGTCTTGCGAAGAACGTCCAATGTTCATTGTTGATATATGCATTTGACATTAAATTGCTGATTCATAAATATTTGCATATAAAACAAGAGATTGATTACAGGTGACATCAGAGACAGGGGCAATGTGAGGTTGTCTAATGCAGTCTGGTTGTTTTGTCCGCCAAGGTACCAAGGTGGGTTCAACTGAAGAATGTAGCCAGATCATCTCAAATTCCCCGCAGAGTAAAACAAGATTCGGCAATACTTTCCCCAAGCGGAGTTGATTCCCCGTCGATCTTGAAAAAGCACAGCATTCCCCGACAGGTCTTAAAACTCATCCCCAGTAGATTCTGGAAGCTTATCCCCTGCAGAGTACGGACGTCTCTCCCGAGTTTTATTTAGAGTTATTTCCTCACAAGGACTTATAACTGGGTTATCCTCAGCTAAAAACCACGGAAGACCGCCCTCGGCAAAGTTCCTTCAATCCCCAGCGGAGTTTATCGTCATTATCCCCAGCGGAATCCATCATTAGAGTCCTCAACAGGCCTCACATCAAAACTTCGGCCAAGTATCTCTTCCACAGAGCAATTCTCCGGCCGATCGTCAAGGATTTATTTTCCTAAGGCGAAATTACATCCATAAACATTTCACATTTTCATACATCTTGCTTACATACATGATGAAACGCATACAACACTATCTCATGTTGAACATCATGATATCATGCATATCATACATCATGACATTGCATACAACTTATGTTTTGCCTTTTCAGGAAAAAGACAATCCCAAAAACAACTACCTTCAACTGTCACAATTCCAGATCCGATACCTGTATCTAGCCAGGGCACATCTGAGGGTGATCAGTTTCCAGACTCGATTCCTGTATCTAGCCAGGGCACGTCTGAAGAGTTCAAAGATTCGATTCCTGTATCCAGCCAGGGCACATCTATCAACTACAACATCTCCAGATTCGATTCCTGTATCCAGCCAGGGCATATCTGTTGACAACCATCTCCAGACTCGATTCCTGTATCTAGCCAGGGCACGTCTGAAGAGTTCGAAGATTCGATTCCTGTATCCAGCCAGGGCACATCTATTAACGACTATTTCCAGATTCGACTCCTGTATCCAGCCAGGGCACATCTGTGAGCAACCAATTGTAGATTCAATACCTGTATCCAGCCAGGGCATATCTGCATAAGGAGACTGAGGATCAAACACCTGTAACAAGCCAGGAAAACATCCGTCTTTCTCAAATACACAAGTTCTCGCTAAGGAATCTCTTATGCGATCGACACTTCCAAATGGCATCTATAAGCCCATTCCCGACAAAGTTCTGTCACATCTCCAGATGGCATCTATAAGCCCATCTCCCTATCCACCACCTCTCCAAATGGCATCTATAAGCCCATTCCTGACATCACATTGTTGAGACTCCAGCATGCGAGTGCAAATTTTCGGGCACTCTAGTGTCCAATCTCCTTTTACCCTCGAGTCACGAAAGGCAAACTTGCCAATCTAACTCTTCAGGTTCAAGAAGATTGAACAGGGGTAACTGTTGTACCACAAAATTTGCCCTCCCATTTCCTCAACATTTTCTCATCACAAGACCTTTGAAGATCAAGATCCAGTTAGGGTTTCCTCTGCTCAAGACTTCTCCTTGCACTGTGGACTCAAATTAGGGTTTGTGTTTGCCCAAGGATGTTTTGACCTAAAAAGCCTAAGATGACTTCCATGCTTCATGTTGGACTCCCAAGTTTACCCATGCCAAGTTCAAGTCTTGATTCCAAGTTTTGCCCAGTCAATTGGACAGTTGACCTAGAAATCAGCTGTATTGGGGAAAAAGTCAACTGTGGCCAATTGAAAGTCAAACCTCATGAAATTTGACCCACATCAACATATTGAACTCATATGGACCATTTGATCAAGTTTGGATCACAATTCCACAAGAAATTTGATCAGATCATCAAAAGGGCAAAAAGGTCATTTTTAGGGTTTTGACTGCACAAAGGCAATTTTTGACTGTTTGACCTAGCCAATGGCCAACCAAGTTCACATATGGACTCAAGGACTCAATGAAATGGTCTTGACACATTCATCAAGCTCAAAAGATCCCAAGTACACAAGATTGACAGTTGAATTTCCCAGTCAATTGATCAATTTTGACTGTATACTGAAAAGTCAAACTTTGACTTTTTGGTCAAAATCAAGAGTCAAGATTCATTTTTCATCAAAACTTGCCAAATCATGAAACTTGTTCACCAAGAAATCACAAAATGCAAATTAGGGTTTGAAAATGGAATTTTTCATAACTTAGAATTTTTCTAAGTTATGAAAAACCCTAATTTTTTCCCAACTTTGCCTCACCTTTTCACCAAGATCCATTTGGATTCAAACAAAAGTCAAAACATGAAAGTTGTAGCTTGTTGCATAATCTACAACTTTGATTCACAAAGTTTTCTCATTTGAAGCTTGTATCTCAAGTTACAATTTTTTGAATAAGGGCACTAAACCATTTTTAACTTAGTGAAATTTTAACCTATTTTGACAAGGTTTTCTACCCCACTTCAAGGCCACTTTTCATACCCTTCCACTTGGAATTTTAATTTGCATTTCAAAGATGGATTGTAGTACACATTCCAAGCTTTCCAAAATATCCAAGAACTCATCAAACAACCTCATAACTTGAGAGATTCGAATTTCACAAGTTGGCAAAAATTCACTTTTGTTCTTCATCAAAACATGTTCATAACTTTGCAAATTTGAACTCAGCTTGCTTTATGCTTGATTACAGGTCCTTGAACCATTCCATACTCAATAATTTAATGCATATTCAATGTGTTAGAGTGTTGTTCTTTGAGTGCAAGCATTGTATGCAAGATTAATCCTAAACTAGATAAAGTGAACTTTCCATTTTTGAAAAGATTAACTTTATGTCCAATTGCAAATCAAGAAGGTACATGGAAAATCTGCTTGGCACAAGATTATGTGCATAACACACTGATCAAGAGAGGATTATGCAGCACATTAGGGGGTCCTCTACTGACCTAGAAAGCCAACTTGCTTTTGTTTGCTTCAAGTTCAAGAAAAGTCCATAACTTGTACCATATCTCATCTCAGCTTAAGCACACAAGAAAGAAGTTATCAAACACATTACACATAACATATCCAAGCTAACACACGAGCCCTTGCCCTCTCAAACACTCTCATTGCCATAATCATCTTGAAACTGCTCAAACAGAGCAACCCCTGCAGATTGAGTGCTATCTCTCAATCCCTTCGAGCATTTTGGTCCAAACCTGTTCCTCTACCTTCCTTACAACCTATGCAAGCTAACCATGACCTAAAACCTGATCTGTAATCCCTCTAATAGTTTCCACCATTTTCATTTTTTCCTTTTGCAGTTGAAGTTCTATAGCTTGATTCAGAAGCTCTCAAGGCAAGGTAAGCATTGAAACAGCATTCCTGGACCTCAAGGAAGCTTTTCCAATCATCACCTTGCACTGAAGGTTCCTACATTTCCAGTTTGAACTTCAACTGAACAGGTAAGTTTTTGAATTCGTATCTCTCTTATAAGGCATTGTTAGCTTTAGGTTTGTGAAGAGAACATGTCATAATCATTGCCCTGAACATGCCCATATAAGTAGATTTTATTTATATTGTGTGTGTTGCAAGAATTTGATGCCTGAACTTTGAACAAAAATTAGGTTAAAATTTGGGAGAGAAGAAATTCTCTCTCATTTCTGAGAGTTAGTTCATGTTCTTTATATGTATAAAATCGTGAGATTATGCTTTACATGTTTTGTGTTGGAGGTTTGTTCAAAGGATCAAAGAATCAGGACCTTGATGTTGAAGCAAGAGGCGCGCGTTTTTGAACTCAGTCTTGGCCAAAGGTTGAAGACAGTGTCTTCTTGGGCTGGGCTTTTGAATTATTTCTCTTCACACCACTTTCTTTGATTCACACCCCCTGAGCCCATTTGTTCATTTTTTAACATTTTTGACTTTTTCCTTTTTTGTTTGACTTGTTTATTTTTTCCCAGCACATTAAAATTTTGAAAATATTTTTTCCATCATTTTTTGTATTTATTGCATATTTATTTGTTTATTTCTCTTGTTTGAACATAAATATTATATATATATACTATTATTAGAATAAATATAGGAAAATAGTGTAAATACATTTTATTTTTTATTTACCTTCTGAAAATATTCCACATAAAAAATACCTTTTTATTTATTTTATTAAATATTAAATATTTTGCACATAATGCATATTTAAGAAATTAACATATATATAGATATATGTTTATTAATATATTTAAGCTAAAATATAAAAATACTTGAATTTTCCATTTTTATTAATATTTGATACAAAAATACTTTTTTTCATAATATACTTCATTTTATTTTATTTTTATAAATAATAAATAAATATTTGTATTAAATTAGATAATAATACATGTTTTCTTTAAAATTAGGGTTTTTGCCCTAAATTCAAAATACTCCAAAAAATAATATAATTTTTATTTTCTTTTCTCTTCTACATAAATAATATTTTTTCATACATATACAAAACATTTCTTTTGCATCTTGCATTCTTATTTAATTTTTGTACATTGATTAAATTGCAAATATTCAAAATGATGTAATAATTTAGATTTAAATTCTTGTCAATATCCCCATTTGAACATTTGTACCCCCCTTCCCATATTTGGTTTTGTAATAGCTTAGTAAATTTATTTTCGCGCTTTATTGCTTTCTAATGATAACATGTTAGAATTAGGGTTTGTATGCGAAAAAACGATAAAAAATAGTTATGACCTAATCTCAAGATAAATGAGCATGAAAATGGACACATAAATCACACTTGCACCCCCTAGGGTATTCCACTTGTTGCCTTCAAATAAATGGGCCATATTGTATGTTGAACTTCTTTGGGCAAAGCAAACAATTTGAATGATCATAGTCCCTCGACAAAACTTTTCAAAACAAACAAAAACAAATGATCAAGTCCCTTAAAGAAAATTGCCCAAAGACATTTAACGCCGTTGCAATTATGGTCTAAACGATGACCCGCGCCTGTCCCTTTCACATCCTAACACAAGATTGTCCACCAAATACAATGGTGGAACAAACTTGTTAAAAGGGTTAAAACATAGCAATAATCTTTTGAGAAATTTAGGAGTAGATAACCTCTTAGTTACTTGAATCAAACTTGCAAAACAAAACACTTGCCTAATTTCAAAATCACACATCACTACACTTTCAAAACAACTTTCAAAAACAAATGAAAACCTTTTCAAAAGACATACATCTTTGTATACATCCCCACATGGATCATTACAAAGGTTGCCACCACATTGGCATCTTTTCAAAACATTTTCAAAACCCACACACACTCAAGCACCATTTAAAACAATTGAAAACAAAAGGCAAGTGATCTAAGCAAGTAACTAAGAGCCCATGGATAACCATGGATAGAAAGGGTGCTAATACCTTCCCTTTCTATAATCTACTCCCCGAACCCAAGAAAACATCTCAAAAGGTTTTTGCTGTGCTTTTTAACCTTTCCTTAGGATAAAATAAAAAGTCGGTGGCGACTCTTGCTCAAACGAAACATTTGCGAAAACAAACGCAAAACCTCAAGTCAGTTCTCCCACCGTATCACACTCCCCCTGAGCCCAAGACTCACAAAATAAATTTTGAGTTTTCAGAACATAGAAATAGAGAAGGAACACCTCCCTACAACAACTCATCAGAGTCTGACTAGAACACATGGCCTTCATCTCAGAATCTGGTTACCATCAGAACTTGATGAAGAATCAAAACTTGATTTTGATCCTGATTGAATAGTGTCACACATCATTTATCAGCACTTATATTTCTTGAATCTAATATCACAACCAAAACACTATACTTTTGGAGAAGTTCGCTACTTATTAAGCATCAGTGTTTGATTTGATATATTCTAATATATCATTCATTCAGAAAGTTCACAACTTCTGAATAGAGCATATGTTGCAGAAGCACACATATCAGAGCACATATTTTGAGTGGCATCTCTATATCAGAGCATGCATTAGAATGTTGACTTGAATTCTTTTTAAGAGAACACAACTTCTGAAGCTTTAATTTTGAATTCCATACTTTCATAAAGTTCACGACTTCTGAATAATATGATATCAAGTAAGATTACCCTACTTTCAGTAAGTTTATAACTTCTGAATTATGTTTGGTACATTTGTTTGAATATACATATATTCACAAAGCGTGCAACTTCTTATATATGAAATTAGAGTTGATTTCATCCATAAGGTTCTCAACCTTAGCATCAAGATCTTCATATTCAACCTGTCTTAGAATACTCAATGAACTTATTCAAAGTTCCTAGAATGAAATAGCAAACAAACAATTAGTAGCAACAACATTTTATATGTTTGAGTTTAATATTCTAAGAATAAATATCATCAAAATTATTTTACTTTCTCCCCCTTTGTCAGAAATCAAAAAGGTAATAAAGAGACAGAGAAGTAAACTTTAAAGATAACCAACTAAGGAAACGAATTTCATTACAAGTTTAAAAGATATAATTGTTTTAGACACAGAAGAAAATAAATCTTAAGTTTTAATACAAAGGTATAATCCTAAGACTCCTTGTTAAACTTCTCGATAAACAGCTTCAACATCCCAACCATCTGATTGAAGGAAGTTGATTGAGCTAGACTTGTTTCCTCCTGTTGTTCCAGACGCTTTTGAACAATCCTATTAGATTCTTGCATATTCTCCAAGGTTTCCTTTATCCTATAAGTTTCCTTTTTTACATCCATAGCAGACTTGATACCGGAGCATGAGGGTTGATTTTCAACTGTCACTAAAATAGTATCAGGGGTATTGGAAGGGCGCACAACTTCTAAGTCAAGAACCACTTGTCTTGTAGGTTATGGAGAAGGCAAACATAAGGGAGGCGAGGATAAGGATTCAAGCAGGTCTTTATATTTCCTTTTAGCCTCTTGATAGCAGACAGATTACATGATGTCAGAATTGAAATTCATTACATGTCTGAAGTTAATCCAGGCGGCTTCATCTTTGAATAGATCCATGCTGGAAGACGAGATTCTCAAGATATTTTCAAGAGAGATTAAGGAAAGTTGTTGAAACTTTTGGAAGAGTTCAGATGGGGTTAGTGTCCTGTTTGAAGTTAGATAAAGGCATGGTGAAAGGGTGTTGGAGGAAAGTTGTTGGATGTGATGAATGGAAGTTTATATTTGTATCCATAGCATTCAATAATACTAAGAATGCATTGGATGGTTCTTCGGGAGAGAATAGTAGGAGGATCAAGAAGGATTGATACAACAACTTTCGGGGACATACTTTTTGGTACATTCATCATCAAACATTCTTTTAGATGATTGAAAACAACTTCTAGTCCATCTACATTAGTGAACACGTAGTTATCTTATGTTTCAGGAGTATGATAGTTTGCAGAGTTTGACACGAAGTCTTCTGACAGAGGGATAACAGTTGGCAGCATGGCTTTTAAATTTCTTCCATCAAAGAATTTTCCATATCGTGGAGTCAAATACTCATTCAAGTTTGTTGTACCCCAAAATTTGCCCTCCCATTTCCTCAACATTTTCTCATCACAAGACCTTTGAAGATCAAGATCCAGTTAGGGTTTTCCTCTGCTCAAGACTTCTCCTTGCACTGTGGACTCAAATTAGGGTTTGTGTTTGCCCAAGGATGTTTTGACCTAAAAAGCCTAAGATGAATTTCATGCTTCATGTTGGACTCCCAAGTTTACCCATGCCAAGTTCAAGTCTTGATTCCAAGTTTTGCCCAGTCAATTGGACAGTTGACCTAGAAATCAGCTGTATTGGGGAAAAAGTCAACTGTGGCCAATTGACAGTGAAACCTCATGAAATTTGACCCACATCAACATATTGAACTCATATGGACCATTTGATCAAGTTTGGATCACAATTCCACAAGAAATTTGATCAGATCATCAAAAGGGCAAAAAGGTCATTTTTAGGGTTTTGACTGCACAAAGGCAATTTTTGACTGTTTGACCTAGCCAATGGCCAACCAAGTTCACATATGGACTCAAGGACTCAATGAAATGGTCTTGACACATTCATCAAGCTCAAAAGATCCCAAGTACACAAGATTGACAGTTGAATTTCCCAGTCAATTGATCAATTTTGACTGTATACTGAAAAGTCAAACTTTGACTTTTTGGTCAAAATCAAGAGTCAAGATTCATTTTTCATCAAAACTTGCCAAATCATGAAACTTGTTCACCAAGAAATCACAAAATGCAAATTAGGGTTTGAAAATGGAATTTTTCATAACTTAGAATTTTTCTAAGTTATGAAAAACCCTAATTTTTTCCCAACTTTGCCTCACCTTTTCACCAAGATCCATTTGGATTCAAACAAAAGTCAAAACATGAAAGTTGTAGCTTGTTGCATAATCTACAACTTTGATTCACAAAGTTTTCTCATTTGAAGCTTGTATCTCAAGTTATAATGTTTTGAATAAGGGCACTAAACCATCTTTTAACTTAGTGAAATTTGACCTATTTTGACAAGGTTTTCTACCCTACTTCAAGGCCACTTTTCATACTCTTCCACTTGGAATTTTGATTTGCATTTCAAAGATGGATTGTAGTACACATTCCAAGCTTTCCAAAATGTCCAAGAAATCATCAAACAACCTCATAACTTGAGAGATTCGAATTTCACAAGTTGGCAAAAATTCACTTTTGTTCTTCATCAAGACATGTTCATAATCTTGCCAATTTGAAATCAGTTTGCTTTATGCTTGATTACAGGTCCATGAACCATTCCATACTCAATAATTTAATGCATATTCAATGTGTTAAGGTGTTGTTCTTTGAGTGCAAGCATTGTATGCAAGATTAATCCTAAACTAGATAAAGTGAAATTGCCATTTTTGAAAAGGTTAACTTTATGTCCAATTGCAAATCAAGAAAGTACATGGAAAATCTGCTTGACACAAGATTATGTGCATAACACACTGATCAAGAGAGGATTATGCAGCACATTAGGGGGTCCTCTACTGACCTAGAAAGCCAACTTGCTTTTGCTTGCTTCAAGTTCAAGAAAAGTCCATAACTTGTGCCATATCTCATCTCAGCTTAAAAACAGAAGAGAGAAGTTATCAAACACATTCCATAGACCACATCCAAGCTTTTGCACGAGTCCTGAACATCTAAAGCACCCTCCATCTCAAAATCACCTTGAAACTGCTCAAACAGGGGAATCCCTGCAGTTTGAGTGCAAACTCCCAATCCCTTCGAGCATTTTGATCCAAACCTTTTCCTCTACCTTCCCTACAACATATACAAGCTAACCATGTCCTAAAATCAGACCTGTAACACCTCCAAGCCACTTCACCATTTTTAATTTTTCTGTTTTGCAGTTGGAGTTCACTAGCTCGATTCAGGGAGTTTCAAGACAAAGTAGGAATTGGAAAAGCATCCTTACACTTCAAGGAAGCTGTACAAGTCATCATTTCACTCTGAAACATCCTCCATTGCAAAGCTCGACTCCAACTGAACAGGTACATTCATGGAGTTCTATCTCCCTTATTAGGCATTGTTAGCTTTAGATTTTTGAAGAAAACATGTCACAATCATAGCCCTGAACATGCTCATATGTTTAGATTTCATTTATATTTCGTGTGCTTAGAGAATTTCATGTCTGAACATTGATGAAAAGTTAGGTCAGAAATGGGGGGAGGAGAAATTCTCCCTCATCTTAGAGAGATAGGTCATGTTCTTTATATGGTTGAAACCGTCTCTTAATGCTCTACACTTTTCATGTTATGAGTTTTGCTTGAAAGTCCAGGAATCCAGAGATAAAAAACGCGTGTTTTGCTTGAAGGATGTTGTACAGAGGTTGAAGAAGAAGTGGTCTGGGCTGGGCCTGGATTTATTTTCTTTTCACACCCCATTTCCATGTTTACACCCCCTGAGCCCATTTGCTTCATTTTTGACTCTTTTTGACTTTTTCTTTTTTGGTTGACTTTGTTTATTTTTTCTCATGACATTAGAAAATTAAAAATATTTTTTTTCATCATTTTTTGCATTTATTGCATATTTATTTGTTTATTTTCTTTGTTTGTACATAAATATATATATACTATTATTAGAATAAATATAAAAATAATGTAGATACAATTTTTATTTTTATTTACTTTCTGAAAATATTTCACACAAAAAATACTCTTTTATTTATTTTATTAAAATATTAAATAAATACTTATTTTGTGTATAATACATATTTAGGGTTTAATATATATATATATATATGTTTATTAATACATTTAAGCTAAAATGTAAAAATACTTGAATTTTTCATTTTTATTAATATTTGATACAAAAATACTTTTTTTCACAATATACTTCATTATTATATTATTTTTATAAATAATAAATAAATAGTTGTATTAAATTAGAAAATAATACCTTTTCTTTAAAATTAGGGTTTTTTGCCCTAAATTCAAAATACTCCAAAAAATAATACATTTTTATTTATCTTTTCTCTTTTACATAAATAATATTTTTTCATACATATACAAAACATTTTTTGTGCATCTTGCATTTTTATTTAATTTTTACATTATTTAAATTGCAAATATTCAAAATGATGTAATAATTTAGATTTAAATTCTTGTCAATATCCCCATTTGAACATTTGTACCCCCTTTCCCATATTTGGTTTTGTAATAGCTTAGTAATTTTAATTTCGCACTTTATTGCTTTCTAATGATAACATGTTAGAATTAGGGTTTGTATGCGAAAAAACGATAAAAAAGTAGTTTGACCTAATACAAGATAAACAAGCATGAAAATGGACACACAAATCACACTTGCACCCCCTAGGGTTTTCCACTTGTTGCCTTCAAATAAATGGGCCATATTGCATGTTGAACTTCTTTGGGCAAAGCAAACAATTTGAATGATCATAGTCCCTCGACAAAACTTTTCAAAACAAACAAAAAAACAAATGATCAAGTCCCTTAAAGAAATTGCTCAAAGACATTTAACGCCGTTGCAATTATGGTCTAAACGATGACCCGCGCCTGTCCCTTTCACATCCTAACACAAGGTTGCCCACCAAATACAATGGTGGAGCAAACTTGTTAAAAGGGTTAAAGTATAGCAATGATCTTTTGAGAAATTTAGGAGTAGATAACCTCTTAGTTACTTGAATTAACTTGCAAAACAAAACACTTGCCTAATTTCAAAATCACACATCACTACACTTTCAAAACAAACTTCAAGAGAAAATGAAAACTTTTTCAAAAGATATACATCTTTGTATACATCCCCACATGGATCATTACAAAGGTTGCCACCACATTGGCCTCTTTTCAAAACATTTTCAAACCCACACACTCAAGCACCATTTAAAACAATTGAAAACAAAAGGCAAGTGATCTAAGCAAGCAACTAAGAGCCCATGGATAACCATGGATAGAAAGGGTGCTAATACCTTCCCTTTCTATAATCTACTCCCCGAACCCAAGAAAACATCTCAAAAGGTTTTTACTGTGCTTTTTAACCTTTCCTTAGGATAAAATAAAAAGTCGGTGGCGACTCTTGCTAACCGCAACATTTGCGAATACAAACGCAAAACCTCAAGTCAGTTCTCCCACCGTATCACAGAACTGGCGACTCTGCTGGGGAATTAATAATAAAAGTGGAGTAACCTTAGGGCTTAGATCACCTTTGTTTTCAATTGATTGTCTTGTTTGCTTTTACATTTGTGGGCTTTGCATCGGAGTTTCATAGATCCTAACCCGGATCTGGGATATACCCTTTTTAGGTAGCATAATCTGTGAGGGACCTGTCCGGCGTAGACCGACATGGGTGAAGCAGTGGCTACGTTGGTGTGGCATCTTAGTCTATACCTATATCCCTTGTGTTGCAACGGGGAGAATATAGGTCTTCTAAGGAGTCATTAAACACCAACCAACCTTAGAACCCTAAATTGACCAACTTGGCTATTAGGACAGTAGCAGTATGCTACACTCATTGAGGCTAAACTCTCGAGATGGTTCTGGCCGCGAGAAAAGATTGCGATGCTGGAGTTATGACCGATTGAGGGTAGCCAATGATTTGAGATCCTTTAAAACCCGGTTACTTTTGATAGGACAGGTTTTAACCAACAAAACCAAAAGAGGGTAATACCTGAAACTCATGCTGGCCTGAAACCTAAGGGTGTCTTGTGTGACTTGTGTGCCTTATTTGCCTGTGTGAATACTTGTGGTGTGCTTCATCATAGCATCATGCCATCATACCATTGCATGCATCCTGTATAAAGGACTAACCCATTTCAAAGACAAAAAAGGTTTCATCTTTGCTCTATTTTGTAGGACATCATGATGCCCGTGCGAAGAAATACTGTCCGGCTCAACTTTGTTCAACCACCAGTTTTACTCAAGGATTTGGTTGGAAGGATTCCAAACACTACCTCCTTCATCAACAGACATGGTTCTCTCCTTGGCTTGATCACTGCAAAATGGGACCAACAACTGATAAGTGTTCTGACCCAGTTTTATGACCCTCTGCATCACTGTTTCACTTTCCAAGACTTCCAGCTGGTCCCTACCCTGGAAGAATTTTCTTATTTGCTTGGGATTCCTGTCTTGGAACAAACTCCATTCACTGGTTTGGAAAAGACTCCCAGGCCTGAAGAGATTGCTGCAATTCTCCCCTTGACCAAGGAAGAGGTATTGTCCAACTGGGAAACTAGAAATGGGATCAAGGGCTTTTTGGTCAAATTTCTGGTTGGCAAGGCTAATGATTTCTGGAATGATTTGGACTTCAAGGCATATGAGGATGTTCTAGCTCTTTTGATCTATGGTCTGGTACTGTTTCCCAACCCTGACACCTTTATCAGTATCCATGTCATAAGGATCTTCATGTCTCGGAATCCGGTACCTACTCTTTTGGGTGATATTCTACAACAACTCTATGCTCGTACTGCTCGAAAACGGGGAACTCCGTGGTGTTGTGCTCCTTTGCTAGTAAGGTGGTTTATTTCGCACCTTCCTAAGTTCGTGCTGAAGAATGAAGAAGGAAAAGGTTGGGCTCGGAGGTTAATGTCTCTCACCGATAATGACATCACCTGGACTCTCAGAGGTTTGGATGAGGTAGCTGTTATTGACCGTTGCGGAGAATACCCTAATGTTCCGCTGATTGGTATCCAAGGAGGAATCTCTTACAATCCATGCTTAGCTCTCCGACAGTTTGGAAGAGCCAGAGGAGATGGGCCTCATGAATTGCTGGTTCCTCACTTCCATTTTGAGTTTCAGGCAGACAGTGACAAACTACGCCAAGGATTCATTAAAGCTTGGGACAAAATTCACAAAGCTGACCCACATGAGTTGGGACCAAAGACTTCTCTACCAATGGAGCCCTATTGCAAATGGGTCCGCGTCCGTGCTCAAAGGTTAGGTATGCCCTACGAAGCTGTTAGACCTCTCATTCTGGAATCTCCTGATGAAGATGGGGTTCCTCCAACTGTCCTCCCTCCTCAGATACCTACTGATTTTGACACCATGAAGAGATCTTGGGCACAGCTAAAGGAAGAACGGGATTTCTATCGAGAGAAGTTCAACGAGCAGGAACGGAAGATCCAGAGGCTGACTAAGCAATTGGAGGAAGAACGGGTCCTGAACAACTACATCAGCACTGAAAAGAGAAGGCCATGGGAGCATTGATGAGCTTTGGATGTTTCCTTTTGTAGTTTTATTTCCTTTTCAGTATTTTTCATTCCTGTAATGCCTAAGGGCAAGTTGTTGAACAATTGAATTTTTTTAATCTAATGAAGCGTGTTTCCCTTTTTGTCTACAAAGTTGAACCTTGTTTGTCTTTGAAAACATAAAACATACGCATTCCATTGCACCATATGCATAGCAGGTACCCTATTTCACAGGTTGCTTAATTTTCTTCGCTGTTTATGTGAACAGTCATCATGAATCCAGACTCATCCAGTGAGCAGGCAATCAAGGCCCTTCAGGCCCAAAGTGCACAGTTCCAAGAGATGGTCCTAAGCCTAGCCCAAGGTCAGCAAGAGTTGAAGACTCTACTCCTGAAGAAGAAGAAGAAAAAGAGGACTGCATTGTTCAACACCAGACGCAGATTTGGGAACACACTCCATAATGAAGCTGATCCAACCACTTCTTCTGCTGAGAAAAACAGTCCCCAAGGGGGAGGAGCTCCTAGTCCCGCAGTCTCCGACAACGAGACGGACTATAATGACGAACAATACCCACCTACTGCTGACAGATACAAGCAATTGGAGGACCGCTTGAGCGCCATGGAAATTCAGAATATGCCGGGGCTGGATTTCGGAGATTTGGGGTTATCTTCTGGAGTAGTAATTCCACACAAGTTTAAGGCGCCTGCCTTTGCCAAGTATGATGGGGTCTCTTGCCCAAAGCTGCACCTGAGGTCGTACGTAAGGAAAATCCAACCTTACACGGCAGATAAAAACCTCTGGATTCACTTCTTCCAAGATAGCCTCTCGGGGTCACAGCTTGAATGGTTCTACCAATTGGATGGAGCTAGCATCCGGCACTGGGAAGATTTGGCAACAACATTCTACAGACAATACCAATACAATTCTGATCTCGCTCCCACGCGTACCCAACTTCAGGGTATGTCTCTAGGAACGGGTGAAGGGTTCAAAGAGTACGCTCAAAAATGGAGAGATTTGGCTGGCAGGGTGCAGCCTCCATTGACTGATCGAGAACTGGTTGATATGTTTCTGGGGACGTTGTCTGGTCCGTTTTTCAATCATTTGGTTGGTAACTCCTCCGCTGGATTTATAGATTTGATATTAACGGGAGAAAGAATTGAAGCTGGCATCAGGTCAGGCAAGATACAGAAGGCTGCCTCTACAAGTGCTGAGAAGAGGCCGTTTAAGAAAGAAGCAAGTGCCGTCTATGGTCCTAGAAGACAAGTCAAGCCCGAAAGTCGCCAAGCCGTCAATGCTTTGGTCATTTCAAAACCTGTTGCTGCTCCTCAGCAGTACAATCAACAAAGAAGCGAAAGGCCCAAGAGGCAGTATACTCGGCTGAGTATGACCTTATCTCAAATTTTACCCCAATTGTTATCCACCAACCTGGTGACCCTCAAAGAAGCTCCTAAAGTCGTCAACACTGCATCTCCTAAGTATAACCCAAATTCCCGGTGTGCTTATCATTCTGATAGTCCCGGTCACACTACTGATGATTGCTGGGCCTTGAGAAACAAAGTGCAAGATCTGATCGACGCGAAGGAAATTCAGTTTGAAGCGCCGGAGAGACCAAATGTTGTAACTGCTCCTATGCCCCAGCATAGAGTAAATGCCATTGAGGAAGAAATGTATGCTGTTTCGGTAGATGAAGTTGCTACCCCTCTAAAGACTGTCAAGAAGAACCTACTGCGGGCCGGTTTATTTCCGGGATGCAGTGAAGGTTGCCTGTTCTGTGCTGTTTCCCCATCTGATTGTCCCTTGCTGAGGTTAGGCGTCCAAAGCCTAATGGATAGCAAGGAGATTCTATTCAAAAAGACTGCTGTTCAATTGGTTCCGATGAAAGAAGTTTCTGTGATTACCATCTTCAAAAACCCAATCAAGGCTCCCCGAAGAAGCCTGTTCAAATCATGACTGTTGCACCTGTGATTATTACTGTTCCGGGGCCTCTCCCCTACGTATCTGACAAAGCTATCCCCTGGCATTATGGGGCGGACGTGTATGTGAATGGAATCAAACAAGAATTCGACGCTGGCGCCAGTATCTGTGATATCACTGGTCCAGCCAAAGTTACCCGCAGTGGCAGGCTCTTCTCGCCTGACATTGCACCGCCCGCTCTTCGAAGACCCCTCCTTATAAAACCTACAAGTTTACCTGTTCCTGCTGCTGATCAAGTTGTCTCCCCCGCTGCCGAGTCATCAAATGCTCGGGGCAAAGGGATTGAAGAAGAGCCTGCCCGGATGGAGGCACCAGTACCCATAAATGCTGAGGCCTCCCGACAAGAAATGGAGGAGATTCTGAAAATAATAAAGAAAAGTGATTTCAATGTTGTCGAGCAGTTGGGGCATACACCCTCCAAGATCTCCCTGCTCTCCTTGTTGTTATGCTCCGAGGCCCATGCTAAGGCCTTGTTCTCATTTCTCAAGACGGCCCATGTGCCGCAGGAGACGTCTGCAGTCCAGTTCACTGATTGCATAGCAAATCTGACAGCAGACAATGGCTTGGGTTTTTCAGATGCTGACCTGACTGCGAAGGGAAGAGACCACAATGATGCCCTGCATGTCTCTATCGAATGCAGAGGCACTACTCTGGCGCATGTATTGGTGGATACTGGATCTTCTCTGAATGTTCTACCGAAAAAGGCTTTAGATCGTCTGGATTATGAAGGCCTGGAGTTGAAACCCAGCAATATCATCGTCAGGGCCTTTGACGGTTCCAAAAGGATGGTTCATGGAGAGGTTAACATCCCTATTCGTGTGGGCTCTCAAGTGTTTGACTCCACTTTTTATGTGATGGATATACGTCCATCGTACTCTTGTCTGCTGGGTCGACCTTGGATCCATAGAGCTGGGGCAGTGACCTCCACCTTGCACCAGAAGCTGAAGTACCCTGTCAGAGGGAAGATCGTCACTGTGCAAGGAGAAGAGGAGTATATGGTGAGCCATTTGAATTCCTTCAGATACATTGAGATGGACGGGGAGTTTATTGAAACCCCCTTTCAGCATTTCGAGGAGGTACATCCAATTTCAGCAGCAGCAGAGACAATAGCCGAAGAGAATGTTTCCTTGAAGATGGCTTCCCTAAGGGATGCCCGGGCTGTGGTTCAGAAAGGCAATTGTGCAAACTGGGGTCAGCTTCCTGACTTCACTCAGAAGAACGACAAGTTTGGGCTAGGCTTTACTGCGGAGGCTCAGAAGGCTGTGCGCAAAGAGAAGATCAGAAAGGCTCCGGTGTTTATCTCCAGCTCAAGGGTGAACGCTATCGAGGAGGATGCAGAGGAAGCAGAATTTGACAGTTGGATCTACCCGACTGCCAGCGACGGACCGAGCAATTGGACGGCAAAAGATTTTACCCCTATCACATTTGTCACGCAGTAATTGATTTCTTTCGATTTCCAAATTTGTAACAAACAATATGTTAAAACTTTGTTGGCTCGGTGTCCTACCCGGGGCATCGTAGCTCCATTTGTGAGGGCTTTTTGTATGACATTTTCATATATCATCAATCAAAACATTGGACGTTTGTTGCATTTCAAATCTTGTGCTCTTTTCCTTTCTGTGTTATATATATTGCAAAACAGCTATATTTACACACACTCACTTATACAGGTTTCAATCCACTCTGGATCTCACTGGTAACAGCTCTGCTACCGCCAGTTATGACTTCGAAAATCTGATCAACTTGGCCGAAGACGAAGGTGAAGATGATTGCGAAGTGCCTGGTGAACTCGCAAGACTGCTCCTCCAGGAAGAGAGGGCTATTCAACCACATGAAGAGCCTGTGGAGACAATTAACTTGGGTACTGAGACGGATAGGAAAGAGGTCAAGATTGGTGCCAATCTAGAGCTCAGCGTGAAGCAACGATTGATCCAGATGCTACAAGACTACATGGAGATTTTTGCTTGGTCCTATGAAGATATGCCTGGTTTGGATGCCGACATTGTAGTTCACCACTTGCCAACCAAGGAAGATTGCCCTCCGGTAAAACAAAAAGTCCGACGGATGCGTCCGGAGATGTCTGAAAAGATCAAGGCCGAGGTTATGAAGCAGTTTGATGCCGGGTTCCTTGCAGTGACTTCTTACCCTCAGTGGGTTGCCAATGTAGTGCCAGTACCGAAGAAGGATGGTAAAGTCAGAATGTGTGTTGACTACAGGGATCTGAACAGGGCCAGCCCCAAGGATGACTTCCCCCTACCTCACATTGATGTCCTTGTTGACAATACAGCTCAACACAAGGTGTTCTCCTTCATGGATGGTTTTTCGGGGTATAATCAGATCAAGATGGCTCCAGAGGATATGGAGAAGACTACCTTTGTAACTCAGTGGGGCACCTTCTGTTATAAGGTCATGCCGTTCGGATTAAAAAATGCTGGGGCAACCTATCAACGTGCCATGGTTGCTTTATTTCATGATATGATCCATCATGAGATTGAGGTATACGTTGATGACATGATTGCAAGGTCTCAAACTGAGGAGGAGCATCTCGACCATCTAAGGAAGTTGTTTGACCGACTCAAGTTGTACAAGCTGAGATTGAATCCCAACAAATGCACCTTTGGGGTAAGGTCCAGAAAATTGCTAGGTTTCATTGTGAGTGATAAGGGTATTCAGGTGGACCCTGCCAAGGTAAAAGCTATTCAAGAGATGCCGACTCCAAAAACAGAGAAAGAAGTCAGAGGCTTCCTGGGACGACTAAATTACATTGCCCGATTCATCTCACATCTAACTGCTACTTGTGAACCAATCTTCAAATTGCTGAAGAAAGATCAGGTAGTACGCTGGAATGATGAATGTCAGGCTGCCTTTGAAAGGATAAAGGAATACCTCCAAGAGCCACCCATTCTTATGCCACCGGTGGAAGGAAGACCTCTGATACTATACTTGACAGTGCTTGATAATTCAATGGGGTGTGTGCTGGGGCAGCATGACGAGTCTGGCCGAAAAGAGCACGCTATTTATTACTTGAGCAAAAAGTTTACCGACTGTGAGTCTCGTTACTCACTGCTTGAGAAAACTTGCTGCGCTCTTGTATGGGCTGCTCGCCGGCTGAGACAGTATATGCTGACTCACACTACTTTATTGATTTCAAAGATGGATCCCATCAAGTACATATTTGAAAAGCCCGCTCTGTCTGGAAGAATAGCGAGATGGCAAATGATCTTGACAGAATATGATATCCAGTATACAACTCAGAAAGCAATTAAGGGAAGTGTACTGGCAGATCATTTGGCACACCAACCTGTGGACGATTACCAATCATTGAACTTTGATTTTCCGGACGAAGACATCATGGTGGTAACTGACTGCGAAATACCTGGACCGGATGAAGGACCTGAGGAAGGATCCCGATGGTCTATGCATTTTGATGGAGCCTCCAATGCTTTGGGTAACGGCGTCGGCGCTGTAATCATATCTCCCAAAGGAACTCATACTCCCCTCACCGCCCGATTATGTTTCAGCTGCACCAACAATATGGCAGAATATGAGGCCTGTATCATGGGTTTACAAGCTGCAATCGACTTAAGGATAAAATTTCTAAGTGTCTTCGGAGATTCCGCTCTCGTGATCAATCAGATCAAAGGCGAGTGGGATACGAAACACCCGAATCTTATTCCTTACAAGGAGTATGTGTCGACCTTGCTCCCTCACTTTGAAGAGATAACTTTCGAACATTTCCCTAGAGAGGAGAATCAGCTAGCGGACGCCCTAGCTACGATGTCTTCAATGTTCAAAGTTAAATGGGACAATGAGGCTCCCCAAATCATTATCTGGAAGTTGGATGAGCCGGCATACTGCTGCGAACTCGAGGCTGAGAAGGTTATTGAAAAACCCTGGTATCATGAGGTGAAGAGGTACTTGGAAGCTCAGGAATACCCTGAAGGTGCATCTGTCAATGATAAGAAGTTCATAAGGAGGTTTGCTGCAAAATTCTTCCTCAGCAACGACATTCTCTACAAACGGAATCATGATTCGACTCTGCTACGTTGTGTGGATAAGGCTGAAGCGGAGAAAATCATGATGGAACTGCATGAAGGAACATTTGGAACACATTCCAGTGGACACACCATGGCTAAGAAAATCCTTCGGGCAGGATATTTCTGGTCCACAATGGAAGCCGATTGTTACCAACACTCCCGAACTTGTCATAAATGCCAGATCTATACTGACAAGGTGCATATCCCTCCGGTTCCTTTGAATGTCCTGACGGCTCCTTGGCCTTTCGCAATGTGGGGCATCGATATGATCGGTGAGATCCGACCAACGGCATCTAATGGGCATCGCTTCATCTTGGTGGCAATCGATTACTTCACGAAATGGGTTGAGGCAGCTTCCTACGCCACAGTAACCAAGAGCGTCGTGGCACGTTTCATCCGGCATAATCTGATATGTCGGTACGGCGTCCCAGAAAGAATCATTACGGACAACGGTACCAATCTCAATAACAAAATGATCACTGAACTCTGTGAACAATTCAAGATACAACACCATAATTCTTCTCCCTACCGACCGAAGATGAATGGGGCTGTAGAGGCAGCCAATAAAAATATCAAGAAAATTGTGCAGAAGATGACAGTGACCTATAAAGATTGGCACGAGATGTTACCGTTCGCTCTTCATGGGTACCGCACCTCAGCAAGGACATCAATCGGGGCAACTCCTTTCTCTTTGGTCTATGGCATGGAGACAGTCTTGCCAATCGAGATCCAGATACCCTCTCTCCGGATAATGAAGGATGCAGACTTGAATGAAGATGATTGGATCCAGACTCGACTCGATCAATTAAATCTGATTGACGAAAAGAGGCTCACTGCTATCTGTCATGGTCAAACGTATCAAAAACGGATGATCAGGGCATTTAATAAGAAAGTCAGACCGCGGGAGTATCAAGTTGGGGACCTGGTAATCAAACGCATCATCCTTCCTCAAAGTGATCCCCGGGGCAAATGGACCCCTACTTACGAAGGGCCATTTGTGGTTAAACGCGTGTTCTCAGGAGGAGCCATGATCCTAACCACCATGGATGGTGACGACCTTCCTCACCCCGCCAATGCAGACATAGTGAAAAAATACTACGCATGAATCAAAGACCCGCTAGGTTGACATACCTAGGCAAAAATAAGGGCTTCCCGGCGAACCAAAAGGGTTCGGGCAAAAATAAGGGATGAAATGAATAAAAATCTGTACACCCGGCAAGTCGAAAACCTGAAAAGGCGGCTTGGGCAAAAATGGGTATCCCGGTGGACTGAAAACCCGAAAGGGCGGTCCAGGCAAAAGTTAGGGATAAAAGCGTAACACTATGTCTCATTGGATCACTTCGCATCCGGAATTCGGCATCAACTATCTGGCTCCAGGTTTCGGCATCGACCAATCAGCTTCATCTTCAACTAGGCAGCAAAGCGATGAGATGTTCGAAGACATAAAGGCAATAGCAGAGTTGGAACCCAGTGGGATTGTTCACATAGCTGTTTTGTTTCCTTTTTCAAAATTGTAAACTCTATACTATTTGGCGATGTCCTCTTACTAGGATGTCAGCCTCTTGTACAAAAACGCCTATTCACAGGCTAAATTTAAATCAATACAAATTCACTTGTCCATACAAATTACCAATATTTCCCCTTTTTGTTTTGTCTTGCGAAGAACGTCCAATGTTCATTTTTGATATATGCATTTGACATTAAATTGCTAATTCATAAATATTTGCATATAAAACGAGAGATTAATTACAGGTGACATCAAAGACAGGGGCAATGTGGAATTGTCTAATGCAGTCTGGTTGTTTTGTCCGCCAAGGCACTAAGGTAGGTTCAACTGAAGAATGTGGCCAAATCATCTCAATTCCCCGCAGAGTAAAACAGGATGCGACAATACTTTCCCCAAGCGGAGTTGGTTCCCCGTCGATCCTGAAAAGGACACAACATTCCCCGGCAGGTCTTAAAGCTCATCCCCAGTAGATTCTGGAAGCTTATCCCCTGCGGAGTGCGGACGTCTCTCCCGAGTTTTATTTAGAGTTATTTCCTCACAAGGACTTATAACTGGGTTATCCTCAGTTAAAAACCACGGAAGATCGTCCTCGGCAAATTTCTTCCAATCCTCAGCGAAGTTCCTCCAATCCCCAGCGGAGTTTATCTTTGGTATCCCCCAGCGGAGTTTATCATCATTATCACCAGCGGAATCCATCATTAAAGTCCTCAACAGGCCTCTCATCAAACTTCAGCCAAGTATCTCTTCACAGAGCAACTTCCCGGCCGTTCGTCAAGGATTTATTTTCCTAAGATGAAATTACATCCATAAACATTTCACATTTTCATACATCTTGCTTACATACATGATAAAGTGCATACAACACTGTCTCATGTTGAACATCATCATGCATATCATACATCATGACATTGCATACAACTTATGTTCTTGCCTTTTCAGGGAAAAAGACAATCCCAAAGACAACTACCTTCAACTATCATAATTCCAGATTCGATACCTGTATCTAGCCAGGGCACATCTGAGAGTGATCAGTTTCCAGACTCGATTCCTGTATCCAGCCAGGGCACGTCTGAAGAGTTCAAAGATTCGATTCCTGTATCCAGCCAGGGCACATCTATCAACTACAACATCTCCAGATTCGATTCCTGTATCCAGCCAGGGCATATCTGTTGACGACTATTTCCAGACTCGATTCCTGTATCTAGCCAGGGCACGTCTGAAGAGTTCGAAGATTCGATTCCTGTATCCAGCCAGGGCACATCTATCAACTATAACATTTCCAGATTCCATTCCTGTATCCAGCCAGGGCATGTCTGAAGAATTCCAGATCAACACCTGCAACAACCCAGGAAATATCTGTGAACAACCAATTGTAGATTCGATACCTGTATTTAGCCAGGGCATATCTGCATAAGGAGACTGAAGATCAAACACCTGTAACAAGCCAGGAAAACATCCGTCTTTCTCAAATACACAAGTTCTCGCTAAGGAATCTCTTATGCGATCGATACCTCCAAATGGCATCTATAAGCCCATTCCCGACAAAGTTCTGTCACATCTCTAGATGGCATCTATAAGCCCATCTCCCTATCCACCACTTCTCCAAATGGCATCTATAAGCCCATTCCCGACATCACACTGTTGAGACTCCAGCATGCGAGTGCAAATTTCCGGGCACTCTAGTGTCCAATCTCCTTTTACCCTCGAGTCACGAAAGGAAAACTTGCCAATCTAACTCTTCAGGTTCAAGAAGATTGAACAGGGGCAACTGTTGTACCCCAAAATTTGCCCTCCCATTTCCTCAAGATTTTCTCATCACAAGACCTTTGAAGATCAAGATCCAGTTAGGGTTTTCCTCTGCTCAAGACTTCTCCTTGCACTGTGGACTCAAATTAGGGTTTGTGTTTGAACAAAGATGTTTTGACCTAAAATGCCTAAGATGACTTTCATGCTTCATATTGGACTCCCAAGTTTACCCATACCAAGTTTCAAGCCTTGATTCAAGGTTTTGCCCAGTCAATTGGACAGTTGACCTAAAAATCAGCTGTATTGGGGAAAAAGTCAACTGTGGCCAATTGACAGTCAAACCTCATGAAATTTGATCCACATCAACATATTGAACTCATATGGACCATTTGATCAAGTTTGGATCACAATTCCACAAGAAATTTGATCAGATCACCAAAAGGGCAAAATGGTCATTTTTAGGGTTTTGACTGCACAGGAAATTTTTGACTGTTTGACCTAGCCAATGGCAAACCAAGCTAACATATGGACTCAAGGACCCCATGGAATTGTCTTGACACATTCATCAAGCTCAAAAGATCCCAAGTACACAAGGTTGACAGTTGAATTTCCCAGTCAATTGATCAATTTTGACTGTATACTGAAAAGTCAAACTTTGACTTTTTTGGTCAAAATCAAGAGTCAAGATTCATTTTTCATCAAAACTTGCCAAATCTTGAAACTTGTTCCCCAAGAAATCACAAAATGCAAATTAGGGTTTGAAAATGGAATTTTTCATAACTTAGAATTTTTCTAAGTTATGAAAAACCCTAATTTTTTCCCAACTTTGCCCCATCTTTTCACCAAGATCCATTTGGATTCAAACAAAAGTCAAAACATGAAAGTTGTAGCTTGTTGCATAATCTACAACTTTGATTCACAAAGTTTTCTCATTTGAAGCTTGTATCTCATGTTATAATTTTTTGAATAAGGGCACTAAACCATCTTTTAACTTAGTGAAATTTGACCTATTTTGACAAGGTTTTCTACCCTACTTCAAGGCCACTTTTCATACTCTTCCACTTGGAATTTTGATTTTCATTTCAAAGATGGATTGTAGTACACATTCCAAGCTTTCCAAAATGTCCAAGAACTCATCAAACAACCTCATAACTTGAGAGATTCGAATTTCACAAGTTGGCAAAAATTCACTTTTGTTCTTCATCAAGACATGTTCATAATCTTGCCAATTTGAAATCAGTTTGCTTTATGCTTGATTACAGGTCCATGAACCATTCCATACTCAATAATTTAATGCATATTCAATGTGTTAAGGTGTTGTTCTTTGAGTGCAAGCATTGTATGCAAGATTAATCCTAAACTAGATAAAGTGAAATTGCCATTTTTGAAAAGGTTAACTTTATGTCCAATTGCAAATCAAGAAAGTACATGGAAAATCTGCTTGACACAAGATTATGTGCATAACACACTGATCAAGAGAGGATTATGCAGCACATTAGGGGGTCCTCTACTGACCTAGAAAGCCAACTTGCTTTTGCTTGCTTCAAGTTCAAGAAAAGTCCATAACTTGTGCCATATCTCATCTCAGCTTAAAAACAGAAGAGAGAAGTTATCAAACACATTCCATAGACCACATCCAAGCTTTTGCACGAGTCCTGAACATCTAAAGCACCCTCCATCTCAAAATCACCTTGAAACTGCTCAAACAGGGGAACCCCTGCAGTTTGAGTGCAAACTCCCAATCCCTTCGAGCATTTTGATCCAAACCTTTTCCTCTACCTTCCCTACAACATATACAAGCTAACCATGTCCTAAAATCAGACCTGTAACACCTCCAAGCCACTTCACCATTTTTAATTTTTCTGTTTTGCAGTTGGAGTTCACTAGCTCGATTCAGGGAGTTTCAAGACAAAGTAGGAATTGGAAAAGCATCCTTACACTTCAAGGAAGCTGTACAAGTCATCATTTCACTCTGAAACATCCTCCATTGCAAAGCTCGACTCCAACTGAACAGGTACATTCATGGAGTTCTATCTCCCTTATTAGGCATTGTTAGCTTTAGATTTTTGAAGAAAACATGTCACAATCATAGCCCTGAACATGCTCATATGTTTAGATTTCATTTATATTTCGTGTGCTTAGAGAATTTCATGTCTGAACATTGATGAAAAGTTAGGTCAGAAATGGGGGGAGGAGAAATTCTCCCTCATCTTAGAGAGATAGGTCATGTTCTTTATATGGTTGAAACCGTCTCTTAATGCTCTACACTTTTCATGTTATGAGTTTTGCTTGAAAGTCCAGGAATCCAGAGATAAAAAACGCGTGTTTTGCTTGAAGGATGTTGTACAGAGGTTGAAGAAGAAGTGGTCTGGGCTGGGCCTGGATTTATTTTCTTTTCACACCCCATTTCCATGTTTACACCCCCTGAGCCCATTTGCTTCATTTTTGACTCTTTTTGACTTTTTCTTTTTTGGTTGACTTTGTTTATTTTTTCTCATGACATTAGAAAATTAAAAATATTTTTTTTCATCATTTTTTGCATTTATTGCATATTTATTTGTTTATTTTCTTTGTTTGTACATAAATATATATATATACTATTATTAGAATAAATATAAAAATAATGTAGATACAATTTTTATTTTTATTTACTTTCTGAAAATATTTCACACAAAAAATACTCTTTTATTTATTTTATTAAAATATTAAATAAATACTTATTTTGTGTATAATACATATTTAGGGTTTAATATATATATATATATATATATATATATATATATATATATATATATATATATATATATATATATATATATATATATATATATATATATATATATATATATATATATATATATATATATATATATATATATATATATATATATATGTTTATTAATACATTTAAGCTAAAATGTAAAAATACTTGAATTTTTCATTTTTATTAATATTTGATACAAAAATACTTTTTTTCACAATATACTTCATTATTATATTATTTTTATAAATAATAAATAAATAGTTGTATTAAATTAGAAAATAATACCTTTTCTTTAAAATTAGGGTTTTTTGCCCTAAATTCAAAATACTCCAAAAAATAATACATTTTTATTTTCTTTTCTCTTTTACATAAATAATATTTTTTCATACATATACAAAACATTTTTTGTGCATCTTGCATTTTTATTTAATTTTTACATTATTTAAATTGCAAATATTCAAAATGATGTAATAATTTAGATTTAAATTCTTGTCAATATCCCCATTTGAACATTTGTACCCCCTTTCCCATATTTGGTTTTGTAATAGCTTAGTAATTTTAATTTCGCACTTTATTGCTTTCTAATGATAACATGTTAGAATTAGGGTTTGTATGCGAAAAAACGATAAAAAAGTAGTTTGACCTAATACAAGATAAACAAGCATGAAAATGGACACACAAATCACACTTGCACCCCCTAGGGTTTTCCACTTGTTGCCTTCAAATAAATGGGCCATATTGCATGTTGAACTTCTTTGGGCAAAGCAAACAATTTGAATGATCATAGTCCCTCGACAAAACTTTTCAAAACAAACAAAAAAACAAATGATCAAGTCCCTTAAAGAAATTGCTCAAAGACATTTAACGCCGTTGCAATTATGGTCTAAACGATGACCCGCGCCTGTCCCTTTCACATCCTAACACAAGGTTGCCCACCAAATACAATGGTGGAGCAAACTTGTTAAAAGGGTTAAAGTATAGCAATGATCTTTTGAGAAATTTAGGAGTAGATAACCTCTTAGTTACTTGAATTAACTTGCAAAACAAAACACTTGCCTAATTTCAAAATCACACATCACTACACTTTCAAAACAAACTTCAAGAGAAAATGAAAACTTTTTCAAAAGATATACATCTTTGTATACATCCCCACATGGATCATTACAAAGGTTGCCACCACATTGGCCTCTTTTCAAAACATTTTCAAACCCACACACTCAAGCACCATTTAAAACAATTGAAAACAAAAGGCAAGTGATCTAAGCAAGCAACTAAGAGCCCATGGATAACCATGGATAGAAAGGGTGCTAATACCTTCCCTTTCTATAATCTACTCCCCGAACCCAAGAAAACATCTCAAAAGGTTTTTGCTGTGCTTTTTAACCTTTCCTTAGGATAAAATAAAAAGTCGGTGGCGACTCTTGCTAACCGCAACATTTGCGAATACAAACGCAAAACCTCAAGTCAGTTCTCCCACCGTATCACAAAGTTCAATTGAACGATGGAATCAACTAATCCAAGTTGATTAAGAGAGAGGTGATGAGTCTTCCCAGAGATATCCATTTGATAAGACTATCTACATGACTTCTGGAGTTATTGATAGCATTTCTTAAATGCTTGAAGAGAATGAATGGAAGATTAACCTTTCTTTTTTATGCCGGTTGTATAAAATTTCTTTTATATCGTTGTCGATTATGGGAAGCTCATTAGTGAGGGGTCTCTGATAAATGCATTCCAAAATGATTCTGCCCCAAATATTGAAATAAGGTTGAAGATCCTTGAATAACTTTGAGATCTTATTTTCCAAGAAGATTTTTGAGGATACATTCATTTTATGTTTCCTACTAATTCTTTTGTCGTTTAAGCAGCAACACTTTAATCCAGTCCCGTCATGATTAAATAGTTGTGCAATAAATTTTTCAGTAATCATGACTGGCATTCCAATAATGTTTGTTGTGATCTCTTGTCTTGATTCATTTTCCAAAACCCAGAATTGTTTTACTAGTTCATGAAAGGTGGGACCTTTTATAATTTCAAAGAAGGTTTTCTGTCCTTGCAAGGAAACATCTAATGAAAGATCAAAACCATTTTCCTTGAGGTTTTCAAAGTTAATAACTGATTCAGATAGAACTAGTAACTGAGATGTAGGAATGGAACAATGAAGTTCAGGAAAGATGATACCCATTTTCTTTGAATGATATGATGAGCGGGTAGTTTATTTTTGAGAATCCATTGTTGATGATGAACGGATTTGAACCTAGACGGAGAATTTTAGGGTTTTGAATATTTTGGGGCTAAAAATTGTGAAAGTGTAGGTTGTGGAGTGAGGTTTGTGTGATAGGTGAAGTGAGTGATTTAAATTGTTTTTGCTATTATTAATAAGGCTTTGAATAGCACAAAACACTAACAAGGGGTAAGTCATGAATATATTTCATCTATTTTCGAGAATATCTCACTCCTCATTGTATCACATCAAACGTCATGCATGATTCAAAAAGACAGTTGTCTTTAAATTGAAACATAATTCTTTCGCTTTAATAACAACACAATTCATGCATTAACCTTTTCAATTTTTAAGGGATGGACTAGATATTAAGACTAAGATAGTTTCTTCTTTGATCACTTATAATTGATTGAGAATATTAAAAGTGTTTATACTAGATATAGGAATATGTTAGTTTATTTTGTTTATTTATTACTAATATCTGAAAGAAGAATACAAAGGAAATATATTCTATCATAAAACATGTAATTTTTGACCTGGTGTTGTACCCCAAAATTTTCCCTCTCATTTTATCAAGATTCTCCCCACAAGACTCTTTGGACTCCAGACAGGATTAGGGTTTGCTCAGCTCAAGACATCTCCTTGCACTGTTGACCTGAAATTAGGGTTTGAGTTTACACAGGGATTTTTGGACTTACGATGCTCAATGTGACTTTCATACTTCATGTTGGACTTATAAGATTGCTCATACCAAGTTTCAAGCTTTGAATCAAATTTTTGCCCAGTCAATTGGACAGTTGACCTAAAAATCAACTGTATTGGGGAAAAAGTCAACTGTGGCCAATTTACAGTCAAACCTTATAATTTTTGATCCACATCAACATTATAGACTCATATGAACCATTTGATCCAGTTTGGACCACAACTCCTCAAGAAGTTTGATCTGATTTTTTACCTAGCCAATGGCAAATTGGGTTCAACAATGGTTTCAAGGATTCAATGGCATCATCATTGACCTAATCACAAGGTTTAAAAGATCTCAAATGCATTGGATTGACATATGAATTTTCCAGTCAACTGATCAAAAATCAACTGTACACTGAAAAGTCAAACTTTGACTTTTTGGTCAAAATCAAGTGCCAAGGGTCATTTTTCATCAAGATGTGCCAAAACATGAAACTTGTTCACCAAGAAACCTAATTTTGAAAATTAGGGTTTAAAATGGAAAATTTTCATAACTTAGAAATTTTCTAAGTTATGAAAATTTCTTATTTTTTCCCAACTTTTTCACCATGATGCAATTGGATTCAAATAAAACTTCCAACATGAAAGTTTTATTCCTCCACAAAATATAAAACTTTGATTCACAAAGTTTTCCTAAAAGATGCTTGGATCTCAAGTTATGATTTTGTGAATGGGGGTCCAAAAACTTTCTAACTTAGTGAAATTTTGCCCTAGTTTAGGCAGGATTTTGACCTATCTTCATGGAAACTTTTCACATAGTTCTAATTGTAATCTCAAAATGAATTTCAAAGATGTATTGTAGAGCATATTACAAGCTTTCCAAAATGTCAAAGAACTCTCCAAGATCATTTGTGGTTAGGGAGAATCAAAAGTTTGAAAATGGCAAATCATCACTTTTGGCCAAGGCATTTTGCACATTGCTACAACTTGCAAATCTGTCCAAACCTTGCTTGTACTTGGTTTACAGGTTCTAATCCTTTCTAAACTCATAAATTAAATGCAAATACATTGGTTAGAGACTTTTTCTGAGCTTTAGAGTATTACACATTGAATTAATCCATTTTTGGCAAAAAGTTAACATTGCCACTTTGATAAAGGTCACTTTATGCAATTTTGTTTGTCTTGAGCCATGGACCTGATTTCTTTATGCAAACAAAGTCCATGAATATCAGGCAATTGGTACCAACTATGTGCAGGGTTGGAGCTAGCCTGTACAGGCCTTGCCTTTGTCACTTCCCACCTTTTCTTCAAAAACAAGTAAGTGTGCAAAAGTCAGCATAACTTTGTAATCTGATAAGAGCAAGTCCAAGTCTCATTTCAAACAACTTCAGCATATCACACCGAGCCTAAAACACGATAGCCAAGCCTCTAAAACACCCAAATACCCTAAACACTCCATTTCTGCCCAAAACAGGGCAAGCCCTGCAGAACTCAAGCCATCTTCACATTGCCTCGTGCGTTTTGTCCCAAACTACTTCAAACACTTTCTAAACAATACATCTGAACTATCCCAGCCCTTCTCAAGCAACTGTAACTGCATTTTCAAGCTTCACCATTTTCAAATTCTGAGTTTGCAGGTTGAGTTCTATAGAGAGATTCAAGCCATTTCAAAGTAAGCTGAGCATTAGGAAAGCTCAAGGGAACATCAAGCAAGCTCAAAAGTCCTTCAGGCCTCACTAAAAGTTGCTACATTGCCATACTCGAGCTTGACTGAAACAAGTATTTTCCAACTTGCTATCTCTTTATTTAGGCATCATTAGGTTTAGGTTTGTGAAGCAAAAATGTAGTCCTCATTGTCCTTGGACTGTACATATGCTTAGAATTCATTTATGTTAACTGAGCTAGGAGAATTTGGATGTTGAAATTTCTGGAAAAACTAGGTCATAAATTAGGGGCACTGAAATTCTCTCTGGTCTTTGAGAGTTAGATCAAGTTTTTTATATGGTTAGAATCGTGTGATGATAAGCTATAACTTTCATGTTGCAAGTTTTTGTTTTTACGCACGTATGCAGGAGTTACGAGTTTGAACACAGGGCGCGCGTTTTTTGTTTCTGGAGGACAGGGATGAAGTGGAAATGGGCTGGGCCTGGCTTGTTTCTACTTTTGACACCCCCTAGTTTGCTTTCTGCACCCCCTTGGCCCATTTCTTTTATTTTTCATATTTTTTATATATTTCACATTTCTGATTTTTATTTATTTTTTCCTAAACATTAAAAATCATAAAAATATTTTCTTTATTTTTTTGCATTTTTCATTTTTTTATTTTTTTTTATTTTTGGCATAATATTTAGTTTATTAGGTTTAATACTTTTATTTTCTTAAATAAAAACTTATAATTAATACAAAAATATTATATTTTTTCATTTCTATTATTGATACACTTAAAAATAATATTGTCATACATATTTTATTTTTTAATATTTTTTGCATATATTTTTATTTATTTTTTGTACATAAATAAAAGAAAATAATAATAGAAATATATTTTCTTTTAAAATAAAAACTAGGGTTTCTACCCTTTCAAAAATAATCATTTTTTTTATTTTCTTATTTTTGAGGCATAAATAATTTATTTTACATACATAAAATAAATACAAAAACATCCTTTGCATATTTATATTTATTTGTACATTTAAATATTTGTCTATTTATTTATTTGTGCAATATTTCAATTTGGTTGTAATAATAATTTTAGGGTTTATTTTGAGCAATATCCCCCTATTCAAACTTGTATCCCCATTTCCATAATAATGTTGTAATAGTCTTAGATTTACTTTTACGCATTTATTGCTCTTATATGCATGATAGTAAAATTAGGGTTTGTATGCAAAAGATAAAAATCAAACAAATAGCATGACTAAACACAAGACAAAAATGCATGAAAAATGACAACATAATGCATACAAGCACCCCTAGGGTTTCACCCACTTGTTGCCTTAAAAAAAACATGGCCATGGTATGCATGCTAGGCATCTTGGCAAAACAAAAACAAAACAAAAAGATCATAGTCCCTCGATGACGTTATCTTGGTTGCCTATACAAAAATGATCTAGTCCCTCAAAAACTTTCTAAGATACTTGGCAACATTGTTATCATGGTCATACGATGACCTACGCCCGTCCCGTTTAACATCCAAACACAGGGTTGTTTACCAAATACAATGGTAAAACAACAATGTCAAAGGGTTAAAAATGTGTAGGAAAGACTTTTGAGTAGGTAGGGTAGACAACTCCTAGTTACTTGATCAAACTTGCAAACATCCTTGCTATTTTCAAACTATCACGCAATTTCAAAACAATTTCCCAAAGCAAACTTTCAAACATTGAAACATTTTTCAAAAGACAAACACCTTTGTATACATTCAAACAAGAATCATTATAAAGGTTGCCTAAACAAAGGCCTCTTTTCAAAATACTTTCAAAACCACACACAAAAGCACCATTTCAAACAATTGAAAAGCAAAAGCAAGTGATCTAAAACAAGTAACTAAGAGCCCATGGAAAACCATGGATGAAAAGGGTGCTAGCACCTTCCCTTTTCATAATCTACCCCCCGAACCCAAAAACAATCTCTAAGGTCTTTCCTGTGCTTTTTGACCTTTCCTTTGGATAAAATAAAAAGTCGGTGGCGACTCTTGCTAAACCGAAACATTTGCGAACAAAAAACACAAAACCTCAAGTCAGTTCTCCCACTGCATCACAGAATTGGCGACTCTGCTGGGAATTCAATCTAAAAGTGAGGTTACCTTAGGGTTTAGATCACGTTTACATGCTTATCTTGTTTGCCTTGATTGCTTTACATTTGGTTCTATTGTTTGGGTTTGAAATCCTCTACCCGGATTTGGGAAACATTCATAGGTAAATAGCAATATGTTGTGGAAACTGTGCGGGGTATACTGACATGGTTGAAGCAATAGCTATATTAGTGCAACATATTTGTGGGCACCGGTAGCCTTTGAGTTAATCAAAGAGAATATGGGGCCGCTGAGTGATGTCATGAAGCACTAGTGGACTTTTAGAACTTTTACTTGACCAACTTGGCCTTTTTTAGGGGTAGTGAGATGACCGGCTTTGGTGCAGTCCGAAGTTGGTAGATACTCGATACTACACTCATTGAGGATTGTTTTCTTGGAATATTTCGGTCGCCAGTAAAGTGGCTAAACTGAAACAATGAACACAAAAAATAATCCAGTGATATTGAGCTCCTTAGAACCCGGTTACTATTTATAGGACAGGTTGAGCCAACTAAACTTCAAGAGGGTACTTACCTATGAAACCCCATGCAAGCCTGAAACTAGGAAATTGTGTGCTTTGTTTGTACATATATATATATACTTGTGCATAACATCATGGACATCATGAAGTATCATATGCATCTACTAACCATTTCAAGGACTTGGATCTTCATCTTTGTTCTTGTTTTGTAGGTAATGGATTCACTCCGTAGGAAAACAATTCAAGTCAACCTTGTGAGAATTCCTACTCAACTCAAGGAGCTTGCTTCCAAGATTACAGAGTATTCTCCATTCACCGAGAGGCATGGTCGTCTTCTCAACTTAGTCAACACCAACACTGAGGAAGACATGGTGAAAGTTCTCTTCCAGTTCTTTGACCCCCTACACCACTGTTTCACATTTCCTGATTACCAGCTGGTGCCTACTTTGGAGGAATTTTCTCAACTCCCGAGGATTCCTATTCTCCATCAACTACCCTACAACGGTACGGAAAGAGATCCAAAGCCTGAAGATGTTGCTCAAGCCCTACACTTGCAACCATCTGAGGTCAAAGGCCATTGGGAAACCAGAAGTGGTGTCAAGGGTTTCTTGGCAAAGTTCCTGTTTGAGAAAGCTCAAGAATGTTGGAATTCTTTGGGCTTACAAGATTTTGAGGAGATTGTGGCTCTTCTCATCTATGGGTTGGTCTTGTTCCCAAACCCTGACCAGCTTATAGATGTCAATGCTGTCAAAATCTTCATGGCTCGCAACCCGGTGCCTATATTGCTTGGGGATATCCTCCACTCATTTCACACTCGAACAATGAGGAAAAGAGATGTTCTCATGTGCTGTACTCCTCTACTGGCAAGATGGTTTATTTCTCATCTTCCCCAATCAATTTTGAAGAATGAGCAAGGTCTGAGGTGGTCACAACGGTTGATGACTCTTACACATTCAGATGTTCATTGGTGTTCTCGATCCTGAGAAAATGTTATCATCATTGACCGTTGTGGGGAATTCCCTAATGTCCCACTACTAGGCATTAAGGGAGGCATTACCTACAACCCTTGCTTGGCTCTGAGACAGTTTGGGTATGCCCGAAGGGATGGCCCACATGACATGCTGATTCCAGACTTGGTTTTTGACTTCGACAACGACAATCAAGGACTCCAACAAAGGTTCATCCGAGCTTGGAGAATGCCCAACAAAGTGGACAGTAAGACCTTGGGACACAAGAATTCCACCCCCTCGAGCCTTACCTCAAGTGGGTACGAACCCGCGTCCAAAGTCTTATGATGCCTTACCCCTACATTCTTCCTATGATTAAAGAGCCTATTATGGAAGGAGAGGTTCCATACACCCTCCTACATCCTGACATGCCAACATCATTAGAAGATTTACAAATGAGTTGGATACAGCTCAAGGGAGAACACGACACTTTTGAAGCCCAATTCTACGCCAGTGAGAAGAAGGTTTTGGAACTTACTCATCAACTTCACGAAGAGCAGACTCTCAACACCTACATTGCACCAAAGAGGATGCGCAACGTCTTTTTACATTAGAATTTTGTATTATTTTGCCCATGGGGCATTGATGTACTAACAAATTCTATCTTATTAATATGACGTGTGTTTCTTTTTGTTTAAAACAAATTTGAATTTCTGAATCCTTGAATGCATTACATGAATACATATCATTCATCATATGCATAAACAGGTCTTCACACCAGGTTTCCTTATCTCTCTGCTGTTTATTTCAGCAAGATGGATATTGAGCAGACGATCAAAGACTTGCAAGCGCAAAATTCACAGTTCCAACAGCTACTCATGACCTTGGCTAAGGGTCAGGAGGAGCTCAAAGCTTTGCTGGAAAAGGAAAAGGAGAAAAAGAAAAAGAAAAGAGTTGGTGTGGCTACCTTGGGTAGAAGATTTGAAGGTTAAGCAAGAAGGGTCATAGATTTCCCCTCAACATCTGATGAAGGGGTAGGAAAAGGAAAGGGAGTTGCGGTGCCATCTGAGTCTGAGGAAGAAGAAGAGGAGGAGGATGAAGACTATTCTGAACAGCAGTACCCTCCTGCAGATGACAAGTACAAGAATTTGGAAGAGCGTCTGGCAGCCATGGAGTTACAGAGAGTGTCTGGGATGGACTTTGAAGAGCTAGGGTTGGTTTCTAGAATTGTCATTCCCCCTAAGTTTACGGTGCCTCTTTTTTCTAAATACGATGGGTTGTCTTGTCCCAAGATGCACCTACGGTCTTATGTTAGAAAAATTCAACCACATTCTTCTGACAAAGACCTGTGGGTTCATTTCTTCCAGGACAGTCTTTCAGGGACACAGTTGGATTGGTTCTACCAGCTAGAGAGGTCTGATGTGCATAATTGGGAGGATTTGGCGGCCACCTTCTACAGACAGTATCAATATAATACGGACTTAGCACCAACCCGTACTCAATTACAGAGTATGGGCATGGTCTCAAATGAAGGTTTCAAAGAGTATTCCCAGAAATGGAGGGACTTGGCGGGAAGGGTGCAGCCACCATTATCTGAAAGAGAGCTTGTTGATATGTTATTGGGTACATTGTCAGGCCCCTTTTTCAATCACCTGATTGGAAGTTCATCTGCGGGGTTCACCGAGTTAATTCTGACTAGTGAGAGAGTTGAAGCCGGAATCAAGAGCGGGAAAATTCAAAAGGATGCATCTGCTTCCGCTACCATCAAAAAGCCTTTTCCAGCAAAGAAAGAAGTCTCAACTGTCTACTCCCAAAGAGGTCAAGGAAGAGTTGAGCGCCGGCCAGCGGTGCGGGCCGTAATGATTCAGAAGTCTGCAGCTGATCAGCCCATAAACAATCAACCCAGAACCAACCAAGCAAGGGTGGAAAGGCCTGCACAGAAATTCACTCAGATAAACATGACTCCCGCTCAAGTTTTACCCCATCTCCTGAAGTTAAACCTTACCAGTTTGAGAGAGGCCCCAAAGAATCCGAATACAACTTCTCCTTACTACCATGCCAACGCCAAGTGTGCTTATCATTCAGTCAACCTGGGGTACAACACCAACCATTGTTGGGCCCTCAAGAATAAGATTCAGGATTTGATAGATGCTAAAGAAGTTGAATTTGACGCCCCTGAAAAGACGAATGTGATCTCTACTCCAATGCCAAAGCATGGCCACCATGCCCATGCTGTTGAAGAAGATCTTTTTGTTGCTATTGTTGATGATTTGATGACTCCGCTACCGATAATCAAGTTGAATTTGCTGAAGGCTGGGATTTTCCCAGGTTGTGAAAAAGATTGCTACCTTTGTTCATCCTTACCAACCGACTGTCCGTTGTTGAAGTTAGGCATCCAACGCCTAATGGATAATCAAGAAATCCTTTTTGAAAAGACTCCTGTTACACCGACTCCTATCAATGATATTTCAATAATTACCATATCTGCCAATCTTTCCAAGGTCTCTAAAAGACCTGTTAAGATTACATCCGATCCGAAGATTGTACCTTTGAAGATAACCATGCCGGGGCCTATCTCGTACAAGTCCAACAAATCAATACCGTGGAACTATGGGGGAGAGATATTTTACCACGGTATTAAACAATTTGAATCGGCTGAAGAGAGTTCTGATGAAGAGACTTCCGACATTGGAAACATTGCCGGAACGAGTAAAATCACCCGCAGTGGAAGAATTTTCTCTCCGGAGATTGCCCCTCCAAAGGCAATCTTCGGACCCTTAGTTGCTCTTAAGGTCACTCCTGCACCGGTCAACATATCTGCGAGAACTCCAGTTATTGAAGAAGTTATGACTCCTGTGGTTGTCCCCTCTGCTGTTGCTGATGATAGAGGGAAAGGGATCTAAGAAGAGCCTGTCAGGCGAGGGCTCAGCCGTTGATCATCCCTGAAACCACTCAGAAAGAAATGGAAGAGATTTTGAAAATAATCAAGAAAAGAGACTATGATGTTGTGGAACAACTAGGGAAAACCCCCTCAAAGATCTCAATGTTGGCCCTGCTGCTTTGTTCAGAAGCTCATGCTAAAGCTTTGATTAGATTTTTGAAGACGGCCCACGTGCCACAAGAAACCTCCACGGATCAGTTCCAGGAATGTGTAGCTAGCCTAACACCTGACAACGGTCTAGGATTCTCTGATGCCGACTTAACATCTAAAGGGAGAAAACATAATGAAGCTCTGCATGTCTCGGTGGAATGCAGAGGGACTACTCTAGCACACGTACTGGTAGACACTAGTTCTTCGCTGAATGTCTTGCCGAAGAAGGCCTTGGATAGGTTGGATTGTGAAGGCCTAACCTTGAAACCCAGCAATATCATTGTCAGAGCCTTTGATGGTTCTAAAAGGATGGTCCACGGGGAGGTGGACATCCCGATTAAAGTGGGAACTGAAACCTTCAACTCCACATTCTACGTGATGGACATCCGTCCTTCCTATTCTTGCTTGTTGGGAAGACCTTGGATTCACCATGCTAGAGCTGTTACCTCCACTCTACATCAAAAGCTCAAGTACCCTGTCCGGGGGGAAATTATAACTGTTCATGGCGAAGAGGAATACATGATAAGCCATCTAAATTCTTTCCGCTATGTAGAATTGGATGGTGAATTCATCGAAACCCCCTTTCAGCATTTTGAAGAGGTAGCTCAAGAGATTGTGGCAACTAAGACAGTGTCTTCTGTACCCATGATGACCAGACCTCTGCCTCGGATGTCGTCACTCAAAGATGCAAAGGCTATGATTGAAGAAGGAGGAAGCACAATCTGGGGGCAACTTCCTGATTTTCCTTTCAAGTCAGATAAATTCGGATTGGGTTTCACTTCGGCTAGTCAAAAGGATGTACGTCGCTCCCGGACTGGAGGGCCACCAGTGAAGATCACCCATCATGGAGTCAATGCTTTGGAGGATAGTGAAGAAGAGAGCAATCTGGAAGACTGGATTTTCCCTACTGTTGATGGAGGACTATGCAATTTGGAGGCAAAGGACTTTGTTCCCATTACTTTCATAAATCAGTAATTTATCTTTCAAACATTTCTGTTGGTTTGTAATAATTCCTAAATAATTCGTACACTTTTAACCTTGTGCCTTACCCGAGGTACATAGGTCCATTTGTAAGGGTTTGCTTTTTCATCTTCATATGCCATTTTAATGAATCATGGACGTTTTCAAATATAAACTTTTGTGTTCATTTTCTTTCTTTTTGCATTTTATTTGTTTAAAGGTGGCTATCCCTTACACACACCCACACTCACAAATGCATGTACCCTTCCATTCCGGATTCCATGGGTAACAATTCTGCTATGGCCTTCAGTGACTCTGAAGATCTGGTCTACCATGCCGAATATGAAGGTGATGAAGACTGTGAAGTGCCGGGAGAATTGGCTAGGCTGCTACAACAGGAAGAAGGGGCTATTCTACCTCATGATGAGTTGTTAGAGACAATCAACTTGGGAACGGAGGAAGACAGAAAAGAAATCGGAGTGGGTGCCAACCTAGAGCCAAGTGTCAAAAAGCGCTTAATTCAGTTGTTGAATGAATATGTTGAGATCTTCGCCTGGTCATATGAGGACATGCCGGGACTTGATACAGATATTGTGGTTCACCGTCTCCCTACAATAGAAGACTGTCCACCAATTAAACAGAAAGTCCGCCGAATGAGGCCCAATATGTCTGAAAAGATCAAAGCTGAAGTGATGAAGCAGTTCAATGCTGGCTTTCTTGCTGTTACATCCTATCCACAATGGGTTGCTAACATTGTGACCATGCCTAAGAAGGACGACAAAGTCAGAATGTGCGTGGATTACAGAGACTTAAACAGGGCTAGCCCTAAAGACGACTTTCCACTACCGCACATTGACATCTTGGTTGACAATACAGCTCAACACTAGGTATTTTCTTTCATGGACGGATTTTCAGGTTACAACCAGATCAAAATGGCACCTGAAGACATGGAGAAAAATACTTTTGTTACACAATGGGGTATGTTCTGCTATAAAGTGATGCCATTCGGACTGAAGAATGCCGGGGCAACCTATCAACGCACCATGGTAGCTTTGTTTCATGATATAATACATCATGAGATTGAAGTTTACGTAGACGACATGATAGCCTGATCAAAAATAAAAGAAGAACACCTCGACCATCTGCAAAAGCTGTTTGCCAGGTTGAAGGAGTACAAGCTCAGACTGAACCCTAACAAGTGCACTTTCGGAGTCAGGTTCGGTAAACTCTTGGGTTTCATTGTCAGCAACAAAGGCATCGAGGTTGATCCTGCCAAAGTCAATGCTATACAAGAAATGCCTGCCCCTCGCACTGAGAAGGAGGTCAGAGGATTCTTGGGACGCCTAAACTACATTGCAATGTTCATTTCTCACCTAACATCTACCTGTGAACTAATCTTCAAGCTGTTAAAGAAAGATCAGGTGGTTAAATGGAATGATGACTGTCAAGTTGCTTTCGATAGAATCAAGGAGTATCTGCTAGAACCTCCTATCTTGATGCCTCCCGTCGAAGGAAGACCGCTAATCATGTATCTGACTGTCCTAGAGAATTTAATGGGGTGAGTACTGGGCCAACATGACGAGTCTGGCCGAAAAGAGCATGCCATTTATTACCTTAGCAAAAAGTTTACCGACTGTGAGACCCGATACTCACTGCTCGAGAAAACTTGCTGCGCTTTGGTATGGGTTGCTCGCTGGCTAAGGCAGTATATGTTGACTCATACCACTCTGCTGATATCTAAGATGGATCCGATCAAGTACATCTTTGAGAAGCCTACTTTATTTGGAAGAATAGCAAGGTGGCAGATGATCCTCACAGAGTATGATATACAGTACACGACCCAAAAAGCTATAAAGGGAAGTGTGCTAGCTGATCATCTAGCCCATCAAGCTGTTGAAGATTACCAATCTATGAGGTTTGACTTCCCCGACGAGGATATCATGACATTGGACAATATTGAAGATTTCAGACCATATGACGGACCTGAACAAGGATCCCGATGGACTCTGTACTTTGATGGTGCCTCCAATGCACTTGGCAACGGTATTGGCGCGGTACTTATTTCTCCAGAAGATTGCCATACGCCTTTCACTGCTAGACTTTGCTTCAGCTGCACCAACAACATGGCCGAGTATGAAGCTTGTATCTTTGGTCTCAAGGCTGCCATAGACTTGGGAATCAAATCGTTGATTGTGTTTGGGGACTCAACTTTGGCTATCAGTCAAATCAAAGGAGAGTGGGATACTAAACATCCAAACCTCATCCCTTACAAAGAACATGTTCTGACATTGTTACCACATTTCGAGCAGATTACCTTTGAGCACTTCCCGCAAGAAGAAAATCAACTGGCAGATGCTCTAGCTACAATGTCATCCATGTTTAAACTTAACTGGGATAATGAGGCTCCCCAAATCACCATTGAACGGATGGACGAACCTACACATTATCATGAGATTAATACCGAAGAAGTAGTGGACCGACCCTAGTTTCATGACATCAAAAGGTATCTCGAGGCTTAGGAATACCCTAAAGGAGCTTCAGTCAACGACAAAAAGTTCTTAAGGAGATTCCCAGCTAAGTTCTTCTTGAGCAATGGTATCCTATACAAGCGCAATCATGATTGCATTCTGCTCCGTTGTGCAGACAAGGTTGAAGCTGAATAGTTCATGGCGGAACTGCACAATGGTACCTTTGGCACTCACTCTAGCGGACATACGATGGCTAAGAAGATTCTGCCGGTAGGATATTACTGGTCTACCATAGAGGTTGACTGCCATCAACATTCCCGAACATGCCATAAATGTAAAATCTATGCGGACAAGATACACATACCTCCAGTTCCTCTCAATGTCTTAACAGCTCCTTGGCCATTCGCTATGTGGGGAATCGACATGATTGGAGAGATCAAGCCTACAACATCCAATGGACACCGCTTCATCCTGGTGGCCATTGATTACTTCACCAAGTGGGTCGAAGCAGCTTCCTTCGCATCCGTCACAAAGAATGTGGTTGCCCGCTTCATCAAACAGAACCTAATTTGCCGGTACGGTATCCCTGAAAGGATCATCACTGACAACAGTACAAACCTGAACAATACTATGATCATCGCCTTGTGCGAGCAATTCCAGATTCAACATCATAATTCATCTCCCTATTGGCCAAAGAAGAACGGTGTTGTCGAAGCTGCTAACAAAAATATCAAGAAGATCATACAAAAGATGACAGTCATCTACAAGGACTGGCATGAGATGTTACCGTTTTCTTTGCACGGGTACCGTACCACGGCACGCACTTCAACTGGGGTAACACCCTATTCTTTGGTATACGACATGTAAGCTGTTTTGCCTATCGAGGTTCAGATTCCCTCCTTGAGAATCATGAAAGATGATGGTTTGAGTGAAGACGATTGGATTCAGACCCGACTTGATCAACTTAACTTGATTGATGAGAAGCGACTTACTGCTGTTTGCCATGGTCAGGCGTATCAAAAACGGATGATCAAGGCATTCAACAAGAAAGTCAGGCGCCAGGTATATCAAGTCGGGGATTTGGTAATCAAGCGGATCATCTTGCCGCAAAGTGATCCCAGGGGCAAATGGACTCCTACCTACGAAGGACCATTTATGATCAAGAACATCTTTTCTGGTGGAGCAATGATCTTAACCACCATGGACGGCGACGACCTGCCACACCCTGCGAACGCAGACATAGTCAAAAGATACTACACATAAATGACCCGGCAAGTTGAAAACCCAAAAGGGCGACTTGGGAAAAAAAGGGCATCCCGGTGAATCGAAAACCCGAAAGGGCGGTTCAAGCAAATATTAGGGATAAATAAAAAAATCTGTACACCCGACAAGTTGAAAACCCGAAAGGGCGACTTGGGCAAAAAAGGGTTTCCCGGTGGAATGAAAACCCGAAAGGGCGGTCCAGGCAAAAGTTAGGGAATTAAAGCGTATGACTATGTCTCGTCGGATCACTTTAAGGACAATCTCTTCACAGACAAGCTCCGAGCTTCTGATCAACTCAATCATCTTTGGACGAAGCAACGAATGGACAAGATATTCAGAGTTACGAAGGCTATAGCAGAATGGGAACCCCATGGAATTTTCACACATAGCCATCTTTATTTGTATAAATATTTCTCATTTTTTATGACAACATTCTCTTACTAGGATGTATGTCTCCTTTGTACAAAATACTTACACAAAGTTAATACAAAGATACTTCAAAGTGCAGAAAACTATTTGCCTTTTCTTTTTCTTTACACTTGTGTTTTATTTGAAAACGTCCAATGATTTATTAATAAGCATATGCATTTGAATGTAATCATGTTTACAAATAAACGAAATGGGAAAGAATAATTACTGACAGGTTGAAAGTATAGGAAAACGTCTTTAGGCTATTCCAAGAGAAATCCCCTGCAGTACATCATCTAGATCCCTAGCGGAGCTAAAACCTTGAAATATATATCCCCAACGGAATTAAATTTCAAATTCCCCGCCAGAGTCAAAACTTCAAACTCCCAATCCCCGGCGGAGTTATATTTCAAACCCTTAATCCACCATCAGAGTTAAGTTTTCAAACTCCCAATCCCCAGCGGAGCAAAAACTTTGAACTACAGACCCTCAGCGGAGATGAAACCTTCTTCCCCAATGGAGTCAAATTTCCAACTATCAATCTACGGCCAAAACCATTCAGTTTTCCCCAGATTCCTCAGCAAGTTGTCTTAAAATATGAGAATCAACCAGATAACAGTTAACTTTTATCCCCAACTTAGGATAATTCCCCAGTAGAGTGGCATACAACCCAAACTCTTGAACTTTTTCCAAACAGGAATAAGCTTTTCCCCCAGAGTCCTGAACTTTTTCCAAACAGGAATAAGCTTTTCCCCCAGAGTCCTGAACTTACTCTCCAGTAGGATAGCTATTCCCCAATAGTATAGCTACTCCCCACAGAGTTTTTACTCCCTAGCAGAATGAAGATTCTCGTTCTTGATTCCCCAGTGAAGTTGCCCGAGTCTTCATTACTCCCCAGCATTAATTTGTCAGAATTTTTAATCCCCTATTAGATAGAATATTCTCATTCTTGACTTCTCAGCATGAACTCCCCAAGGATTCAAATTCCCCTAGCAGATTGAAGATTCTTATTCTCAATTCTCCACAGAAGCCCTCAGAGTCTTCCTTGTTCTCCAATAAATCAAGGTTTTCCTTTGCTCGATCCCCGGTAGAGATCACCAGAGTTTCCTTATTCCCTAGCCGAGTAAGGATTCCCTTTGTGTAATCCCCAACCATAGTCATCAAAGTTCTTTGGAGTCTCCAAGCAGATTTCTCAGGCAGTACATGGCATTATTTCCCCAAGCATAATTTTTATCATCCTCTAACTCCAAAGGCTTGAAGGATCCCTATCCCCAGGAAAGTCTTGAATGATTCTCACATCCCCACATAAGTTATCAAAGTTTTGATAATCTCCGCAAGTTGCCAAAGATTTTCTATCCCCAACAGTGGACCAAGGATATCTCATCCTCAACAATCAAAGATTTTGAGTCTCCAACTACGGTCAAGGATTTATTTTCCCCGATAGCAGTCAAGGATTTTATTATCTCCATCCATCAAGGATTTGTTTTCCTCAGCAAGACAACGAATCAACTTATATGCCCATACATTACATTCATATATCATAAATATTGATAAAACACATCTTATTGCATCATACATTTCATGCAACATAACTTTGTGTTTCAGCTAACATTTTATCCTTTTCAGGATAAAATTAACAGCTATCTTTAACAAATATTCAAAGCTCAAATGCAGCTTAGAGATGCTCCAGACACGGATGCTATCCTATTGCTTATTCAAATCAATGCTCAGATTCTTGTTCCAGTTCAAATTATGAAGCCCGGATTCGACCGGATAATATCTTGATCATACTGAAGCCCGAAGATCGACCGGAAAAATAGTTGAATCCCCAGCAAATTACTGTGAAGCCTGGAATCGACCAGATAGCAGTATAAAGTACCATGAAGCCTGGACTCGACCAGATAGTGGTACACCTTAAATTCAAGTTATGAAGCCCAGATTCGACCGAATAGTATCTTGATATCTCCAAGTACCGTGAATCCTGGACACGACCAGATAATAGTAAAAGACACTAAAGCCTGGACTCGACCAGATAACAGTTTAAGACACTGCGAAACTTGGATTTCGACCAAATAGCAGTTTACTTGGCTAATTACTAAGAAGCCCAGAATCGACCGGATATTAATGTGACTTAAATTCAAGTTGAAGCCCGAAGGCGACCGGATAACAACTTAATTCCTTCTAAAGCCTGGAGTACGACCAGATAAGAATTGAGAAATTGTGAAGTCTGGAGAACGAACAGATAGCAAGTTTAATCTCATCCCCCCAGTAAGTCACTGTGAAGCCTGGAATCGACGAGATAGCAGTCAGTCTTATTTTCTTCAGCAAACACTGTAAAGCCTGAAACACGACCATATAGCAGTTCATTTTCACCTCTTCAACCAAGAGATGATTCCCCAGTAGAATAACGGACGACTGAAGCTCCTAAAATTCTATTTCTACCACGATAGAGACCAGCATTCCCCGACGTAGTCCTCCTCAACAACAGGTATACGGGCTCTCGCAAAGGAATCTCTTATGCGATCAACTTCCTTGGATGGAATATTTAAGCCCATCTCCAACAAGATTCTATCAACCTATCCAAATGGAATCTTTAATCCCATTCCCTCAACTACATTTTGACGAGTGCAAATTTACGGGCACTCTAGTGTCCAATCATCTTTTACCTTCGAGTCACGAACGACAAACTCGCCAATCTAACTCTTCAGGTTCAAGAAGATTGAACAGGGGAAGCTGTTGTACCCCAAAATTTTCCCTCTCATTTTATCAATATTCTCCCCACAAGACTCTTTGGACTCCAAACATGATTAGGGTTTGCTCAGCTCAAGACATCTCCTTGCACTGTTGACCTGAAATTAGGGTTTGAGTTTTCACATGGATTTTTGGACTTCCAATGCTCAATGTGACTTTCATACTTCATGTTTTACTTATAAGATTACTCATACCAAGTTTCAAGCTTTGAATCAAATTTTTGCCTAGTTAATTGGACAGTTGACCTAAAAATCAACTGTATTGGGGAAAAAGTCAACTGTGGCCAATTTACAGTCAAACCTCATAATTTTTGATCCACATCAACATTATAGACTCATATGAACCATTTGATCAAGTTTGGACCACAACTCCTCAAGAAATTTGATCAGATCATCAAAAGGGCAAAATAGTCATTTTTAGGGTTTTGATTGTAGAAGGGCAATTTCTAATTTTTTTACCTAGCCAATGGCAAATTGGGTTCAAGCATGGTTTAAAGGATTCAATGTCATCATCATTGACCTAATCACAAGGTTCAAAAGATCTCAAATGCATTGGATTGACAGATGAATTTTCCAGTCAACTGATCAAAAATCAACTGTACACTGAAAAGTCAAACTTTAACTTTTTGGTCAAAATCAAGTGCCAAGGGTCATTTTTCATCAAGATGTGTCAAAACATGAAACTTGTTCACCAAGAAACCTAATTTTGAAAATTAGGGTTTAAAATGGAAAATTTTCATAACTTAGAAATTTTCTAAGTTATGAAAATTTCTTATTTTTCCCCAACTTTTCCCAACTTTTTCACCATGATGCAATTGGATTTAAAGAAAACTTTCAACATGAAAGTTGTAGTCCTACACAAAATTTACAACTTTTATTCACAAAGTTTTCCCAAAAGATGCTTGGATCTCAAGTTATGATTTTGTGAATGGGGGTCCAAAAACTTTTTAACTTAGTGAAATTTTGCCCTAGTTTAGGCAGGATTTTGACCTATCTTCATGGCAAATTTTCACATAGTTCCAATTGGAATCTCAAAATGCATTTCAAATATGGATTGTAGAGAATGTTAAAAGCTTTCCAAAATGTCCAAGAACTCTCCAAGATCATTTGTGGTTAGGGAGAATCGAAAGTTTGAAAATGGAAAATCATCACTTTTGGCCAAGGCATTTTGCACATTGCTACAACTTGCAAATCTGTCCAAACCTTGCTTGTACTTGGTTTACAGGTTCTAATCCTTTCTACACTCATAAATTAAATGCAAATACATTGGTTAGAGACTTTGTTCTGAGCTTTAGAGCATTACACATTGAATTAATCCATTTTTGGCAAAAAGGTAACATTGCCACTTTGATAAAGGTCACTTTATGCAATTTTGTTTGTCTTGAGCCATGGACCTGATTTATTTATGCAAACAAAGTCCATGAATATCAGGAAATTGGTACCAACTATGTACAGGGTTGGAGCTAGCCTGTACAGGCCTTGCCTTTGTCACTTCCCACCTTTTCTTCAAAAACAAGTAAGTATGCAAAAGTCAGCATAACTTTGTAATCTGATAAGAGCAAGTCCAAGTCTCATTTCAAACAACTTCAGCATATCACACCAAGCCTAAAACAGGATAGCCAAGCCTCTAAAACACCCAAATACACTAAACACTCCATTTCTGCCCAAAACAGGGCAAGCCCTATAGAACTCAAGCCATCTTCACATTGCCTCGTGTGTTTTGTCCCAAACCACTTCAAACACTTTCTAAGCAATACATCTGAACTATCCCAACCCTTATCAAGCAACTGTAACTTCATTTTCAAGCTTCACCATTTTCAAATTCTGAGTTTGCAGGTTGAGTTCTATAGAGAGATTCAAGCCATTTCAAAGCAAGCTGAGCATTGGGAAAGGTCAAGGGAACATCAAGCAAGCTCAAAAGTCCTTTGGGCCTCACTAAAAGTTGCTACATTGCCATACTCGAGCTTGACTGAAACAAGTATTTTCCAACTTGCTATCTCTTTATTTAGGAATCATTAGGCTTAGGTTTGTGAAGCAAAAATGTAGTCCTCATTGTCCTTGAACTGTACATATGCTTAGAATTCATTTATGTTAACTGAGCTAGGAGAATTTGGATGTTGAAGTTTCTGAAAAAACTAGGTCATAAATTAGGGGCACTGAAATTCTCTCTGGTCTTTGAGAGTTAGATCAAGTTTTTTATATGGTTAGAATCGTGTGATGATAAGCTATAACTTTCATGTTGCAAGTTTTTGTTTTTAAGCACGTATGTAGGAGTTACGAGTTTGAACACAGGGCGCGCGTTTTTTGTTTCTGGAGGACATGGACGAAGTGGAAATGGGTTGGGCCTGGCTTGTTTCTACTTTTGACACCCCTTAGTTTGCTTTCTGCACCCCCTTGACCCATTTCTTTTATTTTTCATATTTTTTTTATATATTTCACATTTCTTATTTTTATTTATTTTTTCCTAAATATTAAAAATCATAAAAATATTTTCTTTATTTTTTTTTTGCATTTTTCATATTTTATTTTTATTTTTATTTTTGGCATAATATTTAGTTTATTAGGTTTAATACTTTTATTTTCTTAAATAAAAACTTATAAATAATACAAAAATATTATATTTTTTCATTTCTATTATTGATACACTTAAAAATAATATTGTCATACATATTTTATTTTTTAAACATTTTTTGCATATATTTTTATTTATTTTTTGTACATAAATAAAATAAAATAATAATAGAAATATATTTTCTTTTAAAGGGTTTCTACCCTTTCAAAAATAATCATTTTTTTATTTTCTTATTTTTGAGGCATAAATAATTTATTTTACATACATAAAATAAATACAAAAACATCCTTTGCATATTTATATTTATTTGTACATTTAAATATTTGTCTATTTATTTATTTGTGCAATATTTCAATTTGGTTGTAATAATAATTTTAGGGTTTATTTTGAGCAATATCCCCCTAAACTTGTATCCCCCTCCCCATAATAATGTTGTAATAGTCTTAGATTTACTTTTACGCATTTATTGCTCTTATATGCATGATAGTAAAATTAGGGTTTGTATACAAAAGACAAAAATCAAACAAATAGCATGACTAAACACAAGACAAAAATGCATGAAAAATGATAACATAATGCACACAAGCACCCCTAGGGTTTCACCCACTTGTTGCCTTAAAAAAAACATGGCCATGGTATGCATGCTAGGTATCTTGGCAAAACAAAAACAAAACAAAAAGATCATAGTCCCTCGATGACGCTATCTTGGTTGCCTATACAAAAATGATCTAGTCCCTCAAAAACTTGCTAAGATACTTGGCAACATTGTTATCATGGTCATACGATGACCCACGCCCGTCCCGTTTAACATCCAAACACAAGGTTGTTTACCAAATACAATGGTAAAGCAACAATGTCAAAGGGTTAAAAATGTGTAGGAAATACTTTTAAGTAGGTAGGATAGACAACTCCTAGTTACTTGATCAAACTTGCAAACATCCTTGCTATTTTCAAACTATCACACAATTTCAAAACAATTTCCTAAAGCAAACTTTCAAACATTGAAACATATTTCAAAAGACAAACACCCTTGTATACATTCAAACAAGAATCATTACAAAGGTTTCCTAAACAAAGGCCTCTTTTCAAAATACTTTCAAAACCACACACAAAAGCACCATTTCAAACAATTGAAAAGCAAAAGCAAGTGATATAAAACAATTAACTAAGAGACCATGGAAAACCATGGATGAAAAGGGTGCTAGCACCTTCCCTTTTCATAATCTACCCCCCGAACCCAAAAACAATCTCTAAGGTATTTCCTGTGCTTTTTGACCTTTCATTTGGATAAAATAAAAAGTCGGTGGTGACTCTTGCTAAACTGAAACATTTGCGAACAAAAAACGCAAAACCTCAAGTCAGTTCTCCCACCGCATCACACCTGGTATATTCTGCTTGTGAAGAGTTTATCTTCATCATTGAGCTTTTTTCTGATCAGCCAATTAGTTGAGCACTTATTGTATTTCACATATCATTCTTTGTCCTGATGTTTCCTTAGCCAGTAGAGATGTTATCAGATACTGATCCGAGAGCATTTAGCTTGACTCCCAGCAAATGACTCTTTTCTGTTTGACTTTCTTGGGCGTAAATAGATTCTTATTGTCCATCATTCTTTTTGGTGATTCTGAACAAGTTGCTTTTTTAGGGCTTTTGGCAGAACTTGCTCGAGATGAGTTGACTTGATCCATAACAACTTTCAGTGGTTGTCATTTGGATGATATGCTTCAGTTGATGATCTATAGTAATGATCTTTCACTGTTGCTTCTGATGGAGTACTTCTGATGATGAGAAGATGAACTCCTTTCCCATCAGGTACTTGAGCCTTCAGAATCTTGAGAACTTGTTTCTAGAGATTCTGACTTTGTATTTCTTATTCTTGCCCAGAGTTTTGATTCCTCTACAAAAAAAGTTTTGAATTACAAACCTTTTCAATCATTTGAATTAAAACAATCAAAGAATTTTCTCTTGCTGGATCTCTCTAAACGATTAAGTGTTTGATTCTAAAATCAATAGCAGAGCCAGGCTCTGATACCAATTGAAGGTAGAGAAAACAAAATAATGGGGGGGGGGGGGTGAATTGGGTTTATAGAAAAAATTCCCCTTTAGAAATTCCACTCAAATGATGAAAGCAATAAAGATAATGAAGAGTAAAGAACACAAGCGGTTTATCCAGGTTCACCTTAGCAAGGTTAATCGTGTCCACCCCTCAAGGATGGTTTTACCTTTAACAAGGACTTAATCCACTATAACCAAACTGATTACATTTGCACGGGAAATCGCCAGTGACTAACAAACAATGACACGTTCAATGATCTCGACGGATATAACGTTTATTAACTATATAGAATTTGATCACTTAAGATCTCCTATCACGATTTTCCATAATGACTGCAACCACAGTCTTCTTGAGATCAGACCTTCACTCGATCACTCAAGGCACATTTCAATGATATGTTAAGTGATTCGATTAACAAATATAACAACCATTGACCAAACATAATCTGATCACTTAAGATCTCTTATCAGGATTTCCCATAATGATTTCAATCATTATCTTCTTGAGATCATACCTTCATAAGGTCACTCAAGGATCCTTTCAATGATATTTTCAATGATCCAATTTAATGGATATGACAACCATTAACCCAACAGAATCTAATCACTTAAGATCTCCTATCAGGACTTCCCATAATGACCGCAACCATTATCTTCTTGAGATCATACCTTCACAAAGTCACTCAAAAAACCTTTCAGTGATATGTTCAGTGATCCGATTTAACGGATATAACAACCATTGACCCAATATAATATGATCATTTAAGATCTCCTGTTAGGATTTCCCACAATGACCGCAACCACTGTCTTCTTGAGATCATACCTTCACTTGGTCACTCAAGGAATCAATTAACAGCATTTGATAAGGTTTATGTGTTTACATGATTGCTTCTTCTAAGAAGATTACACAATTGGTTTAAGCACATATTGTTTAACAGAATTTCAAGTAAAAACTCTCATGTTAAAACAATTTACATGAAGATATCAAAACTAGCACAATACGAGCAACAACTCTTGTGTACATTACAATGTTCTATCTGTTAGACGATGTGATCGATCTAGAAGGGGGGTTGAATAGATTGTTTAAAATAATTTGTTATTTTTAAAATTATTTTTCAGAAAAATATGCGAAAGCTTCCTGGAATCTCCAATCGTCTAAACGATCCTCTATTGAAAATATCAGATATGCCTAACCGTATGGGATATAATGACAAAGTAAGAATCAACGCGTTTTACTCAATTGATCAATCACTTATACACCCTCAATGAATATTAATTACTTCCAATGAGTTGAATGAGATATCTCTAAGCACAATGAATAATTTGTGGATTAGTCAATTTGTCAAACACCTTGTGAGCAAAGCACCTTAGGTTTGATTTTACTAAATTATAGTGGTAAGTTTTCTTAGGTGTCAACCAAAAGGATTGTTACCAATGTTTTAAAATGAACTCAACACACAACAATTTCCTTATATGCAGATTTGACAAATTAATTTTCACACAGTATAGTAATCAAGTATAGAGATAAAGAAAACATAGAAGAACACACGATTTGTTAAGGCAGTTCCCCTTGTCGTCCTCGCGTAGGGTACGTATGCTCCAAATTCTAGAATATAGAATTGAGATATTTGATATTAAGTTGCAAATGATACAAGAGAAGAGATAGTTGACAATACAAATAAACCAATGTTGCTGATGAAACAGTCTACTTCCCTTTCCTTGGTTTCAGCAAAACCAAGTGCCAAATTCTTCGAACAAACCTCCGGTTACCGCTACTTGATTAAGCAAACCCACCGTTTCTTAATCCTTTCACTTGACTGATTTCGATCACAAGCAATTTGACCCCAAATCAATCTTCACAATCCTCCGGTTACCGCTACTTGATTAAGCAAACCCACCGTTTCTTCATCCTTTCACTCGGCTGAATTCAATGAAGCAAAGACTTGTGCAAAACCCCCCGCACCAATAGGAATATTGGAGGAGAAAATCCAAAAGATTTTATTCAAGAATAGCCCACAATTGCTCAACCCAAATCTGAATTGAATCCTTGATTTGAATGTTATCACCACAGTAATTTTCTTGAATCAACAACCATGATTATGTGTAGATGTTGATTTTTGAGAAGAGAGGATGAAAATGATGAGCACTGTGTATATCTTTTACTAGTTCTTGTTAATTTTAAATAATGATGCATAATGAATATATATATATATATATATATATATATATATATATATATATATATATATATATATATATATATATATATATATATATATATATATATATATATATATATATATATATATATATATATATATATATATATATATATATATATATATATATATATATATATATATATATATATATATATATATATATATTACCGAATAGCCAAGACCCACAATCATAGCAGAAAATCAGATGAGGCAAGCGAGAGGTCAACTCAACCAAAAATAGGGGTCAGTGCGACACAACTCGTAGACAGAGAAAAAACTATTTTGAAGTGCAATGCATCAACCGCTTCAGGACTTGCGTCAATGTAAACTTTCAATATTTTGATTCCCAGGTTGAGTCGACTGGAAGGGTCGACGTGATACATCCAGCAGTCAGAGAGAAATCCATTATGAAGTGCAGTGTGTCGACCACTACAGGGCTTGCATCGACGCAATAGTTTAATATTTTGATTTCCAGTTTGAGTCGACCAGAAGGGTCGACCTGACACATCTAAGGCTTGATTGAAAATGATGAGTCAACCGCACATATCTTTGAGTCGATGCACAGATTGAATTTTCTCAAAAATAAGTGTTTCTGGAGATCTTCATTCCAATCATTCCATTGCAAGATTGTTCATAGGACCAACCCAAATAGAGAGAGATTAATAATAGTTTTGACATAATTAAAATACTTATAGAGGGACTTTTCCCTCACACTATCAAGATGTATTTGTTTAGAAGTTGAGTAGTATCTTGTAGTAATCTTCTTCTTCATCTTCTTGTTGAGCAAGTTACGAGCAACAACTCCTTGCTTCTTCTGAGATCTACCAAGATGTATGTGATGATAGTTTGTATATAAACTTGTAGTCTTCTTCTTCTTCTTTCTTTCTTTTCTCTCATTTTTGTGTAGTGGTTTTCAGCATGTTTAGCATTGCAGCTTTGACATCTTCAACATCCACGACTTTTCAGCTTGATGGCCAAAGGCCTTTTTCTTCAAGTTTCTGATCTTCTTTTATAGGCTTGAGAGAGAGAGATAGAGACGTTGTGAGGATATAAAAGTATTACCTGCATCAACAGTTATTTGTGAACAAGTAAAATAAGGTGTAAGAGTTTAGACAGTATAAAATAATATTGTTCATAGCTAGTCCTTTTTCAATGCTAGCTTTCCACCTTTTCTCTAAATAATGTTTTTCTAATAAGATTGTAAATAGAGATCCTTTAGGGAAAGAAAGTAATTGTAAATCCAACGGTTTGTTCCCAATGGTCACAATGAGAGTGGTTGACAATATAGTACGAAAGGATTGTCCTTACGCCACCCTAGAGGGAAGAGGTCATAGAGCACTTTTGTACCTTTTGTATCTAAGAACACGATTCAGTTCTGCAATATTAACTCTGAGTTTTGATGATAACAAATGAGTATGTTTGTATGAACAATTTTGATACTCTAATGTTTATTATTGTTGAGTACTTAACAAACAGGTTTTACTTCTGATGGATTGCGCGACCAAGACATTAGAAGAGAATTAGTTCTGATTCAGAGCTACACAAGTTCTGTTGAACAATAGCAAGACACTCCAGAAGGCTCTGATGTTTGTCTAAAGAAACCAGCGAGAAGATCTGAAGACAAAATTTGTTACTTAAGTCCAGATGCTGAGGACTCATGTTTCTGAAGACAGTGGGTTCAAAAGAAAAAGTCAGAAGATATGAAGACAAAAGTTTCTACTTATATCTAGATGCTAAAGACTCAAGCTTCTAAAGACAACATGTTCTAAGGAAACAATCAGAAGATCTGAAGACTAAAGTTTCTACTAAAGTCCAAATGCTAAAGACTCAAGTTTCTAAAGACAGTGTGTTCCAAAGAAACAAAGTTAGAAGATCTAAAGACAAAGTTTCTACTGAAGTCCAGATGCTAAAAACTTAGTTTCTAAAAGACAAATTGTTTCAAAGAAGACAAAGTAAAAAGATCTGAAGACAATGTTTCTACTGAAGTCCATATGTTGAAGACTTGTGTTTCTAATAACAAGGTTCTTAAAAGGATTCTTAAAGACCAAGTGCTAAAGATTCTAAAGATGGAAGTTCTGAAGATTCCAAAGACTTAAAGCTCTTATAATCCAAGGTTCTCTATAACGGGTTCTCAAGACCAAGTGCTGAAGACTCTGAAGACGCAATTCTTAAGACTCTAAAGACTTGAAGTTCTTCTGACCTAAGGTGATTACAAGGCTTTCAAAACCAAGTGCTAAAGTTCTAAAGATGATGATCTACAGACTCCGAAGACATGAAGGTTTGAAAAGCCCAAGCGTTTTTCTCCTTCTTCTGACTCATGTCTGCTGGCCCCTGAAGCTTTTGAAGAACCAAGAGAATACCGTTAGAGAAAGTATAAAAGTACAACGAATGTTTCGCTCCACTACCTGCAAGGGTGGATGCAAACTCACAGTACTATCTTGTCCCATACTCAATTCAAGTTTTCATCTATGTGATGATTCCAAAATTACCCTTCAACGGTTATACTTATATTGGGTATATATATATAGCTTGAAGACTAAAAAGAGAAGAGTGTGTTTATGGCATAAAAGCATCAATCACCAAGAAGCAACAACAATGTCAAAAATCTACTTGTAATTCTTCATTCTTATGACATGTGTGCTTAAATTTTGTTTACATCCAGCTTATGTAGAAGCATTATTACTATAAATAAATGTAATCAAAAAGTTGTTTGATGATACCTTGAGAGACTGAGTGAAGGTATGTTCTCAAGAAGATAGTGATTAAAGGTCATTATGAAATCCTGGTAGTGATTTCTATTGGGTCAATGATAGTCATATCTCAAAGGAGACTAAGTGAAGGTCAGTGTTGTACCCCAAAATTTGCCCTTCCATTTTCACACAAGACATACATACTCCTAGAGGTTCTCAATTGCTTAAGGTTGACCAAGAATTGACCATACAATTCTCCTCCTAAGGCAATGAACCCCCAACCAGGGTTTCAATTTTCATCAAGATGGTTGAGATCCAAGGACCCCAAATGTTATCCATTGTCCTAATATGTCCTCAAAATAATCCATGCCAAATCTCATGCCTTGAACAACAAGTTTGCTCAGTCAATTGCTCAAGTATTGGAAAATCAAATGTGCTAGGTCAAAAGTCAACTGTGGCCCATGTACAGTTGTAATACCCCAAATTTGTCCTACCCTTTCACTTTTATCTGGCTTACGCATTGTTACGCTTTTCTCATGTATATAACCCTTATTAGGTCAGCTAACACCTCATGCATCATTCATCAATAAATTTAGCACGATATCAATGTTCATGAACAGGATTAGGGTTTTATCAACTGACTAAGGTGTATATGTTCAATAGAGCTTGATTCTTCTGGTTATTCTTTTTTGGCAGTGAAATTATGGAATTAGGGTTTTGTGTTCATGGGTGTTGTGGATCTTTTCTTCATCAAGCTATAAGGTCATCCTCCATCAAGGATTCATCAAACACAGGTGGATTAGGGATTCACATCTTCTATGCGTGAATTGGTAATATCTATCAACTGAGGTTCATTGAGCTTTATATTACATTTCTTTCTATACTTCAAGGTGCCCTCAAGGCAATGTTATTATCCATAAAGTCAAGATATAGTATGGATTGGTTTGCAAAATGCAATCCATGGTACAAAAGATGAAGTTGTGGGTTCGTTGAGTTCAAAACTTCATCATTATTTCAAACAATTATTGCTTCGATTATAAGTTTACTAGGGTTCAAGAGAAATGAGATTCCAATTTGTATTCATTGAAACTTCTAATTATGCTCAAGATTAATATTGGTTCAAGATCTCAATTTCATGATTTGTTAACGGTTGATTCAAGATAAGATTGGAAGATTCATGTAGTTCAAGTTGTCATATTCAAGTTCACTTAATTCATCTCCCATTATTCAAATCTAGGCATGACATATAAATGGATTCGGATTCAATTCTTTGTGAAATGTCAAATTGGATTCAAGTTTTGAAGCGAGGCGTCCCATGATAAAGTTCAACGTCAATTTGGGAAAGTTAAATTTTGGGACAAAGTTCCATTTAAATTTATGATTGTTTCATTCAAGTTACAAGCATAATGGAGGGAAAGCAATTCAAAATTGAAATCAAGTCTCCATTATAAAAAAACATTTCAAAGCATGGTGTGATACGGTGGGAAGAACTGACTGTTTTTTGGAATGCTGGTTTGCGTTTTGCGTTTGTTTTCGCAAAATGTCGCGGTAAGCAAGAGTCACCACCGAATTTTATTTTATCCAACAAGGAAAGGAAAAAAGCACAGAAAAATTCCTTTTTCGAGATAATTCTCGGGTTCGGGGGGTAGATTATAGAAAGGGAAGGTGTTAGCACCCTTTCTATCCGTGGTTATCCACGGGCTCTTAGGTACTTGCTCATATTGTTTTCAAAATATTGCTTTCTTTGTGATTGTGGGTTTGAAAAAGTTTTTGTTTGAAAACTTCGATCTAACTCTTGCTTCTGTCCTCAAGAGTGTATGAAGTGTTTTTGAAAACTTTGTTCGAAAAGTGTAAGTGTGAAAAGTTTTGTTTTTGAAAGAGTAAGTATCTAAGAACCATCTACCTACTCGAAAAAGGAATCGTTCTATGCAATTTTCCTTTAGACAATGCTACCCCACTATTAATGAGTAGGTAGCATCATCGTTGGAGTTTGAGGGTCAATTCGAATGCGGGACTTACGGTCACTAAAGCAATGGTAGGACGCTTTAGCGGTAACCCTAATGTTTTAGATCATTTGTTTTGAGGCAACAATATATGAGGCAACCGTTTCAAGGCGACTATGATCTTTGGACAAGAGGACGACCTCTAAAATTACATATACTCAATGACCGCGTACGAAGGCAACCAAGTGGGATGTACCCTAAGAGTGCGCATGTGCGAGTGTGTAGTTTTCAGTTATTTTTATCTTTGTACATGTTAAGGGTGATCTAAGTTGATTTTAGGTTAAAACATTCAGTCTTGTCATGCATTCCTATTACCAAACATCTAACAGTTATAATTTGCGGGAAATAAATTGCGGAATTTAAATTACAAGGCGTCGGGTATTTACATCGCCAAAGAAAAACCCTTTTTAAAAATAAATAAAGCGATAAATAATTAAAAAAAGGTCCTATTAACTATTACAAACCGGGAACAAATACATTATGATATAAAAGAAAATAAATCGCGTGTGAGAAATTAAATCGAGCGCAAATAGGGTTTTGACCCTTTTTGAGAGAAAGTATCTTTTTTTTGTTGTTTTTGAATTAAGAAAGAAACTATCCTAAATTAATTACTAAATTAATAAATTAATTAATTAAATGGAAAAAGTTATTTTTGGGTTTTTGGTATTTTAAGAAAGAAAAATAAAAATAATTAATGTTAGTAAAAGCCTAATTAAACCTAATTTAATTTTAATTATTAAAAAAAGGAATTAAAGTTATTCTAATTAAAACTAAGTTGATTTATTTGGTATTTATTAAAAAAAATAAAAATTAAAAGTTTTATTTGATAAAGAAAACATTTTTGTGGTTTTTATTTTATGAGAAAATAATTTTTGATTGGTTAGAATTAAAACAAAAATAATAAAAACAAATAATAAACAAAATAAGTAAAACAAAAAGAGAGAGAGAGATTTGGGCCTGAAAAGGGAGTTTGAGAAGCAAATCTGAGGCCCATCAAGCGCTGGCCCTATTGACTTTGTGGATCTGATGTGCACGTGTTGACTTTGCCTATGGTGGTCCCTCAGATCTTGGCCACCAGATCTGGCCTCTGGCCATCTGGCAATTGGTTGCTTGCTGGTGCACGGTATGTTGTAGCCTTGGACATGTATAAGATCACCTGAAGAATAAAATTAACAAAGAAAGTGGGGGACCTGGGATTCGAACCCAAGTCCTGAAGGAGTTTGGATGCACACGTTTACCACTAGGCCGTTTTGTCTCATTTGTTAGTATTTGCATAATAATAATAATATAACAAAACAACATTAATTGTTCAGAAAGTAAAAACGCGCGAAGAAACATTTGAATGGGCCAACCGGAAGCTGACACGCACTCGTCCCTGTCCCCAGGTCTGTAATAACATTACCTGCGGATTTGAATCAGCAGCTAAATGCGCAGGCTTGCTCCAAAATTCATTCCAGGCCACAGAAATGCCTTCCAATTCCATGGTTAAACTCGTCTTCCTCTTCCGATCACGCCTATAGCCATTACTAAGGCTAATTTTATCTGAAACAAAAAACCTAAACCAAGATGCAAAACCTTAACAATGGTGATTCTTTATACAGGTTAGATGAATGAAATTAAATAATGTCAAAAGATTGCAAATGGCATGGTGAGTCAAAATATGCAATTAGTTTTCATTGTAGATGCAAGAATAACATAAATTGATCTCAAGAATGGAGCGGACTCGTGAACCACTTACAGAGCTCTAGGAGGTTGGAAAATGCATGCTTTTGATCCAGGAAGGTTGAGTGAACACCCAAGAATCGATTGAGATAGGTCTTAGCTTATGAAATTCCTCTAAGTATGATTTTGATTTCACACTTTTTTAGTGAATTTTGCAACTTTTCTCTTGCCTTTTTCTGCAGCCTCCAACCCATATTTTCGTGCCTTTGCCTTCCTTATGTAATGTATATTGCATTAGGGTAAGACACTTGGTACAAATCTCTCCATATCAATGCTCATGAATTGGATTTGATTCCATCATTACAACCTTCCAAATTTGGCCTAAATCATATCTTCTTGTAACCAATGCCCTTGATGCGAATTTGACTCACATAATAGCTGTATTCAAAGCCTAAATCAACCAAAAAATCATGAGTTATAAATACTTTTGATTTTATATGATTTTATTTGATTTAAAGTGAATAAATTCAATTAAAAATCAAATTAAATAATAAAAATAAGATATAGGCTCATGGATGAAGCTAGGAGACATGGACAATGATGCAAGCTCAAATCAAGTGGAAAAGAATGGGCCCATTTGACAAAATTTGAAGTTTTGGGGATAGTTGACTTTTGGCAATTTTGCAAAAATGTCCAACTTCAACAATGCATAACTTCTTCAATTTTGAACTTTTGGAAGTGTTCTTGGACTTTTTATAAAGCTTGAGATGTCCTATAACCAAATCTTTTGGTATAATCTCATATTGATATTCCATGCTCAAGTTATAAGCTTTGGAAATAAAGGTGTTTTTGTTGACTTTCAAAAATGACATATAATGTCCAAATTTATAACTTCTTGTGAGTGCATTTTTTGATCTTGGGGTATGAAGATGGATTGTAGTAAATTGCAACATATTCAAAATTAGATTTGGTTGGGTCATTTCTCATAAAGTATGAGAAAGTTATGCTTTGTCAAAGTTGAGTTGACTTTTCCTACACAACCCTAATTTAGCAACTTTTGAGTCTTGATGAATTTTGAGCAATCCTTGATGAATCATGATCAACCCTTCATCAAATGATGAAATATACTTCAAAATGAGAATGTTGACAAAAAATCTTGAAGTTTGACTGTATTTGGGTCACAGTTGACTTTTGCCCTAGCATGGTCGATTTTTGGACCCTTTGAGTAATTTACTGAGCAAACTTCCTCTGCAAGGCTTGAAATTTGACATGGATGATCTTGAGAACATATTAGGACATTGGGGAGAACTTGAGGTCATTTGGATTCAAGGATCTTGATGCAACACAAAACCCTAATTTGGGGTTGACTGCCTTAGGAGATGACTTGTATGACCAACTCTTGAGCAACCTTGAGCCACTTGGAGATTTTTCTTGTAATGTTTTGAGAAATATGAGAGGGAAAATTTTGGGGTACAACAGCTGCCCCTGTTCAATCTTCTTAAACCTAAGGATGTAGATTGGCTTTCGTGCCTTTCGTGATCCGAAGGTGGAAGATGATTGAACACTAGAGTGCCCAGAAATTTTCACTCGCATGAAGTGGTATCAACCTTGTGATGTAGGGAATGGGCTTACAGATGCCATTTGGAGATTGATGGAGAGAGGATGGGCTTAAAGATGCCATCTGTAGGAGCGTCGATCACATAAGAGATTCCTTAGCGAGAACTTGCATATTTGTTGTTGTAGAAGATTCCGCTGGGGAAGTCTAACTTTTATTGAGATTTAGGAACTTGCCTGTACCTCAGCTGAGAGAACATCTTTGCTGAGTTTTAAGAACTTGTCCGTAATTCAACTGGGGAAACATCTTCATCAAGATCTAGGACTGTCTGGTCTTTAACGGAGGATAATTCTGTTGAGATTTTAGAACTCGTCCACACTTCGACGGAGGAAAATTTTTGAGATTGAGAACCTTGTCTGAAATTCAACCGAGGATAATTCAGTTGAGATTTAAGAACCGGTCAGCTCTTCGACTGAGGGAAACATCTTCATCAAGATCTAGGAACTGTCTGGTCTTCAACGGAGTATAATTCTGTTGAGATTGTAGAACTCGTCCACACTTCGACGGAGGAAAATTGTCGAGATTGAGAACCTTATCTGAAATTCAACCGAGGATAATTCAGTTGAGATTTAAGAACCAGTCAGGTCTTCGACTGAGGGAAACATCTTCATCAAGATCTAGGAACTGTCTGGTCTTCAACGGAGTATAATTCTGTTGAGATTGTAGAACTCGTCCATACTTCGACGGAGGAAAATTGTCGAGATTGAGAACCTTATCTGAAATTCAACCGAGGATATTCAGTTTAGATTTAAGAACCGGTCAGGTCTTCGAATGTGGGAAACATCTTCATCAAGATCTAGGAACTGTCTGGTCTTCAACGGAGTATAATTCTGTTGAGATTGTAGAACTCGTCCACACTTTGACGGAGGAAAATTGTCGAGATTGAGAACCTTATCTGAAATTTAACCGAGGATAATTCAGTTGAGATTTAAGAACCGGTCAGGTCTTCGACTGATGGAAACATCTTCATCAAGATCTAGGAACTGTCTGGTCTTCAACGGAGTATAATTCTGTTGAGATTGTAGAACTCGTCCACACTTCGACGGAGGAAAATTGTCGAGATTGAGAACCTTATCTGAAATTCAACCGAGGATAATTCAGTTGAGATTTAAGAACCAGTCAGGTCTTCGACTGAGGGAAACATCTTCATCAAGATCTAGGAACTGTCTGGTCTTCAACGGAGTATAATTCAGTTGAGATTGTAGAACTCGTCCACACTTTGACGAAGGAACATTGTCGAGATTGAGAACCTTATCTGAAATTCAACCGAGGATAATTCAGTTGAGATTTAAGAACCCTTCAGGTCCTCGACTAAGGGAAACATCTTCATCAAGATATAGGAACTGTCTGGTCTTCAACGGAGTATAACTCTGTTGAGATTGTAGAACTCGTCCATACTTTGATGGAGGAAAATTGTCGAGATTGAGAACCTTATCTGAAATTCAACCGAGGATAATTCAATTGAGATTTAAGAACCGGTCAGGTCTTCGACTAAGGGAAACATCTTCATCAAGATCTAGGAACTGTCTGGTCTTCAATGGAGTATAATTCTGTTGAGTTGTAGAACTCGTCCACACTTCGACGGAGGAAAATTATCGAGATTGAGAACCTTATCTGAAATTCAACCGAGGATAATTCAGTTGAGATTTAAGAACCGGTCAGGTCTTCGACTGAGGGAAACATCTTCATCAAGATCTAGGAATTGTCTGGTCTTCAACGGAGTATAATTCTGTTGAGATTGTAGAACTCGTCCACACTTCGACGGAGGTAAATTGTCGAGATTGAGAACCTTATCTAAAATTCAACTGAGGATAATTCAGTTGAGATTTAAGAACCGGTCAGGTCTTCGACTAAGGGAAACATCTTAATCAAGATCTAGGAACTGTCTGGTCTTCAACGGAGTATAATTCTGTTGAGATTTTAGAACTCGTCCACACTTTGACGGAGGAAAATTGTCGAGATTGAGAACCTTATCTGAAATTCAACCGAGGATAATTCAGTTGAGATTTAAGAATCGGCCAGGTCTTCGACTGAGGGAAACATCTTCATCAAGATCTAGGAACTGTCTGGTCTTCAACGGAGTATAATTCTGTTGAGATTGTAGAACTCGTCCACACTTTGACGGAGGAAAATTGTCAAGATTGAGAACCTTAATTGAAATTCAACCGAGGATAATTCAGTTGAGATTTAAGAACCGGTCAGGTCTTCGACATAGCTGATGGTAGATAAACTCCGTAGATAAACTGTCGGGGATATTAAGCCTTTTCAGTGTTGATGGTAGATAAACTCTGCTTGGGGAGTATATTACCGACTCATTCACAGTTGCAAGCCTCGGCTGGGGAGAGCTATCTTTACTGTCTTACTCTTCGGGGAGTGAATGTTACTGGGATACATGCTAAGGATATGACGATGGATTGCATCGAGACTTTTTTGCCCCTGTTTCTGCGGGAGAAGGTGCCTGCGGAAGCCATGTGGATCGAGTATTATCCCCACCTATGAGGTGCCTGGTATCTTTCGGTCAAAATGACAAGTCTTCTTCTGGTAGGCCAGTGACGAGATGACGAGACATAGTCGTACGATTCATTACATCATGACATTGCATACAACTAACTCTTTACCTTTTCAGGAAAGATCAATCAACAGACAAAGATTATCATCTTCCGAGATTCCTTCCAGGGATAGTTCAGATGTGACCCAGACATGGCAACATTCTGATACTTATTCCAGATTCATTCAGAGATAGTTCAGATGTGACCCAGACATGGCGACATTCTGATACTTATTCCAGATTCATTCAGAGATAGTTCAGATGTGACCCAGACATGGCGACATTCTGATACTTATTCCAGATTCATTCAGAGATAGTTCAGATGTGACCCAGACATGGCGACATTCTGATACTTATTCCAGATTCATTCAGAGATAGTTCAGATGTGACCCAGACATGGCGACATTCTGATACTTATTCCAAATTCATTCAAATACAGTCCGGATATGATCCAGATTCGGATGTAATTATGTCACTCATCCAAGAGCAATTCAACAATCATTTCCAGATGGCATCTCTAAGCCCATCCTCCTACCAGCAATTTCCAGATGGCATCTCTAAGCCCATCCCCCTGTCACGTCTCCAGATGACATCTTTAAGCCCATCACCAAATGGCATCTTTAAGCCCATTCCCTCAAACTACGCTTTGACGAGTGCAAATTTTTGGGCACTCTAGTGTCCAATCTCCTTTTACCTTCGAGTCGCGAACGGTAAACTTGCCAATCTAACTCTTCAGGTTCAAAAAGATTGAACAGAGGCAACTGTTGTACCCCAAAATATGCCCTCTCTTTTCCACAAGAAATCACAGCTTCGGGCTTTTCCTGATTTTTCAGATTGGCTTAAGAATCGGTCAAACAGACTTTTCTCATCAGTCAGACAAAATTAGGGTTTCCATTGATTTTGAATCAGTTCAAGCAGATTGTTAGGGTTTGGTTGAGTTTGGCTCAGGGTTTGATCAGGCGGACGTTTCTTCGATAATAAATAAAGAATTAGGGTTTGCGCGCGCATTCTCAGAAGGAATTGATTCTGCAGTTATTTTCAATTGACTCTGGGACATGGGCTGAGGCTTCTGATTGAGAGTTTGAAGTATTGGTCTAATCAGTGAAATGAAAGGCGTATGGACTTTTGTTTTGATTGACTGTGCAATACATATGGTTAATTGGGACGCCGGGTTTATTATTAATTAATGCGAAGTTGCAAGACTACGGTGTTTATTAATTATTTATTTTATCTAAGTTAGAATAATTGGGATTTACTTCCAGTTATTTTAATTCAAGAAACTTAAATAATTAAATAGACAGCGATTTAAAAGAGATTAACTGACAAAGAAAGATTTTTATTCATTTTTAATTGTTTGTTACAAATATTATTTGAACACTGAATTTATTTACAGTTGTTTACAATAATATTATTACAATGATTAAAAATAAATTAAATCTATCCTAAATCTTCATCTTCTACTACTGCTCCCCATTGCTCAACTGATTTTTATCTGCAAAGACAAAAAAGAAAGAAGTCAAACACAGAGAAATTAAAAAGGCAGACAGATAATTAAAACTCATCATTAAAAGTGTTGGCCGGAATCAGTTTGTTCGCCATCTCTGCAAATCGCAAGAAGACTCTTGATTCACAAAGAGGGAAAGAAAATATGTTTGCAAGCATATGAATTAATACAAGGCAGCATATTAAACAAAATGTACAAGGCTGCATAATTCCAAAACAAGCTGCGCAGTTCAAAATGCCAAACCAAGTCACAAGTGACAAACTAAACTGAATTACACTATCAAACTAGGCAAACCAAATTGTCAAAAGTGCAAAGCTGTCAAACTGTCCAAAAGAGATGTCAACCAAACTGTCAAAAAGATATCAAAAGATATCAAGTTGTCATCAAAGAAAAGAAGAAAGTACAATATGCAGAGGAAAGACAAAATGCAAGCAAACTTATTTCAAATCTCCATCATTTTCCATCCAAACACTTTTTCAGAAAATAAGTACAGTTTAAAGCAATAAAAAATGCTTTTTTCTGTGGAGAGAGAAAGAGATAGAGAAGTAGGGAGGCTTACAGTTTTGCAGGCTTAGGATAAAGATATAAAACAAAGAGTATCAGGACAGTAGAGGGGAGGCAGAATACACATAGAAAGATAACCAAAGCTTGCCTCAAGCCTTGCAAACTGTCAAAAAACCAGTTCAAACAGCAAGCCCTGCATAGCCTAAGGACCAAGACTGCATAAGCCCTCAAGCCTTGCATCCTGTCTAAAACACATAGTAAAAACTACACAAAGCCATACAAACTTGTTAAGCTTCAAACATATCAGCCTGCATAAAACATTCAACCTGCATCAAAATTCCAAAACAACCAAAATATCAACAGACCTGTTTTCCTCCAAGCCAAACAAGCCAAAGCCCTGAAACCTGAATAAGAACAAGCTTCAAACTGACTTGAAGCCAAAGCAAAACTGGTAGAAGCAAGCAAACAATAGCCTGTATCCAACCAGCCTGTCAAAAACTATACAGCATTCAAGCTTCCCAACAAACCTGTCTCAAGCCTTATTCAAACAAAACTTAAACAAGCAATCAAAAAGCCTGTGAAAAACATAACAGAAGCAAGCCTAAAAGCTTGTTCATCCAAAAGCCTACTTCAAGCTAAAACACAAGCCTGTCAAAGCCTAAACCCCAACAATCTGTACAACATTAACACATCCAAATATCCAAACCAAGTCAGAATCAAACAAATCCCAAACACCCTCAGAACCATGTTCATCACAGGGCCAAAAAAGCCAAAAATTACCAACCAAGTTCAAGGGAGAAAAAGTCAGAATCAAACAAATCCAAGCATTCTCAGATATTTATCATCATTGAAAAGAAACAAAGCCCAAAGAGAGAAAGATTGTGAAAGCATCTCAGAAGCACAAATACTCAGAATCAAATCATTATAGCATTATCATTAAACGAAAGCAAGATACAAAGTACCAGGCAAGCTAGCAAGCTCTCAGCATCACGTACTCCCTCGCCTTGGCCATCGGAGACGCCTCCTGTCCGTTCCTCCGTCTACTCTCCAAAGGTAGTAATTCCTTCTCTCTTTTTACACACCTCACATAAACATGTAACGCATAAAGATCAGGACATACAAAAATAAAACATGCAAGATAAAAACTTGAAACCCTAAAGCGCGTCTGAAGAGGATACCTTTTCTCATCACTGCCTTGCTCAACCATGAGGAGGAGGAAGCGGAGATGGCGTCCAGTAGCCAGGCGTGGAAGGAGAACATCAGTGGCTGGCTTGAGAAAAGATGAAGAAGACAACAAAGAAGAAGATGGAAGCGGCACTGTTCAACACAAACCCTTGTTCTGAACGGAACAAACGAAACCCTAAACAAATTGTAACACGCCTTGGGCCTGTCCCCTGGAACAAACCCCAAGCCCAATCTCAATTTCTGGCACCTTACCCCTCCTTCAGCGTGTGCACCCCCCCCCCCCCCCCCCCCCCCCTTTGTGGATCTGTTTTATTTTGTTTTGGGCCAAGCACTTCCTTCAAAAGCCCATTTAACCCTTTTTCTTTTTACAAACTAATACTTCTTTTTGTTATTTTATTTTCACCTTAATTTTCATTTTTCTTTTATAACCTAATTCTTCTTTGTTGTTAAATAATATGTTAATTTTTCATGTAAGAATTTTGTTAATACTTTTTTCTATTATTATACTTAAAATATGTAAATATTAGATTTATTAGGTTAATAGATTTTTATCTTAAAACTCTTTTTAATAAATCTTTTTATACATAAAAACATTAACTAAAATATATAAATAATAGTTTCCTTTAACTTAAACATTTTTCCTTTCTTTTCTTTAAAACCTTTGTTTACATGATTAATAAAAAACACAAAGAATAATAAAATACTTATATTGCATTAGGTTAATATTTGCATCATTTGTAAAATAATTACATACACTTTCACTAATACTTTTGATTCTCTTTTATCCTTATACTTGGCTATACTTTACATTGAGAATGCGATTCGATTTGGTTGTAAATATTATTTGGACACTACTATCCTGATAAGACTCATCCCCATTTGTAAACATTTGTACCCCCATCCCCGGATACTTATTTGTAATAGCTTAAACTTTAAATTCCCGCAATTTATCGCTTTCTATATACTGTATAGTAATTAGGGTTTGTATGCGAAGATTCAAAATCAACCACTAGATAACCTAATACAAAGACAAATGCATGAAAATCAATACACAATTCACACTTGCACCCCTAGGGTTCCTCCACTCGTGCCTTCCAAAAAAAGGCCATGTTGCATGTTGAGTATCTTTGGCAAAACAAAAACAAATCAAATGATCATAGTCCCTCGATGACGCTTTCTCAAATTGCCTAAAAAATGATCAAGTCCCTTAAAGGAAAAATTGCCAAAGACACTTGGCACTATTGTATTCATGGTCTAAACGATGACCCGCGCCCGTCCCGTTAACATCCTAACACAAGATTGTCCACCAAATACAATGGTGAAACAACACTGGTAAAAGGGTTAAAAAGCATAAAAAAGATCTTTGAGTAAAATAGGGTAGACAACTCTTAGTTACTTGATCAAACTTGAAAAACACACTTGCCTACTTTCAGAACACACTCCACAACACAACTTTCAAAAACAAACTTTCAAAAACATTGAAACATCTTTTCAAAAAGACAAACACCTTTATAAAACATTCGAGTAAAGAATTGTTACAACGGTTGCCTAGACAAGGCATCTTTTTCAAAACATTTTCAAAACCACACATACAAAGCACCATTTCAAACATTGAAAAGCAAAGGCAAGTGATCTAAAACAAGTAACTAAGAGCCCATGGATAACCATGGATGAAAAGGGTGCTAGCACCTTCCCTTTTCATAATCTACCCCCCGAACCCACAAAAACATCTCAAAGGTTTTTCCTGTGCTTTTTAACCTTTCCTTAGGATAAATAAAAAGTCGGTGTCGACTCTTGCTAAACCGAACAAGTGCGAAAACAAACGCAAAACCCAAGTCAGTTCTCCCACCGTATCACAGAGCTGGCGACTCTGCTGGGGATCAATTTTTTAAAGTGGGGTTACCTTAGGGTTTTAGATCACCTTTACATACTTGCTTTGATTGCTTTGTTTGCTTTACTTTTTTGGTTCCTTGTTTGGGTTTGTTGTAAATCCTACACCCGGATTTGGGGGCACCTTTTTAGGTAAATAGCAATAAAACTGTGAGGGAACTGTGCGGGGTATACCGACATGGTTGAAGCAGTAAGCTATGTTAGTGTGACATATTTGTGAGTACCGGTAGCCCTTGAGTAGTCAAGGAGAATACGGGGCCGCTGAGTGATGTCATGAAGCACTAATGAACTCTTAGAACCTTACTTGACCATCTTGGCCTTTTTAGGGGTAGTGAGATGACCGACTTTGGTGCAGTCCAAAGTTGGTAGATACTCGATACTACACTCATTGAGGATTGTTTTCTTGGAATATTTTGGTCGCCAGTTAAGTGGCTAAACCAAAACAATGAACACATAAAATAATCCAGTGATATTGAGCTCCTTAGAACCCGATTTCTATTTTAGGACAGGATGAGCCAACTAACTTCAAGAGGGTACTTACCTACAAACCCCATGCAAGCCTAAACCTAAGGACTTGTTTGCTCTGTGTGAATATGATTGCATGTATATATATACTTGCTTACTTTTGCATACATATACATAACATCATGACATCGTACCATAGCATTTTCAATAACCATTTCAAGGATCTCGAGGGTCTGTTGATGCAGGGTCACATTGAACCAGACGTCTACCAAAGGGCAAAGGGTTCTCCTCTAAACAAATGCCATCAAAGATCAAGTGCAACAACTTGAATCAGGGGCTATGATCCACTTGACATGGTGAGCTTGATTCTCGTGGAAAGACATCCACCAATGCAAAGTTCTCCAATCAAAGATCGAAGTTCAACCTCTAACATTCTCTTGTGTTTACCCCAAGAGATCCTTGAAAACATTGCATACATATATCATACATATCATTGCATAGCAGGTTTCTCCCATTCAGGTCTCCTTATCTTCCTACTGTTTATTTCAGTAAGATGGATATGGAACAAACGGTGAAAGACCTCCAAGCTCAAAACACTCAATTCCAACAAATGCTTCTGGCTATGGGTAAAGGGCAAGAGGATCTGAAAGTTCTCCTTCTCAAAGACAAGAAGGAGAAGTCCAAGAAGGCAACAGGCATCCTGAAAAGAAGACCTAAAACCCTAGATCTTTCAACTCCACCCAGCATAAGGGTTACTCTTGAAGAAGACCACAATTTGGAGATTGATGAAGCTGACTACTCCGAAGAACAATATCCTCCCGCTGATGATAAGTACAAACAGTTGGAGGATCGCCTCATTACTATGGAGATTCAACAAGTACCTGGCTTGGATTTAGGAGACATGGGTTTGGTTTCTGGATTGGTCATCCCTCCAAAGTTCAAAGTCCCTACCTTAGCCCTGTATGATGGAGTCTCTTGCCCTAAGATCCATCTAAAGTCTTATGTCCGCAAGATTCAACCATACACAACTGATCCAAAGCTTTGGATCCATTTCTTCCAAGAAAGCCTGGTAGGGGCTCAACTCGAGTGGTTCTATCAATTGGAGAGTTCTCGCATCCACACCTGGGAAGATTTAGCTATGGCTTTTTACAAACAATATCAATACAATGCTGATCTTGCACCAACTCGTGTGCAATTGCAGAACATGACCATGGGTTCTGACGAGAACTTCAAAGGATATGCTCAAAAGTGGAGAGATTTGGCTGGTAGGGTGCAACCTCCTTTAACCGACAGAGAGCTGATTGACATCTTCATGGGAACTTTGACAGGGCCTCTCTTCAATCACCTAATTTGAAGTTCCTCAGCTGGGTTCACCGAGCTAATACTGACAGGCGAAAGGGTCGAAGCTGGCATCAAAAGTGAAAAGATCCAAGGAGTTACACCCTCTGATACTCAGAAAATTCCCTACAACAGGAAGAAAGAGTCCAATGCAGTGACTAGTCAAAAGAGTCGTCATGATCAACATGCAGGGGCAATCCTAATCTCTGATCCCACGCCTGTTGAACAAAGACAAAGCAATAGGCGTATGGTAAGATATCAAGAAAGGCAGTATACTAACATCAGCATACCTTTGTCTCAAGCATTACAACATTTGCTGAAGTTGAAGCTAATCACGCTAAAGGATCCTCCTCAAAATCCTGATACTTCCTCTTCTAAGTATAACCCGAGCGGGAGATGTGCCTACCATTCTGACAGTCCTAGACATGACACCGACAACTGTTGGACTTTGAAGAACAAGATTCAAGACATGATTGATGCCAAGGAGATCGAGTTTGACCCTCCGGAGACTCTAGCATAATCACTGCGCCTATGCCAAATCATTGAGAATGTCTTTGTTTCATTTGAATTTTCAAGTTGTAATTTCTTTTGTTATTCAAACAATTATCTGTTAATGTAAAACTCTATTTCATTAATGCATTGCATATGTTTGTCTTGAATTCATCCATTCGTTTTCACTAATCTTATGCTTTCTTTATGATATTTAACTCTTGATAAAAAGCTACAAGACTTTAGAGGGAGGATGACGAAACAATACCATAATCTCATACAATATGCTTTTGAACAGACCTTGCTGATGATGTACAAGCATTTCTTTCAAATCCCAAACACTGGAGTTATAAGGAAGATAATCCCTAGTCAACCCCTTCGAGCCAAAGAAGGAGGAGTTTTCTGTTCTAAAAAAAATTAAAACCTTTGATTTAAACCTGGGGCAGGGTAGTCTCTCAGTTAATTCAAAAAAAGGTGCGCATTGAAGTCGCAAACTCTCAGTTCCTAATACAATGAACAAAAAAAAAAGAGAAAAGCATTCCTCTGGAATAAAAAGACAGTGATGGTTCCTTATCTCATAGGCAGTCATTATCTCTCAAAAAAGAAAAAGCCCACTGAGCCAAAACCTACAAAAGAGGCTTAAGAAAGCTGGGGCATCCCGCTGACTGTGATCTCGAAAACAGGAACAGTCAAGCAAAAGTTAGGGATAACAAATCAAAAGAACAAGGTCACTACAGATCCTCAAACAACATGAAAAATGTTGCAAAAATGACTGCCTTCCCATAAAATTCAATTGGTGTGAACCATCACCAAAAAGTCGTTCCAAATTCGAATAGAGTTCGACGCACAATTAACTAAGTCTAGGATTGAAGGACATCACGAAGAGCGGGTGGGTACAAATATACTTTGAGCCTTTATCCTTTGTTTCTTAAACCATGAACCAAGCCACGTTACAACCCTGCAAAATTCCTAATTGAAGCATGGGTTAGTTCGAAAGCATACTGCTACAAAAGGTATCCTGACTCCTGTAAGGCTTTACTCTAAATCTTGTGTTGATTTTGTCTTATAAAAAGTTTTCTGCTAAAAAACGCATTTTTCAAAACTTCGAGACAAGCATTAACTTTGCATTATTTGAATATCGTTGTTTGCACATGGCTATTTATTTGACAGCGAAGAAATTCACACAACGAATATCCGATGAACGAAAGCTCTCTCAATGAACAAAATCACTTCAAAAAGGATGACACTTCCATTACAAAAATCTCCTATCAATAAGGGGCATGACATGTCACTATCCAGCACACCTGGGGCAGTCCAGTCAAGATTTCAACAAATCTTTCCAAGTCCATTTAACCTGGGGCAGTCCAGTCAAGGTTTCAACAGTTCTTTCAAAGTTCAGTTAACCTGTGGCAGTCCAGTCAAGATTTCAACAAATCTTTCCAAGTCCATTTAACCTGGGGCAGTCCAGTCAAGGTTTCAACAGATCTTTCAAAGTTCAGTTAACCTGGGGCAGTCCAGTCAAGATTTCAAAAAATCTTTCCAAGTCCATTTAACCTGGGGCAGTCCAGTCAAGATTTCAAAAAAAAACTCTCAATTTGCAGAGTAACCTGGGGCAGGTCTCCATCTCCATCACTTGGGGCATTCGAATGTCAATCTAAAGGTAAAGTTAGCATCACCTGTTGGAGTAGTAGTCGTCAAAGATTCCTTCATCACCTTTTTGGAGTAGTAGTCGTCAAAGATTCCTTCATCACCTTTTTGGAGTAGTAGTCGTCAAAGATTCCTTCATCACCTTTTTGGAGTAGTAGTCGTCAAAATTCCTTTATCACCTTTTTGGAGTAGTAGTCGTCAAAGATTCCTTCATCACCTTTTTGGAGTAGTAGTCGTCAAAGATTCCTTCATCACCTTTTGGAGTAGTAATCGTCAAAGATTCCTTCATCACCTTTTTGGAGTAGTAGTCGTCAAAGATTCCTTCATCACCTGTTGGAGTAGTAATCGTCCAAGATTCCTTCATCACCTTTTTGGAGTAGTAGTCGTCAAAGATTCCTTCATCACCTTTTGGAGTAGTAATCATCAAAGATTCCTTCATCACCTTTTTGGAGTAGTAGTCGTCAAAGATTCCTTCATCACCTGTTGGAGTAGTAGTCGTCAAAGATTCCTTCATCACCTTTTTGGAGTAGTAGTCGTCAAAGATTCCTTCATCACCTTTTAGGAGTAGTAATCGTCAAATATTCCTTCATCACCTTTTGGAGTAGTAGTCGTCAAAGATTCCTTCATCACCTTTTGGAGTAGTAATCGTCAAAGATTCCTTCATCACCTTTTTGGAGTAGTAGTCGTCAAAGATTCCTTCATCACCTATTGGAGTAGTAGTCGTCAAAGATTCCTTCATCACCTTTTTGGAGTAGTAGTCGTCAAAGATTCCTTCATCACCTTTTTGGAGTAGTAATCGTCAAAGATTCCTTCATCACCTTTTTGGAGTAGTAGTCGTCAAAGATTCCTTCATCACCTTTTGGAGTAGTAGTCGTCAAAGATTCCTTCATCACCTTTTGGAGTAGTAATTGTCAAAGATTGCTTCATCACCTTTTTGGAGTAGTAGTCGTCAAAGATTCCTTCATCACCTGTTGGAGTAGTAATCGTCAAAGATTCCTTCATCACCTTTTGGAGTAGTAATCGTCAAAGATTCCTTCATCACCTTTTTGGAGTAGTAGTCGTCAAAGATTCCTTCATCACCTGTTGGAGTAGTAATCGTCAAAGATTCCTTCATCACCTGTTGGAGTAGTAATCGTCCAAGATTCCTTCATCACCTTTTGAGTAGTAGTTGGCAAAGATTCCTTCATCACCTGTTGAAGTAGTAATCGTCAAAGATTCCTTCATCCCCTTTTGGAATAAACATATTCCCCACAGAATTCTTAATTCCCCAAGCAGAATGAAGACTCTCATTCTCAGTTCCTCACAGGATATTCAGATGTTCCCCAGTGAAGATCTCCTCAAGACAGGAATCCCCAGTAGATTGACATACAACCCAAGCTCCTGATCCCCCAACAGTGGTTCCAGGACTTCTCATTTCCAACAATCCCCTGCAGCAGTCAAGGATTTACTTTCCCCAGCAGCAGTCAAAGATTTCATTACCCAGGATTCGTCTTCCTCAACAAGACGGTTACTCAGCTTACATGCGCATCCATCACATTCATATCATAAACATTGATGAAGTACAATTAATTACATCATGACATTGCATACAACTAACTCTTTACCTTTTCAGGAAAGATCAATCAACAGACAAAGATCATCATCTTCCGAGATTCCTTCCAGGGATAGTTCAGATGTGACCCAGACATGGCGACATTCTAATACTTATTCCAGATTCATTCAGAGATAGTTCAAATGTGACCCAGACATGGCGACATTCTGATACTTATTCCAGATTCATTCAGAGATAGTTCAGATGTGACCCAGACATGGCGACATTCTGATACTTATTCCAGATTCATTCAGAGATAGTTCAGATGTGACCCAGACATGGCGACATTCTGATACTTATTCCAGATTCATTCAGAGATAGTTCAGATGTGACCCAGACATGGAGACATTCTGATACTTATTCCAGATTCATTCAAATACAGTCCGGATACGATCCAGATTCGGATGTAATTTTGTCACTCATCCAAGAGCAATTCAACAATCATTTCCAGATGGCATCTCTAAGCCCATCCTCCTACCAGCAATTTCCAGATGGCATCTCTAAGCCCATCCCCCTGTCACGTCTCCAGATGGAATCTTTAAGCCCATCACCAAATGGCATCTTTAATCCCATTCCCTCAAACTACGCTTTGATGAGTGCAAATTTTTTGGGCACTCTAGTGTCCAATCTCCTTTTACCTTCGAGTCGCGAACGGCAAACTTGCCAATCTAACTCTTCAGATTCAAGAAGATTGAATAGGGGCAACTGTTGAACCCCAAAATTTGCCCTCTCTTTTCCACAAGAAATCACAGCTTCGGGCTTTTCCTGATTTTTCAGATTGGCTTAAGAATCGGTCAAACAGACTTTTCTCATCAGTCAGACAAAATTAGGGTTTCCATTGATTTTGAATCAGTTCAAGCAGATTGTTAGGGTTTGGTTAAGTTTGGCTCAGGGTTTGATCAGGCGGACGTTTCTTCGATAATAAATAAAGAATTAGGGTTTGCACGCGCATTCTCAGAAGGAATTGATTCTGCAGTTATTTTCAATTGACTCTGGGACATGGGCTGAGGCTTCTGATTGAGAGTTTGAAGTATTGGTCTAATCAGTGAAATGAAAGGCGTATGGACTTTTGTTTTGATTGACTGTGCAATACATATGGTTAATTGGGACGCCGGGTTTATTATTGATTAATGCGAAGTTGCAAGACTACGGTGTTTATTAATTATTTATTTTATCTAAGTTAGAATAATTGGGATTTACTTCCAGTTATTTTAATTCAAGAAACTTAAATAATTAAATAGACAGCAATTTAAAAGAGATTAACTGACAAAGAAAGATTTTTATTCATTTTTAATTGTTTGTTACAAATATTATTTGAACACCGTGAATTTATTTACAGTTGTTTACAATAATATTATTACAATGATTAAAAATAAATTAAATCTATCCTAAATCTTCATCTTCTACTGCTGCTCCCCATTGCTCAACTGATTTTTATCTGCAAAGACAAAAAAGAAAGAAGTCAAACACAGAGGAATTAAAAAGGCAGACAGATAATTAAAACTCATCATTAAAAGTGTTGGCCGGAATCAGTTTGTTCGCCCTCTCTGCAAATCGCAAGAAGACTCTTGGTTCACAAAGAGGGAAAGAAAACATGTTTGCAAGCATATGAATTAATACAAGGCAGCATATTAAACAAAATGTACAAGGCTGCATAATTCCAAAACAAGCTGCACAGTTCAAAATGCCAAACCAAGTCACAAGTGACAAACTAAACTGAATTACACTATCAAACTAGGCAAACCAAATTGTCAAAAGTGCAAAGCTGTCAAACTGCCCAAAAGAGATGTCAACCAAACTGCCCAAAAGAGATGTCAACCAAACTGTCAAAAAGATATCAAAAGATATCAAGCTGTCATCAAAGAAAAGAAGAAAGTACAATATGCAGAGTAAAGACAAAATGCAAGCAAACTTATTTCAAATCTCCATCATTTTCCAGGCCAAACACTTTTTCAGAAAATAAGTACAGTTTAAAGCAATAAAAAATGCTTTTTTCTGTGGAGAGAGAAAGAGAGAGAGAAGTAGGGAGGCTTACAGTTTTGCAGGCTTAGGATAAAGATATAAAACAAAGAGTATCAGGACAGTAGAGGGGAGGCAGAATACACATAGAAAGATAACCAAAGCTTGCCTCAAGCCTTGCAAACTATCAAAAAACCAGTTCAAACAGCAAGCCCTGCATAGCCTAAGGACCAAGACTGCATAAGCCCTCAAGCCTTGCATCCTGTCTAAAACACATAGCAAAAACTACACAAAGCCATACAAACCTGTTAAGCTTCAAACATATCAGCCTGCATAAAACATTCAACCTGCATCAAAATTCCAAAACAACCAAAATATCAACAGGCCTGTTTTCCTCTAAGCCAAACAAGCCAAAGCCCTGAAACCTGAATAAGAACAAGCTTCAAACTGCCTTGAAGCCAAAGAAAAACTGGTAGAAGCAAGCAAACAATAGCCTGTATCCAACCAGCCTGTCAAAAACTATACAGCATTCAAGCTTCCCAACAAACCTGTCTCAAGCCTTATTCAAACAAAACTCAAACAAGCAATCAAAAAGCATGTCAAAAACATAACAGAAGCAAGCCTAAAAGCTTTTTCATCCAAAAGCCTGCTTCAAGCTAAAACACAAGCCTGTCAAAGCCTAAACCCCAACAATCTGTACAACATTAACACATCTAAATATCCAAACCAAGTCAGAATCAAACAAATCCCAAACACCCTCAGAACCATGTTCATCACAGGGCCAAAATAGCCAAAAATTACCAACCAAGTTCAAGGGAGAAAAAGTCAGAATCAAACAAATCCAAGCATTCTCAGATATTTATCATCATTGAAAAGAAACAAAGCCCAAAGAGAGGAAGATTGTGAAAGCATCTCAGAATCACAAATACTCAGAATCAAATCATTATAGCATTATCATTAAACGAAAGCAAGATACAAAGTACCAGGCAAGCTAGCAAGCTCTCAGCATCACGTACTCCCTCGCCTTGGCCACCGGAGACGCCTCCTGTCCGCTCCTCCGTCTACTCTCCAAAGGTAGTAATTCCTTCTCTCTTTTTACACACCTCACATAAACATGTAACGCATAAAGATCAGGACATACAAAAATAAAACATGCAAGATAAAAACTTGAAACCCTAAAGCGCGTCTGAAGAGGATACCTTTTCTCATCACTGCCTTGCTCAACCATGAGGAGGAGGAAGCGGAGATGGCGTCCAGTAGCCAGGCGTGGAAGGAGAACATCAGTGGCTGGCTTGAGAAAAGATGAAGAAGACAACAAAGAAGAAGATGGAAGCGGCACTGTTCAACACAAACCCTTGTTCTGAACGGAACAAACGAAACCCTAAACAAATTGTAACACGCCTTGGGCCTGTCCCCTGGAACAAACCCCAAGCCCAATCTCAATTTCTGGCACCTTACCCCTCCTTCAGCGTGTGCACCCCCCCCCCCCCCCCCCCTTTGTGGATCTGTTTTATTTTGTTTTGGGCCAAGCACTTCCTTCAAAAGCCCATTTAACCCTTTTTCTTTTTACAAACTAATACTTCTTTTTGTTATTTTATTTTCACCTTAATTTTCATTTTTCTTTTATAACCTAATTCTTCTTTGTTGTTAAATAATATGTTAATTTTTCATGTAAGAATTTTGTTAATACTTTTTTCTATTATTATACTTAAAATATGTAAATATTAGATTTATTAGGTTAATAGATTTTTATCTTAAAACTCTTTTTAATAAATCTTTTTATACATAAAAACATTAACTAAAATATATAAATAATAGTTTCCTTTAACTTAAACATTTTTCCTTTCTTTTCTTAAAAACCTTTGTTTACATGATTAATAAAAAACACAAAGAATAATAAAATACTTATATTGCATTAGGTTAATATTTGCATCATTTGTAAAATAATTACATACACTTTCACTAATACTTTTGATTCTCTTTTATCCTTATACTTGGCTATACTTTACATTGAGAATGCGATTCGATTTGGTTGTAAATATTATTTGGACACTACTATCCTGATAAGACTCATCCCCATTTGTAAACATTTGTACCCCCATCCCCGGATACTTATTTGTAATAGCTTAAACTTTAAATTCCCGCAATGTATCGCTTTCTATATACTGTATAGTAATTAGGGTTTGTATGCGAAGATTCAAAATCAACAACTAGATAACCTAATACAAAGACAAATGCATGAAAATCAATACACAATTCACACTTGCACCCCTAGGGTTCCTCCACTCGTGCCTTCCAAAAAAAGGCCATGTTGCATGTTGAGTATCTTTGGCAAAACAAAAACAAATCAAATGATCATAGTCCCTCGATGACGCTTTCTCAAATTGCCTAAAAAATGATCAAGTCCCTTAAAGGAAAAATTGCCAAAGACACTTGGCACTATTGCATTCATGGTCTAAACGATGACCCGCGCCCGTCCCGTTAACATCCTAACACAAGATTGTCCACCAAATACAATGGTGAAACAACACTGTTAAAAGGGTTAAAAAGCATAAAAAAGATCTTTGAGTAAAATAGGGTAGACAACTCTTAGTTACTTGATCAAACTTGCAAAACACACTTGCCTACTTTCAAAACACACTCCACAACACAACTTTCAAAAACAAACTTTCAAAAACATTGAAACATCTTTTCAAAAAGACAAACACCTTTGTAAAACATTCGAGTAAAGAATTGTTACAACGGTTTCCTAGACAAGGCAACTTTTTCAAAACATTTTCAAAACCACACATACAAAGCACCATTTCAAACATTGAAAAGCAAAGGCAAGTGATCTAAAACAAGTAACTAAGAGCCCATGGATAACCATGGATGAAAATGGTGCTAGCACCTTCCCTTTTCATAATCTACCCCCTAACCCATGAAAACATCTCAAAGGTTTTTCCTGTGCTTTTTAACCTTTCCTTAGGATAAATAAAAAGTCGGTGGCGACTCTTGCTAAACCGAACAAGTGCAAAAACAAATGCAAAACCCAAGTCAGTTCTCCCACCGTATCACACCCGTCCTTACGATTATATGGAACCAACACCGTCTTTTGTTTCGGAAGGACTTCTTTGATGCCATTCATTGTGCACCTGGATCAATTGAGAAAACTACCCTGCCCCAGGTGATAATTACGGGTTTTAATTTGTGAAAAGAAAAACTCCAACTTCTTTGGCTCAAAGGGGTAGACTAGGGATTATCTTCCTTATAACTCCATTGTTTAGGATTTGAAACAATGCCTGTACCTTGTCAGCGGGGTCTGTTCAAAAGCATAATGTAGAGATTTTGATATCATTTTCGTCATCCTCCCTCTAAAGGCTTAGAATTTTTTAATCGAGAGTTGATCATCACAAAAAATGAAAGCAATTTGAATATAGTGAAATACGAATGGATTTATTCAAAACATACATATGCAATGCATTGATAAAGTAATAAAGTTTGACATGAATAAATGTTCGAACAATCAAAAGAAAATTACAACTTGAAAATTCTAATGAACAAAAAGTCTTCTCGTCTCAGTACTTGTCACTTCAAATGATGAACCTTGGGGGGATGGCAAAAGAATTAAATCTGACCGTCTTGTGTGAGTTCCAATGCTCCTTTATCAACCAGGTCTTGAATTTTGTTGCTCAACGCCCAACAGATGTTAGTATCATGCCCCGGGCTATTGGAGTGATATGCACACCTTGCATCAGGATTGTACCTTGGGGAGGCTATGTTGGGATTCTTAGGAGGGTCCCTTAACGTCACTAGATTCAATCTCAACAGGTGTTGTAAAGCCTGAGACAGCGACATGTTGAGCTTGGTAAATTGCCTCTTGGGCATAGTTGGCTTACTCTGATCAACCCGTTATTTATGGAAAGGTTATTGTTGGACCCGTAAGGTAGTAGCAACTTGGAGAGGTCTATTCTTCATCAAACCAAACCTTTGACTTCTCGGAAGTTGATTAATGACGTGGTCCCCGGCCTTGACTGTTTGCTTCATGTTGTTGTATATGTCTTGATGAAGTTGGTTGATAATGGTTCTCAGCTCTTCTTGTTCCCGAGCTAAGCCTTGGATAAGAGCCATCTGCCCCATCATCTGGGTTTTCATGGCACTGAACTCAGCTTGCAGTTGTTCCAGCCGTTCGTCCTTATTGTCTTCAGGACTTTTCTTGACCAAGTTCCCAACGAGGAGTGTTTTCAACTCTTCCTGCCCCTTGGATAGGTTTAGGAATACGTCCCTGAACTGAGCTTCGCGAGTTTGAAGATCTTGGTTGTCTGGTTGGAAAGCCATTGCTGAAATAAACAGCGAGAACATGAGAGACCTGTACTGGGAGACATGTTATGCAATGATATGTATGATATATGGATGCAATGTTTTCAAGGATCTCGCGGGGTAAACAAGAAACTTGTTAGAATTTGAACTTTGCAGCTTTGATTGAAGAACCTTCGTGTTGTTAAGAGTCCTTCTTCAAGAGTCAAGCTCACCATATCGAGTGGGTCATAGCCACCGACTCAAGTCATCGTGTTTTAATCTCTAGATGACATTGGCTAGAGGAAAATAAATCCCCTTTGCCCCTTGCTAGATGTTTGATTTACCATAACCTGCATCACAAACCCTTGAGATCCTTGAAATGGTTAAGGAAATGTTAAGGCATGATGTTATGATGTGTATGCTATGCGTTTAAGCAAAAGTGCGAGGTGATGTAAGTGAACCCTGCAATAAATCCAGATTATTGGATAAGGACTGTAAACAAAACCTGCAAGGAACTCATGTTGTCAGATAACAAGAATGTGCAAGTAGTTCAAGTTTAAAAGCACACAAGTCACACAATAGCCCTTAAATTTCAGGCTGGCATGGAGTTTAGGTATTACCCTCTTTCAGTTTAGTTGGTTCAACCTGTCCTAGTAATAGTAACCGGGTTCTAGAGGATCTCCATATCACTGACCAACCTCGATCGGTCATAATTCCAGTTTAGCAACCTTTTCTTGCGGCCAGAATCATCGCGAGAGTTTGGTCTCAATGAGTGTAGCATACTGCTACTGTTCTATGGCCAAGTTGGTCAATTTAAAGGTTCTAAGGTCAGTTGGTGCTTAATGACCCCTTAGCAGACCCATATTCTCCTCGTTGTACCACAAGGGATATCGGTACATACTAAAGTGCCACACCAACGTAGCTACTGCTTCAACTGTATCGGTCTACGCCGTACAATTCCCTCACAGTTTATTGCTACTTACCTAAAGGGTGTCCCCCAGATCCGGGTTAGGATCTATAGTAACTCCGATTCAACCCACAAAGATAAAGCATACAAATCAAGCAATTGAAAAAATTATGAACTATTCCTAAGGTACACCCCACTTATAAGCGTCCCCAGCAGAGTCGCCAGTTCTGTGATACGGTGGGAAGAACTGACTGTTTTTTGGAATGCTGGTTTGCGTTTTGCGTTTGTTTTCGCAAAATGTCGCGGTAAGCAAGAGTCGCCACCGACTTTTATTTTATCCAACAAGGAAAGGAAAAAAGCACAGAAAAATTCCTTTTTCGAGATATTTCTCGGGTTCGGGGGGTAGATTATAGAAAGGGAAGGTGTTAGCACCCTTTCTATCTGTGGTTATCCACGGGCTCTTAGGTACTTGCTCATATTGTTTTCAAAATATTGCTTTCTTTGTGCTTGTGGGTTTGAAAAAGTTTTTGTTTGAAAACTTTGATCTAACTCTTGCTTCTGTCCTCAAGAGTGTATGAAGTGTTTTTGAAAAATTTGTTCGAAAAGTGTAAGTGTGAAAAGTTTTGTTTTTGAAAGAGCAAGTATCTAAGAACCATCTACCTACTCGAAAAAGGAATCGTTCTATGCAATTTTCCTTTAGACAATGCTATCCCACTATTAATGAGTAGGTAGCATCGTCGTTGGAGTTTGAGGGTCAATTCGAATGCGAGACTTACGGTCACTAAAGCAATGGTAGGACGCTTTAGCGGTAACCCTAATGTCTTAGATCATTTGTTTTGAGGCAACAATATCCAAGGCAACCGTTTCAAGGCGACTATGATCTTTAGACAAGAGGACGACCTCTAAAACTACCTATACTTAATGACCGCGTACAAAGGCAACCAAGTGGGGTGTACCCTAAGAGTGCGCATGTGTGAGTGTGTCGTTTTCAATTATTTTTATCTTTGTACATGTTAAGGGTGATCTAAGTTGATTTTAGGTTAAAACATTCAGTCTTGTCATGCATTCCTATTACCAAACATCTAACAGTTATAATTTGCGTGAAATAAATTGTGGTATTTAAATTACAAGGCGTCGGGTATTTACATCGCCAAAGACAAACCCTTTTTAAAAATAAATAAAGCAATAAATAAATAAATAAAGGTCCTATTAACTATTACAAACCGGGAACAAATACGTTATGATAAAAGAAAATAAATCGCGTGCGAGAAATTAAATCGAGCGCAAATAGGGTTTTGACCCTTTTTGAGAGAAAGTATCTTTTTTTTTTGTTTTTGAATTAAGAAAGAAACTATCCTAAATTAATTACTAAATTAATAAATAAATTAATTAAATGGAAAAAGTTATTTTTGGGTTTTTGGTATTTTAAGAAAGAAAAATAAAAATAATTAATGTTTGTAAAAGCCTAATTAAATCTAATTTAATTTTAATTATTAAAAAAAGGAATTAAAGTTATTCTAATTAAAACTAAGTTAATTTATTTGGTATTTATTAAAAAAAATAAAAATTAAAAGTTTGATTTGATAAAGAAAACATTTTTGTGGTTTTTATTTTATGAGAAAATAATTTTTGATTGGTTAGAATTAAAACAAAAATAATAAAAACAAATAATAAACAAAATAAGTAAAACAAAAAGAGAGAGAGGTTTGGGCCTGAAAAGGGAGTTTGAGAAGCAAATCTGAGGCCCATCAAGCGCTGGCCCTGTTGACTTTGTGGATCTGATGTGCACGTGTTGACTTTGCCTATGGTGGTCCCTCAGATCTTGGCCACCAGATCTGGCCTATGGCCATCTGGCAATTGGTTGCTTGCTGGTGCACGGTATGTTGTAGCCTTGGACATGTACAAGATCACCTGAAGAATAAAATTAACAAAGAAAGTGGGGGACCTGGGATTCGAACCCAGGTCCTGAAGGAGTTTGGATGCACACGTTTACCACTAGGCCGTTTTGTCTCATTTGTTAGTATATTGCATAATAATAATAATATAACAAAACAACATTAATTGGTCAGAAAGTAAAAACGCGCGAAGAAACATTTGAATGGGCCAACCGGAAGCTGACACACACTCGTCCCTGTCCCCAGGTCTATAATAACATTACCTGCGGATTTGAATCCGCACCTAAATGCGCAGGCTTGCTCCAAAATTCATTCCAGGCCACAGAAATGCCTTCCAATGCCATGGTTAAACTCGTCTTCCTCTTCTGGTCACGCCTATAGCCATTACTAAGGCTAATTTTATCGGAAACAAAAAACCTAAACCAAGATGCAAAACCCTAACAATGGTGATTCTTTATACAGGTTAGATGAATGAAATTAAATAATGTCAAAAGATTGCAAATGGCATGGTGAGTCAAAATATGCAATTAGTTTTCATTGTAGATGCAAGAATAACATAAATCGATCTCAAGAATGGAGCGGACTCATGAACCACTAACAGAGCTCTAGGAGGTTGGAAAATGCGTGCTTCTGATCCAGGAAGGTTGAGTGAACACCCAGGAATCGATTAGGATAGGTCTTAGCTTCTGAAATTCCTCTAAGTATGATTTTGATTTCACACTTTTTTAGTGAATTTTGCAACTTTTCTCTTGCCTTTTTCTGCAGCCTCCAACCTATATTTTCGTGCCTTTGCCTTCCTTATGTAATGTATATTGCATTAGGGTAAGAAACTTGGTACAAATCTCTCCATATCAATGCTCATGAATTGGATTTGATTCCACCATTACAACCTTCCAAATTTGGCCTAACTCATATCTTCTTGTAACCAATGCCCTTGATGCGAATTTGACTCACATAATAGCTGTATTCAAAGCCTAAATCAACCAAAAAAATCATGAGTTATAAATACTTTTGATTTTATATGATTTTATTTGATTTAAAGTGAATAAATTCAATTAAAAATCAAATTAAATAATAAAAATAAGATATGGGCTCATGGCCGAAGCTAGGACACATGGAAAATGATGCAAGCTCAAATCAAGTGGAAAAGAATGGTCCCATTTGACAAAATTTGATGTTTTGGGGATAGTTGACTTTTGGCAATTTTGCAAAAATGTCCAACTTCAACAATGCATAACTTCTTCAATTTTGAACTTTTGGAAGTGTTCTTGGACTTTTTATAAAGCTTGAGATGTCCTATAACCAACCCTTTTGGTATAATCTCATTTTGATATTCCATGCTCAAGTTATAAGCTTTCGAAAAAAGGTGTTTTTGTTGACTATCAAAAATGACATATAATGTCCAAATTTATAACTTCTTGTGAGTGCATTTTTTTATCTTGGGGTATGAAGATGGATTGTAGGAAATTGCAACCTATTCAAAATGAGATTTTGATGGGTCATTTCTCATAAAGTATGAGAAAGTTATGCTTGGTCAAAGTTGAGTTGACTTTTCCTGCACAACCCTAATTTAGCAACTTTTGAGTCTTGATGAATTTTGAGTAATCCTTTATGAATCATGATCAACCCTTGATAAAATGATGAAATATCCTTCAAAATGAGAATGTTGACAAAAAATCTTGAAGTTTGACTATATTTGGGTCACATTTGACTTTTGCCCTAACACAATCGATTTTTGGACCCTTTGAGTAATTGACTGAGCAAACTTCCTCTGCAAGGCTTGAAATTTGACATGGATGATCTTGATAACATATTAGGACATTGGGGAGAAATTGAGGTCATTTGGATTCAAGGATCTTGATGCAACACAAAACCATAATTTGGGGTTGACTGCCTTAGGAGATGACTTGTCTGACCAACTCTTGAGCAACCTTGAGCCACTTGGAGATTTTTCTTGCAATGTTTTGAGAAATATGAGAGGGCAAATTTTGGGGTACAACACATGGTATATCAATCAAGTTCGAATAACAAAGCTAAATTTCAAATACATACAACATCTGAGTTTCATCCAATTACATTCATAATCACACAAACTTTTGTTTTAAGCCTAAGTCTTAGTGCCTATACATCTTCATGCTTGCTTCCCATGACCAAGCCACCATATCTTTAAGCTATGCCCAAAGCTTCATGTATCACTTGAATCCATCTCAGGTTTTCCAAATCCTGCAATTTTGCTAAGCAATAGAAGTCGGTTCTGAATTCAAAAACAATTAGCCCTGCACAGTCTAAAACCAGCGTAAACAAAATATAAATATTAATTCGAAAATAGCCCCGCAACCATAGAATCGAGTCAGAAAAAATACTGAATTCATAAACCCAAAGCTCATCTCAACCACCTACAAAAGAAAAGAGGAATTTCCAGTTACAGCAGCCCATATAAATTAAAAAAAAAACATATGCGAATTCAAACGGAAGAAAATGCCATTCTACTGTCAATTCCCAAACTATCCTGCATAATAGAAACCTCATAGCAGATTTACCATCCCAAAACAACCAAAACAGAATTGCAAACAACATAATCCCAACAGGACTCCTTCTAGCGAAAACCCTGCAAACTGTCAAAACTGACTTCCTAATCTTCCTACATAATTAACAGCCCATTCAAAACCACCCTGCATAACATAACTTTTAACTTCCTAACTGTTTCCATAACCAAAAATAACTGACCTGTAACCAATTCACAAGCTCCTAACCTTTTTCAAAACCAATAGCCCTGCAAACAGCCTACAACTACAAAGCAGACTTTCACTAACAGAATCCAACATATAACCAATTTCCCAGCAAAAATAATAGAAAAAAAAACATAATTTTTGCTAACCGTAACTTCCTATCTTCTAACAGAATTTCCAACCTCTAACCAAATGTTTTAACCGACCCTCTAACTGTCAAAAATAGAATCATAACAGAAATTTCCAACTAACTGTCAAAGTAACCCCTAACAATATCCATCAAACCTGTAACTAACATCTCAACATATTTATAACAGACACATAACAGAAGAAGAAGGAGGATTCACGATGCTTGCATAACAGAAAAACTCACCAGAAAATAAAGGGGAAGAAAACTCTCTCTGCAACCCTCTCTCCATGATCACTCTCTAATCTCCATCTCCATCAGCTTCATCCATCTTCAATTCGGAATTTTCATCATCTCCTTCGGTCGTTATTTGTTGCTTCAACCATCTTCACCTCCTCGCGCATATTCATCACAAATCTGCAACGCTCATCCCTACGTTCATCATTGCTTTCCTCTTCAATGTAACAATTTCAATTCATAACAGCTCCAATACAACATTGACGCGATAAAAAAGCACAAATCAGAATAAAATCATAGAAGCAGAAAGAAGAAGATTCACAACAGAAGTAAAGGAATCGCGAGCTATTACCTGAATACGTATCTTCAGATTTTGCTTCCACTTCATCGTCAAAATCAAGAACCATTAGAGTATGCTCCCGGTAGGTAAGCCAAGTCTTTTCATTACTCTTCATTTTGTTTGCATCATCTGCTTGCCAGAGTTATCGCATCCGGAATCATAAGCTTTAGGCTCCATCTTTCTTTTGAAATTGCTGAATCGGAAAAACAAAAGGTTGAGATGAGAGGAGACGAAGGTCAAAGCAATGAAGAGGGAAAAAGGCAAATTGAGACAAAGGTTGGTTGAAGTGGGAGCGAATAGACGACGGTGTCGCAGTGTGTTCAGAGAGGTAGAGCCATTATCGTTTTTGTTGAAGGGAAATGACGCGTTTCACATTTTGTAAGAGCCTGATAGACTTCCTTTTCCTAACCCTATCCAAATTATTCAAAACTACATCGTTTTAACCTTGTTTTATTTCATGTATTTCTTTTGATGAACAATGATTAGAAATGTTGAAATTTGGGTAATGGGTTGGGCTTCCGAAATGGCATCCTCTCCATATCCCACAACATGTTTTTGGTAGAATCCAAAATAAATTGACTTAGGACTCAGCCTAGCAGGCCAGCACACAACTTATTGGGTCTAATCCCTTGGCTTCTATCACACTCCCTAGACTCAGATTAGCACCCCTGAATTTGCTATTCTTCATTAGAATTAGGACACTTTTTGTTAATTTTTGTCAATAAAAAAAAAACATAAGACATTAATAAAATTTAGTAGAATATATTATAAATTTCTTAGGAATTTATTCTTTAGTTTTTTTTTATAATTTCCTTTACATAAAAAAAACTAATACTAGAAAAACTTTTCCTTTTAGTTCCTAAAAAACTAATAAGTCAAAAATCCTTTTTCTCTTTTTTAGTTTAGTTTTTACCCGCATTTTAGTGTCGCTTCACCATGTTATGTTTTGACGTGTTTACTCATTGTGAAAGGTACATTTTTGTGTTTTAGATCACGTAACACGACAAGTAGTTATATGATCGAAGCATACGGCTTATACTCGTTTCTGACGCGACTCACTTTATTTCTCATCGTCCCGAGAAAATTCATATCGTGTTATATGTTGTCCTGACGCGTGTGATGCTTTAAGAGCTTTGTGCAGGATCTTCTGATTATACATTGCATTCGCAACATACGTTTTCCTTTATCTTAGTTGGATATCATTTCTGAATTTGTTTGTTTCTTGGTGAAGCTTGCTCGACGCGTACTCCCTGCTTCTCTAGCGCTTTCGTCTACTCTTGACGACTTGCTCGCTTTGGTAGTCTCCGCTACTACCCTTGTACTTCTTTGCACTTTATTGCATTCGTTATTGCTTTTCTAGATACTATGAGAAGTAGGAAATAAAGAGCGTGCGCTCGGAGTCACTGTTTAAAGACCTGTATTAGACATTCCGCACTTTATTTGTTATATGTGTTGTGCTTGTGTTTGTTTACTTTCCTGTTGATCGATGAGTCACTCAATTTAGAAATTAAGATCACGACTTCGCTCTCAGTGCATGCTCCCTATAGGATTTTATCGCTTTCCTTTATTTCTTGTTGATCGATGAGTCACTCAATTTAGAAATTGAGATCACGACTTCGCTCTCATTGCATGTTCCCTATAGGATAGTTTTATTAGACTTTCTTTGGCATGCTAACCTAGATAGGATCTCTCTAGGTATGCTCTCTTGAGTTTACTGGCTTGCTTGCTTTATCCTTGTACATACCATGTTCCCTTAGGATGCGCTTGCTCCGTTCGGGCGCAAGTTAGACCTTAGGTTGTAAACCATGCATGCTAACAATAGGTAGAAACTTCTCCTTTCATCCTTGACATAGGACTACCATTGTATGATAACATTAGGTTAGAGATAGGCTAGTATCCCATAGGCTCTTTTCTTTACCTATTTGCATCCTTGCATTCTAAAACTAAAACTTCTTTTCTTAGCAAATTAAAAACATGCTAATCACACTTAAACCCTTTTTCAAGGTAATAAAACACAAACCAACTCAAACCATTTTGTGTGCTTGAGCACATTTTCTCTAAAACCCTTTTCAAGTAAGGACATGATTAATTTACTTATGTGCCAACGCATAAGTCTCCAAAGGTCGAGCTGCGGCAGAAGGAGGAATTAACATCGTCCATAAAAAATACAAAACAAACAAAAACATGTGAGCCGAACTACGATAGCTCTGATTCCTCAAAAAGGATACGTAGGCATTGCGGTAGGGCCAAAGCGAGCACAATTTTATTTTCCCTACATTCTCTTCTCCTTTCTTTTGCATGCATTCTCCCTTCAGTTGTATAGTAAATAGTAAGCATATATTAAACACACCTATAAGATAGACAACAAGAGTGGATACCGTAGAGTACTACGGGCGTGTAGGGGTGCTAATACCTTCCCCTCGCGTAACAGAATCCCTTACCCGATCTCTCGGTCGCAAGACTGACTTCACCCTTCTCATGTTTTCTCGATATTTACCTTTCCCTCCATATAGGATAAAAGACGTTCGATGGTGACTTTATTGTTTGATGATTTTCAGCCGGTTGTTTCAGTTGGCAACTTCACTAGGGACGGGTCGACCAAATGCTGGTCCATCCTGGAGTCGCTCCTAGTTCTTGCTCTTCTTTTCTTTGGGTGTTTATTTTTATGCTTTCAGTTTATTCACTCATTTTGTATATACTTGAGCATATGTATGCATTGCATTTTACTGTCTTCCATATACTACTGTTGTACTGGATCTGCTTCTTATTGGGTGGGTGTTACTATGAGGTAAAAGGCCCAATACCCAGGCCAAAGTTGTATACCATAGGAACCCTAAGAATAGAGTGGAACATGAACGACTAGTTGACTTAGGTCTCACTATCTCCGCCATGTTGTCCACGCTCAGATGAGGTACAAATGAGGGGCTATCGTTTTCACATAGGTGATACGGTGATAGTTTTTCAGGAGTACCCTCGAATCTGAGTTACCATTGCCTTACCTTGACCTAGTCTTCACCCGTGAGTGGGGAGGGAATTATTATCACAAGTACAGTTGGTGACTATGTTCAGATGATTGCTCATATTCAGATGGTGACCATGCTCAGACAGTGACTATTGGTTCTAATCGCTATGTTCTGGATTTCTGTTTATGACTTTATGCAGATGCTATATTCTGTTGGTGACCGTATGGTTCTCGGATTTATTTTCTGAGTTCCTAACTTGCTTACTTGGAGATTTATTCGAGCCTTCGATCTTGGTATTCCCAGCATATTCAGAAAATGCTCAACAGTATCCGATGTTCCAGAAGCCTTGATCCCGTACAATGGGAGATCTACATGGTACTTGGTTCTTATATATGCGGAAGCTATGCCGGACCTTTGATCTAATGATACTCATATGGTTCAGAACAGTGCATCAATCATATTGAGAAATGATGGAACCTTCATCCCATTTGATCCCATGCCTTTGCATACATAACATGGTTAATCATACGCTTAACATACATGTTCTGTTATTTCGAGGGAATCACATTTGCAAGTCTTGTGCTAAACTCTTCCATCCCTTACTTGCGCAAAATCAAAATCAAAGCACGTAAATTCCTTGGAAATGACAGAACATGACATGGCATTCATTCATGCACCTCGTGCATATTTATGCATTCATAACAAGTACCCGAGGATTGGAGATTTTTATTCAGACCTGGGGCTTTCTTCAGAGGTTCAACTTGATTCTTACTATCACATGCTCAGAGATCAGTTATGGAATAACTCCGAGTGGTACATGCAAGCTTTGGCCCGTGGTCAGAAATTTCTTCGAACAGGAAGATAATTGATTGAAGACTTAGATGAGCCAGGTCATGAAAGCTCTGATAATGATGTCAACAATCTTGCACTTATTACTGCAGCAGGTCCCCTCTTCTCCTCATCTTTTGGGAATTACTTTCAACCACGGAGTGCTACATAATCTTGAGTTCTTGGAGCATCTTATCAGCAGATGGTTCACATTTACTGTGGGATCTTATATCAATGCTTCGTTCTTGTTGATACCAACGTCAGACGTGGTTACTACGCTGGAGCATCCGACTTTTCAATCAGGGGCACTCCCCACAGCTTTGCGTTCCCTGATCTGTTCAACAGCAGTCAATCTTCATTCCCCTAGTGAATTCAAAAAAAGATTTTAAGCCAAGACAAAATAAGCCTGATGAGCATGGTGATGCGACCCCAGCGCACTACATCCAATTATTTCCTCTCCTGGTGAAGTTCGACAAAGCTCTGATCTTTGGGGTCCTCTTTCCACAAACATCTCTTCTGATTGAAATACACATGCTAGATGTACCCCCTATTTCGAGGCACCCAGTTTTGATATCGAAGATTGTAAAGGGGTTGAGGTATAAAGTACAGAACCTGTCTGGCGTCTCTTTCAAAGGTCCAATTCCTATTTGGCCAACTGCCAGGATCTTTCTCACGAGTCGGATGTCTCTGTTGTTCTGAGAGAAGACGAACTATATTATTTCTTTGAGACACAATATGCTTGGTGATGCATTTTATACCAATTCGTTGGGTAAGTCATCCATTCGTTCTCCTGAAAGGATCTTATATGCATATTATACTGGGGCACCTGGCCATTCGACTGAAGGTATGTCATCAAGAGACCAGGTCCAAGACTGGATCAATTCAGAGACTGTTGTGCTCAAATCAGATCAAAAGGGGAATTCTCTCGCCCATTTAATCATCAAGGCTACAGAAAGTCGTCAGAATCAAGAAGTTCATACAAAGTCAAGTCTCATTAACAATGGCAATCATTGGTTTCTTTACTATATTTTCATTTGCATTCTTGCTTGTTTGTTTAAACATTTCTTGCATGTAGAAACTTGTCTATTTTTGAATGAAAATCTTAATGCAATAAGTATGCTTGTCTTGAAGTGTTCTTTTTGTTTTTATTCATTCATTCGTTATCACTATTTAAATATTTTACTTGCATATTGATGCCAAATTTCCTAGTCTTATGCTTAGGTAAATATTGTAAGGAGGATGACGATAATCTAAAAACGCAAAAATCTCTGATTGGTATGCTTTTGAGTAAGACCCTGCTGACGATGTACATGCCTTGTTTCAATTCCTAAACACCGGAGATATAAGGGAGATAGACCCTCCTTAACCCCCCTGAGCCTTCAAAGTAGGAGTTTCTTTACTGTTCAGAAAAAACCATCATTTTAACCCTGGGGCGGGTAATGTTAAGTTAATCTGATCAAGTGTTCAGAACTCATCAGGAGTGCACATCTGAGGGTACAACATTGGTTATCCTTCAAAAGGTTGAGGAAAGTCAAAACCATAATGGTTAACCATCATCTATCAGCAACGTGCGTCAACTAACAATATCCCAATGGATATCTCTCACAAGTCAAGAAGTCGAGATCAGATGACGATACAACAATGGCTATCCCTCGTATACCAAAGACTCAGACAGTCATGATTACTCCCGACAAATCAAAGACAATGCAAATATCAATGACTTGTTCAAAATGGAAATACGAATAAGAAAGAAACAAAAATCCCCGCTAAGTCGAAACTTGAAAACAAGTCGCTTAGGAAAAAGTTGGGGCATCCCGCTGGACTTCCAAATCGAAATTCAAAAGAGTTTGTCCAGGAAAAAATTAGGGAAAGTAAGAAGGAAATTGAAAAGCCTAAAAGGTGAGAAAAGGATTACCAATGAAAATCCTCATCAAAGAACAAAGTCGTCTGATCAGACACCATAATAAGAAGTTAGTGACTGTTGTGTCCAAAGGCCTCAGTGGTTCTTCAACCATCACAAACTCTTCTAGAGAGATGAATACTTGTATCGGGTCAACTGAACATAGGAATGGAGAACATCATGGAGAATGGGTGGGCGCCAAATAATTTTGAGCCTTAAATCCTTTTTTCTAAAAACGTGAACCAGGGCACGTTACAAACCATAAAAGTCCTAATTGAAGCATGGGTCAATTTGAAAGCGTGCTACAACGAGATAGCGTTTAACTGACTCCTAAGAAGTACATTTGAATATCTGTGTTGGCATCATATGCTTGCATTATCTTTCATAAAAAAGAATTTGCAAATTTTTCTCTCTAGCTAGTGACTCGTTCACAACAGAGTTGTAACGTCATTTCATTCAGAGTTTTTCAAACTTCAAGACTTACATATATGTTGCATTAGAATTATCATTCTCATAATAAACATTCTTCTGCATACAAAACAACTGATCGATACTGTTGTACCCCAAAATTTGCCCTCCCATATTTCTCAAAACATTTCAAGAAAAATTCACAAGTCCAACCCGGCGCGTCATATTCAGGTGTTCTTTCACCAAGATATCTCTGATAACGTATTCTAAAATTCAGGTTCGGCTCAAGAGTCAATTCTTTAAAGAAGGTATCCGAATGTGCGAGTTTTCTTGAAGAAATATGGTGAAAAAGTGTGCTGAAAGTGCAGTTTTTACGCGCTAAAAAATTCATAACTTGAAGATCGTGACTCGTTTTGAACCTGTTCCGGTGGCCAAAATTCCGTCTTGACATTATCTACGTTTTCATCTCTCACGGCTGGAAGCCAATTTCAATCAAAAGGTCTTCAAAAATGTGGATTTATCAAGTATTTTCGTACAGAAAATTTGTGACAGAAGTTTATTTGCGTCATGTTCAGAAAATCATAACTTGGTCGATTTTCATCGTATTGAGCTGGTTCCGGCGCCAAAATTTCAAAAATTGAGTTGGCTACATTTTCACAGGAGGTATCGAGTTCGAACGGTGTTCAAAAGGCCTTCGTTTTTTGCTCAGAGTGCGTGACACGCTGAAAATCCTGAATGCTGAATATTATTTCATCTGGGCCGAAACTTCGAAAATTCATAACTCGGTCAATTTTTATCGGATTGAGCTCATATTTTTACACAAGGTCCCTGACTCATAGATCTACAACTTTGCTTCAAAAGTCGAGACCGGATTATGCTCCGATCAATACCAGTTTTTTTATTGAAGAACGTGTCAGAGTCGACACTAGAGCCCAAAATAAGTTTGTCTGAGCTGAAACTTCAAAAATTCATAACTAATTCACCGTTTATCCGATTAAGCAGATTTTCGGACAGGAGTTAGTTATCGATGTCGGCTACATTTTGTTTTCACATTTCAACTTCAAAAATTGCACTTAAGTCCCTACGATTTAGCCTGGAAAGTGACGAACTCAAGTGAACATTGGAGGCCCAATTGCACATTCAAAGCCCATTTTCTTTACCCTAATTTCCATTATATAATCACCTTCTTTTCACAGAAACCAGAGGAGGAAAAGAGAGAAAAAACCTTGCCACAACACTGTTAGAATATCAAATTCTTTCAAGAACCCTAAAACTTTGAAATCCTTATTACAAATCCCTCTCTCACTACAAACAAGCCATCACAGTTACAAACCAACACCTCACTACTTCTTCAGTAAGGATAAGGCTGGCTTGATCTCCATGATCCAAAGGGCATAAAAGCATTCAGGTCACTAATTTTCCAGTAAGGGTAAGATTGATTTGATCTCCATGATCAAAAGGGTATAATCATTCATACATGCCATATTGTGCCTAAACATTAAATTTCTTCATATATTGGCTTTATTTGCATTTTATGATTTTATTTAATGTGTTCGTGAGATTCAACACTGCAGATTTAGACAGGATCCCATGCAGGTTCATTAAGGAACGTTGAGGCCAAAACACAAATGGCCAAAAGCCAAAAGCCAAAAGCCAAATGGCCAAAAGAACAACTTATGCATGACACCAATACATGGCGAGACAGACATCCTGAGAAGGTTAAGGAACGTTGAGGCCATAACACAAATGGCCAAAAGCCAAAACACAAATGGCCAAAACAAAACAGTTTACACATGACGCCAATAGCTGTTTCACCCCTCCAATCAGGCTCGTATACTCCTAAACTCTCTCTCTATTTTTATTATTTTCCTTTAATTAATTAATCGTTATTCTTTTTATTAATCACTAACCAATTAACATTTTTTTCATAATAAAATTCAGAAAACTAACATTTTTAGTATTATTATTATTTAGTAATTTCACTATTAATTATTTTTTGTAAATAAATTCTAACAAATTAATTTAGTTTAATTAGGTTTAATTTTGGCTTTTTCATAATAAATAAAATAAATTAGAATCAGGTTTTACTAACTTTTGACTTTATTTTATTTTATTTTTATTTTTCTTTGAAGACATTAAAAAACCAAAAATACTTTTTTCTTTTATTTAAATAATTAGTTCTAGGTTTAATATTAATTAAATACAAAAAACACAAAAAAACACCTTTCTTTAATTAAATAATAATTAGACTTTAATTTAATTTAATTTCAAGCAAAGGGTCAAAACCCTCGGACGTTCCAATTTCTATTTCGCGCATTATTTTTCTTGTTGATCATTATGTAATTGCTCAAGCCTTGTAATAAGTAATTAGGCCTTTTACTTTCCGCATTTTTTATCAAAACGGGTCTTTGTTAATTTGGCGATGTATAGACCCGTGCCTTGTAATAGCGTAGGATTTTACTTTCCGCATTTAAATTTCCACACTTTTAAATTATAATTGCATGAAAGAATGTATGGCCTAAATTAAAAACAAGCGTAGATCACCATGATACATGTACAAGATAAAACATAACATGAAAACAATACACAAATTCACACACCACTCTTAGGGTACGCCTCACTGTTGCCTTGCCTTCGAAACGTGGTCGTCGAGTATAGGACGTTTTAGTAAGTCCTTATGTCCGTTGATCCGTAGCCTCAAAACAAGTTGCCTCGGAAAAGTTGCCTCGAATTAAAAAAGGATCAATGGCATAAGGGTAGCTTCTAAGGTGTCCTACCGTTGCTCTGGTGACCACACTGACCCTAAACTCGAATTGACCCGAACACCTCCAACGGTGGTGCTACCTACCTCTCAATGGTGGGATGGCACTACCTTAAGGACATTTACACAGCCTAATTCCTTAGGGTAGGTAGATGACTCGTAGATACTTGCTCTAATTCAAAACAAATCAAAAAAACTCTTTTCACACCGACACTTTTCAAAAAGCTTTCAAAACATTTTTTCAAACACTCTTGAGGACTGATACAAGGGTCGATATGAAATCTTTAAACGAAACTTTTTCAAACCCACTCACGATTGAAAAGCAAACATTTTGAAAACACAATGAGCAAGTATCTAAGAGCCCATGGATAACCATGGATAGAAAGGGTGCTAACACCTTCCCTTTCTATAAATCTACCTCCCGAACCGAGAAACTATCTCATAAGGAATTTTGCCGTGCTTTTGTCCTGTCCATATTGGAGAAAATAAAAGACGGTGGCGACTCTTGCTTCCGCGACATTTCGTGAACCAGCTTAAAAAACAGTCAGTTCTAAATCCACCGATCACAGAACTGGCGACTCTGCTGGGGACATACTTAAAGTGAGGTGTACCTTAGGATAGCTCAGACTTGTGTTTTCAATTGCTGTGTTTGTTTGCTTTATTATTGTGGGCTGCATCGGAGTTACATAGATCCTAACCCGGATCTGGGGATACCCTGTTAGGTAGCATAAGTTGTGAGGGACCTGTCCGGCGTAGACCGACACGGGTGAAGCAGTGGCTACGTTGGTGTGGCACCTTGGTCTGTACCGATATCCCTTGTGTCGCAACGAGGAGAATATGGGTCTTCTGAGGAGTCATTAAGCACCAACCGACCTTAGAACCTTAAATGACCCAACTTGGCCAATAGAACAGTAGCAGTATGCTACGCCCATTGAGGCTAAACTCTCGTGATGGTTCTGGCCGCAAGAAAAGATTGCGATGCTGGAGTTATGACCGATTGAGGGTAGTCAGTGATATTGGGATCCTCTAGAACCCGGTTACTTCTGATAGGACAGGTCTTAACCAACCGACTGAAAGAGGGTAATACCTAGACCCCATGCTGGCCTAAACTCTAAGGGCTCTCTTGTGTGACTTGTGTGCCTTCCAACTTGACTATTTGCATGCTTGTTATCTAACATATGAGTTTCTTGCAGGGTGTGTTTACAGTCCTTAATTGGGACTCATAACAGGGTTTACCTACATTACCCCATGCATAACATCATACCATCATACCATTGCATACATCCTGCATAAAGACTAACCCATTTCAAGGATCTCAAGGGTCTGTGATGCAGGTCATAATGAATCAAAATGTTTAGCAAGGGGCAAAGGGGATTTATTTTCCTCCAGCCAAGGTAACTTGAGTCAGGAGCTATGACCCACTGGATATGGTGAGCCTTTGACCCTTGAAGAAGGACTCCCAACAACATGAAGTTCCTTCCATCAAGCTACAAAATTCAAATTCTAACAATTTTCTTGTTTACCCCGCGAGGTCCTTGAAAACATTACATGCATATCATACACATCATTGCATTACAGGTACCCTTGTCGCAGGTCACTTACCATCTTCGCTGTTTATTTCAGCAATGGCTTCCCAACAAGATAACCAGGGTCCTCATGCTCAAGAGACTCAGTTCAGGGAGATCTTCTTAAGCCTATCCAAGGGGCAAGAAGAGTTGAGGACACTCCTCACGGGGAATTTGGCCATGAAAAGTCCCGAAGATGACAAAGACGAACGGCTGAAACGTCTGCAAGCTGAGGTAGATACAATGAAAACCCAGATGATGGGGCAGAGGGCTCTCATCCAAGGTTTAGCTCGGGAGCAAGAAGAGTTGAGGACCATGATCAGTCAACTCCACCAAGACAGATCCAACATGAAGCAACCAGTCCAAGTCAGGGACCAGGTCTTTGATCAACTTCCAAGAGGACAAGAGTCTGGCATGGCGAAGAATAGACCTCTCCAAATTGCTACCACTTCACAGATCCAACCACAACCCTGCCCAGAGAAACATGTTGATCAGAGTAAGCCGAGCAGGTCCAGGAGATAATTCACTCATCTCAACATGCCGTTGTTTCAAGCTCTATAACACCTGCTGAGGATGAATCTGATTACACTAAGGGCTCCTCCCCGGAATCCCAACATCTCTGCTCCTAACTATCATCCCAACAAAAGGTGTGCATACCACTCTGATAGTCCCGGACATGACATTGCCGACTGCTGGGCGCTGAAAAACAAGGTCCAGGACCTGATTAATGAAGGAGAAGTGGATTTCACCCAAGTGGGTCAGGCTGAGTTCTTCTACTATCCCTACAGGATGCATCATTTGAAGTAACAAGTCCTGAGATGAGAAGACCTTTTGCCCATTAGAATTTTCAAGTTGTAATTTTCTTTTGATTGTTCAAACATTTTATTCATGTCAAACGCTGTTATTTCATTAATGCATCGCATATGTCTGTTTTGAATTAATATATTCGCATTCGCTATATTTAAAATTGCTTTCATTTTTTGTGATGTTCAATGCTTGATTAATAATTCTAAGCCTCTTGAGGGAGGATGACGAAAACGATACCACAATCTACAGTATACTTTTGAACAGACCCCGCTGATGAGGTACAGACATTGTTTCAAATCCCTAAACACTGGAGTTATAAGGAAGATAATCCCTCGTCAACCCCTCTGAGCCAAAGAAGTAGGAGTTTTTTCTTTTCGAAAATTAAAACCCTTAATCATAACCTGGGGCAGGGTAGTTCTCTCAGCTGATCCAGGTGCACAACGAATGGCATCAAAAGAAGTCCTTCTGAAACAAAAGACAGTGATGGTTCCAAATAATCATAAAAACAGGCAGTCATTACCAAAATCAAAAAGCCCATTAAGTCAAAACCTATGAAGGAGACTTACAAAACTGGGGCATCCCGCTGACTGTAATCACAAAAGAAACAGTTCAGGCAAAAAACAGAGATAACGAAATCAAAAAAAAAGGAAAGAGGTCACACAAACCCTCAATAACAAAAAGGAATGACTGCCTATTCAAAATAAACTATCAACATCCGAACCATCACGGGAATATCAGGACAAAGACTCAAACAAAGTCTACCGCACGATCAGCTGAGTTTAGGTTTGAAGAACATCACGAAGAGCGGGTGGGTACAAATACTTTGAGCCTTTATCCTTTCTTTCTTAAACCGTGAACCAGGCCACGATATAACCCTTAAAAGTCCTAGCTGAAGCATGGGTTAGTTCGAAAGCATACTTTTACGAAAGGTATCCTGACTCCTTAAGGCTTCCGGTAAAATAACAAGTTGACATCACAGTTTACAAAATTCACTTGTTTTTACTAAAAAATGCATTTCCAAAAACTTCGAGACGGACATAAGCTTTGCATTTTTAACATAACTTTGTTTGCATATGACTTTTTGTTCAAACAACAAAGAAATTCGCACGAAGAATATCTAGTGAACAAAAGCGCTTCCAATCAAGGGGCATGGCATGATCATTGTCCGTCATCTGGGGCAGTTAAGTCAAGATTCAAGGAATCTCTCAAATGCCAAATACCAGGGGCAAATCTCCGCCTAAGTCACTTGGGGCATGGATATGAATCCCCGTAACAAATCTTGCATGATCAACAGAGACCTTCTGGTATGGCGACACAACGCTACAACAGGGGCACCTCCCTACATCCTGAGAGCGTGGACATAGTCGAAAAAAATACTGCGCATAATCAAAGGCCTGCTAGGTTGACACACCTAGGCAAAAATAAGGGATGAAATGAAAAAATCTGTACACTCGGCAAGTCGAAAACCTGAAAAGGCGGCTTGGGAAAAAATGGGTATCCCGGTGGACTGAAAACCCGAAAGGGCGGTCCAGGCAAAAATTAGGGATCAAAGTGTACGACTATGTCCCGGTATCTCGTCACTTGCCTACCAGAAGTAGATTTGTCGAACGGCAGTCATCAAACACCCTCACAGGTCTTCCTCTCCCACAGAAACTGGGGCAATAATGAGTTGTCTAAATGATCCGGTTGCCCTGTCCACCGAAGTGCCAAGGTAAATTCAGCTGAAGAATGCGACCAATATACCTTCACTCCCTGCAGAGCGAACGCGTCTCCCCGGTTTTATTCAAAGGTTATTTCTCCACCAGAGCTTATAACTGGGTTATCCTCAGCTAAAAGCCACGGAAAGATCGTCCTCGACAAAGTTCTTCTTATTCCCTAGCGGAGTTCATCAAAAATTCCAACAGAGCACAACAACGGTATCCCCAACGGAGTTATCCTCATCAACCTCAACAAAGTACCTCTCTTTCCCCACAGAGTTACCTCCCCGCAGAGTAATCTATTCGCCAAGTTTATTCCCCAACAGAGTCATCTTCTCCTACCGGTATTCTTGCAATCATCATCCCCAACGAAAACGAAGAATCTCACTCTTCAACATCAGCCCAGGATTTGACTTCCCAGCATCCGTCAAGGATCTATTTTCCCAGACGAAGATACATTCATAAACATCACATTGCTATACATCATGATACATGCATATACGCATCATATCATACAATCTCATGTGTTGAGAACATCATTGCTTGATTCATATCATGCATTGCATATGACTGACCTTTACCTTTCAGGAAGGATACAGTTAAATGATCAGCTATGTAGACGAATACAGTCAAAAGAGACCAACCCAGTCAAAGAATACAAATCCAGTTAAATCAATGCCTAAAGATTTCTCTGATACAACCCGTCGTTATAGACACTCGTCGTTATAGACACTCGTCGTTATAGACACTCGTCGTCATAGACACTCGTCGTCATAGACACTCGTCGTTATAGACACTCGTCGTTATAGACACTCGTCGTTATAGACACTCGTTGTTATAGACACTCGTCGTTATAGACACTCGTCGTTATAGACACTCGTTGTCATAGACACTTGTCGTTATAGATACTCGTCGTTATAGACACTCGTCGTTATAGACACTCGTCGTTATAGACACTCGTCGTCATAGACACTCGTCGTTATAGACACTCGTCGTTATAGACACTCGTCGTTATAGACACTCGTCGTTATAGACACTCGTCGTCATAGACACTCGTCGTTATAGACACTCGTCCTTATAGACACTCGTCGTCATAGACACTCGTCGTTATAGACACTCGTTGTTATAGACACTCGTCGTTATAGACACTCGTCGTTATAGACACTCGTCGTTATAGACACTCGTCGTTATAGACACTCGTCGTTATAGACACTCGTCGTTATAGACACTCGTCGTTATAGACATTCGTCGTTATAGACACTCGTCAGTATAGACACTCGTCGGTATAGACACTCGTCGGTATAGACACTCGTCGGTATAGACACTCGTCGTCATAGACACTCGTCGTCATAGACACTCGTCGTCATAGACACTCGTCGTCATAGACACTCGTCGTTATAGACACTCGTCGTTATAGACACTCGTCGTTATAGACACTCGTCGTCATAGACACTCGTCGTCATAGACACTCGTCGTTATAGACACTCGTCGTTATAGACACCCGTTGTTATAGACACTCGTCGTTATAGACACTCGTCGTTATAGACACCCGTCGTTATAGACACTCGTCGTTAAAGACCACTCGTCCATGAGGATGACCTGTCAGTAGAGACAACTCACCAACCTTACTATATTCCAGACTCGATTCCTGTATCCTGCCAGGGCACGTCTGAAGAGTTCGAAGATCCGATTCCTGTATCTTGCCAGGGTGTATCGGTTGACGACTATATTCTCCGGACTCGATTCCTGTATCTTGGCAGGGCACGTCTGAAGAGTTTAAAGATTCGATTCCTGTATCCAGCCAGGGCACATCTACACAAAGAGTTTGAAGATCAACTCCTGTAACAGGCCAGGTAATTATTTTCTTTTCTCAGGTACGCAAGTTCTCGCTAAGGAATCTCTTACGTGATCGACACCTAGATGGCATCTGTAAGCCTATCCACATACCAACAGTCTCCAAATGGCGTCTATAAGCCCATTCCCGACAAGGTTCTGTCGCATCTCCATATGGCATCTATAAGCCCATCCTCCTATCCATCTTTCCAAATGGCATCTGTAAGCCCATTCCCGACATCACATTGCTGATATTCTACTATGCGAGTGCAAATTTCTGGGTACTCTAGTGTTCAATCATCTTACACATTCGGATCACGAAAGGCACGCAAGCCAATCTCCATCCTCAGGTCTAAGAAGATTGAACAAGGGCAACTGTTGTACCCCAAAATTTGCCCTCCCATATTTCTCAAAACATTTCAAGAAAAATTCACAAGTCCAACCCGGCGCGTCATATTCAGGTGTTCTTTCACCAAGATATCTTTGATAATGTATTCTCAAATTCAGGTTCGGCTCAAGAGTCAATTCTTTAAAGAAGGTATCCGAATGTGCGAGTTTTCTTGAAGAAATATGGTGAAAAAGTATGCTGAAAGTGCAGTTTTTACGCGCTAAAAAATTCATAACTTGAAGATCGTGACTCGTTTTGAACCCTTCCAGTGGCCAAAATTCCGTCTTGACATTATCTACGTTTTCATCTCTCACGGCTGGAAGCCAATTTCAATCAGAAGGTCTTCAAAAATGTGGATTTATCAAGTATTTTCGTACAGAAAATTTGTGACAGAAGTTTATTTGCGTCATGTTCAGAAAATCATAACTTGGTCGATTTTCATCGTATCGAGCTGGTTCCGGCGCCAAAATTTCACAAATTGAGTTGGCTACATTTTCACAGGAGGTATCGAGTTCGAACGGTGTTCAAAAGGCCTTCGTTTTTTGTTCAGAGTGCGTGACACGCTGAAAATCCTGAATGCTGAATACTATTTCATCTGGGCCGAAACTTCGAAAATTCATAACTCGGTCAATTTTTATCGGATTGGGCTCATATTTTTACACAAGGTCCCTGACTCATAGATCTAATACTTTGCTTCAAAAGTCGAGACCGGATTATGCTCCGATCAATACCAGTTTTTTATTGAAGAACGTGTCAGAGTCGACACTGGAGCCCAAAATAAGTTTGTCTGAGCTGAAACTTCAAAAATTCATAACTAATTCACCGTTTATCCGATTAAGCCGATTTTCGGACAGGAGTTAGTTATCGATGTCGGCTACATTTTGTTTTCACATTTCAACTTCAAAAATTACACTTAAGTCCCTGCGATTTAGCTTGGAAAGTGACGAACTCAAGTGAACATTGGAGGCCCAATTGCACATTTAAAGCCCATTTTCTTTACCCTAATTTCCATTATATAATCACCTTCTTTTCACACAAACCAGAGGAGGAAAAGAGAGAAAAAACCTTGTCACAACACTGTTAGAATATCAAATTCTTTCAAGAACCCTAAAACCTTGAAATCCTTATTACAAATCCCTCTCTCACTACAAACAAGCCATCACAGTTACAAACCAACACCTCACTACTTCTTCAGTAAGGATAAGGCTGGCTTGATCTCCATGATCCAAAGGGCATAAAAGCCTTCAGGTCACTAATTTTCCAGTAAGGGTAAAATTGATTTGATCTCCATGATCAAAAGGGTATAATCATTCATACATGCCATATTGTGCCTAAACATTAAATTTCTTCATATATTGGCTTTATTTGCATTTTATGATTTTATTTAATGTGTTCGTGAGATTCAACACTGCAGATTTAGACAGGATCCCATGCAGGTTCATTAAGGAACGTTGAGGCCAAAACACAAATGGCCAAAAGCCAAAAGCCAAAAGCCAAATGGCCAAAAGAACAACTTATGCATGACACCAATACATGGCGAGACAGACATCCTGAGAAGGTTAAGGAACGTTGAGGCCAGAACACAAATGGGCAAAAGCCAAAACACAAATGGCCAAAACAAAACAGTTTACACATGACGCCAATAGCTGTTTCACCCCTCCAATCAGGCTCGTATACTCCTAAACTCTCTCTCTATTTTTATTATTTTCCTTTAATTAATTAATCGTTATTCTTTTTATTAATCACTAACCAATTAACATTTTTTTCATAATAAAATTCAGAAAACTAACATTTTTAGTATTATTATTATTTAGTAATTTCACTATTAATTATTTTTTGTAAATAAATTCTAACAAATTAATTTAGTTTAATTAGGTTTAATTTTGGCTTTTTCATAATAAATAAAATAAATTAGAATCAGGTTTTACTAACTTTTGACTTTATTTTATTTTATTTTTATTTTTCATTGAAGACATTAAAAAACCAAAAATACTTTTTTCTTTTATTTAAATAATTAGTTCTAGGTTTAATATTAATTAAATACAAAAAACACAAAAAAACACCTTTCTTTAATTAAATAATAATTAGACTTTAATTTAATTTAATTTCAAGCAAAGGGTCAAAACCATCGGACGTTCCAATTTCTATTTCGCGCATTATTTTTCTTGTTGATCATTATGTAATTGCTCAAGCCTTGTAATAAGTAATTAGGCCTTTTACTTTCCGCATTTTTTATCAAAACTGGTCTTTGTTAATTTGGCGATGTATAGACCCGCGCCTTATAATAGCGTAGGATTTTACTTTCCGCATTTAAATTTCCGCACTTTTAAATTATAATTGCATGAAAGAATGTATGGCCTAAATTAAAAACAAGCGTAGATCACCATGATACATGTACAAGATAAAACATAACATGAAAACAATACACAAATTCACACACCACTCTTAGGGTACGCCTCACTGTTGCCTTGCCTTCGAAACGTGGTCGTCGAGTATAGGACGTTTTAGTAAGTCCTTATGTCCGTTGATCCGTAGCCTCAAAACAAGTTGCCTCGGAAAAGTTGCCTCGAATTAAAAAAGGATCAATGGCATAAGGATAGCTTCTAAGGTGTCCTACCGTTGCTCTGGTGACCACACTGACCCTAAACTCGAATTGACCCGAACACCTCCAACGGTGGTGCTACCTACCTCTCAATGGTGGGATGGCACTACCTTAAGGACATTTACACAGCCTAATTCCTTAGGGTAGGTAGATGACTCGTAGATACTTGCTCTAATTCAAAACAAATCAAAAAAACTCTTTTCACACCGACACTTTTCAAAAAGCTTTCAAAACATTTTTTCAAACACTCTTGAGGACTGATACAAGGGTCGATCTAAAATCTTTAAACGAAACTTTTTCAAACCCACTCACGATTGAAAAGCAAACATTTTGAAAACACAATGAGCAAGTATCTAAGAGCCCATGGATAACCATGGATAGAAAGGGTGCTAACACCTTCCCTTTCTATAAATCTACCTCCCGAACCGAGAAACTATCTCATAAGGAATTTTGCTGTGCTTTTGTCCTGTCCATATTGGAGAAAATAAAAGACGGTGGCGACTCTTGCTTCCGCGACATTTCGCGAACCAGCTTAAAAAACAGTCAGTTCTAAATCCACCGATCACAGATACCAAGTAAGTTTACACAATGAACAATCATTAAAGAGCTCAATCTTGTCAAAAGAGAGAGGCTTGAATATTCTGTTGAAGAAAAAGTCAGCTGTCACAAGAGAATTGACTTATCTAGGGATATGTTAACCAGTGATCAGGTCAAGAGAAAACATCTTGGTACTTTACAGTCTGATTACCCTTCAGGGATGAAGTTAGAAGAGTCCGCCAATCTGGGGAAATCTAGTCGAGAGTCGATCTCTCCGAGTTCATCCAAACCTGGGGCATTCCCTCCAAGTTATCAATCAGAGGCTATCACATCGATAAATATCTTCAAACTCCACCAATCAGAGGCTATCACGTCGATAAATCTCTTCAAGCTCGATCAATCAAAGGCTATCAAATCGAGAAATCTATTCAGGATTCATTCAACCTGGGGAAATTACGTCGAGATTCGACAAATCTCTCCAAGAAAGCTGTAACCAGGAGCAGTTTATTTTGTGGCTCAAGACATTGGGGCATGCCACTTCATACCGTATTATGGCATGGATATTCTGGTCTTCTATTCAGCACAGATTCTCATAGATCCTCCAGACAGGGGCATTCCTCATCCGTACTTGCAAAGTTGCTCAAGCCAATTATGTTGCACGAGACCACTACAATCATCTAAAAGCATCATAACGGTCACCCTGACTTAGCCAACGCACGAAGCTGCCTTCATCTTCTACAGAAAAATTCAAACCTGATTCCCCAAGTGAATTTGGAAATTCGGAGTCGTCATTTGACTCGGCACGCGCAAGTGCATCCCTAGTGGAGTTAATCAAGAACATCCCCAGTGAAGCTAAACTGGGGCATTCGCAAAGCTAAACCGGGGCATTCACAGGTGTCCATGCCCATCTTATCCCCAAGTGATTCAAGAGATAATTCCCCAGTGTGCGTAAACTTGGGGCATATATTCTGAGAGATCCACATGGTGTTCAGTATACATTCTTCAGGATATTCAGTTCTACCATCTTCTACAGTTCAGGATGTGTGGAAGTCTAGCTGCATTATCTCTTCCCTAATGGTATGATTCAGAATTCAGCAGCGTACCTGAAGACTCGTTTCGTCGGCAACTCAATCTCCAGCAGAGTCATCAACAATCTTCGATATCATGGGCTCCCTAGTGCAAATTCTTATCAGTATCCCCAACTACCTTTGGTACTGCAGGCTTCCAGCGCCGATATGTATTGACATCTCCAGTAATGAGAAACGGTTCCCAGTGAGCCCTCCCTTATACCCATGAAGTTTATTTCTTTGCATTGCATATAGTTATCATTGCATAACATTACATCCTCAAACGCGTGTAGCCAATCCATCAGGATGGATCTTTGCGGAAAAAGAAATTCAAACATGCATACGAAGCATAAGTCATATCAGGTACCTTACACGAAAGACCTGAATCATTCAAGGACAAAAATACATCCCTACAAGAGGATATCATCCCCAAAATCCCCAGTCGATGACCTTCACCTTTTCAATGCCCAGCAAAGTCAATACGCCAAGTCTAAACTGAACACTCGTCTGTGTCGGTCTTCAAACACTCATATGTGTCAGTTTCCTAAACACTCATTCGTGTCAGTTATTCAAACACTCGTCCATGTTTAACCTTTTGATACCCATCTGTATCTTCTTTCAATACTCGTTCGTATTATTCGAACACTCGTCCGCATTTAACCTTTTGATACTCGTCCGTATCTTCTTTCAATACTCATCTGTATTGATTCAAACGCTCGTTCGTGTTTAACCTTTTGATACTCGTCCGTATCTTCTTTCAATACTCGTCCGTATTGATTCAAACACTCGTCCATATTTAACCTTTTGATACTCGTGTGTATCTTCTTTCAATACTCGTCCGTATTGATTTAAACACTCGTCCTTGTTATACCTTCCTTGTATTGGAATCCTGCTATGTTACAAGTTCGATCTCTTTCTTGTATTGGCATCCCACTATGTTATAAGTTCGATCTCCTCCTTGTATTGGCATCCTGCTATGTTAAAAGCCAGATCCCTTCCTTGTATTGGCATTATGCTACGTTACAAGCCAGGTACCTTCCTTGTATTGGCATCATGCTATGTTACAAGCCAGATCCCTTCCTTGTATTGGAATCACGCCACGTTACAAGTCTTCTTTGTCCTTGTGCTTACATTATGCTACGTTCCAACACTCATCGTGTCAGCTTCTAAACACTCGTCATGTCGTAACCCATGTTTCCATCATAGAACCTGAGATCGCCCGTAGGCTAGGTTATTCCTTAGATCATCGTCGAACCTGAGATCGCCCGTAGGCTAGGTTCTTCCTCAGATCATCGTCGAACCTGAGATCTCTTCTTGGCTAGGTTCTTCCCTCAGATTATCTTAGAACCTGAGATCACCCGTATGCTAGGTTCTCCCCATAGATCATCGTCGAACCTGAGATCGCCCGTAGGCTAGGTTCTTCCTTAGATCATCGTCGTACCTGAGAACTCCTGTAGGCTAGGTTCTTCCCATATATCTTGTCGTCGAACCTGAGATCGCCTCTTGACTAGGTTCTTCCCATATATCTTGTCTTAGAACCTGAGATCGCCTCTTGGCTAGGTTCTCTCCACATATCTCGTCTTAGAACCTGAGACCGCCCTTAGGCTAGGTTCTCTGTCAAATCACTCTCATGTTTCACCTTAGGATCGTAGGTCGCCCGTAGACCTCGTCCGCTGTCTTTTCATACCAACCTTTGTCTTGTATTGGCATCATGCCACGTTACAAGTCCAATCTCTGTCTTTTCACTAAAAAACAAAAAAATTCTTTCTCCCCAACAGATATCACAAAACACATAAAGAAACACTTACACACTCTCTCAAGAAATTTTTTTGGCATTAGTATTTAATCATCTTCTACCTCGAACTTCCGAAAGGCGCACGCCAATCGTACTTTCAGGTTTAAGACGATTAAATAGGGGTAGCTGTAATACCCCAAATTTGTCATACCCTTTCACTTTTATCTGGCTTATGCATTGTTACGCTTTTCTCATGTATATAACCCTCATTAGGTCAGCTAACACCTCATGCATCATTCATCAATAAATTTAGCACGAGATCAATGTTCATGAACAGGATTAGGGTTTTATCAACTGACTAAGGTGTATATGTTCAATAGAGCTTGATTCTTCTGGTTATTCTTTTTTGGCAGTGAAATTGTGGACTTAGGGTTTTGTGTTCATGGGTGTTGTGGATCTTTTCTTCATCAAGCTATAAGGTCATCCTCCATCAAGGATTCATCAAACACAGGTGGATTAGGGATTCACATCTTCTATGCGTGAATCCGTAATATCTATCAACTGAGGTTCATTGAGCTTCATATTACATTTCTTTCTATACTTCAAGGCACCCTCAAGGCAATGTTATTATCCATAAAGTCAAGATATAGTATGGATTGGATTGCAAAATTTAAGCCATGGTACAAAAGACGAAGTTGTGGGTTCGTTGAGTTAAAAAATTCATCATTATTTCAAACAATTATTGCTTCGATTACAAGTTTACTAGGGTTCAATAGAAATGAGATGCCAATTCGGATTCATTGAAACTTCTAATTGTGCTCAAGATTAATATTGGTTCAAGATCTAAATTTCATGATTTGTTAATGGTTGATTCAAGATAAGATTGGAAGATTCATGTAGTTCAAGTTGTCATATTCAAGTTCACTTAATTCATCTCCCATTATTCAAATCTAGGAATGACATATAAATGGATTTGGATTCAATTCTTTGTGAAATGTCAAATTGGATTCAAGTTTTGAAGCGAGGCGTCCCATGATAAAGTTCAACGTCAATTTGGGAAAGTTAAATTTTGGGACAAAGTTCCATTTAAATTTATGATTGTTTCATTCAAGTTACAAGCATAATGGAGGGAAAGAAATTCAAAATTGAAATCAAGTCTCCATTATAAAAAACCATTTCAAAGCATGGTATCTAAATCAAGTTCGAATAACAAAGCTAAATTTCAAATACATACAGCATCTGAGTTTCATCCAATTACATTCATAATCACACAAACTTTTGTTCTAAGCCTAAGTCTTAGTGCCTATACATCTTCATGCTTGCTTCCCATGACCAAGCCACCATATCTTCAAGCTATGCCCAAATCTTCATGTATCACTTGAATCCATCTCAGGTTTTCCCAATCCTACATTTCGCAAAGCAATAGAAGTCAGTTCAGAATTCAAAAACAATTAGCCCTGCACAGTCTAAATCCAGCGTAAACAGAATATAAATATTCATTCGAAAATAGCGCCGCAACCATAGAATCGGGTTAGAAAAAATACTGAATTCATAAACCCAAAGCTCATCTCAACCACCTACAAAAGAAAAAAGGAATTTCCAATTATAGCAGCCCATATAAATTAAAAAAAAACATATGCGAATTCAAATGGAAGAAAATTCCATTCTACTGTCAATTCCCAAACTACCCTGCATAATAGAAACCTTATAGCAGATTTACCATCCCAAAACAACCAAAACAGAATTGCAAACAACAAAATCCCTACAGGACTCCTTCTAGCGAAAACCCTGCAAACTGTCAAAACTGACTTCCTAATCTTCTTGCATAATTAACAGCCCATTCAAAACCACCATGCATAACATAACTTTTAACTTCCTAACTGTTTCCATAACCAAAACTAACTGACCTGTAACCAATTCAAAAGCTCCTAACCTTTTTCAAAACCAATAGCCCTGCAAACTGCCTACAACTACAAAACAGACTTTCACTAACATAATCCAACATATAACCAATTTCCCAGCAAAAATAACAGAAAAACAAAACAGAATTTTTGATAACCGTAACTTCCTATATTCTAACAAAATTTCCAACCTCTAACCAACTGTTTTAACCAACCCTCTAACTATCAAAAACAGAATCATAATAGAAATTTCCAACTAACTGTTAAAGCAACCCCTAACAGTATCCATCAAACCTGTAACTAACATCTCAACAGATTTATAACAGACACATAACAGAAGAAGAAGGAGGATTCACGATGCTTGCATAACAGAAAAACTCACTAGAAAATAAAGGGGAAGAAAACTATCTCTGCAACCCTCTCTCCATGATCACTCTCTAATCTCCATCTCCGTCGACTTCATCCATCTTCAATTCAGCATTTTCATCATCTCCTTTGGTCTTTATCTGTTGCTTCAACCATCTTCACCTCCTCGCGCATATTCATCACAAATCTGCAACGTTCATCGCCGCGTTCATCATCCCTTTCCTCTTCAATGTAACAATTTCAATTCATAACAACTCCAATACAACATCGACACGATGAAAAAGCACAAATCAGAATAAAATCATAGAAGCAGAAAGAAGAAGATTCACAACAGAAGTAAAGGAATCACGAGCTATTACCTGAATATGTATCTTCCGATTTCACTTCCACTTCATCGTCAAAATCAAGAACCATCGGAGTCTGCTCCCGGTAGGTAAGCCAAGTCTTTTCATTTCTCTTCATTTTGTTTGCATTATCTGCTTGCCTGAGTTATCGCATCCAGAATCATAAGCTATAGGTTCCATCTTTCTTTTGAAATCGCTGAATCAGGCAAACAGAAGGTTGAGATGAGAGGAGATAGAGGTCGAAGCAATGAAGAGGGAAAAAGACAAATTGAGACAGAGGTTGATTGAAGCCAGAGCGAATAGACGATGGTGTGCGGTGTGTTTAGAGAGGTAACGCTGTTATCGTTTTTGTTGAAGGGGAAGGATGTGTTTCACGTTTTGTAAGAGCCTGATAGACTTCCTTTGCCTAACCCTATCCAAATTATTCAAAACTACATCGTTTTAACCTTGTTTTATTTCATGTATTTCTTTTGATGAACAATGATTAGAAATGTTGAAATCTGGGTAATGGGTTGGGCTTCTGAAATGGCATCCTCTCCATATCCCACAACATGTTTTTGGTAGAATCCAAAATAAATTGACTTAGGACTCAGCCTAGCAGGCCACTGCACAACTTATTGGGTCTAATCCCTTGGCTTCTATCACACTCCCTAGACTCAGATTAGCACCCCTGAATTTGCTATTCTTCATTAGAATTAGGACTCTTTTTGTTAATTTTTGTCAATAAAAAATAAATAATAACATAAGACATTAATAAAATTTAGTAGAATATATTAGAAATTTCTTAGGAATTTATTCTTTAGTTTTTTTTTAGAATTTCCTTTACATAAAAAAAACTAATACTAAACATACTTTTCCTTTTAGTTCCTAAAAAACTAATAAATCAAAAATCCTTTTTCTCTTTTTTAGTTTAGTTTTTACCCTCATTTTAGTGCCGCTTCACCATGTTATGTTTTGACGCGTTTGCTCATTATGCAAGGTACATTTTTGTGTTTTCAATCACGTAACACAACAAGTAGTTATATGATCGAAGCATACGGCTTATACTCGTTTCTGATGCGACTCACTTTATTTCTCATCGTCCTGAGAAAATTCATATCATGTTATATGTTGTCCTGGCGCGTGTGATGCTTTACGATCTTTATGCAAGAACTTCTGATTACGCATTGCATTTGCAACATATGTTTGCCTTTATCTTAGTTGGATATCATTTCTGACTTTGTTTGTTTCTTGGTGAAGCTTGCTCGACGCGTACTCCCTGCTTCTCTAGAGCTTTCGTATGCTTTTGACGACTTGCTCGCTTTGGTAGTCTCCTCTACTACCCTTGTACTTCTTCGCACTTTATTGCATTCGTTATTGCTTTTCTAGATACTATAGGAAGTAGGAAATAAAGAGCGTGCGCTCGAAGTCGCTGTTTAAAGACCTGTAGCCGGCATTCCGCACTTCATTTGTTATATGTGTTGTGCTTGTGTTTGTTTACTTTCCTGTTGATCGATGAGTCACTCAATTTAGAAATTGAGATCACGACTTAGCTCTCAGTGCGTGCTCCCTATAGGATTTTATCGCTTTCCTTTATTTCTTGTTGATTTATGAGTCACTCAATTTAGAAATTGAGATCACGACTTCGCTCTCATTGCATGTTCCCTATTGGATAGTTTTATTAGACTTTCATTGGCATGCTAACCTAGATAGGATCTCTCTAGGTATGATCTCTTAAGTTTACTGGCTTGCTTGCTTTATCCTTGTACATACCATGTTCCCTTAGGATGCGCTTGCTCCGTTCGGGCGCAAGTTAGACCTTAGGTTGTAAATCATGCATGCTAACAGTAGGTAGAAAATTCTCCTTTCATCCTTGACATAGGACTACCATTGTATGATAACATTAGGTTAAAGATATGCTAGTCTCCCATAGGCTCTTTTCTTTCCCTCTTTGCATCCTTGCATTCTAAAACTAAAACTTCTTTTCTTAGCAAATCAAAAACATGCTAATCACACTTAAACCCTTTTTCAAGGTAATAAAACACAAACCAACTCAAACCATTTTGTGCGCTCGAGCACCTTTTCTCTAAAACCCTTTTCAGGTAAGGACATGATTAATTTACTTCTGTGCCAACGCGTAAGTCTCCAAAGGTCGAGCTGCGGCAGAAGGCGGAATTAACATCGTCCATAAAAATACAAAACAAACAAAAACATGTGAGCCGAACTACGGTAGCTCTGATTCCTCAAAAAGGATACGTAGACATTGCGGTAGGGCCCATGCGAGCATAATTTTATTTTCCCTACATTCTCTTATCCTTTCTTTTGTATGCATTCTCCCTTCAGTAGTATAGTAAATAGTAAGCATAGATTAAACACACCCATAAGATAGACCACAAGAGTGGATACCGTAGAGTACTATGGGCGTGTGGGGTGCTAATACCTTCCCCTTGCGTAACAGACTCCCTTACACGATCTCTCATTTGCAAGACCGTGACTTCTCCCTTCTCAGGTTTTCTCAATGTTTACCTTTCCCTCCATATGGGATAAAAGACGTTCGATGGAGACTTCATTGTTTGATGATTTTCAGTCGGTTGTTTCAACAGTCAAACTTCAAGATTTTTGGTCAACATCAATATTTTGAAGTGATATCCATCATTTGATCAAGGGTTGATCATAATTCCTCAAGAAATGCTCCTAATTCTTTAAAAGTTAAAAATGGAAAATTAGGGTTTCTATAAGAAAAGTCAACCAAACTTTGACCAAGCATAACTTTCTCATACTTTATCAGAAATTTTCCAATCAAATATCATTTTGAATAGAATTCAATTCCTTACAACTTCTCTTCAGCCCTCAAGTCCAAGAAATGTACCATTTGAAAGATACAAGTTCATACATTACAGGTCATTTTTAGAAAGTCAACAAAAGACACTTTTTTCCAAGACCTTTTACATCAAGATAACATCTTCAAATGAAAAATTGATCAAAAGAGGGATTGAAGAAGACATCTTAGGATTTCCAAAAAGTCCATGATCATAATCATGATATAAAAATTGAGCAAGTTATGCCCTTCCCAAGTTGGGAAAATTTGGGAAATTTCAAGAAATATGCATTGAGCAAATTTGAGTTTTTAAGGCAATGGCTCAAATTCTTGGACTTCAAACATCTTACTAAGAGTATAGAGGACTCCTAAAACCATTTTTGCATAGTCTTGACTTTATTTGCATTTTATATTAATTTTATTTAATTAAAAATCAAATAAATCAAGATTATTACAAATAATATGGTTAAGGCTTATTTTAATGCATGGAGGGGTCCCGATTTTCGTGTACAGCAAGGCCAATATGTTTGCACTCATTCAAAATTCAAAAATGGACAAAATCCCATAACTTTGGCCAAGGTTACAAATGGACATTCATGGTATTCAAGCAATTGACTATGGCTGTTACAAGCTTGTTTTTTCGTGTCTCCTTATCATTCTCTATATAAACAAGCCATTGGCAAGCATTAAGCACAAAGACGAAGCTTAGAGAACCCCTGCCCATTTTAGAAAAAAACATCAAATTGTAAAATTCGAATTTCATGTTCTAGCTTGTTTCAGCCCAAACTAAAGATCAAGATACACTCCTGGAGGTTCCCTGAAGTGTTTTCCATCCTTACCAGCCCGTGAAACACCACGAAGCAGCCTCATCCACTCTCATGATTTGCTTCATTTTTCTAAATTTGTTTTGCACGATTCATGCAGTGTCAATATATTTTAACCATGCATATCTAACCGTGTGAGTATTTGCAAGCTTTTGGTTTAGTTTGATTGCAGTTTGGGAGCCAGAATCCAATACTACCATTTCTAGGGTTTGACCTTTAGAATTGGGGATTTTCACAATGGCCAAAATTAGCCAAAACTAAGGACACCATCTTGCTCAGGAGGTTGAGAGCAATCAACCCATGGCCTCAAAGTAAATTTATTTTGTGTATTGTGCTTGTTTCAAATGCAGGGTTTATAGTGACGGACAAAAAACTGTCACTATAGGGTTCCAAGTCTAATACGACGGAGAAAGGAAGAAGACAATGCGTGGCATCCCTTCATTGGACAGTTTGAACCTGCACACACTTTCTTTTTTTATTCTTAATAATTACTGGAAATGTTAAATTATATTATTTTTGTTTGGTATGTATAAACAAATGGCATGTTAGTTCAGTTGGCAGGGAAGCGCGTTGGTAAAGGAAAGGGCCTGGGTTCGAGTCCCAGGTCCAATATTTTCTTATTTTCCTATTATTTCATGCAAGATTAAATACTCTTCAGGGTCTAATGCTCACCATATTCCAGCAATTCTCAACCACCAGTTGTCTCCTGATCAGATCTAATGCATATAAATACGCAAGCACATCATGTACCCTAGAGACATGCCCACACAGGATCAGGCGCCTGGCTTGGGCCTTCATATTTTGGGCCTAATCAATTCAGATCAACACCCCCCATTTCTATTTCTGACGAGGCCCTTGTTTTTTTGTTTTGTTTATTTTCTCACTTTTTTATTTTGTTTATTATTTTCTAAATATTTTTTAACAAATCATAAAAAAATAAATAATAATTAGGACTAGTTTCTTTCTAAAATTAATTAATTAATTAATTAATTAATTAATTAATTAATTAATTGTTTTAATGCAATTTTATCAATTTAAAATCAAAATAGACTTAGTTTCTTTTTAATTTAAACTATTTTCTTAATAAAAAATACCAAAAAACATTAGAATTAGGATTTATTTTCATCCAGCTTTTTTTTATTTCTCTAATTAAATTTTAGATATTTACTTCACTTACTTTTTGTTATTAAAAATAAAAACCAACAACCAAAAAGATTTTTCCTCTAGGTTTTAGAACATGTTTTCATTATCGCGCGTTTATTTCCCTTTGCATTTTATAGTCATGTAACTGTTATACGGGATGTAATAGCTAATAGGAATGTATTTTATTGCTTTATTTTCTTTTCCCTATTTGGTTTGGAATGTAAATCCCCATCCCTGAAGCCATGTAATAGTCTAGATTTATACTTCCCGCATTTTATTTTTCTGTATATATAACTGCTAGTAACCTAGGCGTGCATGACAAGATAAAGTCAGTTAACCATTAGATCACTAATCTCAAGATAATATAACTGAAAAAACACACTTCTCACACTTGCATCCTTAGGGTATTCCTCACTTGGTTGCCTCGGAAAACAATGGTCATGTCCCTCGAATGTAGGGATATCTCAGCAAAGACCCTCAGTATAAAAGTCATCATAAAAGATCATAGTCCCTCACTGTCCCTCGAGTTGCCTACGAGAAATGATCTTGTCCCTCGATGATGCCTATATGACAACCGTCTCTTCGAATGCTAAGATATTCTTACATGTTACCTTTAATGACCAATGCGTCTCTTTCGATAGTCCCTGAACATCCGACGATAGGGCTACCTACTCAATAATAGTAGGATAGCACTATCTAAAGGAAAGGAGGAAAAGAACATCCTTTTTCGAGTAGGTAGACTGTTCTTAAGTACTTGCTCAAAATTTTAACTTTTTTAAACTTACACACTTTTCAAAAACTATTTTCAAAAATGCTTTATCACACTCTTGAGGATTGATACAAGAGTTACCATAAAGCAAACAAAAATCTTTCAAAACACACAAAAACAAACAATTTTAAAAAATGAGCAAGTACCTAAGAGCCCGTAGATAACTACAGATGGAAAGGGTGCTAACATCTTCCCTTTCTATAATCTACCCCCTTACTCAGAATAATCTCGAAAAGATCTTTTTCTGTTCTTTTCACTATTTCATTAATTTGGATAAAAGAAAAGTCGGTGGCGACTCTTGCTTACCGCAACATTTGCAAACACAAATACAAAACCAGTATTAAATAGTCGATTCTGCCACCGTATCACAGAACTGGCGACTCTGCTGGGGATATTATAAAGTGGGGTTTACCTTAGGGTCTAGATCATTTCTAAATTGTTTGCTTGTTTGTTTGCTTTACTTTTAAGGGATTGTTTGGGTTACTATAGATCCTACACCCGAATCTGGGGAAACCTGTTAGGTAAGTAGCAATAGATCGTGGAAAATGTGCGGGGTATACTGACACAGTTGAATAGATAGCTACATTGATGCGACACTTTAGTTGATACCGGTAGCCCTTGAGTTAATCAAGGAGAATATGGGGCCGCTGCATGGTGTCATAAAGCGTCAGCTGACCTTAGAACCTTTAAATGAACAACTTGGCCATTAGGATATAGCGAGATGGTCGTCTTTGGTGTATTCCCAAAGTCGACAGATACTCGATGCTACACTCATTAAGACTTGACTCTTGAGTTTTTTTTGGTTGCGAGTCAATAGCCTATCGAACGAAGCTTGTGGGAAAGGTCAGTGATATTGAGATCCCTTAGAACCCGGTTACTACTTTATATGACAGGTTGAACTAATCCAACTTCAAGAGGGTACTACCTTAAAACCCATGCAAGCCTTAAACCTAAGATCTCTTGTGTGATTTGCTTGTGCTTGCTATATCTGTGATTTCTTAGCATAATCATGACATCGTGACATGGCTAATAATACTAACCATTTCAAGTATTTTCTAGGGCTTATCTTTGTCTTGTTTTGTAGGATATGACATCTGCTCGTAGGAACACTATCCAAATCAACCTTGTGAAAATGCATCCTCAACTCAAGGAGTTAGCATCAAGGATTCCTGAAAGCTCTCCCTTCACTGAAAAACATGGTTGACTTCTCAACTTGGTCACTACAAACCCTGATGAAGACATGTTAAAGGTGCTTTTTCAGTTCTTTGACTCGTTGAACCACTGCTTCACTTTTCCTGATTACCAGTTAGTGCCTACTGTTGTACCCCAAAATTTTCCCTCCCATATTTCTCAAGACATGTCAAGAATAATCTTCAAGTTGCTCAAGTTGGCTCAAGGGTTGGACAATCAAATCACCTCCTAAGGCAGTCAAGTCAAAATTAGGGTTCTGTGTTGCATTAAGGTCCTCATATCCAAATGACCTCAAGTGCTCCCCAATTTCCTAATATGTTCTCAAGTTCATCCATGTCAAATTTCAAGCCTTGCAGAGGAAGTTTGGTCAGTCAATTGCTTAAGAGGTCAAAAAATCGACTGTGCTAGGTCAAAAGTCAACTGTGATCCAAATACAGTCAAACCTCAAGATTTTTTGTCAAAATTATCATTTTGAAGGATAATTCATCATTTGATCAAGGGTTGATCATGATTCATCAAGGATTGCTCAAAATTCATCAAGATTCAAAAGTTGCTAAATTAGGGTTTTGTAGGAAAAGTTAACTCAACTTTGACCAAGCATAACTTTCTCATAATTTATGAGAAATGATCCATCAAAAGCTCATTTTTAAGAGGATGCAATATCCTACAATCCATCTTCACACCCCAAGATCAAGGAATGCTCTCACAAAAAGTTACAATTTGGACATTATAGGTCATTTTTGAAAGTCAACAAAAACACCTTTTTTGCCAAAGCTTATAACTTGAGCATGGAACATCAAAATGAGATGAGACAAAAAGGGTTAATTATAGGACATATCAAGGTTTATAAAAAGTCCAAGAACACCTCCAAAAGTTCAAAATTGAAGAAGTTATGCATTGTTGAAGTTGGGCATTTTTCTAAATTTTCCAAAAGTCAACTATCCTCAAAACTCCAATTTTTGACAAAAGAGCCCACTTTTTCCCACTTGATATGGTCTTGTCATGCCACACGCGTGTCCCATATTTGATTTCATGTCCATTCATTTATTTTTCTATTTTATTTAATTTTTATTGATTTAATTCATTTTTAATCAATATTAAATCAAATAAAATCTAAAAATTGATGAAATTATATCTCTGTGATTGGTATAACTTTCAATTGGCATGATTCATCAAATCAATTCATATCAAGGCTCATTCATGCATAAAAAAATCAGATTTGGCCTATTTTTGGAAGTTTGATAATGGTGATCAATATCAAATCATGAATCTTCAATGCACTTGGATTCAGGCCAAAAGATTAAACCTAATTCATTCTATAACACTCACACAAGCCACACAAAGCAGGGACACGAAAAAAGCATTGCAGAAACGGCCATACCAAGTTTTGAAAAAGTGTGAAAAAGTGTGAGATCGAAAACAACATTAGAGATCGATTCAAACAAAAAGCTTGACATAGCTCTCCTCCCTGACATCCCCTGAAGCGATACCAATCAAAACCAAACCTTCTCATTGCCTAAATTGCACTGTAAGTCATCACGAACCAAGCTCTGAACATGGAATCCAAATCTCTAATTCTTGCATCTTTTCTTTAAAATCTTGGCATACTTGTGTTTGTTATTTGATTTAGAACGTTTTGGCATTATCCAATTTGATTTTCACAGCCTGTATAACGATGCCCGAATCAAGGGTTTACATGTGTTGTTTTTAGGCATTTGAATTACAGGGAAAATTGGACCAAATAATGGTTACAGGGATACTCAGGAAGGAGAGACGAAGTCAGCCATGGCTTTGGATTGCATTTCTATGGCCTAGGGTGAATTCTAGGACACACCTAGGAATTTAGCTGCGGACAAAATCCGTAGGTAAAAACTTGGTTATTTCAAAGAAGAAGATGACTACGCGTCCTCTTCCCATTGGCCGGTTTAAACAACACGCCAAATTTTTTTATTTTCCAGGCATAGTAAATGTTTTTCCATATATTATTTGTTTTGTATCCTTATAACGAATGAGCAGTTTGGTTGGGTGGTTGAGCACGCTGGCATGTGAGCAATGGGACCTGGGTTCGAATCCCAGGTCCCCCAAAAACTTTATTCAATTTTTTCTTCAGGAAATTATGTGCAACGCCCAAGATGCAGTTCACCATATGTCTCATGGATCCAGGCGCCAGATGGCCTCTAGGCCAAATCCAAGGGTCCAGATTGCAAGCTCATCATACTCCTTAGTCAATGCATGCGCGTGAGATCCTGGAAAGTCAACAAGGCTGGTTTGGATTGGGCTTCAGAATTGCTATCTCCACACTCAAATCAGGCCCAAACCCCCTGGGTTTATTTCTTTTCTCTTTCATATTACTTTTTTAGTTAATAGTTTTATTAATAATTTTTATTATTACTAACTAATTTATTTTTCCTAATAAAATCATAAAACATAAAAAATATTATTTTCATTAATTTCATTATTTTTGCAAATAAATAATTTAATTGACTTAGTTTTTTTAATTAGGTATAATTTTAACATTTTTTGCAATAAATTAAAATTAATTAGAATATTAGGTTTTAATAATTTCAATCATTTTTATTTTATTTCTTAAAATATAAAAACCCAAAAAATATATCTCCTTTCATTAATTAATTAATTTTTAGTTTAGGTTTAATTCCAATTAATTCAAAAATAACAAAAAAATATGCTTTATTTAATAAAAAAGGCCAAAACCCTAAGACACTCCGATTTAATTTTCTCGCGCCTGTATTATTTTTGATCCATATTTCAATATTGTAACTGCTTCGGGAATGTAATAGTTTTTAACTTAGGACTTTATTTATTTATTTATTGCTTTTATTTACTTTTCGCAATTTAATTTTAAAAGGGTTTGTCTTTGGCGATGTAAATACCCGACGCCTTGTAATAGCTTAGATTTATTTTCCGCAATTTACATTCCACAACTATTAACTGTTAGATGTTTGATAAATAGGCAATGCATGACAAGATAAATCTTTAACCTAAAATCAACAGTAGCTCACTATTAACATGTACAAAGATAATATAACTGAAAAACAATACACTCGCACATGCGCACTCTTAGGGTACGTCTTACTTGGTTGCCTCGAACGTGGTCATTAAGTATAGGAAGTTTTAGAGGTCGCCCTTTTGTCCAAAGATCATAGTTGCCTCGAAACGGTTGTCTCGGAAAAAATGATCTAAGGCATTAGGGTTACCGCTAAGGCGTCCTAACATTGCTTTAGTGACCATACGTCCCTTAATCGAATTGACCCTTAAACTCCAACGACGATGCTACCTACTCCTCAATAGTAGGATAACATTGTCTAAAGGACACTTGTACAATTTAATTCCTTTTTGAGTAGGTAGATGGTTCTTAAGTACTTGCTCCTTTTAAAACAAAACAAAACTTTTCACACTTACACTCCTTTCAAACAAAAACTCTTTTCAAACCCACAAACACAAAGAAAAGCAAACTTTTGAAAACACAATGAGCAAGTACCTAAGAGCCCATGGATAACCATGGATAGAAAGGGTGCTAACACCTTCCCTTTCTATAATCTACCTCCCGAACCCGAGAAATATCTCAAAAAGGAATTTTTCTGTGCTTTTGTCCTTTCCTTGTTGGATAAAATAAAAGACGATGGCGACTCTTGCTCACCGCGATATTTTGCAAAAACAAACGCAAACGCGAACCAGCATTCGAAAACAGTCAGTTCTATTCCCACCGATCACACCTACTATGGAGGAGTTTTCTCAGTTATTAGGGGTACCTATCCTTAATCAGCTACCATTCAACGGTACGGAAAGAGACCCAAATCCTGAAGAGATTGCTCAAGCTCTGTCTTTACAACATTCTGATGTAGTGGCAAATTGGGAAACCATAAGAAGTGTCTAAGGATTTCCAGCTAAGTTTCTATTTGAGAAAGCCCACTATTTTTGGGATAGCCTAGATTTACAAGCTTTTGAGGAGGTGTTGGCCCTTCTCATCTATGGGATGGTACTATTCCCTAACACGGACCAACTCGTAGATGTGAATGCGGTTAAGGTTTTTCTGTCACATAATCTGGTGCCTACCTTACTTGGGGATATTATACACTCTCTGCATACTCGCACCCTAAAGAGAAGAGGTACCCTTCTGTGTTGCACTCCTCTATTGGCTAGGTGGTTTATTTCGCACCTACCCTGGTCTATCTTGAGAAATGAGCCGGGTATGAGATGGTCTCATAGGGTGATGTCCCTTACACATTCAGATATTCATTGGTGTTCACGATCCTCGGAGAATGTTACCATCATTGATCGCTGTGGGGAATTCCCTAATGTTCATCTCTTAGGCATTAAGGTAGGAATCACTTATAATCCTTGTTTAGCATTGCGACCGTTTGGTTATGCTAGAAGGGATGGTCCTCATGATGAAATCGTCCAAGGAATCATCTTTGACTATGAGAATGATGATCAAGGTTATCGCAAAAGGTTCATTCGAGCTTGGGGCATGACAAACAGAGTTGATGGCAAGACACTGGGACACAAGAATTTCATCCCTCTTGAGCCTTACCTCAAATGGGTGCGAGCTCGTGATCAATGTCTTATGATGCCTTACCCCACCATCTTACCTGTGATTGTGGAGCCAATTGCTGAAGGAGACACTCCTTACGTTGTTCTTCATCCTGATATGCCAACTGATTTTGAGGAGCTACGGAAATCCTGGATCCAACTTAAAGAAGGACGGGATACTTTCGAAGCCCAATTCTACGCCAACGAGAAGAAGGTTCTAGAGCTCACCCGGTTACTTTACGAGGAGAGTAATATAAATGCCTACATTGCACCAAAGAGGATGCGCCTGTGGGAAGCTTGAGTCCCTTTGCTTTGGGAGTTTACTTTTGCTTTGTTACCTCCTTTGTAAGCCCAAGAGGCATCGTTGTAACCAATAAAACTTCTTAATGCACTTAACGTTTGCTACTTTTATGTTTGAGCAAATTTGAGCCTTAGAAATCCTTGAAAACATTGCATACATATATCATACATATCATTGCATAAGCAGGTTTCAAAGCAGGTTTCTCATCCTCTTTGCTGTTTATTTCAGCAATGGATCTAGAACAAACAGTGAATGATCTACAGACTCAGAATGCCCAGTTTCAACAGATGATCATGGCTCTGACCAAGGGGAAAGAAGAACTAAAATCCTTGCTTGTTAAAGAAAAGAAGAAGCCAAGGATGCCAACTGGTTTAGTGAATTTAGGAAGAAGGATCAGAGGACCAGTGCAGCGAGCCTCTGAACTGGTAACTTCATCAAAGGAAGGAGACAATCAAGAGGAGGAAACAAGAGAGGAAGACTCCAGTATAAAAGAATCTGATGATGAATCTGACTATGATGAGGAACAGTATCCTCCTGCTGATGAAAAATACAAATAGTTGGAGGATCGTTTGAATGCAATGGAGGTCCGGAAGGTACCAGGTATGGATTTTGAAGAACTGGGTTTGGTTTCTGGGATTGTCATCCCGCAAAAGTTCAAGGTGCCGCTGTTTTCCAATTATGATGGGGTCTCATGTCCCAAGATGCACCTCCAATCTTATGTGAGGAAGATACAACCTCACACTGCTGAGAAAGGGTGCTAACACCTTCCCTTTCTATAATCTACCTCCCGAACCCGAGAAATATCTCAAAAAGGAATTTTTCTGTGCTTTTGTCCTTTCCTTGTTGGATAAAATAAAATACGATGGCGACTCTTGCTCACCGCGACATTTTGCAAAAACAAACGCAAACACGAACCAGCATTCGAAAACAGTCAGTTCTATTCCCACCGATCACAGAACTGGCGACTCTGCTGGGGATATCATAAGTGAGGTGTACCTTAGGATTAGATCACTGTTGTTTTCAATTTTTTGGTTTGTATGCTTTAATTTTGTGGGCTTGTGTTGGAGTTTTATAGATCCTAACCCGGATCTGGGGATACCCTTTAGGTAAGTAGCAATAAACTGTGAGGGATTTGTACGGCGTAGACCGATAAGGATGAAGCAGTAGCTACGTTGGTGTGGCATCTTGGTCTGTACCGATATCCCTTGTGTTGGAACAAGGATAATATGGGTCTTCTAAGGAGTCATTAAGCACCAACTGACCTTAGAACCTTAAATTGACCAACTTGGCCATAGAACAGTAGCAGTATGCTACACTCATTGAGACTAAACTCTCGCGATGATTCCGGCCGTAAGAAAAGGTTGCTAAACTAGAATTATGACCGATTGAGGGTAGTCAGTGATATCGAGATCCTCTAGAACCCGATTACTATTTTTTAGGACAGGTCTTAACCAACTGAACTGAAAGAGGGTAGTACCTAAGCTCCATGTCAGCATGAAATCTAAGGGCTCTTTTGTGTGACTTGTGTGCCTTTACCATGTTTGCCTTTTGTGGATACTTGTGGTGTGCCTTTACCATGACATCATGACATCATAACATTGCATACATTTTGCATAAGGGCTAACCTATTTCAAAGACAAGAGGGTTTCATCTTTGCTCTGTTTCGTAGGACATCATGATGCCCATGCGTAGGAATATTATCCGGATCAACTTTGTCCAAGTACCTACCCTGCTTAAAGATTTGGTTGTCAGGATTCCAGACACTACTTCCTTCATCAGAATGCATGGTTCTCTCCTTAGTTTGGTCACCTCAAAATTGGACGAACAAATGATGAGTGTTCTGGTCCAATTCTATGATCCGTTGTACCATTATTTTACTTTCCAGGACTTCCAGCTGGTTCCTACCCTAGAAGAGTTCTCTGAGATGCTCGGTATCTCCGTCCTGGAACAGACTCCATTTACTGGTTGGGAAAAGACTCTTAAGCCCGAAGAAATTGCTGCAACCCTTCACTTGACCAAGGAGGAGGTGATGGCTAACTGGGAGACTAGAAGTGGAGCTAAGGGTTTTCTGACTAAGTTTTTGGTTGACAAAGCTAATTACTTCTGGGACAGCTTAGACTTCAAGGCGTACGAGGACATTCTAGCTCTCTTGATTTATGGTCTGGTATTGTTTCCGAATCCCGACACTTTTGTTGATATTAATGCCATAAAGATCTTCATCTCTCAGAATCTGATACCCACTCTCTTGGGTGATATCCTTCATCAGCTCTATGCTCGTACTGCCCGAAAGTAGGGAACTTTGATGTGCTGTGCTCCTTTATTGTCGAGGTGGTTTATTTTGCACCTCCCTAAGTCCGTACTGAAGAACAAAGAAGGAACGGGCTGGGCTTATAGGGTGATGTCTCTTTCTAATAATGACATTATCTGGACTCTCAAAGGTATGGATGAGGTGACTGTCATTGATCGTTGTGGAGAGTATCCTAATGTTCCATTGATCGGAACCCATGGAGGGATTTCTTACAACCCATGTTTAGCTCTCCGTTAGTTTGGAAGAGCCAGAAGAGAAGGGCCTCATGAGATGTTAATGCCTCATATCATCTTTGATTTTCAGGGAGATAGCGACAAGCTGTGTCGTAGATTCATAAGGGCTTGGGACAGAGTTCACCAATCTGACCCACATGAGTTAGGACCAAATACTTCCCTGCCAATGGAGCCATATCTCAGATGGGTCTGCATCCGTGCCCAGAAGTTAGGTATGCCATATGAAGCTGTCAGGCCTGTTACTCTTGAAGTTGCTAATGAAGAGGGGGTTCTTCCAGCTATTCTCCACCCTTATATGCCCACTGACATTGGGACACTGAAGAGGTCTTGGATGCAACTGCGGGAAGAACGGGATTCTTACCGAGAGAGGTTCAATGAACAAGAGCAGAAGATCCAGAAACTGACTCGACAGTTGGAGAATGAGTGGATTCTGAATGATTATGTCCGTGCTGAGAAGAAGAGACCATGGGAGCATTGATGGACCTTTGTTTTCTTTTACCGTTTTTATTTACTTTTCAGTATTCCCATTCTTGTAACGCCTAAGGGCAGTTTGTTGAACAATTTAAATTTTGAAGTTTAAATCTAATAAAGAGTGTTTTCTTTCTTGTTTACGAATTTGAATCCCGATTGTCTTTGAAATCATAAATCATACGCATTTCATCCCATGCACTTCATAAACAGGTACCCTTTACAGGTCTCTTATCTTCTTCGTTGTTTATTTCAGCAATCATCATGTCCACTGAACCTTCCACTGAGCAAGCTATCAAGGCCCTCCAAGCCCAGAATGCCCAATTTCAGGAACTGTTCATAAATCTAGCTAAGGATCAGCAGGACTTGAAGACCTTGATTCTGAAGGAGAAAAAGAAGAAGAACAAGAGGACCATCCTGTTCAATACTGGACGCAGGTTTGGAAACGGGCTGCAGAATGAAGTTGATCTGACCACCTCATCTGGGGGGAAAGATAGTCCGCAGGAAAGGAGGGCTCCTAGCCCTGTGATCTCCGACAACGAGACGGACTATGATGAAGAACAATATCCTCCTGCTGAGGATAAGTACAAACAGCTGGAAGACCGTTTGAGCACTATGGAAATACAGAAGGTACCCGGTCTAGATTTTGTGGATCTAGGTCTATCATCTGGGGTGGTGATTCCCCACAAATTCAAGGCACCTGCCTTTGCCAAGTATGACGGAGCTTCCTGTCCAAAGCTGCACCTCCGGTCATATGTGAGGAAGATCCAGCCTTACACTGCTGATAAGAACTTGTGGATCCATTTCTTTCAAGACAGTCTCTCAGGGACTCAACTTGAGTGGTTCTATCAGTTGGACGGAGCCAGTATCCACAGCTGGGAGGATTTGGCTACTGCATTTTACAGGCAGTATCAGTACAACTCCGACCTTGCCCCTACGCGTACCCAACTCCAGGGTATGTCAATAGGAACGAGTGAAGGATTCAAAGAGTATGCTAAAAAATGGAGAGACCTTGCTGGAAGGGTGCAACCACCTTTGGCTGATCGTGAGCTTGTGGACATGTTTCTGGGGACCCTGTCTGGTCCGTTCTTTAATCATCTGATTGGAAGCTCTTCAGCTGGGTTTATAGATCTTATTTTGACCGGTGAAAGGATTGAAGCTGGTATTAAGGCTGGGAAGATACATAAGGGTGCCTCATCAAGCACCGAGAAGAAGTCGTTTAAGAAAGAGTCCAGTGCTGTCTACAGTTCGAGAAGACAGAATAGACCTGAACACCGCCAAGCTGTCAATGCGGTTGTTATTTCAAAACCCGCCGGTGCTCCTCAGCATCACAATCAACAAAAGGACGAGAGACCTCGAAGGCAATTCACTCGTCTCAGCATGACTTTGTCTCAGATTCTGCCACAGTTGCTGAAGACCAATCTGGTGATTCTAAAAGAAGCTCCGAAGAATCCAAGTACCACGTCACCAAAGTACAACCCTAATGCCCGCTGCGCTTTTCACTCTGATAGCCCGAGGCATAATACAGATGATTGTTGGGTTTTGAGGAACAGGGTGCAAGACCTAATTGATGCGAAGGAGATTAAGTTTGAGGCGCCCGAGAGGCCCAATGTTGTAACTGCTCCCATGCCCAAGCATGGAGTGAATGCTCTAGAAGAGGACTTGTTTATAGTTTCTGTGGATGACATTGTTACCCCTCTGATGACTGTCAAGAAGAACCTGTTGCTAGCCGGCTTATTTCCGGGCTGTGGTGAAGGTTGCAATATGTGTTCTGTTTTACCTACTGGTTGCCCATTTCTGAAGTCAGGTATCTAAAACCTGATGGATAGCAAAGAGATACTGTTTGAAAAGACTGTTGTTCCTTCCGTTCATTCTGAAGAAGTTGCCATTATTACCATTTTCAACAATTCTTCCAAGGCTCCCTCGAGGAAGCCTGTTAGAATTACATCTGTTCCGAAGATCGCACCTGTGATTATCACTGTTCCGGGGCCCATCCCCTACACCTCTGACAAAGCTGTCCCTTGGCACTATGGGGTAGATGTTTATGTTCTAGGAGTTAAGCAAGAGTTGGATGCTGATACCGGCATCAACAACATTACTGGACCTGCTAAAGTCACCCGCAGCGGTAGACTTTTCTCACCTGATATTGCTCCACCAACTGTCCGAAGACCTGTTGTCATTACACCTGCAAGTGTACCTATCACTATTCCTGATCAAGTTCCTAGTCCTACCCCTGTCGTCGAGTCATCTAACGCTCGGGGAAAAGGGATCACCACTGATGTGCCTGCCCAGACGGAGGCACCGAAGACAATTACTGTTGAAGCTTCCAAACAGGAAATGGAAGAGATTTTGAAGATTATTAAGAAGAGTGATTATAACGTAGTTGAGCAGCTGGGGCAAACCCCATCCAAGATTTCTATGTTGTCACTGTTGTTGTGTTCATAGGACCATGCTAAGGCTCTGATTACCTTCCTGAAGACTACCCACGTGCCACAAGAGACATCAGCTGATCAGTTTACCGATTGTATGGCCAATTTAACTGCTGATAATGGTTTGGGCTTCTCCGACACTGATTTGACTGCTAAAGGGAAGAACCATAATGATGCCCTGCATGTCTCCATTGAATGCAGGGGCACTACTCTTGCACATGTATTGGTTGATATTGGTTCCTCATTGAACATCTTATCCAAGCAGGCTCTAGACCGGTTGGATTGCGAAGGGTTGGAGCTAAAGCCAAGTAACATCATTGTCAGGGCCTTTGACGGGTCTAAAAGGATGGTGCATGGTGAAGTTGATATTCCAATTAAAGTTGGTTCTCAGGTCTTCAATTCTACATTCTACGTGATGGACATTCGGCCATCCTATTATTATTTGCTGGGTCGTCCATGGATCCACAAAGCTGGAGCTGTAACCTCAACACTCCATCAGAAGCTGAAGTACCCGGTCAAAGGGAAGATTGTGACAGTACAAGGGGAGGAAGAGTACATGGTCAGCCACCTCAACTCGTTCAGATACATAGAGATGGATAGGGAGTTCATTGAGACCCCATTTCAGCACTTTGAAGAGGTTCCTCAGACACTGGCAGCAGCTGAGACTGTGGTTGAAGATTCTCCTATGAAGATGGCTTCCTTAAAGGATGCCCGGGCTGTTATTGAGAAGGGTGAGTGTGCAAATTGGGGCCGACTTCCTGATTTTACACAGAAGACTAATAAGTTTGGTTTGGGTTTCACTGCAGAAGCTCAAAGGGCTGTTCGAAGTGCAAGGATTGGAAGACCTCCTGTGTTCATCAGCAACTCGGGAGTAAATGCCATTGAAGATGATGTGGAGGAGTCTGAATTCGACAACTGGATCTATCCTACGACCATCGGTGGACCAAGCAACTGGACAACAAAGGACTTCATCCCTATTCCTTTTGTTACCCAGTAATGAACTCTTTGTTTTGAACTTGTAACAGACAATGTTTTGAAACTTTATGGCCCGGTGTCTTATCCGGGGCACCGTGGCTTCATTTGTGAGGGATTTTGTGTGCCATTTTCATATATCATTAATAAAAGCATTGGACGTTTTTGCATTTCAAATTTTGTTCTCCTTGTGTTTCTTTATTATATATTGAAAAACAACTATTTACACGCACTCACGTATACAGGTCCACATCCACTCTAGATCTCACTGGTAACGACTCTGCTACTGCCAGTTATGACTTCGAAAATCCAATCAACTTAGCCGAAGACGAAGGTGAAGATGATTGCGAAGTTCCTGGTGAACTTGCAAGACTGCTACTCCAGGAAGAAAGGGCCATTCAGCCACATGAAGAGCTGGTGGAATCAGTGAATCTGGGTACCGAGATAGATAAGAAGGAAGTCAAGGTTGGTGCCAATCTAGAGCCTAGTGTGAAACAACGACTGATTCATATGCTGCGTGACTATGTTGAGATCTTTGCCCGGTCTTATGAAGATATGCCTGGGTTAGATACTGACATTGTGGTTCATCGCCTGCCTACCAAGGAAGACTGCCCTCTGGTAAAACAGAAGGTCCGCCGTATGCGCCCAGAGTTTTCGGAGAAAATCAAGGCCGAAATTATGAAACAGTTTGATGCCGGTTTTCTAGCAGTGACTTCTTACCCTCAGTGGGTTGCCAATGTGGTTCCGGTACCAAAGAAGGATGGTAAGGTTTGAATGTGTGTTGACTACAGGGATTTGAACAGGGCAAGCCCTAAGGATGACTTCCCTCTACCTCACATCGATGTTCTGGTTGACAATATTGCTCAGCACAAGGTATTCTCCTTTATGGATGGTTTCTCCGGATATAATCAAATTAAGATGGCTCTCGAAGATATGGGGAAGACCACTTTTGTTACTCAGTGGGGTACCTTTTGCTACCAGGTCATGCCTTTTGGACTGAAGAATGTCGGGGCAACATATCAGCGTGCCATGGTTGCTTTTTTTCATGACATGATCCATCATGAGATTAAAGTATACGTCGATGATATGATTGCAAGGTCCCAGACCGAGGAAGAACACCTAGACCATCTACAGAAGCTATTTGACAGATTGAAGTTATACAAGCTGAGATTGAACCCGAACAAGTGCACCTTCGGGGTAAGGTCTGGTAAGCTGCTGGGTTTCGTTGTAAGCGACAAAGGTATTCAAGTGGACCCTGCCAAGGTGAAAGCCATACAAGAGATGCCAGCTCCCAAGACAGAGAAAGAGGTCAGAGGCTTCCTGGGACGACTGAACTACATTGCCCGATTCATCTCGCACCTAACTGCTACTTGTGAGCCAATCTTCAAGTTATTGAAGAAAGATCAAGTGGTACATTAGAACGATGAATTCTAGGTTTATTTCAAAAGGATCAAAGAGTATCTCCAGGAGCCACCTATTCTAATGCCACCAGTTGAAGGGAGACCTCTGATCTTATACTTGACAGTACTTGACAACTCAATGGGGTGTGTGCTGGGGCAGCATGACGAGTCTAGCCGAAAAGAGCATGCTATTTATTACCTTAGCAAAAAGTTTACCGACTGTGAGACTCGATACTCACTGCTTGAGAAAACTTGCTGCGCTTTGGCATGGGCTTCTCGCCGGCTGAGACAGTATATGCTGACTCACACTACTCTGTTGATTTCAAAGATGGATCCAATCAAGTATATCTTCGAGAAACCTGCCTTGTCCAGAAGAATAGCAAGATGGCAGATGATCTTGACTGAGTATGACATCTAGTACACGACTCAAAAAGCAATCAAGGGAAGTGTATTGGCATACCATTTGGCACATCAGGCAGTGGATGATTACCAGTCTATGAACTTTGAATTCCCGGACGAGAATATCATGTTGATAACTAATTGTGAGACACCTGGACCGGATGAAGGACCTGAGGAGGGATCCCGATGGTCTATGTACTTTGATGGAGCTTCGAACGCTTTGGGTAATGGCATTGGTGCTGTGATCATATCTCCTAAAGGCTCTCATACTCCGTTTACCGCCCGACTATGTTTCAACTGCACCAACAATATGGTGGAGTATGAAGCATGCATCATGGGTCTTCGAGCTGCAATTGACCTAAGGATTAAGTTTCTAAATGTCTTCGAAGATTCCGCTCTCGTGATTAGTCAGATCAAAGGCGAGTGGGATACGAAACACCCAAATCTTATTCCTTACAAGGAGTATGTATTGACGTTGCTTCCCCATTTCGAGGAGGTAACCTTTGAACACTTTCCTAGAGAGGAGAATCAGTTGGCGGACGCGCTGGCTAAGATGTCTTCTATGTTCAAAGTCAATTGGGACAACGAGGCTCCCCGGATCATTATTGAAAGATTGGACGTACCTGTGCATTGCTGTGATCTTGAGATTGAAGAGGTAACAGAAAACCCTGGTATCATGAGGTGAAGAGGTACCTTGAAGCTCAGGAATACCCCGAGGGTGCATCTGTTAATGACAAGAAGTTTCTGAGGAGGTTTGCAGCAAAGTTCTTCATCAGCAATGGCATTCTTTACAAGCGTAACCATCATTCAGCCTTACTGCGTTGTGTGGATAAGAATGAAGCAGAAAGGATCATGGCAGATCTACATGAAGTTACTTTCGGAACTCATTCCAGTGGACATACCATGGCAAAGAAAATCCTTCGGGCAGGATATTACTGGTCCACAATGGAAGCTGACTGTTATCAGCATTCTCGGACATGTCACAAGTGCCAGGTCTACGCTGATAAGGTGCATATTCCTCCAGTTCCTCTGAATGTTCTGACAGCACCTTGGCCATTTGCAATGTGGGGCATTGATATGATCGGCGAGATCAGACCTACGGCATCCAACGGGCATCGTTTCATCCTGGTAGCGATTGATTACTTTACCAAGTGGGTTGAAGCAGCTTCCTTTGCTACCGTAACCAAGAACGTCGTGGCACGGTTCATTCGGCACAACCTGGTCTATCGATACGGTGTACCAGAGAGGATCATTACGGACAATGGTACCAATCTTAATAACAAAATGATCATTGAGCTCTGTGAGCAATTCAAGATACAGCATCATAAATCTTCTCCCTACCGGCCGAAGATGAATGGGGCTGTCAAAGCGGCAAATAAGAACATTAAGAAGATTGTGCAGAAGATGACAGTGACATACAAAGACTGGCATGAGATGTTACCATTTGTTCTTCACAGGCACCGTACCTCAGCACGGACGTCAACAGGGGCAACACCCTATTCCTTGGTTTATGGCATGGAGGCAGTATTGCCCATCGAAGTTCAGATACCCTCTCTCTGGATCATGAAGGATGCAGGTTTGAGCGAAGATGACTGGATTCAGACCCGACTTGATCAACTGAATCTAATCGACAAAAAAAGACTTACTGTTGTTTGTCATGGTCAGACGTACCAAAAACGGAGGATCAAGGCATTTAACAAGAAAGTCAGACGACAAGAGTATCAAGTTGGGGACCTGGTAATCAAGCGCATTATTCTACCTCAAGGTGATCCCAGGGGCAAATGGACCCCTACTTACGAAGGGCCATTTGTGGTTAAGAACATTTTCTCAGGAGGAGCGATGATTCTAACCACCATGGATGGTGACGACCTTCCTCACCCCGTCAATGCAGACATAGTAAAAAGATACTACGCATAATCAAAGACCCTCTAGGTTGACTGGCCTAGGCAAAAATAAGGGCTTCCCGGCGAACCAAAAGGGTTCAGGCAAAAATAAGGGATGAAAATGAAAAAAATCTGTACACCCGGCAAGTCGAAAACCTGAAAAGGCGGCTTGGGCAAAAATGGGTATCCCGATGGACTGAAAACCCGAAAGGGCGGTCCAGGCAAAAGTTAGGGATCAAAGCGTAACACTATGTCTCATTGGATCACCTCGCATCCAGACTTCGGTATCAACTATCAAGCTCGGATGGCACCAATCAAACAGATTCATCTTCAACTAAGCAGCAAAGTGATGAGATGCTTGAAGATATAAAGGCAATAGCAGAGTTGGAACCCAGTGGGATTATTCACATAGCTGTTTTGTTTTATTTTCACAAATTTTATAGATTCTATTTGTTCGGCGGTGTTCTCTTGCTAGGACGTCAACCTCTTGTACAAAAACGCCTATTTTCAAGCCAAAACTTCAAAATCAATACAAATTCATTTTCAGACAAATTTCAAACTATTTTTCCTTTATCTATTTTGTTTTGCAAAGAACGTCCAATGTTCATTTTTGATATATGCATTTGACATTAAGTGCTTCTCATAAATATTTACATGCGAAACAAAGGACGAATTACTGGTAATATCAGAAACAGGGGCAATAAGAATTGTCCGAGCAGTGTAATTGCTCTGTCCACCAAGGTACCAAGGTAGGTTCAGCTGAAGAATATGACCAAGATACCGTCACTCCCCGCAGAGTAAAACAGTAAGGATAGATTTCCCAGCTGAGACTTGCAGCTATGTACAAATCAGTAACACTCTACCCAAGAAGAGTTAATCTACCATCAGCCCTGAAAAGGTTTGGTATCCCCAGAAGGTCTTAATATTCCTCAACAGAGTATAAAGACATTCCCCAGCAAGTATAAGAATACCCCCGACAGTCTTAACATTCCTCAACGGAGTATAAGAATGTTCTCCGGCGGAATACAAGATACCCCAGTGCAGTCATTTCCCCAGCGCAGTCTAAAAAAGGCTTCCCTGCCAGAGTTGAATCATCTTACCCAGTAGATTCTGGAAGCTTATCCCCTGCAGAGCACAAATAAATCTCCCCATCCAAATTCAGAAGGTTATCCTCATAAGAGTCTAACTGGGTTATCCTCAGCAAGTTGCATCTGAAAGATCATCCCCAGCGAAGTTCTTTCTATCCCCAGCGGAGTTCATCATTAAAATCCCCAACAGAGCTTATCGACAGAATCCCCAGCGGAGTTATCGTTAAAATATTCAGCAGAACGTCTCTTCCCCACAGAGTAATTCCCCTCGGAGTAATCTCTTCATCAGTTTATTCCCCCAACAGAGTTTTTCTCTCCTACAGGTTTATCATCTTCGTTCATCATCCCCAGTGGAAACGAAGAACTCAACTCTATTCTCCAGCAGCTCCGGGGTTTATTTTCCCCAGCTAAAACATTATATCCCCATACATCATGATACATGCATATACGGATCATACGAATACAATCTCATTTATTTTGAGAACATCATTTCCTGATCCATATCATGCATTGCATATGACTGACCTTTACCTTTCAGGAAAGATACAGTTAAAGTTCTCAATTACGTCAAAGACCTGACCGGTTCTTAAATCTCAATTGAATTATCCTCGGTTGAATTTCAGATAAGGTTCTCAATCTCGACAGTTTCCCTACGTCATAGTGTGGACGAGTACTATAACCTCAACAGTATACTCCGTTGAGCACAAGTCAGTTCCTAGATCTTGATGTTTTCCTCTGTCATAGTGTGGACAAGTTCTATAACCTTAGCGGTATACTACGTTGAGCACGAGACAGTTCCTAGATCTTGATGAAGATGTTTCCCTACATCATAGTATGGACGAGTACTATAACCTCAACGGTATACTCCGTTGAGCACGAGTCAGTTCCTAGATCTTGATGTTTTCCTCCGTCATAGTGTGGATAAGTTCTATAACCTCAGTGGTATACTACGTTGAGCACGAGACAGTTCCTAGATCTTGATGAAGATATTTCCCTACATCATAGTGTGGACGAGTACTATAACCTCAACGGTATACTACGTTGAGCACGAGTCAGTTCCTAGATCTTGATGTTTTCCTCCGTCATAGTGTGGACAAGTTCTATAACCTCGACGATATACTACGTTGAGCACGAGACAGTTCCTAGATCTTGATGAAGTTGTTTCCCCCAATTGAATTATGAACAGGTTCTTAAAACTCGAATGAAGCATTCTCTCAGTTGAAGTATAAGCAAGTTCCTAAATCTCAACAAAGGTTAGACTTCCCCAGCGGAATCTTTTACAACAACAGGTATGCAAGTTCTCGCTAAGGAATCTCTTATGCGATCGACACTCCTGCAGATGGAATCTGTAAGCCTATCCTCCTACCAACAATCTCCAAATGGTATCTGTAAGCCCATTCCCGACATCACAATGCTGATACTACACCATGCGAGTGCAAATTTCTGGGCACTCTAGTGTTCAATTATCTTCCACCTTCGGATCACGAAAGGCTCGAAAGCCAATCTATATCCTTAGGTTTAAGAAAATTGAACAGGGGCAACTGTTGTACCCCAAAATTTGCCCTCCCATATTTCTCAAGACATGTCAAGAATAATCTTCAAGTTGCTCAAGTTGGCTCAAGGGTTGGACAGTCAAATCACCTCCTAAGGCAGTCAAGTCAAAATTAGGGTTCTGTGTTGCATTATGATCCTCATATCCAAATGACCTCAAGTGCTCCCCAATTTCCTAATATGTTCTCAAGTTCATCCATATCAAATTTCAAGCCTTGCAGAGGAAGTTTGGTCAGTCAATTGCTCAAGAGGTCCAAAAATCGACCGTGCTAGGTCAAAAGTCAACTGTGACCCAAATACAGTCAAACCTCAAGATATTTTGTCAACATTCTCATTTTGAAGGATAATTCATCATTTTATCAAGGGTTGATCATGATTCATCAAGGATTGCTCAAAATTCATCAAGATTCAAAAGTTGCTAAATTAGGGTTTTGCAGGAAAAGTTAACTCAACTTTGACCAAGCATAACTTTGTCATACTTTATGAGAAATGATCCATCAAAAGCTTATTTTGAAGAGGATGCGGTATCCTACAATCCATCTTCACACCCCAAGATCAAGAAATGCTCTCGTAAAAAGTTACAAATTTGGACATTATAGGTCATTTTTGAAAGTCAACAAAAACACCTTTTTTTGCCAAAGCTTATAACTTGAGTATGGAACATCAAAATGAGATGATACCGAAAGTATTAATTAGATTACATATAAAGGTTTCTAAAAAGTCCAAGAACACCTCCAAAAGTTCAAAATTGAAGAAGTTATGCATTGTTGAAGTTGGGCATTTTTCCAAATTTGCCAAAAGTCAACTATCCTCAAAACTCCAATTTTTGACAAAAGGGCCCACTTTTTTCCACTTGATATGGTCTTGTCATGCCACAAACGTGTCCCATATTTGATTTTATGGCCATTCATTTATTTTTCTATTTTATTTAATTTTTATTGATTTAATTCATTTTTAATCAATATTAAATCAAATAAAATCTAAAAATTGATGAAATCATATCTTTGTGATTGATACAACTTTCAATTGGCATGATTCATCAAATCAATTCATATCAAGGCTCATTCATGCATAAAAAATCTGATTTGGCCTATTTTAGGAAGTTTGATAATGGTGATCAAAATCAAATCATGAATCTTCAATGCACTTGGATTCAGGCCAAAAGATTAAACCTAATTCATTCTATAACACTCACACAAGCCACACAAAGCAGGGACACGAAACATTGTAGAAACGGCCATACCAAGTTTTGAAAAAGTGTGAAAAAGTGTGAGATCGAAAACAACATTAGAGCTCGATTCAAACAAAAAGCTTGACATAGCTCTCCTCCCTGACATCCCCTGAAGCGATACCAATCAAAACCAAGCCTTCTCATTGCCTAAATTGCACTGTAAGTCATCACGAACCAAGCTCTGAACATGGAATCCAAATATCCAATTCTTGCATCTTTTCTTTAAAATCTTGGCATACTTGTGTTTGTTATTTGATTTAGAACATTTTGGCATTATCCAATTTGATTTTCACAGCCTGTATAACGATGCCCGAATCTAGGGTTTACATGTGTTGTTTTTAGGCATTTGAATTACAGGGAAAATTGGAGCAAATAATGGTTACAGGGATACTCAGGAAGGAGAGACGAAGTCAGCCATGGCTTTGGATTGCATTTCTATGGTCTAGGGTGAATTCTAGGACACACCTAGGAATTTAGCTGCGGACAAAATCCGCAGGTAAAAACCTGGTTATTTCAACGAAGAAGACAACTACGCGTCCTCTTCCCATTGGCCGGTTTAAACAGCGCGCCAAATTTTTTTATTTTCCAGGCATAGTAAATGTTTTTCCATATATTATTTGTTTTGTATCCTTATAACGAATGAGCAGTTTGGTTTGGTGGTTGAGCACGCTGGCATGTGAGCAATGGGACCTGGGTTCAAATCCCAGGTCCCCCAAAAACTTTATTCAATTTTTTCTTCAGGAAATTATGTGCAACACCCAAGATGCAGTTCACCATATGTCTCATGGATCCAGGCGCCAGATGGCCTCTAGGCCAAATCCAAGGGTCCAGATTGCAAGCTCATCATACTCCTTAGTCAATGCATGCGCGTGAGATCCTGGAAAGTCAACAAGGCTTGTTTGCATTGGGCTTCAGAATTGCTATCTCCACACTCAAATCAGGCCCAAACCCCCTGAGTTTATTTCTTTTCTCTTTCATATTTCTTTTTTACCTAATAGTTTTATTAATAATTTTTATTATTACTAACTAATTTATTTTTCCTAATAAAATCATAAAACATAAAAAATATTATTTTCATTAATTTCATTATTTTTGCAAATAAATAATTTAATTGACTTAGTTTTTTTAATTAGGTATAATTTTAACATTTTTTGCAATAAATTAAAATTAATTAGAATATTAGGTTTTAATAATTTCAATCATTTTTATTTTATTTCTTAAAATATAAAAACCCAAAAAATATATCTCCTTTCATTAATTAATTAATTTTTAGTTTAGGTTTAATTCCAATTAATTCAAAAATAACAAAAAAATATGCTTTATTTAATAAAAAAGGCCAAAACCCTAAGACACTCCGATTTAATTTTCTCGCGCCTGTATTATTTTTGATCCATATTTCAATATTGTAACTGCTTCGGGAATGTAATAGTTTTTAACTTAGGACTTTATTTATTTATTTATTGCTTTTATTTACTTTTCGCAATTTAATTTTAAAAGGGTTTGTCTTTGGCGATGTAAATACCCGACGCCTTGTAATAGCTTAGATTTATTTTCCGCAATTTACATTCCGCAACTATTAACTGTTAGATGTTTGATAAATAGGCAATGCATGACAAGATAAATCTTTAACCTAAAATCAACAGTAGCTCACTATTAACATGTACAAAGATAATATAACTGAAAAACAATACACTCGCACATGCGCACTCTTAGGGTACGTCTTACTTGGTTGCCTCGAATGTGGTCATTAAGTATAGGAAGTTTTAGAGGTCGCCCTTTTGTCCAAAGATCATAGTTGCCTCGAAACGGTTGTCTCGGAAAAAATGATCTAAGGCATTAGGGTTACCGCTAAGGCGTCCTAACATTGCTTTAGTGACCACACGTCCCTTAATCGAATTGTCCCTTAAACTCAAACGACGATGCTACCTACTCCTCAATAGTAGGATAACATTGTCTAAAGGACACTTGTACAGTTTAATTCCTTTTTGAGTAGGTAGATGGTTCTTAAGTACTTGCTCCTTTTAAAACAAAACAAAACTTTTCGCACTTACACTCCTTTCAAACAAAAACTCTTTTCAAACCCACAAACACAAAGAAAAGCAAACTTTTGAAAACACAATGAGCAAGTACCTAAGAGCCCATGGATAACCACGGATAGAAAGGGTGATAACACCTTCCCTTTCTATAATCTACCTCCCGAACCCGAGAAATATCTCAAAAAGGAATTTTTCTGTGCTTTTGTCCTTTCCTTGTTGGATAAAATAAAAGACGATGGCGACTCTTGCTCACCGCGACATTTTGCAAAAACAAACGCAAACGCGAACCAGCATTCGAAAACAGTCAGTTCTATTCCCACCGATCACACCTACTATGAAGGAGTTTTCTCAGTTATTAGGGGTTCCTATCCTTAATCAGCTACCATTCAACGATACGGAAAGAGACCCAAATCCCGAAGAGATTGCTCAAGCTCTGTCTTTACAACATTATGATGTAGTGGCAAATTGGGAAACCATAAGAAGTGTCTAAGGATTTCCAGCTAAGTTTCTATTTGAGAAAGCCCACTATTTTTGGGATAGCCTAGATTTACAAGCTTTTGAGGAGGTGTTGGCCATTCTCATCTATGGGATGGTACTATTCCCTAACACGGACCAACTCGTAGATGTGAATGCGGTTAAGGTTTTTCTGTCACATAATCTGGTGCCTACCTTACTTGGGGATATTATACACTCTCTGCATACTCGCACCCTAAAGAGAAGAGGGACCCTTCTGTGTTGCACTCCTCTATTGGCTAGGTGGTTTATTTCGCACCTACCCTGGTCTATCTTGAGAAATGAGCCGGGTATGAGATGGTCTCATAGGCTGATGTCCCTTACACATTCAGATATTCATTGGTGTTCACGATCCTCGGAGAATGTTACCATCATTGATTGCTGTGGGGAATTCCCTAATGTTCATCTCTTAGGCATTAAGGGAGGAATCACTTATAATCCTTGTTTAGCATTGCGGCCGTTTGGTTATGCTAGAAGGGATGGTCCTCATGATGAAATCTTCCAAGGAATCATCTTTGACTATGAGAATGATGATCAAGGTTATCGCAAAAGGTTCATTCGAGCTTGGGGCATGACAAACAGAGTTGATGGCAAGACACTGGGACACAAGAATTCCATCCCTCTTGAGCCTTACCTCAAATAGGTGCGGGCTCGTGCTCAATGTCTTATGATGCCTTACCCCACCATCTTACCTGTGATTGTGGAGCCAATTGCTGAAGGATACACTCCTTACGTTGTTCTTCATCCTGATATGCCAACTAATTTTGAGGAGCTACGGAAATCCTGGATCCAACTTAAAGAAGGACGGGATACTTTCGAAGCCCAATTCTACGCCAACGAGAAGAAGGTTCTAGAGCTCACCCGGTTACTTTACGAGGAGAGGAATATAAATGCCTACATTGCACCAAAGAGGATGCGCCTGTGGGAAGCTTGAGTCCCTTTGCTTTGGGAGTTTACTTTTGCTTTGTTACCTCCTTTGTAAGCCCAAGAGGCATCATTGTAACCAATAAAACTTCTTAATGCAATTAACGTTTGCTATTTTTATGTTTGAGCAAATTTGAGCCTTAGAAATCCTTGAAAACATTGCATACATATCATTGCATAAGCAGGTTTCTCATCCTCTTTGCTGTTTATTTCAGCAATGGATCTAGAACAAACAGTGAATGATCTACAGACTCAGAATGCCCAGTTTCAACAGATGATCATGGCTCTGACCAAGGGGAAAGAAGAAATAAAATCCTTTCTTGTTAAAGAAAAGAAGAAGCCAAGGATGCCAACTGGTTTAGTGAATTTAGGAAGAAGGATCAGAGGACCAATGCGGCGAGCCTCTGAACTGGTAACTTCATCAAAGGAAGGAGACAATCAAGAGGAGGAAACAAGAGAGGAAGACTCCAGTACAAAAGAATCTGATGATGAATCTGACTATGATGAGGAACAATATCCTCCTGCTGATGAAAAATACAAATAGTTAGAGGATCGTTTGAATGCAATGGAGGTCCGGAAGGTACCAGGTATGGATTTTGAAGAACTGGGTTTGGTTTCTGGGATTGTCATCCCGCAAAAGTTCAAGGTGTCGGTGTTTTCCAAATATGATGGGGTCTCATGTCCCAAGATGCACCTCCAATCTTATGTGAGGAAGATACAACCTCACACTGCTGACAAGGACTTGTGGGTCGACTTCTTTCAGGATAGTCTGTCCGAAACTCAACTGGAATGGTTCTACCAGCTGGAAGGGGCCAACATCCGTAATTGGGAAGACTTGGCTGCTGCTTTCTACAAGCAGTATCAGTATAATGCAGACCTTGATCCCACCCGTACACAAGTCCAAAATATGTCTATTGGTTCGAGTGAAGGCTTTAAAGACTACGCTCAGAAGTGGAGGGACTTAGCAGGAAGAGTCTAGCCTCCCATGTCTGACAGGGAGCTAGTGGATATGTTTCTGGGGACCCTGTCTGGTCCATTTTTCAATCATCTGATTGGAAGTTCCTCAGACGGTTTCACTGAATTGATCTTAACAGGGGAAAGATTGGAAGCTGGAATTAGGAGTGGTAAGTGTTAGAACAATGTTTGAATCTACTACCCTATATTTAAGTTTTGATGATAACAAAGTGAAAAGATATAGTATTTAAAATGTTTCATGTTTGAACTATCTGCTGCCTAAAATTATTATGTTCTGACTTGCAGATACTCTGATTGACATAAGCAAGATCACGTTTATTCAGAATCAGAATTTGATTTCATACACCAGCATCAGAAGTTGCTACATCAGAACGTCAAGATCAGATGATCAACTCACGTACATGCTGAAGCTTGATGAACAAGACTGCGCTCAAACACTCTGATACAGAAACACAATAGTTCATCAGTAGCGAAGCAGAATCAGAATGAGCCAAGCCAGAACTTGCGTTAAAGAAGCAACGGTATTGTGCATTGAACGCTAATTAATTCCAACGGCTTCATTCCAGACAAGATCTGCTCAAAAAGGAAAGCTTGTTATTAGCATTGAATCAAGAATATTGCATTCAACGTTCATCTTTTCAAGTGCTATATAAACAAGGCTTTGAAGATTATAATGGCTAATGCTCTCCAAATCTCTACACGCACAAAGCTGAACCATAATCTTCATTCTACCAGTTTTGCTAAACCACAAACTCTGATATTCATTATTGTTTAGCAATCTAGTTTCTAAGCTTCATTTGTGTATACATCACAGTTGTGATAAAGTTTTGTAGAAAACATTCACACACATTGTTTTATACCTTTGTAAGAAAGTGTTGCCTTGACAAACCGGGTTGTGGTTTGAATCAAGAAGGCTTTAGCAGTTGTTAAAGCAGTCTGTAATATTCAGTTGAATATAGTGAATTAAGACCTCGTTGGAGAGAGGCGAAATCACCTTGACGGGTGGACTGGAGTAGTTTGAGATCAAACGAACCAGGATAAAAATATCTTGTCAATTGCCTTAAGATTTCAGTTTTACAATTCAACCCCCCCCTTCTTGTGTTTTTCACCCCTTCAATTGGCATCAGAGCGCCTGGTTCTGAGCTAAAACACCTAACCGTGTCAGTACAAGATCCAGCGTCAGAAAAACACAATAGCAGGAAACAATTCTCACTTCAGCAATGACAATAACGAGGACAGAGACAGATTCAGCGGCAAACCTCCAGTCTTTGATGGAGAAAACTTTGATTACTGGAAAGACAGAATTGAAAGCTTCTTTCTAGCACATGATGCTGATCTGTGGGATATGGTGACAGATGGATACACGCACCCTGTGAATGCAAGTGGTCAGAAGATTGATAGAAAATCAATGTCTGATCAACAAAAGCGTGAATTCAAGAATCACCATAAGGCCAGAACCATCCTCCTCAGTGCCATCTCCTATACTGAGTATGAAAAGATCTCCAACAGAGACACAGCAAAGAACATCTTTGATTCTCTCAGAATGACGCATGAGGGCAACGTTCAAGTCAAAGAAACAAAAGCTCTGGCGCTCATTCAGAAGTATGAGGCGTTCAAAATGGAAGAATCTGAATCCATTGAAACTATGTTCTCTAGATTCCAGATTCTGGTAGCTGGTCTCAAAGTTCTGGACAAAGGATACTCTACTGCTGACCATGTCAAGAAAATCATCAGAAGTTTACCCAAGCAGTGGAGGCCTATGGTTACTGCTCTGAAGCTAGCTAAAGATCTCAACAAAATCACTCTGGAGGAACTTATAAGCTCCCTCAGAAGTCATGAGATAGAGCTAGAAGCTGACGAGCCTCAGAAGCAAGGTAAGCCTTTAGCATTAAAATCTAACAGAAAATCTGAGTCTAAAGTTTTGCAGGCAGTTGAAGAAACATCTGATGGATCCTCATCAGAAGAAGACGAACTTTCCCTTCTCTCCAGAAGAGTAAATCAACTGTGGAAGCAAAGACAAAGGAAGTTTAGGAATCCCAGAAGATCTGATCAGAACGAGTCTTCTTCCAGATACAGAAGAACAGACTCTTCCTCTGGATACAGAAGATCTGAAGGCTCCTCAAGTAGCAAGAAGCCAAACACCAAAGACATCATCTGCTACGAGTGCAATGAGCAAGGACACTACAAGAGTGACTTCCCAAAGCTTCAGAGGGAAAAGCCCAAAAAGAAGTTTGGAAGAGAGAAGAAGAAAAGTCTCATGGCCACATGGGATGACTCTGACTCGTCTGAAGCTGACTCAGAATCAGATGATGAAAGGGCAAACATAGCGCTCATGGCTAACATCTCAGAAGATAGTGAAGCTTCTGAATCAGACTCAGAATCAGACACAGAAGAGGTATTTCCTAACTTCGCTGTTAATTTTACAAAGGCTGAACTTGCTGAAAGCCTCAATGAAATTCTGGAACGCTATCAGCAGATTAGAGCTAAATTCAGAGACCTGAAAAGGAATCTTGAATCTGACTCTAAGAAGTCTGAGAGTCTCAAATTGGAAAACTCTGAGCTGAGAGATAAAATTTCAAAATTAGAAAACTCTTTACAAAACTCTCAGAAGGAACCAATTTCTGAAACTCCCAGCAACGCTGATGAGATCATCAAGGAGTATGATCACAGTTTCCAGAAGTTCCTTGCTAAAAGCATAGATAGAAGCAGAATGGCTTCAATGATCTATGGAGTTAGCAGAAACGGCAGGAAAGGAATAGGATACCAAGGTAAGGTTCCTACACCAAAGAATGTCATGGACTTAACCATTAAACACACTCCTCTAAATTCACACTTTGTGTATGGTCACACACATGACATCAAATATACTAGCAGTAAGCACTCTGTGAAACCAAAATTCAACCAGAGTTTTGGTAAAACTAACAAGTCAGGACCCAAGAAAATCTGGGTACCTAAGGATAAAATAATACATGTTGCAGATATCTTTAGCAGCAAGTCAGAAACACCAGTCATGGTACCTGGACTCTGGCTGCTCACGACACATGACGGGAAGAAGGCATATGTTCCAAAGCCTGGAACTTAAGCCTGGAGGCCACGTTGGCTTTGGAGGCAATCAGAGGGGAAAGATAATTGGCTCTGGAACTGTAGGTAATGGAAATCTTCCCTCTATTAATAATGTTCTGCTAGTAGATGGATTGATGCATAATCTGTTATCCATAAGTCAATTAAGTGATAACGGTTATGATATAATCTTTAATCAAAAATCATGTAAAGCTGTTAGTCAGAAAGATGGGACTATCCTGTTTAATGGAAAGAGGAAAAACAACATTTACAAAATCAAACTTTCTGAACTAAAGAGTCAGAATGTAAAATGTCTTCTGTCTGTTAACAACGAGCAGTGGATCTGGCACAGAAGATTGGGGCATGTTAGTATGAGAAGAATATCTCAGATTAACAAACTCAATCTGGTCAGAGGACTTCCTAATTTGAAGTTCAATTCAGATGCTCTGTGTGAAGCATGTCAGAAAGGCAAATTTGCAAAACCTTCTTTTAAATCCAAAAATGTTGTTTCCACCTCTAAGCCATTAGAACTTCTGCACATTGACTTATTTGGACCACTTAAAACTGCTTCTGTCAGTGGTAAGAAGTATGGGTTAGTAATCGTAGATGACTATAGCAGATGGACATGGGTAAAGTTCTTAAGACACAAGGACGAGTCACACTCTGTGTTTGTTACCTTCTGTAACCAAGTTCAGAATGAAAAAGATCTTAGAATCGTTAAAGTCAGAAGTGATCATGGTGGAGAATTTGAAAATAAAGATTTTGAGTCATTCTTTAATGACAAAGGCATTCTGCATGATTTCTCTTGTCCTAGAACTCCCCAACAAAATGGAGTTGTAGAACGAAAGAACAGAACATTGCAAGAAATGGCCAGAACCATGATCAATGAGACAAACGTTGCTAAGACTTTCTGGGCAGAGGCAATAAACACAGCGTGCTACATTCAGAATAGAATCTCAATAAGACCTATTCTGGAAAAGACTCCATATGAATTGTGGAAGAACAGAAAGCCCAACATTTCATATTTTCATCCATTTGGATGTACTTGCTTTATATTAAATACAAAGAATTATTTGAACAAGTTTGACTCTAAGGCACAGAAGTGTATTATGTTAGGATACTCTGAACGCTCAAGAGGGTACAGAGTATACAATACAGAAACACAGATTGTGGAAGAATCAATCAGTGTTCGTTTTGATGACAAGCTTGACTCTGAAAAGTCAAAGCAGAATGAAATTTTTGCAGGTATAGAAATTGAATTTGCAGGTTCTGAAGACAAGTCATCAGAAGCTCTCAACACAGACATTCCTTCAACGTCTGAAAGGAGCACTGCTAGAAATCCTTCAACAGCTGCTGATCAACCTCAGAAGAGATTACCCAGAAGCAGCTTGGATCACCCAGAAGAGACTATCCTAGGAAGAAAGGAAGATCCAATCAGAACAAGAGCAAGCTTCAGAAACTCTGAAGAAACTCTTATGGGACTTGTGTCTCTGATTGAACCTTCTTCTATTGACGAAGCACTTCTGGACAATGACTGGATTCTGGCAATGCAAGAAGAGCTGAATCAATTCACCAGAAACGACGTATGGGATCTCGTTCCCAGACCAAAAGGATTCAACGTCATTGGAACAAGATGGGTGTTCAGAAACAAGCTAAATGAACAAGGTGATGTCATCAGAAACAAGGCACGACTGGTTTCACAAGGTTATAGTCAGCAAGAGGGGATAGACTATACAGAAACCTTTGCCCCAGTCGCCAGGTTAGAATCTATCAGACTTTTAATTTCATTTGCTGTTAATAGAGGCATCACTCTGTATCAGATGGATGTCAAAAGTGCATTCTTAAATGGTTATATAGAAGAAGAAGTTTATGTTCACCAACCCCCAGGTTTTGAAAATACAAAACATCCAGAACATGTTTTCAAACTAAAGAAGTCACTGTATGGTCTGAAACAAGCTCCCAGAGCTTGGTATGAAAGGCTAAGTAACTTTCTGCTTGAAAATGAATTCACCAGAGGGAAAGTGGACACTACTCTATTCTGTAAAACAGTTAAGAGTGACATCTTAGTCTGTCAAATTTATGTTGATGATATAATTTTTGGTTCTACTAATCCTTCTCTTGGAAGAAAATTTGCTAAGTGTATGCAGGCAGAATTTGAGATGAGCCTCATGGGGGAACTGAAATTCTTTCTAGGAATTCAGATCAATCAAACTCCAGAAGGAACTTACATTCATCAGAGCAAATACATCAGAGATCTTCTGAAGAAATTTGACCTCTCAGAATGTAAACCATCAAAGATTCCAATGCATCCCACGTGCATTCTGGAAAGAGAAGAGGTAAGCAAAAGTGTAGAACAGAAAGTCTACAGAGGTATGATTGGTTCTCTCCTCTATCTGACTGCTTCAAGACCTGACATATTATTCAGCGTTTGCATCTGTGCTAGATTCCAATCAGATCCTAGAGAATCTCACTTAACAGCTGTTAAGCGAATTTTCAAGTATCTGAAAGGTACTACTAATCTGGGTTTGTTTTATAGAAAATCTAGTGATTACAGCTTAGTAGGCTACTGTGATGCTGATTTTGCTGGAGACAGAGTGGAACGTAAAAGTACTTCTGGAAACTGCCAGTTTCTGGGAGAAAATCTGATCTCTTGGTCCAGCAAAAGGCAATCAACAATTGCTCTGTCAACAGCAGAAGCTGAGTACATAGCAGCAGCAGGATGTAGCACACAAATGCTCTGGATGAAAAGTCAGCTTGAAGACTTCCAGATTTTTGAGAGTAATATTCCTATACTTTGTGATAATACTTCTGCTATTTGCTTAAGTAAGAATCCTATTTTACATTCTAGAGCTAAACATATAGAAATAAAGCATCATTTCATTAGGGACTATATTCAGAAAGGTATTTTGAACTTAAAATTTATAGATACAGACCATCAATGGGCTGATATCTTTACTAAACCCCTTTCAGAAGATAGGTTCAATTTCATTCTGAAACATCTTAGCATGAAAGTGTGTCCAGAATGAAAATGTTTTAATTCCATATATTTACTTTCAGAATGTAATTATATTACTGTGAACTTCTGATCAATCTTCTTTCAGAAAGATAGAACATGCAGATTGTATCAGATGCAAGTCTAAAGATCTGAGAGTCTAATCTCAAAGACAGACGTGCTGATCACTACATCAAACAAGTGTCATCCAATCATCAGCATATCCCTGAAGCAGAACGCGTGCACGCTTCTGAGAAGGCAAAGCGCTGATTGGGTGCATTGAGACACATGTCTGGTAACCGTTTTTAAGTATCTTTCTCAAATCCCCCAAAATCAGCAAGCATTTAATGAAAAGTAATCACGCTTTTTAAATGGCAATCATTATTTTTCTCTCTCTTAAAAACGTTTATTTTTTCAAAACAATTTTGAAAACTCTATTTAAGCACATTAATCTCTCATTCTTATTCTTTACGCTTTCTCATTAACACTCAAGCTTTCTCTGCATATTTCTGAGTTCATCTCTTGCAAATCTTTTTTCTCTCAATTCATTCTCAAAGCTTTTTTAGTGTGAACAATGGCATCCTCCAGCATTTCTGCAGGCATTCAGAAGAAAGCAACTTCTGAGCAATATCAGGTGCCACTCAGAACTCTCCTCACTCCGGTGAAGAACCTTGAAGTGCTCTCTGAGTTAATCATCGATTTTGAAAGCTTGAAGGAAAATGGTTTTGACCTAACTGAAGAAATTAGGGCTCAAAAGTGGGAGAGGTATTTCGATAGGTTGGTTGGACCAACATTCCCAGCGCTGGTCAAGGAATTTTGGATTCACGCCAATGTTTCAAAACATCTAGTCATCTCCTATGTCATGGGGAAGAAGATTGTGATTTCTGAAGATCTCATTGCAAGGCTAATCGGTCAAAATGGTGGTGGAGTCCGTTGTGTGGACATGGCTGAAAGATGCGCTGATGTAGGTGTGGTAGCCAACAGGATTTTCACTCTTGGAATGCCCAGCAGCAAGATTAAGGATCTGAAGGATCACTGCAGAGTATGGGCTAAGATTGTTCTGGGGTGCTTCAACCACAGGAAACCAACAAGTTCTCCTGATTATATAAATGTGGATCAGCAGTTTCTGATCTACTTTATTGATCAGAAGGTAAAGATCAATCTGGCTCACTTCTTGTTCAACCATCTCAAAACCAGTGTGAAAGAGACAAGAGAAGAAGAAAGAACCAAGAGAGACTGGATACCATTTGGAAGGCTTATATCAGATATTCTGACAGAAAATAGGCTGATTGAACATCTGACAGAAGCTCAGGAGCTGAGCACTATTGAACCAACAATTGGGAAACCGCTGAATGCTAAGAACCTGAAAAAGATGAAGCTGATAGAAAATATTCAGAAGGAACCCAGAGCTACTTCAACTGCTGATATCTCCAGCAGAAGAGTGCCTCTGAGTGATTTTCCGGTATTTTCTGAAATGGAATCCAAACCAGAGATGTTTCTCAGGTACCCAGATGCGTACAAGGCAGAAGATACAGGTTCAAAGCTGAAGATCAAAGATCTGAGTCAACCCCAAGCAGAAGTGACTTTGAAGAAGACAAAGAAGAGGAAAGCGCCATCAGAAGGTTCATCTCATCAGACTCCAAAGAAAAGAGGTATTTCATCTGCTGCCCCTATTTCAAAATCTTTTACTATTCCAGCATCTGCTACTCCTCAAACCTCCCATAGAATATCAATCCCAATCCCTACCATTGATGAAACCATACCAGAAGACCCTTCTGAGGCCTTACTACTCAGAAGACCCAGAACCAAAATCCCCAAACAACCAACAATTTCAACAACAGCACTTGACCAAGTGCTAGCTGATATTGAGCGTGAACATGCCTCTGCTAAACCAACCTCTGAACCACAAAACATTCCTCCTCCACAACCAGAACAACAACAACAACCACTCTCAGAAGAACCTCTGATCCCTGAGCAATCAGAGATTCCACCTCCATCTCCTCAACCAGAAATAAATCCACCTTCACCACAAACAGAGTTTCACCATTCTGAAACCCCTTCTCCTCATAAATCTGACCCTCACTCACCTCAACCTTCACCGCTGGCAATCCAGTTGCCATGTGGAACCACTATTGTCATGCCCCAGTTACCATCCTCAGAAGAATCAACACCTCCAAAGACTCCCAAAACACCACCTACTCCAATCGAGATATCTGACTCTGATACCCCTCCTCCAAAACAAACAGCCTCTCAGAAAACCGCTGAAAACCCCAGCAGGACTTTCATTGACCTAACAAGTCTTGAACGTCTTGCTGATCTAAGACACAAAATTGCCATCCCCAAACCAAAGCAACCAGATGTTGGCTCTGGTATTTTGAATTTTGAAACAGGTGTGCTGCAATGGATTACTTCTTTGAAGCAAGTCTGTCCTGGGATGATTGACCCAGCTGCTTCTGATCAGCTCTGGTCACAGTTCAGACTATGGGTACGTGCTGAAGCCCTCAAGTTGCAGGATGTCAACTATGAGCAGGCACAACAGAACTTCAGCAAGCTGCTGAAGGAAGTTGAAAGTCAACTGCCTCAGGAAGTTGTGCTCCCTCTGGACAGTGAATCTTGGTCTGAGAAACAGCAAGCTGCACAGGTGCAACCATCAGAAGAAGACAAGACCATTCAGGATGAAAGTCAAGTAGCGGATGTCGCTGAAAGTTCTGAGAAGCCTCCTCCTTCTGATGCTTCTCAAGCTGCCTTGGACAGGCAGACTCTGGAAGAACTAAGGCTGAATGACTTGCGTCTACAACAGCGGATGGATGACAACGATCAGAAGATGAAAGCAAGAATGGATGTGCAGGACAGCAAGATTGACACTGTTGTCAACATGGTTCAGAAGCAGAATGAAACTTCTGAAAAGATTCAAGCGATGCTGGAGAGCCTGTTCTCACGCATGCCCCCTCAACCTTAAATTTTTTTTCATGCATAACTTTTCTCATGTTTTCTTGATTTTCTGATGTACTGTTTTGATTATGTTTTGTAATGTTTGCTCTGATCCTGAACTATCTTAATATAATTTGTTTTTTCTGATCTAAATTGTTTTAGCACATCACCAACACCTTTTGATTGCTGACAAAAAGGGGGAGAACAAGAATGATATTTAAATCAATAACGGGCTAACTAGACAGAAACTCTCAAACATTCTAACTCTATTACTTGAAATGTTTTTCTGTTTTGTTTAAAATCTACAGGCACAAGGAAGCTCCTGGACACTCTGAAGACTAGAAGCTTTGATCAAAATGTAGAAGCTCTGATCAATGTTGCTCTGATCAATATGAAGTTCTGATCTTCCTAATACTCTGATCCAAAGCAAAGCTCTGACAGGAAAAACTCTGAAGCTCTGCTCTCTGATAAGTCAAAGACTCTGAGAATCTGATGTTCAAAGAAAGAAAAAGATCTGATCCTAAAGAACACGTATAATTAAAGGGAAGTAATCAACTCAGGGGGAGTATCTCTTCACTCTGACTTCTCCGTACTTCTTACTCTGATACTTTTTCCAGATACCTTTTCACGTTATTTTTCATTTAAAATATCTAGTTTTTGTCATCATCAAAAAGGGGGAGATTGTTAGAACAATGTTTGAATCTACTACCCTATATTTAAGTTTTGATGATAACAAAGTGAAAAGATATAGTATTTAAAATGTTTCATGTTTGAACTATCTGCTGCCTAAAATTATTATGTTCTGACTTGCAGATACTCTGATTGACATAAGCAAGATCACGTTTATTCAGAATCAGAATTTGATTTCATACACCAGCATCAGAAGTTGCTACATCAGAACGTCAAGATCAGATGATCAACTCACGTACATGCTGAAGCTTGATGAACAAGACTGCGCTCAAACACTCTGATACAGAAACACAATAGTTCATCAGCAGCGAAGCAGAATCAGAATGAGCCAAGCCAGAACTTGCATTAAAGAAGCAACGGTACTGTGCATTGAACGCTAATTAATTCCAACGGCTTCATTCCAGACAAGATCTGCTCAAAAAGGAAAGCTTGTTATTAGCATTGAATCAAGAATATTGCATTCAACGTTCATCTTTTCAAGTGCTATATAAACAAGGCTTTGAAGATTATAATGGCTAATGCTCTCCAAATCTCTACACGCACAAAGCTGAACCATAATCTTCATTCTACCAGTTTTGCTAAACCACAAACTCTGATATTCATTATTGTTTAGCAATCTAGTTTCTAAGCTTCATTTGTGTATACATCACAGTTGTGATAAAGTTTTGTAGAAAACATTCACACACATTGTTTTATACCTTTGTAAGAAAGTGTTGCCTTGACAAATCGGGTTGTGGTTTGAATCAAGAAGGCTTTAGCAGTTGTTAAAGCAGTTTGTAATATTCAGTTGAATATAGTGAATTAAGACCTCGTTGGAGAGAGGCGAAATCACCTTGACGGGTGGACTGGAGTAGTTTGAGATCAAACGAACCAGGATAAAAATATCTTGTCAATTGCCTTAAGATTTCAGTTTTACAATTCAACCCCCCCCTTCTTGTGTTTTTCACCCCTTCAGTAAGATCCAGAAGGATGCATCCTCCAGTGCAGCAAGGAAGCCATTTTTTGGGGAAAAAGAAGTTAGTGTTGTGTACAACCATAGGAATCAGGACAAAACTGAACACCGTCCAGCGGTAGGGGCTGTCATGATCCTTAAACCTGCACCTACTCAACAAAGGAACAATCATCCTAGAACAGAAAGGCCGGTAAGATAGTTTACCAGGATAAATATGAAGATGTCTCAAGTCTTTCCTCATCTACTGAAGTCTAATATGGTAACTTTATGGGAAGCTCTGAAGAATCCCAACACCGCCTCTCCTCGCTAAAATCCTAATGCTCGTTGTGCTTACCATTCAAAAAGTCTGAGTCATGATACAAACAACTTTTGGGCTTTGAAAAACAAGGTGCAAGACCTTCTCAAGGAAAAGGAAATTGAATTTGACACCCCTGAGATCCCCAATGTTATCACTACTCCTATACCCAAGCACGATCGTGGTGTTAACTCTGTTGAAGATGTTGTGTTCGTTACTTCTGTTGAGGAACTTGTTACCCCTCTCCTGACCATCAAGTGGAACTTATTGAAGGCCGATTTATTTCCGGGCCGTGGTGAAGGTTGCCACTCATGTTTATCTCTATCGACTGGTTGTCATTTATTGAAGGCAGGTGTTCAGCGCCTGATGGATGACAGAGAAATTTTGTTTGAAAAGACTCCCGTTCCAACTATTTCTTGTAAGGATGTTTCAATAATAACCATTTCCACCAATCCTCCCAGGATATCCACCAAAGAGACCCGTCAAGATTACATCTGCTCCGAATTTAGCTCCTCTGATTATCACCATGCCATGGCCAATCTCGTACTCCTCGGACAAAAATGTTCCTTGGAACTATGGGGGTGACATCTACTACCACGACGTCAAGCAAGACCTGCTAGCCGTTGAAGACCAGGTTTCTAAAGATGTTGATCCTAACATTGGCAACATTGTTGGAACCAGCAAAATAACAAGAAGTGGAAGAGTGTTCTCCCCTGAGATTTCTCCTCCAAAAGCTGTTATTAGTCCTATGATCATTCCTACTTTTGTTCCTGTTGATACTACTACTGCAGTTCCTGTAATTACTCCTGTTGACACCCTTATCACCGAGTCGACCGAGACTCGGGGCAAAGACATACTGGTTGAGCTTGTCCAGATGAAGGTGCAATCAGTATCTATCCCAGAGGCTTCCAAGAAGGAAATGGAAGAAATTTTGAAGATTATCAAGAAGAGCGACTACAATGTGGTCGAGCAGCTGGGGCAGACCCCTTCAAAGATTTCTATGCTATCCTTACGATTGTGCTCTGAAGCCCATGAAAAGGCTTCGGTGGAGTTCCTTAAGACGACCCATGTGCCACAAGAAACATCCACTGACCAATTCGAAGATTGTGTGGCTAGTTTGACGACTGACAACAATTTGGGTTTCTCTAATGCTGATCTGACACGCAGAGGGAGAAAACACAATGATGCGCTACATGTTTCCGTCAAATGCAGGGGCACTACTTTGGCCCATGTCCTGGTAGATACTGGTTCATCATTGAATGTGCTGCCCAAGAAGGCTCTAGATAAACTAGACAATGAATGTTTGACTTTGAAGCCCAGTAACATGGTAGTGAGAGCTTTCGATGGTTCGAAGAGAATGGTGCACGGGGAGGTGGACATCCCCATTAAAGTTGGTTTTCAGACCTTTGACGAGGCCCATGTTTTTTTGTTTTGTTTATTTTCTCATTTTTTTTTTATTTTGTTTATTATTTTCTAAATCTTTTTTAACAAATCATAAAAAAAATAAAAAAAATAAAAATTAGGATTAGTTTCTTTCTAAAATTAATTAATTAATTATTTTAATGCAATCTTATCAATTTAAAATCAAAATAGACTTAGTTTCTTTTTAATTTAAATTATTTTCTTAATAAAAAATACCAAAAAACATTAGAATTAGGATTTATTTTCATCCAACTTTTTTATTTATTTATCTAATTAAATTTTAGATATTTACTTCACTTACTTTTTTTTATTAAAAATAAAACCAACAACCAAAAAGATTTTTCCTCTAGGTTTTAGAACATGTTTTTATTTATCGCGCGTTTATTTCCCTTTTAATTTTATAGTCATGTAACTGTTATACGGAATGTAATAGCTAATAGGAATGTATTTTATTGCTTTATTTTTCTTTTCCCTATTTGGTTTGGAATGTAAATCCCCCTCCCCGAAGCCATGTAATAGTCTAGATTTACACTTTCCGCATTTTATTTTTCTGTACATATAACTGCTAGTAACCTAGGAGTGCATGACAAGATAAAGTCAATTAACCATTAGATCATTAATCTCAAGATAATCTAACTGAAAAAACACACTTCTCGCACTTGCATCCTTAGGGTATTTCTCACTTGGATGCCTCGGAAAACAATAGTCATGTCCCTCGAATGTAGGGATATCTTAGCAAAGACCCTCGATATAAAAGTCATCATAAAAGATCATAGTCCCTCACTTCCTCTCGAGTTGCCTACGAGAAATGATCTTGTCCCTCGATGATGCCTATATGATGACAATCCCTTGGAATGCTAAGATATTCTTACATGTTGCCTTCAATGACCATAGAGTCCCTTTCGATAGTCCCTCAACATCCTATGACAGGGCTACCTACTCACTAATAGTAGGATAGCACTATCTAAAGGAAATGAGGAAAAGAACATCCTTTTTCGAGTAGGTAGACTGTTCTTAAGTACTTGCTCAAAATTTGAACTTTTTCAAACTTACACACTTTTTAAAAACTATTTTCAAAAATGCTTTATCACACTCTTGAGGACTAATACAAGAGTTACCATAAAGCAAACAAAAATCTTTCAAAACACACAAACACAAACAATTTTCAAAAATGAGAAAGTATCTAAGAGCCCGTAGATAACTACGGATGGAAAGGGTGCTAACACCTTCCATTTCCATAATCTACCCCCTTACTCAGAATAATCTCGAAAAGGTCTTTTTCTGTTCTTTTCACACTTTTCTTAATTTGGATAATAGAAAATTCGGTGGCGACTCTTGCTTACTGCAACATTTGCAAACACAAACACAAAACCAATTATAACAGTCAGTTCTGCCACCGTATCACAGAACTGTCAGCCTTGTGAGATCACTGATGGATATCATTGTAAGGAAATCCTGATAGGAGATCTTGAGAGATTGGATTTTATTAGGTTACTGGATGTTATATCATGTTGGATCACTGAACGGGTCATTGGTTGTTAGTCACTTGCGTGTAGCTTGTGCTTTGTAATCAGTTTGGTTATAATGGATTAAGTTATTGATTAAGGCGAAATCACCTTGGCGGGTGGACTGGATTAGCTTGGGAATTTCTCAAGTGAACCAGGATATATTGTGTGTTCTTTACTCTTGCTTATGCTTTATAGTTTATGTTTTCATAGATTAATTAGAAGCATTGCTTAGAAGTAATATTCAGAAGCATTATTCAACTAAATAATGCTTAGACTTTACTCTTACGTATGCGGTAGAGTTTATGTGTTCTTAACTTAATTAGAAGCATTACTTAGAAGTAATATTCATAAGCATTGTTCAACAAATAATTCTTAGAAGCAAAAGTTTATCAAAGAGTGAAAAACCCAATTCAAACCCCCCTTTTCTTGTGTTTTCTTCACACCTTCAATTGGTATCAGAGCCATGTTCTTTTATTGATGGATATCAAACACCTAACAGTGTCAAATAAATATCCAGATGTTGTATGAAGAAATACTCTAAGGTGATAGTTATTCAATTTTCAACTACTTTCTAAAATCTAAAATTGAAGAACAAGCTAACAAGAAACGATTCATCAAATAAGAAGTTATATCTGCTGAATGCTTTTGATTAAGTTCCTTGAGAGTATAAGATGTTTTCAAGAAATGGATTAGTCCACCATTGACTTTCTCATAAGATCTCATTAGGAATCTTTTCAAAAGAAGAAACATTTTTGTCTTATGATACATAAGAACCTCATGCTAAAGTTGTCTATTCAAGCAGATAGAAGATCTTATACAGAAGATCTAAATATTGACTCTATCGAAGGAGGCTTTGCAGAAGACCAGACATTGATGAGGAAAGAACGCTCATTGATTCATCAGAAGTATGATCAAAGACTAACTCTAAATAAGTTAGCTCATCATTGCAAGAACAAGATTGTCAGTCAAAGTTTGATGATATTTGTATTAGAACATATTTTGCAATCTGTTCAAGGAATCGAAAATTCAGAAGACGTTAGACAATGATAGTTAATTCTCTCTAGCACATAGCTTCTCAAAAGTTCATGAAACATTGACCTTCTGAAAAATAAGCTTTTGTTCAAAGGAATCTTGACAAACAGATGGATGTTGTGATAATAAAAGATCAGAATATCGGTACTCTGAGGATTACTCTCAAGAAGTCATACGGGTGATTCTAAATAGAAGAATGAAGAGATCATCTGAAGAGAAGAATGATCCTAGCTCTCGAATTAGAGATTAGAGTTCAGAAGAAGGTTATTCTTCTCAAATCAGAAATCTGAGAATACTCAAAGAAATAAGAGGAATCAATATGAAGATAATTCAGAACCTATGAAAGACCACTCCAAAGAAAGCATAAGAAGAAAGAAGTTGATCAGAAGTTGTATCTAATAGAAAGCTAAAGTTAAAGACAAATGGAAGATTTTCAAGAATATGACAGTATCATTTCTCTCCTTCACTTTACCAATCATATTCTTACTAATTTTATAGACTCAGTTATCAGAAGATGTTTCGGTCAGAAATATCTCTAATCATATGGAAACCTTTAGTTATCCAAATTATGAGTATATTGGTCGCGTCACTTAGTTAGATGTTGTGATTAATGCTTGTAACCCTTGGCTATTCTTAATCATCATACGCTACCTAAGCTAGATCATGAACAATGTGCAATTTCTTGGAATTGACTCTTTCATGATTGCTTTCATTCATTGTTATTATTTATTTGACATTTAAATTCTATAAAATCAAAATATCTTTCTCCCTCTATATAACTCACTTTCTTACACTATCACACGTTCATTCTCACTTCTTCACAAATTAGAAACCCTAAACCCCTCTTCTCCTTCTATCACTTTTCTGGGTTCTCCGACAACAATCTTCACAACCTTGAACATTCATTCATCTTCTTCTTCAAATCAAATTCATGATGAACAATTCTAAAAAATAAGCAGTTAAGTTTGCAAAGGAATTTGATCAAGCATAAAAACCACTAGTTACTTCCGGCTCTTCATCATCATCTACCTTCACTTCATCATCTTCATCAGTTCCTCCTGTAAAGACAACTATTGCTACTGATTCTTCTACAAAAATTAATGAGAATCAAATCAATCAACAAACCTCTCAAGTTCATTTAATCCTTCCTCCACAAAACTAGATGTTCTTCGGGAATTTTTAGTTGATTTTGACAATTTAGCTGATAATGGGGTTGACCTAAAAGAAGAATTAGAAGCTCAAGGATGGAAAAACTACTTTAACATGCTTCATGGTCCTATTTATGGAGATTTAGTAAAATACTTCTGGAAGAATGCTAATTGTGATGATATGCGTATTGTCTCCGATGTCATTGGATTAAGGAATGTCATAACTGAAAAATACATTGCTGATCTTCTAGGTTTGAAGTTTATGGAAGACAAATGTACATATATAATGGAGAAGAAGTTTAAAACTATAAAGAGTAAATTGAAGTTTTCAAATAAGTCACTCAATCGACTACTGTTTAAGAATTACTCTGATGAGAAGACAAAATAAAAGAGCAAGGATCTTCATCCAAACCTCAGAGTTTGGCATAAGATCATTCTGGGCTGTATAAACCCTAGACCTGCTTCAAACTCTTATGATTACTTCCATTTTAGTAAGAAGTTAATGATGTACTACATGCTAACTATTGTACCCCAAAATTTTCCCTCTCTCTTATCAAGAATTTGCTCACAAGATCTCCTTGACTCAAGACTGCATTAAGGTTTGATCAACTCAAGACACCTCCTTAAGCACTGATGACCAAAATTAGGGTTTGAGATTGCACAAGGATTTTTGAACTTCCAATGCCCCATATGAATTTCATAGATCATTATGGACCCCCAAGATCACTCATGTCAAGTTTCAAGCCTTGGATCACACTTTTGCTCAGTCAATTGAATAGTTGACCTAAAAATCAGTTGTATTGGGGAAAAGTCAACTATGGCCAATTTATAGTCAAACTTCATAATTTTTGATCCACATCAACATTTTAAACTCATATGTATTATTTGATCAATTTTGGGCCATAATTCCTCAAGAAATTTGATCAAATCTCCAAAAGGGCAAAATGGTCAAAATTAGAGTTTTGACTGGGAAAGGGCAATTTCTGATTTTTGACCTAGAAAATGATCAATTGGTTTAAGGCATGATCTCAATAGTCCAATTGCATCATTTTTACCTAATGACATGGTTTAAAACATTGCAAGTCCATTGGATTGACAGATGAATTTTGCAGTCAACTGATCAAAAGTCAACTATATACTGAAAAGTCAAACTTTGACTTTTTGGTCAAATTCAAGTGCCAAAGATCATAATTCATCAAAACATGTCAAAATATGAAACTTATTCATCAAGAAATCAAAAAGTCAAGATTTCATTTTGAAAAGTCAAAATTTCTAAACTTAGAAATTTTTCTAAGTGTTGGAAATTTCATGTTTTTTCATAACTTTGAGCAAAATTTTCACCATGATGCAAGATGATTCAAGAGAAACTTCCAACATGAAATTTGTATATCTCCATGAAATCTACAACTTTGCTTTACACAACTCCTTCCAAAAGTGCTTGGATCTCAAGTTATAATTTTATGAACATGTGGTCATGAAACTAAACACTTAGTGAAATTTTTGCCCTAATTTGGTCAGGATTTTGACCCAACTTCATGGCACTTTTTCATATAGTTCCAAGGGGAATATTCAAAAGCATATCAAATATGGTTTGTAGAGCACATTGCATGCTTTCCAAAATGTCCAAGTACTCATTGAGATCATTCTTGAGTAGGGAGAATCGAAGAGATGAAGTTAGGGTTTTATCACTTTAATTATAAGTCATTTTAGTGAATAACAAAATTCAAATTCAAACCATGCTGCATAAACAATACTTTGCAGGCCTCAAACTTGTTAGGCACTCCATAATTAATAGTTTACACAGCTGTTAGAGGCCTCAATTCAAGCATTCAATGCATGGACATGCTTTTTATCCATTTTTGGAAGAAAGGTTACATTGCCATTTTGATAAAGTGACTTTTTGTACAAAACTTGTTCTTGAGCCTTGCACTTGTTCTCTTATGATCAAACAAGTCCTATAACTCATGAGAAATGTTTCAAACACTTACAATCACCCATCCCATGCTTGTACCTCTCCTTGAAACTTGTTTCCCTCTTTTCTTCAAAATCAAGTAACCTAGCCAAAAGCTAGAAACTTGTACTTCTGACTTGCCAATGCACTCAAACACTTTTGTTTATACATACACAAACCATTTGATGCAAACAGACGAATGCTCAAGCCTTGAAAGAACCTAGAACTCAAAATCACACTTCACACTTCCATTTTCACACAAACTGACCAAAAATTTGAAACTCATAATCTAGTCGTGCGTTTCTTGGCCTTTTGGTTTCTAAAGTTTCTAAACATCATATAGAGTTGATCCCATACCTTGTTTTAGAACTGTAACACCATTAACACCCTCTTCCATTACCAAAAACAGAGTATTGCACATTGACTTCTCCAGACCATTTCAACCATCCATTGTGCAAGCTAATCATTGCATTAGCTTCCTAGGACCTCAAGGAAGCTAACCTGATCATCACCATCACTTAAAACAAGCTCAAACTCAAAACACGATTTCCAGTTTTGAGGTAAGTTTTCTCAACTTGGAACTCTTCATACATGCATCATCAATAGTTTATTTGTGAACAAAACATGCAGATATCATTGCCCTGAAGCTAACCATGTCCATAGTTTCCATTAATTTTGCTTGAGCTTAGAGAATTTTGAAACTGAAATTTTTGAGATTTTTAGGGTTCAGATTAGGGACATTAAAATTCATTCTTATCTTTGATCTATAGTTTTAATGCTTTACATTTCTAAAACCGTGAGAAAATTTTCTATAAGTTTCATGTTTACAATTTTCATTTTTGATGAGAAATGAGCAAGTTACAGTTGGTCTGGCTGGAGGTTGAAGATGAAGTCAACAGGGCGCGTTTTGCCTTATATATTTATTGTTTTGCTTATGTTAACGGATGTATAGCCACCCCAGTGGTAGAAGCGTGCGCCTGTAACCTTTGAGACTTGGGTTCGGCCCCTAGTGGTACCCTTTTGCATTTTTTTTACATATTTTGGCATTTCTGACTTTTTTGAGTGCCTGGGCCTTATTGGGCTTGCTTTTTTTTTTGCTGACTAACCCCCTTGCAGGCTGTTAGCACCCCTGGCCCAATTTATTTTATTTTTTTATTTTTATTTTATTGATTTCCTTAATATATTTTCTAATTTCTAAAAATTCATAAAAAATACAAAAAATGATAGATTTATATTTTGACTTATTTTATTTTTATTTTTCTCACAAAATATTTTTATTTAACTATACATTATTTATTTTTACAAACTATCTTGTAAATTTAATAATTAATTAGGTTAATATTTATTTTTATTTTACACCTATTAAAACATATTATTTTAATATAAAAAAGGACCAAAAATATTTTACAATGCTATAAATATTTTCAAGACAAAAATACCAAAAATACCTTTTTTCTAAACTTATTTTCTTTTAAACAACTAAATAGAATTAGGGTTTTATTCAAAATATTTTCTTAATAAATTTAAATTTAATTAATTATTTTCTTTAATTAGTTAGGTTAAAATAATTTCCCTCTTTCTCATGAAAACTCAAACAAAGACCCATTTTCTTTATATTTTGCATTTTTGTACATTTATTCATTTTGTACATTACTTATTTTAATTCCTTATACATTAATACCCATTCAATATGGTTGTAATAAACTAATTAGGTTTAAATTCTTGCAATCCCCATTCATGAATTTGTATACCCCCCTCCCACAAAAAAATGTAATAGTGTAGTAACTTTAAATTCCGCAATTTATCGCTTTTATATATTACATGCTAGTAATTAGCGTTTGTATGGAAAAACTAAAATCAATACCTAGAAAACCCTTATTAAATACAAAAACAAGCATGAAATTGATACACTTGCACACAAGCACCCCTAGGGTTATTCCACTTGGTTGCCTTATACAAAATGACCATATTACGCATGTAAGGTATCTTAGCAAAAACAAGAAAATACAAGATCATAGTCCCTCAATGACGCTATCTAAGTGGCCTTTCAAATGATCTTAGTCCCTAAGAGAGAATGCTAAGATACCTTGTAACATTGCTAATCATGGTTATACGATGACCCACGCCCGTCCCGTTTACATCCAAAGATAGGGTTACTTAACAAATCAATGGTAAGACAACAATGTCAAAGGAAAAGGAAAATGAACAAAAAAGACTTTTGAGTAGGCAAGATGCTCCTAATTACTTGCTCAATTTGAAAACAAACATCCTTGCTATTTTTAAAACAATCACTTACACTTTCAAACATCTTAAAAATTTGAAAACATTTTCAAAAGATCAACATCTTTGTATACATTCTTACGAACAAGAATCATTACAAATATTGCCGAAACAATGGCCTCTTTACAAAATACTTTCAAAAACCACACAAAGCACAATTTCAAACAAAAGTAAGTGATTGAGCAAGTAACTAAGAGCCCATGGAAAACCATGGATGGAAAGGGTGCTAATACCTTCCCTTTTCATAATCTACCTCTCGAAATCAAGAAATAATCTCAAAGGTCTTTCCTGTGCTTTTTCAACTTTCCTTTTGGATAAAAGAAAAGTCGGTGGCGACTCTTGCTAACTGTAACATTGCGATAAAACGCAAAACCTTCAAGTCAGTTCTCCCACCGTATCACAGAATTGGCGACTCTGTTGGGGATTATTCTAAAAGTGGGGTTACCTTAGGGTTAGATCACATTTACTTGCTTGCATTGTTTGACTTGTATGCTTTACATTATGGTTCTTTATTTGGGTTTGAATCCTCTACCCAGATTTGGGATACATTATAGGTAAGTAGCAATACGTTGTGGAAACTGTGCTGAGTATACCGACATGGTCTAAGCAATAGCTACGTTAGTGCGACATATTTATGGGTACCAATAGCCTTTGAGTTAATCAAAGAGAATACATGGCTGCTGAGTGATGTCATGAAGCACTAATGAACTTCTAGAACCTTTACTTGACCAACTTGGCCTTTAGGATATAGTGAGATGACCGACTTTGGTACAGTCTAAAGTTGGTAGATAGTCGATACTACACTCATTAAGATTTGGTTTCTTGAGATATTTCTGTCGCCATTAAAGAGGCTTGTGCTAAAACAATGACCAAGAAAACAAACCAGTGATATTGAGCTCCTTAGAACCTGGTTACTATTACTAGGACATGTTTGAGCCAACTAAACTTCAAGAGGGTACTTACCTATGAGACTCCATGCAAGCCTAAACCTAAGGACTTGTTTGCTTTGTTTGTATATACATACTTGTACATAACATCATGAACATCATACACATTCACTAACCATTTAAGGGATTTTGGATTTATCTTTGTTCTTGTTTTGTAGAACATGGATTCTCTTCGCAGGAAAACTATTCAAGTCAATCTTGTAAGGATCCCTCCATAACTTAAGGAGATAGCTTCAAGGATTCCTGAAAATTCTCCATTCACCGAGAGACATGGTCGCCTAATCAACTTGGTCACCTCCAACACAGACGAGGACATGATGAAGGTGCTCTTTGAGTTATTTGATTCTTTACACCATTGCTTCACATTTTTCGACTATCAACTTGTGCCTACTTTGGAAGAATTCTCCCAACTCTTGAGGATTCCCATTATCAATCAACTACCTTTCAACAGTACGGAAAGAGACCCAAATCCAGAAGAGATTTCTCAAGCTCTACACTTGCACTCATCTGATGTCACAACTCATTGGGAAACCAGGAGTGGTGTTAAAGGTTTCCTAGCAAAGTTCTTGTTTGAGAAAGCCCAAAACTGTTGGAACTCCTTGGATTTGCAAGCCTTTGAGGAAATTGTGGCTCTTCTCATCTAAGGGTTGGTTTTATTTCCAAATCCTGACCAACTAATAGATGTGAACACCGTCAAAATCTTTATATCCCGCAACCCAGTGCCTACTTTGCTAGGAGACATCCTACACTCTTTTCACACTCGCATAATAAGAAAAAGAGGTGTCCTTATGTGTTGCACTCCTATCTTGACAAGATGGTTTATTTCACATCTTCCCCAATCTATATTAAATAATGAGCAAGGTTCAAGGTGGTCGCAAAGGTTGATGATGCTTAAACATTCAAACATTCATTGGTGCTCCCGATCCATAGAGAATGTTACTATTATCAACCATTGTGGAGAACTTCCTAATGTCCCTTTACTTGGCATTAGGGGAGGTATCACCTATAACCCCTGCTTAGCCTTAAGACAGTTTGGTTATGCCCAAAGGGATGGCCCTCATGAGATGCTGATTCAAGGTTTGGTATTTGACTACGACAACAGCGATCAAGGTCTTCGCCAGAGATTTATCCAAGCTTGGAGGATGTTGAACAAGGTAGATAGCAAGACTTTGGGGCATAAAAATTCCATCCCTCTTGAGCCTTCCCTCAAATGGGTACGAACTCGTGCTCAGAATCTTATGATGCCTTACCCCTCCATTCTCCCGGTAATCATTGAGCCTGTCATAGAAGGAGATGTTCCATATACTATCCTACATCTTGACATGCCCACCTCTCTTGAAGACCTACAAAGGGATTGGATACAACTCAAGGGGGAGCGAGATACTTTTGAATCCCAATTCTACGCAAGCGAGAAGAAGATTTTGGAACTCACTAGGCTACTTCATGAGGAGCAGACTCTGAATGCCTACATTGCACCAAAGAGGATGCGTACTACCTTTTTATCTTAGAGTTTTGTATTATTCTGCCTAAAAAGGAATTGATGTACTTGAGCTTTAACTTATTAATATAACGTGTGTTTCCTTTTTGTCCAAAACAAATTTGAATCTTAAAATCCTTGAAATCATTGCATATGCATTCACCATTCATCATAACATAAGCAGGTTTCTTGCAACAAGTCTCCTCAACTCTCTACTGTTTATTTCAGTAAGATGGATCTCGAGCAAACGGTGAAGGACCTCCAAGCTCAGAATGCACAGTTTCAACAGTTGTTCTTAACTCTAGCCAAAGGACAAGAAGAGTTGAAGACCTTGCTGGCTGAGGAGAAGAAAAAGAAGACAAAGAAGATAACCGGAGTTCTAAACATGGGAAGAAGATTCCAAGGGCAGACAAGAAGGGCCTTAGGCTTTGAAACGACATCTGGTGAGAAAGACAATCAAGATGGGAAAGGCAAAGAAACAATTGTCTAGTCAGAGTCAGAAGAGGAAGAGGAAGAAGAAGACTATTCTGAAGAACAATACCCTCCAACCGATAACAAGTATAAGCATCTAGAAGAGCGGTTGAGTGCAATGGAAATCCAAAAAGTGCCTAGCTTGGACTTTGAGGAATTGAGGTTAGTATCAGGAATTGTCATTCCTCCAAAATTCAAAGCACTTGTGTTCGCCAAGTATGACAGAGTCTCATGCCCCAAAATACATCCCCGATCCTATGTGAGGAAGATCTAGCCTCATACCACTGATAAGGATTTATGGGTACACTTCTTCCAAGACAGTCTGTCTGGAACTCAACTTGATTGGTTTTATCAGTTAGAAAGAGCCAATGTTCATAACTGGGAAGATCTTGTTGCAGCCTTTTACAAACAATACCAATACAACACTGATCTTGCACCTACCCGTACTCAACTCCAGAGTATGGCCATGGTTTCAAGTGAGGGATTCAAGGACTATGCACAAAAATGGAGGGACTTGGCAGGAAGAGTCCAACCTCCACTATCTGAAAGAGAGTTATTTGATATGTTTTTGGGCACCTTGTCTGGTCCCTTCTTCAATCACTTAATTGGGAGTTCATCGGCAGGTTTTACTGAACTGATATTGACCGGAGAAAAGGTAGAAGCCGGGATAAAGAATGGAAAGATTCAAAAAGATGCATCCTCTGCTTCCGTAAGAAAACCATTCATCGGAAAGAAAGAAGTGGTTGTTGTATATCCTCAGAGAAATGAAGATAGGGACGAACACCGTCCAATGGTGGGGGCTGTTATGATTCCTAAACCTGCGCCTGATCAGCAAAGAAACGACCAACCAAGAATAGAAAGACCAATCAGACAGTTCACCAGAATTAACATGACACTATCTCAGGTATTGCCACATCTGTTAAGATCCAACCTAGTAACTTTGAAAGAAGCTCCAAAGAACCCTAACACAACCTCTCCTCACTATCATCCTAATGCCCACGGTGCATACCACTCTGAGAGTCCCGACCATGACACTAACAACTGTTGGGCTCTGAAGAACAAAGTACAAGACCTCCTTGAAGCTAAAGAGATTGAATTCGACGCGTCAGAAAATCCCAATGTCATTTATGCTCCTATGCCCAAGCACGGCCATAATACTAACGCCATTGAAGAAGATATGTTTGTTACTTCAGTTGATGAACTTATGACCCCAATCCTGACTATCAAAAAGAACTTATTGAATGCCGAAGTTTTCCCAGGCTGTGATAAAAATTGTCATTTCTGTTTGTCCTTACCAACCAGCTGCCCTTTGTTGAAAGCAGGCGCTCAGTGCCTAATAGATAACAAGGAAATTTTGTTCGAAAAGACTTATGTTCCAACTGTTTCTTATAATGATGTCTCCATCGTTACCATTTCCGCCAATTCTTCCAGGGTCTCCACCAAAAGACCCGTTAGAATTACATCAGTTCCAAAAGTAGCTCCTTTGATAATTACAATGCCTGGACCAATCCCATACTCGTAAGACAAAACCATACCATGGAATTATGGAGGGGATGTCTACTACCATGGTATCAAACAAGATTGGCCAACTGCTGAAGATTCAAGTTTTGAGAAAGTTAACTCCGATATCAGTAATATCGTGGGGACTAGCTAGATTACTCGAAGCGAAAGGGTGTTCTCTCTAGAAATTGCTCCCCCAAAAGCAGTTTCTGGACCCGTAATCATTCCTGTTGTTTTTGCTCCTCCAAAGGCTGCTCCCAGTCCTACAATCATCTCCACTAATACTCCAACTGACAAAGCTGATACAACCTCTGTTATCACTCCTACTGACATTCCTGCTGCCGAGTCAACTGAGACTCAAGGTAAAAGTATTCTGATTGAGCCTGTCCGGATGAAGGCACAATCATTGGTTATCCCTGAGACCTCTTGGAAAGAGATGGAAGAAATCCTAAAGATCATAAAAAGAAGCGACTACGATGTAGTTGATTAACTGGGGCAAACTCCATCTAAAATTTCCATGCTGGCTTTACTACTATGTTCCGAGGCGCATGCAAAGGCCTTGGTAAAATTCCTGAAAACTGCTCATGTACCCCAAGAAACATCTGCCGATCATTTCCAAGACCGCGTAGCCAGCTTGACTACAGATAATGGCTTAGGTTTTTCAGATGCTGATTTAACACCAATAGGGAGGAAGCATAATGAGGCATTACATGTCTCAGTGGAATGCAGTGGCACAACCTTGGCTCATGTCTTGGTGGACAATGGCTCGTCTTTGAATGTATTTCCTAAAAAGGCTCTTGATAGGCTTGAATGCGAAGGATTGCCATTGAAACCAAGCAACATAGTAGTTAGGGCCTTTGACGGCTCAAAGAGGATGGTCCATGGGGAAGTGGATAACCCCATAAAGGTTGGAACCCAAACATTTGATTCAACCTTTTATGTAATGGATATTAGCCCTTCATATTCCTGCTTGCTAGGCCGACCATGGATTCACAATGCTGGCGCTGTTACTTCTACGTTGCACCAAATGCTGAAGTATCCAATTCAAGGGAAAATCATCACCGTTCATGGAGAAGAAGAGTATATGATCATCCATCTTAATTCCTTCATATATGTAGAATTAGATGGTGAATTTATTGAAACTCCATTCCAACACTTTGAAGAAGTCGCACAAGATGTGGCAGTGACTAAGGCTGTGTCTCAAGTTCCCAAAATCACAAGGCCTCCGCTCAGGATGTCGTCTTTGAAGGATGCCAAGGCAGTGATAGAAGAAGGTGGGTGCACTATTTGGGGACAACTCCCAGATATCCCATACAAATCTAACAAGTTTGGCCTGGGTTTCACTTCAGGTGCCCAGAAGGTTGTACGTCACGCTCGTGCCGGAGGACCACCCTTGAAGATCAACAACCGTGAAGTCAATATGGTGGAAGATGATGAAGACAACTACAACCTGTAGGATTGGATTTTCCCAACTGTAAGTGGAGGGCTCAACAACTGGGAGGCTAGAGATTTCGTACCGATCACTTTTATCCCACATTAATTTGTCTTTACATTTTGTTGGATCTGTAATATTAAAATAATTCGGACTCTTAAAACCTTGTGTCTTACCCGAGGCACAATGGTCCATTTGTAAGGGTTATTATCTCATTTCCATATGACATCAATGAATCATGGACGTTTTTGCATACAGACTTTGTGCTTATTATTTTTATTTTTTACATTTTCATTTCTTTTAAAGATAACTATACTCTTACACACACTCACACTCATAATGTAGGTCTACATCCATTCGGTATCCCATGGGTAACGGTTCTGCTATGGCATTCTCTGACTCTGAAAATCTAATCTACCAAGCCGAAGATGAAGGTGAGGAAGATTGTGAAGTACCAGGAGAACTTGCCAGATTACTACAACAAGAAGAGAGAACCATTCAGCCCCACGAGGAACCAGTGGATATAATCAACCTAGATACCGAAGAAGACAAAAGGGAAGTCAAGGTGGGTGCCAATCTGGAACCCAGTGTCAAGGAGTGTCTGATTCAGTTGCTACACGAGTATGTTGAGGTCTTTTCCTGGTCGTATGAAGACATGCCAGGACTCGATGCAGATATTGTGGTACATTATCTACCTACAAGAGAGGACTGTCCACCAGTAAAGACTAAGGTCCGTCGTATGCGACCTGACATGTCAGAGAAGATTAAAGCAGAAGTCATGAAACAATTCAACGTTGGATTCTTGGCCGTCACCTCTTATCCGCAATGGGTTACCAATGTTGTTCCCGTGCCAAAAAAAGATGGCAAGGTACAAATGTGCGTGGACTATAGAGATTTGAATAGGGCAAACCCTAAGGATGATTTCCCACTTCCCCATATTGATATTCTAGTTGACAATATGACACATCATAAAGTGTTTTCCTTCATGGACGGTTTCTAAGGCTACAACCAAATCAAAATGGCGCCTGAGGATATGGAGAAGACAACTTTTGTTACACAATGGAGCACATTCTGCTACAAGGTAATGCCATTCGGATTGAAGAATGTTGGGGCAACCTATCAGCGCGCCATGGTAGCTCTATTTCATGACATGATACATCACGAAATAGAGGTCTATGTGGACGACATGATAGCTAGATCTCAAACAGAAGAAGAACATCTTGATCATTTACAAAAACTATTTGAGAGGCTAAAGAAGTACAAGCTGAGGTTGAACCCAAATAAATGCATGTTTGGAGTAAGGTCTGGTAAGCTCCTAGACTTTGTTGTCAGCAATAAGGGTATTGAAGTAGATCCTTCTAAGGTGAAAGAGATACAAGAGATTCCTGCTCCTCGTACCGAGAAGGAAGTCAGAGGATTTTTGGGACGTTTAAACTACATTGCCAAATTCATTTCTCACCTAACAACTACTTGTGAACCAAACTTCAAATTACTGAAGAAAGATCAAGTAGTCAAATGGAATTATGAATGCCAATTTGTTTTTGACAAGATCAAAGAGTACCTGCAAGAGCCTCTTGTTTTAATGCCACCAGTCGAGGGAAGGCCATTAATCATGTATCTGACTGTTTTGGAAAATTCAATGGGGTGTGTATTGGGGAAGCATGACGAGTCTGGCCGAAAAGAGCACGCTATTTACTACCTGAGCAAAAAGTTTACCGACTGTGAAACAAGATATTCCCTGATCAAGAAAACTTGCCGCACTCTAGCATGGGCTGCTCGCCGGCTAAGACAGTATATGCTGACCCATACTACCTTGTTGATATCTAAAATGGATCCGATAAAATACATCTTCAAGAAGCCTGCTCTCTCTGGGAGAATAGCGAGATGGCAGATGATCCTGACAGAATATGACAATATTGTAGCGGTAGAAATGTTCAAGACTAAGCCATTGGATTGACTAGCCTTTATACAAATCAAAATAAAAATCTCCACCGCGCTTTATTGTTTCTGAAGGAATGGGAAAAGAGCGAATAACCCAAAAAAAGGGGGGAAAGATTCAAGGTAAGGGGGTTGGTTATGCAAAGGGAAGGTACTAGCACCCTAAACATCTACGGTACTCCGCATGAACCTCTTTGTAAAAATCTGTATATTTTGGATATAAAATGTGTTGTATATAAAATGGATGGTGGAGGTGAGAAAAGAAATATATTTTTTTTATGATTTTTGCACCCGCCGCGGTTGCGAACCTTTAGTGCCTACGTACCACCTTTCGTATAATAGGAGATCGGGGTACACATAGTTCTTCTTTTAAAAATTTGAAACACAAGTGTGTTGGTTGATTTTAAGAGATAAGACATCATCGTCATTGTTCGTGTGGAAAAACATACTTACTACCCACAATCATAAGAAAGGAGAATTTGCATCATCTCAAAGTGGAGGATATGGCTTGGATTTTAAAATCAACAATGCCTCACTCAACACCCAAGTGGAAAATATCTATCTTCATTACATATTGTAGAAGTATAGTTGTTTGCATCACTACAAGGATTGACAAGAGTCTAACCTTTTGAGAAAAGTTTAAAGATAAAAGCCAAAGTGGGAAAATGGTTTGAAATGAGATTGATTGAATTTTAGTCTTCTCACAAAAAAAAGTGTCAAAGTATTATTAAATTGATTGAAGTTTATTGATGAAAATATTTTGAAAATGCATGGACCTAAGTCCAAGTTTATTATAAAAGTGTTTCAAGTTTAGAAACAAGAAGAGTTTAAAAAGGAGGGAGAAGGTTTTTGAAATTAAAGAAGATGGGAGGAGTAGAAGAGGCTATCCTAAAGCATAAGGTAAAAGCTAAGGATAGGGACCATCTAACCAACAAGAAGCCAAAACTTGACATTATGAGCCAAGATAGAATTCTCATTCTTTGGATTGGAACCAAGCAAGCAAGGATACTAGACCTCTTGAGAGAACCAAACTTTAAGTGTCTTAAGTCTTCACAAAAATTGGGAAGAGTAACGGCTGTATGCGGGTGAATTCCAGATTACAAGCAAAGGATGTAATCACTAAAAACCTGCACACAAAAACAAACAAGAAACCCAATGTCTTGAGGTAAACCTCAAGAACTCCAGACAAAATATTCAGATAAGATCACAAGGTCTCCAAGATAGACCAAGGTTTCTAATCCTATGTCCAAGAAAAAGTCTACTGCTCAATCACGCCAAGGATAGTAACCAAATAGTCCAAATACCATTAAGAGTTTTTTAGGGTTTAAATTGGTTATTAAGTATCTTAGAAAAAGAAAAAGAAAAGCTCAAGTGAGCAAAGTAAAAATGACAAGAAAATAAATGCTCAAATGAGAAAAGATGAAAATGACATGAAATGTAAAATTCTAAAAAATAAATAGTGCATAAAGCATAAAAGAATAAAAGCATAAAATAAAACAAGTCAATAATTAGTGGTTAGTTGGATGACCATCTTGAAACTTGCATTTGGAACTCATTAGAGGATTGGTAGAACCAAAGCCTCCACACAACAAGTTGCATTTTATTTTTGTCAAGTATATCATCCATTTGGAATTCTCAAAAGTACCATTTAATGATCAACGATGTTTAAGTGGTCCGCGTTGACCAAAGGCGTTGTAGATCCATTAGAGGATTGGTAGAACCAAAGCCTCCACATAATGAATCTCAAGGTTATTGGATCAAAGAGATCAAATTAACATACTTGGGCTTGCAATTATAAGTTTGGGCCACAAATGATCATTTATTCGAATCAGGACAAAATTTAGCGTTATGTTAAGCAATCGTAAGTGGACTTATATAGAAGTCGAACCTATTTTGAGGCCAGTCAATAGCAATCTATGCACCATTTGTTTTGAGACATGACATAGAGATCATGCTCCAACAACATTTAGTGCAATAAGAAGGGGATGAGATGAAGAGGAATTAGGGTAAAAAGAAAAACCACATTTGAATTAATATTTAATCAAACTATTATTAAAATCATTCATCTATTTTTTGTGGAGTTAAACTCAACACCATGGATCCAATGATGTTAATAAAGCCATGATCAAAAAATCAATCCAAGACAGCCAGAAAATATTCACAAAATGATATAACATTTAATATATATATATATATATATATATATATATATATATATATATATATATATATATATATATATATATATATATATATATATATATATATATATATATATATATATATATATATATATATATATATATATATATATATATATATATATATATATATATATATATATATATATATATATATATATATATATATATAGGATTAAAAATGTTAAAATAAACTAGAAAATAATGAGGAAAATATCAATTATGTTCAAATTATTCAAGAAATGAAAAATTAAACCATAGAAAAATCAGAAATAGATCCAAATATTTTTATAAAAATTTTAGGAATTTTTTAAAAGTCATAAACTATTTTTAAACCATTTAAAATTGCTAAAACAAACATAAAATAGATCAAAAATAGTAAACCTCAACATAAAATTCCATAAAATTTCCAGAAAGTCAAAAATATGCAAAATAATATTTATGAATTTTTCAAAATTAAAAAATGTTAGAAAGTATTTTTTTAAGTAATTAAAAGAAAGCAAATAATACAAAAAATATAAAAAATACCAAATGTTAAAATAAAAATGTAAAAAATATTGATGGGATAAAAAATAATTCAAAGTATTTTTTGTGAATTTTTCATAATTTTTGGAAAAAAAAATAAAAGAGTTATGAATTTTCGAAAATTTAATCAAATAAAATATAAAATCAGAAAAAAAAATAAAAGCAAAAAGATGTGGACCATCAGATCAAAGTCAAAACGCGTTAGTAAGCTAATCCAATGGACCAGGCGTGCTGTGCTTGATATGGACCTTAGTGAAACACACATGTGATCAGAAAAAGGGCAACCAATGAAATTAAAACGCTTGGCACGCTATCATTGGTTGAGACGAGACATGTCATCGTCTACAACCTCCAGACACGCTGCAATGGGGATTTTGTGACATCCTTCAAATGGAAAAATTAGGATCCCTGGCTAGCATCATTGAACTCGTCTCTTCAAGACGATTCTAATACAACCATCGCGCCAAATTTATGTAAAGTATGGAAAGAGATATGAATCAAAACACAGAAAAATAGCGAGCACCTTCAATTTGATATTTCTCTCTCAATTCTCAATGGATTTAAAAATTGTAAGCATCATTAGAATCAGACAAAGGAGTAGAACAGATTAGTGTTTGATTTGGATCCAATTGGTGGAGAATTCTACCTTTTCGAAGTTCAAGGGGTCTTAGGGCATGATTCTTGATGCTTTGGAAAGATGAGGTTACAAGCTTTGCAATGGAAAAATAATGGAATCAAATGGATGCTTGAGCTGAAAGTTACATGGAGTCAAAGTTGAAGAAAAAGAGTTGACTTTCCATACTTAGAAAAATTTCAAACTCTTCTTTAAAAATGACCTATAATCTTTTGCATCCAAAAATAGCCTTCCACTTAGAATTTTCTTTTGACCAAAAAGGATGGAATGAAGTAGACCTCTTGAATGACATTTTGCAATTTGAACCACCCAAAATCTCCAAAAATTGAGCAAGTTATGACTTGTTGAAGTTGGCCAAAAATCATGAAATGACCTATAATCTCTTGCATTCTTAAGACAAATTCCATCCATTTTCTTACTTTACACATAAAAGAAGGCATGAAGTACACATCCTTAGGGCCATCATGAAAAAAGAATGGGCTCAAGGTGATAAAAATTAACCAAGTTATGATCATTTGAAATCACATTATGAAAAATGAGGGATTTATCTGGATGACTTGTAATCTTTCTTCTTCACTAAGTTCCTTCCACATGAAAAATCCTTGGAACTTTTGAAGTGATTTGTTGGTAACTCTTTGAAGAGAAGAATGTTTTTGGAATTACTCCAAAATACCAAAAGATGAGCAAGATATTCCCCTCTGAAGTCCAAAACCCTAACTTCTAGATCAAGAGAATGCTTGGTGGAACTTTGCCAAATTTGAACAAACTTTTTGTGCCAAATTCTTCCTTTGTGAATAGGATTTGTTGAGGATGATGATGAGGACTCATGGCCACTAAAACTACTTCCATACCAACTTCAAAACAACTTCAATGGTGAGATTTGGATCTCTTAAGCTTTTGACTACGGCATGGAAATAAACTCATGAACCCATGATGCAACTTGCTAAACCTCATTGCCTTCACCTACATTATTAACAAGTAAAACAAACCAATATTGTATTTGTTAATTTTAGAGAGAAAATCAAAGCAAAATATCTATGGTCACAATAGAAAACAAGTCAAGGTGCTTGGTAATTGTAGCGATAAAAAATGTAGCGGGGTAAATCAGAGATCGAATTATTGATTAATTCGTCTCACAAAAGCAAGAGTCGCCACCGCGCTTTATTATTTCCAAGGGAAAAGGGAAAAGAGCGAAATAAAACCCTAAATATGCAATGTAAAATAATACTTTTAAAAGTAATAAAAATACAAGGCGTTTTTGAAAAGAGATCTATGGTTCGGGGGTTGGTTATACAGTGGGAAGGTATTAGCACCCAATGTATCTATAGTACTCTATAGGAACCTTTTGAAATATATGTTTATTAAAATGCGTTTGTTTGATTAAAAATAAATTGTTTTGGCCGAAAAGGGGTACGGATGGGTTTTTGAAGATACGACGACCTAATGTCGAAGTTTTTGCTTAAAAGGTATGAGTTTTGAAAAGATTGAGTTTTGGGGGGAAAATTGTCTTAAGCTTTAATGAAATGCAAAATATTCGCGTGATCGGACTTGAGGACATGAAGTCAACAAATTTAATCGTTTTTCCCTTGGATTTAGGCGTAAACGGAATAAACAAGTAAAGATAAAATAATTAAACAGAAAATCAGGTAGATAATGATATACAACAATTAAATAAAAGACTAAATGGTGTGAACATGCATTTTTGGATTTTGTTTAATATGTAGGAAAAGAAAATGTTTTAATAGCTTTCATTTTTATGCATTTTTTTAATATGGACAAAGCATGAGAATTAATTTAAAGAAAATAAAATGTTTTAATGTTTTTATTATTTTATATGTTTCTAATTTAATATAAGCATCATTAAAATGACTTAATGTCTTATGCTAATTTAAGTATTTTAACTAATTTTTTTATATAAGGTCCTAATTAATATATAATAAGGTAATGTTCATTAGTAATCAATATAAATAGGAGTAATATATTTAATTAAACTAAATATGAAAAAAAGGTTTATTATTTAAAATTAGAAAAAAGGTAAATTAAATTTGGGTTTATGAATATTAAAACAAAAATGAAAGGAAAATAAAAAAATGGGCCAAAGGGGTTTCAAGGGCCCAATCAAAAAAACAGAAAAGGGGGGTGCATAGTGAATTCGTGTGGGCTTAGGTGGAAGCAGGGGTTAAGTCCATTTGTTTCATAATTTTGTTTTCTTAGGGTTAACGCTTTGTTTAATTTGTAAAAGGGATTAGGGATTTAGGTTTACAGCGCCGTTCTCTTGTTCGTCTTCTTCGCGCGTTATCTTCTTCGTTCGCTTCTGAAATCTCCTTTTGTCCATGGCCACCAGTACCTTGATCTCCCTCTTCCCTCCAATAAGATGCTTGGGCAACAGATTCACGGTAAATTTCGTCTTCTATTTCATTAGGGTTTTGTTACGATTTTTGCATGTTGTGATTGCTTAGTCCATTGATTCTAACTTCAAGTTATTAATGGTTGTTTGAGGAATTTTTGAAAGAAAGAGAAGGAGAAAAGTTACCTGGAGACGGAGGAGGGAGGTTGGGGGGAGCTAGGAGGCCAAGGCGAGGGGAAGGCAGCGACACTGTGAGCTTGGAAGTCCTGGTTTGTGTTTTCTCTTCTTGCTTGCTTCCGTATACTTGATGCTTGGTTGCCTTCGTTGTATGCTTTTTCTCCTCTTCTTCTTGCCTGGACGCTTGCCTATGCTGCCTTGAACATTTTGAATGCTATTGTTGAAAAATTATTTTGACTAGCTTTTCTCTTCTTCTTTCTGACTTCAGTTGCCTTCAGTTGCCTTTTTATTTTGCCTATGATGATGTATTCTGAGGCTTGGTTGCCTTGAACATTGTTTAAGGTTTGAGTTGCTATGGTATTCTGATTTTTGGCTTTGACAACGTTTAAGGTTTCAACAGGTTTGGCCTTGAGTTTACTGGTTTTACTAGTTTTAGGCCATTACAGGTTTGTGGCCATATTGGTTGTTCTGGTTTATGCAGGTTTAGGCCTTGGTTATTGGTTTTTGTTGAAGGTAGCAGGTTTTAATAGGTTATGGTAGCAGGTTAATGGTTTAGGCCATGTTGTTTTGGCTTTTGTGGTTTTCTGCTGGTTTTATGGTTAGGTTGGACAAGTTTGGTGATGGTTATGCAGGTTATTGGTTTTGGTTTTCTCGTTTGACAGTAGGTGGAAGGTTTTTATGGTTTAGGCCATCTTGGTTGTGTTTCAGCTTAGGCTTTAGAATGGCTATGGTGGTGATTGCTTTGAGCCTTTGAGGACTGACTTTGTATTTTTGTTTTTGACAGTTTGAGTTGGTTTGAAAGCTTTTGGTTTTTTGAGAGCTTCAAGCAGGTTATCAACTTCTGAATTTTTTTTGAAGGGGTGTTGTTATGTTATAACAGTTTGGCCTCTCTCTTCAGGTTTACGTTACAAGTTGAATACTTTTATTATATTTTGATACTCTGTACTTCTTACTGCTCCATCAGTTTGTTTCTATTCCTTTTTCATGCTTTCTCTTCTCTTACTGTATGCTGCTGCAGTTTGTTTTATATCTATTTCCTGCCTAAGCCAAAACCTGTAAAACCATACTTTCTTCTCTCTTCTCTCTCTCAATACAATTTGACACTAAAATGTGATGTTATGTATTGGTTCTGAAAAAGCACAATGCTGGAAAATGATGTAAATAGAAAATAAATTATGCTTGCACATTGGTTTAAATTGCATGCTTCCTCTTTGTCTAAGCATGGGAGCCTTATGTTTTTGGCCTCTTCCCATATCTTGCATGTTTACGTTGCATTGGCTTGTGTTGAAAATTTGGGACTTGACTTGGAGTTTGTATACTTGCATATGCTGTTGCTTTTTGACAATGCAATGTATTTTGAAAATGTGCAAATGATTTGAAAAATGCAGTTTACAATTAAAGTGCAATTTTGACAAAAGAAATGAATTTGTGCATTCTATTTTGAAAATAAAAATTCATCCCTTTTTGTGAACCGGGAGAAATCCCGCGATTTGCAAAAAAGGGTAAAAAAACTGATTCCAACCGTTTGCTTTTAATGATGAACACTAAAATTCATTTTTTTTGCTTTTAATTATATTCATTTCTAACTTTCTTTTAATTCTTTTGCAGGTAAAATTAAATGAGCAGACAAAGAAGCGTTGGATAGAAGATGATGATTTAGAATCTTAGGAAAAAATAGTTTTTATTTTACTTTAAACTTTTTATGTAATTGTCATTATAAATACTTTGTACAATAGTATTTAAACAATAATTGTAATAATTAGAATAAAGATGAATAAAAATTCTATTATTTACCAATTAATTCTTTTTCTTTCCAATTATTTATTTTATCGTTTATAATTCTTTAAATTATATAATAACTGAAAATAAATTTCAATTACTTAAATTCAGAATAACAAACAATTAAATAAACATCATTGATCAATTAATAACTTCAATTATTTACTTCATTATTTTTAATTCTTCTAAATTATAATAACTGAAAATAAAATTTCAACTATTTAAACTTAGAACAATAAATAATTAAATAAACATTGTTTGGTCAATTAATAAACTCCTTTCCAAATGTTTATTTCATTATTCATAAATCTTTAAATTATATAATAACTGAAAACAAATTCCAATTATTTAAATTTAAGATAATAAATAATTAATAAACATTGTTTGATCAATTAATAAACCTTTTTTCAAATATTTATTTTATTATTTATAAATCTTTAAATTATATAATAACTGAAAATAAATTCCAATTATTTAACTTTAAGATAATAAATAATTAATAAACATGGTTTTAGCATTGATCGATTAATAAATTTAGCGTTCAAAAATAAACAGCTCTCGACTTGGAAAAGTTATGAATTTTTAAACTGCTTTGAAAGTTGATAAAAATAGGTCAAAACACTTGCAATGCAATGATGCAGATGGGAGATGGTATCTTAGGTCAAAATTTGGGGTACAACAGTAATTCCTCAAAGAGAAAAGCTAAAGATAAGGAGAAGAACCAAAAGCCCTAATGTGATTTTGTGGTGATTGAAACAATGTGGTACGATGAAGGGATCTTAGGGGAAAAAATTGGGGTACAACAAGTATACTACCAAAAAAGAAATAAAGGGCAGCGTACTAGTTGATCACCTTGTTCACCAAGATGTAGAAGACTACCAGTCCATGAAGTTCGAATTCCCAGATGAGGACATCATGATGGTAAACAACTGTGAAGAATTCAGCCCATATGACGGATCTGAACAAGGATTCCGATGGACCCTGGTTTTTGATGGGGCATCTAACACACTCGAAAACGGTATCGGTGATGTACTCATATCTCCTGAAGGATGTCATACTCATTTTACTGCAAGACTCTATTTCAATTATACAAACAACATGGCGAAATACGAAGCATGCATCTTTGGTCTTAAAGCTACCATAGACTTGGGGATCAATTCCTTGAGTGTATTCAGAGACTCGACTTTGGTCATTAGCCAGATCAAATGGGAATGGGACACCAAACATCCTAACCTTATCCCTTACAAAGAACATGTTTTGAAATTGCTCCCACATTTTGAGAAGATTACCTTTGAACACTTCCCGCTAGAAGAAAATCAGCTAGCAGACACACTAGCCACAATGTCATCTATGTTTAAACTTAAATGGGATAACGAGGCTCCCCAGATCACCATTGAACGAATGAATGAACCAGCACACTGTCACGAGATTAATACTGAAGAAGTAGTGGACTAGCCTTGGTTTCACGAAGTCAAGAGGTATCTCAAGACTCAAGAATATCCAGAAGGAGCTTCAGTAAACGATAAGAAGTTCTTAAGGAGATTCTCTGCTAAATTCTTTCTTATTAATGGCATTCTTTACAAACGCAACCATGACTATGTGTTACTTCGGTGCGTAGACAAGGTTGAAGCTGAAAGAATCATGGCTGAATTACATGAAGGCACCTTTGGCACCTGTGATACGGTGGCATGACCGACTGTTTGATGATGGTTTGTGTTTTGCGTTTTTTTGTTTGCAAAATATCGCGGTAAGCAAGATTCGCCACCGACTTTTATTTCATCTAATGGGAAAGGAAAAAAGTACAGAAAAAATCCTTTTTCGAGATATTCTGAGTACGGGGGGTAGATTATAGAAAGGGAAGGTGTTAACACCCTTTCTATCCATGATTTTCCATGGGCTCTTAGGTACTTGCTCATCTTTTTTAAATTGCTTGTGTGGGTGCTTTGTTTTTGAAAAGTTTTGTTTTACTTCGTGATAACCCTTGTATCAGTCCTCAAAGGTGTGACGAAGTTGCTTTGAAAATTTGTTTGAAAAAGTGTAAGTGTGAAAAGTTTTTTATTGAGCAAGTACCTACTAGCATCTACCTACTCGAAAAAAGATTTTTTCTATTCTTGTTTCCTTTAGACAGCGCTATCCCACTATTAAGAAATAGGTAGCATCGTTGTTGGAGTTGTAAGGGTCAATTTGAAAGAGACGTACGATCACTAAAACAATGCTAGGACATCTTAGTAATAACCCTAGAGTCTTAAGATCATATTCGAGGCAAATTTCCGAGGTAACATTCAAACGGGACATTTGATCTTTTTAGACAGGAGGGCAACCACTAAGACACCCTATGCTTGATGATCGTTTACCGAAGGCAACTGAAGTGAGAGTATACCCAAAGAGTGATATGTGCGAGTGATCTGTTTTCAGTTATTTAATCTTTGCACATTAGGATTTTCTAACCGTATTAATTTGTCATGCATTCTTGTCATACAATCCTATTAGCATACATCTAAACAGTTAAATATTTGCGGGAATTAAAAGTGCGAGAAAGTAAATCAACGCTATTACAAGGCTTCGGGGAGGGGGATTAATTACATAGCCAAAAACTCGGGAAAACGATAAGTAAAAAGCCCTAGATTAAACTATTACATACCATGAATAGTTACAAATATATTGGCAAAAATAATAAACGCGCGCGATGAATTGAATACGAGACAAATTGGGTTTTGACCCTTGACTAGACCTATTCGCGATTAAAAAATGTTTTTGCATTGTTTTTGTTATTTAAGAAATTAATGAAACAATTAAAAAGAAAACCCTAAGTTCTAATTAATTTTAAATTAAAGGAAAATACCTTAATTTATTCTAAAACCTATTTTTTTGTATTTTTTATTTATTTGAGAAAAAGAGAAAATAAAATTAAATCAAGAGTTTTAACCTAATTTCTATTTGATTTTATTTATGAAAATAAATTACAATTTCCCTAAGTTAAACTAAATTAGATTAACTTTGATAATAATACAAAAAAACTAATCCTAATTTTTATGAAGTCTTGATTTTATGATTTTTATGGAAAATAGTTAATTTGTCAATAAAAAAGATTTAAAGAAAATTAAAAAGAATTTAAAGAAAAGAAATAAATAGAAAAAGGTCAGAGATGGGCCTAATAGCAATGCTGGGGGTATATTGCTGAAATTCTGAGCCCAAATGATCCAAGCCCATTTGACTTTGCTGGATCTGTTGTGTAGGTTGACTTGAGGCGCATGGTAGTCCTTCAGGCTGCCTGGGCGTTGGATCCAGCTTGCTGATGGATCTGATGGTGGAATTTGGATGGCCTATGGTGGACGCTGGAAGTTGCAGTGTACCTGATCTCATGAAGCAAAATAATATGAACAAAGGTTGGGACCTGGGCACGATTCTGGGCACGAGGAGGCTTGTAATTGATCTAGTTAGCTTCAGAGACGCTCTAGGATGCGATTAGGAGTGTTGGAAAGCTTTAAATCTTCCTCTAGGGTAGAGATCAGATCACCACTTTTCTACCAAAAATTGAGTTTTTGTTCTTGGCTATGCACGACCGTCAACCCCTGTTCTTTCCTTGGACACGTTCAATATATAACCCTGAATGAATTAGGGTTATAAAAACTACATGTATCTTTGAAAACTTTGAAGACTTGATCTCATTCCTTCCTTGTATGATTTGTTTCCAAATTAGGCCTAACCATGCTCTTTTTGTTCCAATTACCATTGATACGAATTGATCATGCAAGCTCATCAAATATTGGTTGCTAACCTGTCAAAAAAACCAATCAAATCAAATCTTTAATAATTTTTATCATTTATTTGATTTAATTCACCTTTTAATCAATGAAAAATCAAAGTAAATTGAAAAATGAAGCAAACAAATGGTGGATAGGTATTTGAGTATTGGACCACATTATAATTGAGGTGCAAGCATAAAAAGTTAGGCCCATTTAGCAAAAAAATGCAAATTTGAGCACATTTGACTTTTGGCAATTTTGCAAAAATGGTCAACTTGGCCAATGCATAACTCTCCCAATTTTGACCCTAGAGAGGTTTTCTTTGACTTTTTAGAAAGCTTGGGATGTCCTATAAGCAACCATTTTGGTCTTATTTCAATTGAGTCTTCCATGTTCATGTATGAAGCTTTGACCCAAAAGGTGTTTTTGTTGACTTTTCAAAATGACCTATAATGTCAAAATTCATATATTTTTGTGAGTGAATATTATGAAGTTGGGAGATGAATATGAATTGTATGGAATTGCATCCTCTTCAAAATGAGCTTTGAATGGGTCATTTCTGATAAAGTATGAGAAAGTTATGCTTGGTCAAAGTTGAGTTGACTTTTCCTACAAAACCCTAATTTAGCAACTTTTGGGTTTTGATGAGTTGTGAGCAATCCTTGATGAATCATGATCAACCCTTGATCAAATGATTAATAACACTTAAAAATGAGGATGTTGACCAAAAATCTTGAAGTTTGACTGTATGTGGGCCACCGTTGACTTTTGACCTAGGGCAGTCAATTTTCAGGCCTTTGAGCAATTTACTGAGCAAACTTCTTCTGCAAGGTTTGGAACTTGACCTAGGTGACCTTGAGAACATATTAGGACAATGGTGAGCCTTTGAGTCCTTTGTGGTTTATATATCGTGATGAAAAATGAAACCCTAATTTGAGGTAGACTGCCTTTAGGAAAGAGTTTGTCTGGTCAACTCTTGAATTTCCTTGAGCAATTTGGGGACCTCACATGACATTTGTTGAGAAATATGGGAGGGAAAATTTTGGGGTACAACAGCTGCCCCTGTTCAATCTTCTTAAACTTGAGGATGTAGATTGGCTTGTCTGCCTTTCGTGATCTGAAGGTGGAAGATGATTGAACACTACAGTGCCCAGAAATTTGAACTCGCATGAAGTGGAACTTGATTTGTGATACCGGGAATGGGCTTATAGATGCCATCTGGTAGCTGCTAGAGAATTGTCGGAGATGGGCTTAAAGATGCCATCCAAAGAGATGTTGATTGCATAAGAGATTCCTTTACGAGAACCCGTATACCTGTTGTTGAGGAGGACTTTGCTGGGGAATGCTGGTCTCTGTCTTGGGAGAAATAGAGTTTTAGGAGCTTCAATTGTCCGTTACTCTACTGGGGAATAACTCCGGTTTGGGAAGCGGAAGTGAACTGCGTATCTGGTTGGGGTATGTGTTGCACTGCGACTTTCTGGGGAAATGTGAAATCAATTGTGTTTGATCGGGTCCCGGTCTTACAGTGTTGTGGACTACTGTCTGGGGATACGAGAGGAAGAACCCAAATAGCAAGGTTATGAGAAGGAACCTGGATAGTAGGGTTACCTCGAGATGAAAGCCTAGATAGTAGGGCTTGAGAAGGAACCTGGATAGTAGGGTTACTTCGATATGAAAGCCTGGATAGTAGGGTTTTAAGAAGGAACCTGGATAGTAGGGTTACTTCGAGATGAAAGCCTAGATAGTAGGGCTGTGCGAAGGAACCTGGATAGTAGGGTTACTTCGAGATGAAATCCTGGATAGTAGGGCCATGAGAAGGAAACTGGATAGTAGGGTTACTTCGATATGAAAGCCTGGATAGTAGGGCTGTGAGAAGGAAACGAGATAGTAAGGTTACTTCAATATGAAAGCCTGGATAGTAGGGCTATTAGAAGGAACCTGGATAGTAGGGTTACTGTGATATGAGAGCCTGGATAGTAGGGCTGTTAGAAGGGACCTGGATAGTAGGGTCACTTCGAAATGAAAGCCTGGATAGTAGGGCCGTGAGAAGGAACCTGGATAGTAGGGTCACTTCAAGATGAAAGCCTGGGTAGTAGGGCTGTAAGAAGGAACCTGGATAGTAGGGTTACTTCGAGATGAAAGCGTGGATAGTAGGGCTGTGAGAAGGAACCTAGATAGTAGGGTTACTTCGACATGAAAGCCTGGGTAGTAGGGCTGCTTTGGAATGAGTTTGGGGTAAAACTACAGAGGGAACCTGGGTAAGGTTGTTCTTGTCGCGCCGATGATTACTCTGTTTAGCTTCGAGTGTTGATCATGGACTTGCTGGAAATTGCTGACAATAATTGTCTTTCCTGAAAGAAATACAGGGTTAGTTATGTGCGATGCATGAGATGCATTGTATAATGGCGTTCTCAAAATAAATGAGACTATGTTATATGTGATGTGTGCACATGTCATGATGTATGAACATGAAATGCTGACATAATAAACTGAGTCCGGGAAAATAAATCCCCGACTGCTGTTTGGAGAGTATGAGAAATGGTATTCTTGACTGCTGTAACAGATCATAGTTCCTCTGCTTCTGTTAGGGATGGTGAACAACAATGACTATGCTGGGGATTTGCCCATTGGCTAGTAAATATTCTGCCAGACGATACTTTGTCTGAGGATAACTCTGTGGGGAATAACTCTGTTGGAGAGGAGATACTCTGTTGATAGATCTACTGACTTGGAGAAATAACTCAGCTGGGGATGGATTTCCGTTGCTGGCGATAATGAATTTTGTTGGAGATTGAATTTATGCTTGTGAGAGAAATAAACTCTGCTTGAGGAAAAATTTACCGACTCACTCGCGATTGTAAACCTCAGTTGGGGAGAGTTATGTCCTATTCGGAAAAACTAACACCACTGCCTTTGGATACCTTTTACTCTGTGGGGGAGTGTATGTATCATTAATCATATTCTCAAGTTGGCTCTATCCCGACACCTGATGGGCAGAGCAACTGTAAGGTTTGGGCACTTCCTGTTTGTCTCTATTCCTGGAATTACGAGTAATCGTCTTTTGTTTCTTATGTAAATATTTATGAGCAGCGATTATTTTCAAATGCATATATAAAAAATGAATCATTGGACGTTCTTGCAAAACAAAACAGAAAAAGAAAAATAAATTGAAATTTCTTGTGAAAATGGATTGTATTGATTTTTCGAAGTTGGCCTGTAATAAGCGTTTTGTACAAAGAGGCTGATGTCCTAGTAAGAGAACGCCGCTGAAAAAACAGTAATTATAATTTGTGTAAAAGAAAGAAACAGCTATGTGAAACAGTCCCATTGGGTTCCAACTCTGCTATTGCCTTTATATCTTCAAGCATCTCATCACTTTGCTGCTTGGTAGAAGGTGGATCAAATTGATTGGTTCCGTCTGAGCATGATAGTCTATACCGAAGTCTGGTTGCGAGATGATCCTATGAGACATAGTGTTACGCTTTGATCCCTAATTTTTTCATGGACCGCCCTTTCGGGTTTTCAGTCCACCGGGATACTCTTTTTTGCCCAAGTCGCCTTTTCAGGTTTTCGACTTGCCAGGTGTACAGTTTTTTTTCATTTTCATCCCTTACTTTTTCCCGAACCCTTTTGGTTCGCCGGGAAGCCCTTATTTTTTCCTAGGCCAGTCGACCTAACGGGTCTTTGATTATGCGTAGTATCTTTTCACTATGTCTGCATTGATGGGGTTAGGAAGGTCTTCACCATCCATGGTGGTTAAAATCATAGCTCCTCCCGAGAAAATGTTCTTAACCACAAATGGAGTTTCGTATGTAGAGGTCCATTTTCCCCTGGGATCACCTTGCGGTAGTATGACGCGTTTGATCACTAGATCCCCAACTTGATATTCTTGACGTCTGACTTTCTTGTTAAAAGCCTTGATCATTCGCTTTTGATACGTCTGACCATGACAGATAGCAGTAAGTCTCTTTTCATTGATTAGATTCAGCTGATCAAGTCAGGTTTGGATCCATTCGTCTTTGTTTAAACCCGCATTCTTCATAATCCTGAGAGAGGGTATATGGACTTCGATGGGTAGGACTGCCTCCATGCCATATACCAGAGAGTAGGGTGTTGCCCCTATCGATGTCCGTGCTGAGGTACAATACCCATGAAGAGAGAATGGTAACATCTCGTGCCAGTGTTTGTATGTCACCGTCATCTTCTGTATAATATTTTTGATGTTCTTGTTAGTTGCTTCAACAACGCCATTCATCTTCGGCCGGTAGGGAGAAGAGTTATGATGTTGAATCTTGAACTGTTTGCAGAGATCGGTGATCATTGTGTTATTGAGATTTGTACCATTGTCAGTAATAATCCTTTCTGGTACACCATATCGACAGATCAGATTGTGTCCGATAAATTGCGCCACGACGTTCTTGGTTACCGCAGCAAAAGAAGCTTCTTCAACCCACTTTGTAAAATAATCAATTGCTACCAGAATGAAATGATGCCTGTTAGACGCAGTAGGTCTGATCTCGCCAATCATGTCGATGCCCCATATTGCAAAGGGCCAAGGAGCTATCAAAACATTCAGGGGAACTGGAGGCACATGCACCTTATCAGCATAGACTTATGACAGGTTCGAGAGTGCTGATAACAATCGACCTCCATAGTGAACCAGTAGTATCCTGCCCGTAGGATTTTCTTCCCCATGGTGTGTCCACTGGAATGAGTTCCGAAGGTACCTTCATGTAACTCTGTCATGATCCTATCTGCCTCGCTCTTGTATACACAACACAGTAAGGTTGAATCATGGTTTTGCTTATAGAGGATTCCATTGCTGATGAAAAACTTTACAGCGAACCTCCTCAGAAACTTTTTATCATTAACAGAATACCCCTCGGGGTATTCTTGATCCTCAAGATACCTCTTTACCTCGTGAAACCAAGGTTTATCTTCTACCTCTTCAGTCTCAATGTCATAGCAATGTGTGGATTCGTCGAACCTCTCAATGGTAATCTGGGGAGCTTCATTGTCCCACCTGAATTTGAATATAGAAGACATGGTAGCTAGCGCGTCCGCCAACTGGTTCTCTTCTCGTGGGAAGTGTTCAAAGGTTATCTCCTCAAAGTGTGGGAGCAATGTCAGTACATAATTTTGTAAGGAATAAGATTCAGGTGTTTCGTATCCCACTCGCCTTTGATTTGAATTATCACCAGAGCGGAATCTCCGAATACACTCAAGAACTTAATCCTCAGGTCAATAGAAGCTCGAAGACCCATGATACATGCTTCATACTCCGCCATATTATTGGTACAGTTGAAACATAATCGGGCGGTGAACAGAGTATGACAACCTTCAGGAGATATAATTACAGCGCCAATTCCATTACCCAACACGTTCGAGGCTCCATCAAAATACATAGACCATCAGGATCCTTCCTCAGGTCCTTCATCCGGTCCAGGTTCTTCGCAGTCGGTTACCAACATGATATTCTCATCCGAGAACTCGAAATTCATGGATTGTTAGTCATCCATGGCCTGATGCACCAAATGATCCACCAATACACTCCCCTTGATTGCTTTTTGGGTTGTGTATTGGATGTCGTACTCGGTTAAGATTATCTGTCATCTTGCTATCCTTCCGGAGAGAGCGGGCTTCTCGAAAATATACTTGATCGGATCCATCTTTGATATCAACAAGGTAGTGTGAGTCAGCATATACTGTCTCAGTCAGCGAGAAGCCCATGCCAAAGCGCAACAAGTTTTCTCGAGCAATGAGTATCGGGTCTCACAGTCGGGTAAACTTTTTGCTAAGGTAATAAATGGCGTGCTCTTTTCGACCAGACTCGTCATGCTGCCCCAACACACACCCCATTGAATTGTCTAGCACTGTCAAGTATAATATCAAAGGTCTTCCTTCAACTGGAGGCCTCAAAATTGGTGGTTCTTGAAGGTATTCCTTGATTCTTTCGAAAGCGGTCTGGCATTCATCATTCCACTTTACCACTTGATCTTTCTTCAGTAGCTTGAAGATTGGCTCATAAGTAGCAGTCAGATGTGAAATGAACCTGGCGATGTAGTTCAAACGTCCCAAGAAATATCTAACTTATTTTTCTGTGTGGGGAACCGACATCTCTTGTATGGCTTTTACCTTTGCAGGGTCTACCTGAATACCTTTGTCACTGACAACAAAACCCATAAGCTTACCAGACCTTACCTCGAAGGTACACTTGTTCTGATTCAACCTCAGCTTGTATGTCTTCAACCTGTCAAACAGTTTCTGGAGATGATCAAGGTGCTCCTCCTTAGTCTGGGACCTGGCTATCATGTCATCCACATAAACCTCGATCTCATGGTGAGTCATATCATGGAACAAAGCAACCATGGCGCGCTGATAAGTTTCCCCAACATTCTTCAACCTAAAAGGCATTACCTTGTAACAGAAAGTACCCCACTGTGTAACGAAGGTTGTCTTCTCCATGTCTTCCGGAGCCATCTTGATCTGGTTGTAGCCAGAAAAACCATCCATGAAGGAGAAGATCTTGTGCTGCACGGTGTTGTCGACTAGAACATCAATGTGAGGAAGTGGGAAGTCGTCCTTGGGGCTTGCCCTGTTCAGATCTCTATAGTCCACACACATCCGTACCTTACCGTCCTTCTTAGGTACCGGAACGATGTTGGCAACCCACTGCAAATAAGAAGTGACAACTAAGAACCATGCGTCGAACTGTTTCATAACCTTTGCCTTGATTTTCTCTGACATTTCGGGGTGCATACGGCGGACCTTCTGCTTTACCGGAGGGCAGTCTTCCTTAGTCGGCAGTCGATGTACCATAATATCAGTGTCCAAACCAGACATGTCTTCATAAGACCAGGCGAAAATCTCAACATAGTCGTGTAGCATCTGTATTAACCTTTGCTTGACACTAGGCTCCAGATTCATACCTATTTAAACCTCTTTCCCGTCTTCCTCTATGCCCAAATTCACTGACTCAACTGGCTCTTCATGAGGCTGTATGGCCCTTTCTTACTGCTGTAATAGTCTAGCAAGTTCTCCAGGAACCTCACAATCATCCTCACCTTCGTCCTCGGCTTGGTTGATCGGATTTTTGAAGTCATAACTGGCAGTAGCATAGCTGTTATCAATGGGATCCAGAGTGGATATGGATCTGCAGTATGATACGTGCGTGTGTGTAAGAGAATAATTGTTTTGGTAAAGCGAGAGACAGAAAAGAAAAACAAGGAGCGCAAAATTTGTAATGCAAGAAACGTCCAATGCTTTATTAATGATATATGAAATGACAAACAATAGCCCTCACAAATAAAGCCAAGGTTCCTTGGGCAAGGCATCGGGCTGTAAAGTTTCAAACTGTTTATTACAAATCTTAAAACAAAAGTCAATTACTACGGAATAAAAGAAACATGTATGAAGTCCTTTGCTGTCCAGTTATTTGGTCCACCGTTAGTTGTTGGGTAGATCCAGCTGTCAACATCCGGGTTCTCATCATCAGCATCCTCTGTGGCAGAGACAACCTCGATAGCATTGATTCTCGAGCCATGCTTGGGCATGGGTGCAGTTATAACATTCGGCTTTTCTGGAGCATCAAACTCTATCTCCTTGGCTTCAAGCAAGTCTTGTACTTTGTTTCAAGGAGCCCAACAATCATTTGTATCGTGGCCAGGACTCTCAGAATGGTAGGCGCACCGCGCGTTGGGATTGTATCTGGGAGAAGTAGTGTTTGGATTCTTGGAAGCCTCTCTCAAGGTCGCCAAGTTGAATTTCAGCAGGTGAGGTAACACTTCAGCCAATGTCATGTTGATGCGGGTAAACTGCCGTTGTGGTCTTACCACCATTTGTTGATTGTTGCATTGTGGAGCAACTGCGGGTCTTGGTATCACTACAACATTTACCGTTTGACGGTGTTCAGATCTGCTTTGGCCCCTTGGGCTATATACTGCACTGGCTTCCTTCTTACCAGCGAAAGGATTCTTTGCTGAAATCGAGGAGGCATCCTGCTGTATTTTACCACTTCGAATTCCAGCTTCTACTCTTTCTCCAGTTAAAATCTGCTTGGTGAAACCAGATGACGAGCTGCCGATCAAGTGATTGAAAAACGGACCAGATAGCGTCCCCATAAACATGTCAACCAACTCCCTATCAGACAATGGGGGTTGAACTCTCCCAACCAAGTCTCTCCACTTTTAAACATAATCTTTAAAACCTTCACTTGCACCCACAGACATACTCTGGAGTTGAGCACGAGTGGGAGCAAGGTCGGCATTGTACTGATACTGCTTGTAGAAAACAATAACAAGATATTCCCATTTTTGGAGACTGGCTCCCTCCAACTGGTAGAACCATTCAAGCTGAGTCCCTGACAGACTATCTTGAAAGAAATGCACCCACAAATTTCTATCAGCAGTGTGGGGTTAGATTTTCCTGACATACGAGCGGAGATGGAGTTTTGGACAGGATACTCCATCATACTTGGCAAAAACTGGAGCTTTGAACTTATGAGGGATGACCACTCCCGATACCAGTCCCAATTCTCCAAAATCCAAACCAGGTATCTTCTAGACTTCCATAACACTCAACCGGTCTTCTAGCTGCTTGTACCTATCCTCAGCAGGAGGATATTGTTCATCATCGTAATCAGTATCGTTATCAGAAACTGCAGGACTAGGGTCCTTTTCCATTTCTTGGTTCTCCCCGTCCTTGGATGAAGAGGTCAGATCAGTTTGATGCTTCAACCTTTCTCTGAATCTTCTACCCATGTTCAGAATATCAACCTTCTTCTTCTTCTTCTTCTTCTCTTTCAGAATAAGGGTCTTCAGATCCTCTTGCCCCTTAGCCAGACTTATGAACATTTGTTGGAATTGGGCGTTTTGTGCCTGAAGATCTTTGATGGCTTGATCGAAAGACATTTTTGCTTAAATAAAAAGCGAAGAAGATGAGAAACCTGTAGGGGTACATGTAATGATGTGAATGATAATGGGATGCGCATGTAATGATTTCAAAGACTTTGGGAGATTTAAATTTGCAAACCAAAATAAACAGAACTTTATTAGCTTAAACTTTGAAGGTTCAAAATTCCTTTAAGGCTTTACAAAATAAGCAAATAAAACAAAATATAAAACTAGAAAAATAAAAATAAAAAGTCCCATGGACACCTCCTCTTTGTGATGATATAGTCATTGATCACTCTTTCTTCCTCGAGCTGCCTGATGAGCTTCAGAATCTTCCTTTCCTGCTCATGGTATTGTTCCCGGTAAGTATCCCGCTCATTCCTCAACTGAATCCAAGACCTCTGTAACTCCCTAGGACCAGTAGGCATGTAGGGATAGAGAACCGTGTAAGGAATGCCTTCTTCGTTAGTGGGCTCCACAATCACTAGTAATACGGCCTCATAAGGCATCCCAAGCTTCTGGGCACGAGCTCGGACCCATTGGAGATAACGCTGCATAAAAAAGGAAGTCTTCGGTCCCAACTCTTCGGGGTCAGATCTGTTTACCATGCCCTAAGCTCGTATAAACCTCCAAAGATGCTCCTTAACATCCTCCTTATAGTCAAATACAATGTCCTCAAGAAGTAACTCATGGGGACCATCTATTCGAGCACGACCAAATTGTCGCAAAGCCAGACAAGGATTGTAAGTTATACTTCCTCTGATTCCAAGCAATGGGACATTAGGGTATCCCCCGCAGCGGTCAATAACAACGGTGTCTTCCATAGCCCGGGAACACCAAAGAATATCTGTATGAGCAAGTGACATTATTCTGTATGACCAACCCAAACCTTCTTCGTTCTTCAGCACAGACTTAGAGAGGTGAGAAATAAACCACCTCGAAAGCAACAACATGCAACACATGAGAGTCCCTCTTCTACTCATAGTACGAGTATAGAGAGCATGCAAGATATCTCCCAGCAAGGTAGGCACAGGGTTGCGAGAAAGGAAAATCTTGACAGCATTCACATCTACAAAGGAGTCTGGGTTAGGGAAGAGAACCAAACCATAGATAAGAAGAGCCAAGACATCTTCAAAAGCATGAAAATCCAAATCATCCCAGAATAGATGAGCTCAGTCCATCATAAATTTGGCTAGAAAACCTTCGACCCCGCTTCGTGTTTCCCAATTGGATACTACATCAGCCCGTTTCAAATGCAGAGCTGAGGCAATGTCTTCTGGTCTAGGAACTTCTTCCATACCTGTGAAGGGTACCCGTTCAAGGATGGATATGCCCAATAGATGAGAGAACTCTTCTAAGGTGGGTACCAACTGGTAATCTAGAAATGTGAAGCAATGATGCACGAGATCAAAGAACTTGAAAAGTATGCTCATCATATGTTCATCAAGGTTTGAAGTAACCGAGCTGAGAAGTTGATAGTGTCTCTGAATGAAAGCAGAAGTTTCAGAGACTCTTGATGCTAACTCTTTAAGTTTGGCAGGTATCTGCACAAAGTTGACTCAGATGGTATTTCTGCGCACGGAAGCCATGATCTGCAAAATAGAACAAAGATAAACTCCCTTGGTCTTTGAAATGGTTAGCATAATGAAACATGAATACCATGTTATGATGTATGATGTCATGATAAACCACAAGTATAGAAAACAACAGGTATTGCAAACACAGTCAAATCACACAAAACCCTTAGGTTTAAGGCTTGCATGAGGTCAAAGGTAATACCCTCTTGAAGTTAAGTTGGTTCAAACCTGTCCTAGAAAAGTAACCGAGTTCTAGAGGATCTCAATATCACTGACCATCCTCCATTGGTCATGGTTTCAGCTCACACAATATTTTCTTGCGGCCGGAACTATTCCGAGAGTATGGTCTCAATGAGTGTAGCATCGAGTATCAACCAGTTCTCAGCTCTACACCGAGGCCGACTATCTCACTACTTTCTAATGGCCAAGTTGGGCGATTAAAGGTTCTAAGGTCAGTTGATGCTTAACGACACCACACAACGGCCTCGTATTCTCCTCGTTTCTCCACAAGGGATACATGTACCAACCAATATGCCACACCAATGTAGCTACTGCTTCAACCGTATCGGTCTATGTCGTACAGTTCCCCCACAGTCTATTGCTACATACCTAAAAGGTATCCCCAGATCCAGATTAGGATCTATATTAACCCCAAATAAAAAACCCTTAAAAGTAAAGCAAACAAAGCAATCAAGAGAAGCAATTATGATGAACTAGATCCTAAGGTACACCCCACTTATTATTCCCCAGCAGAGTCGCCAGTTCTGTGATACGGTGGCAGAACCGACTGTTTGACGCTGGTTTGCGTTTTGCGTTTTTTTGTTTGCAAAATGTCGCGGTAAGCAACAGTTGCCACCGACTTTTATTTCATCCAATCGGAAAGGAAAAAAGTACAGAAAAAAAAAATCCTTTTTTGAGATATTTTGAGTACGGGGGGTAGATTATAGAAAGGGAAGGTGTTAGCACCCTTTCTATCCATGGTTTTCCATGGGCTCTTAGGTACTTTCTCATCTTTTTTAAATTACTTGTGTGTGTGCTTTGTTTTTGAAAAGTTTTGTTTTACTTCGTGATAACCCTTGTATCAGTCCTCAAAGGTGTGACAAAGTTGCTTTGAAAATTTGTTTGAAAAAGTGTAAGCGTGAAAAGTTTTTTACTGAGCAAGTACCTACTAGCATCTACCTACTCGAAAAAAGATTGTTTCTATTCTCGTTTCCTTTAGACAACGTTATCCCACTATTGAGAAATAGGTAGCACCGTCGTTGGAGTTGTAAGGGTCAATTCGAAAGGGACGTACGATCACTAAAGCAATGTTAGGACATCTTAGTAATAACCCTAGAGTCTTAAGATCATATTCGAGGCAACATTTCCGAGGCAGCATTCGAACGAGACATTTGATCTTTTTAGACAGGAGGGCAACCACTAAGACACCCTATGCTTGATGATCGTTTACCGAAGGAAACCGAAGTGAGAGTATACCCTAAGAGTGATATGTGCGAGTGATCTGTTTTCATTTATTTAATCTTTGCACATTAGGGTTCTCTAACCCTATTAATTTGTCATGCATTCTTGTCATACAATCCTATTAGCGTACATCTAAACAGTTAAATATTTGCGGGAATTAAAAGTGCGAGAAAGTAAATCTACACTATTACAAGGCTTCGGGGAGGGGGATTAATTACATAGCCAAAAACCCTGGAAAAACGATAAGTAAAAATCCCTAGATTAAACTATTACAAACCATGAACAGTTACAAAAATATTGGCAAAAATGATAAACGCGCGCGATGAATTGAATACGAGACAAATAGGGGTTTGACCCTTGACTAGACCTATTCGCGATTAAAAAATGTTTTTGTCATGTTTTTGTTATTCGAGAAAATAATGAAACAATTAAAAAGAAAATCCTAAGTTCTAATTAATTTTAAATTAAAGGAAAATACCTTAATTTATTCTAAAACTTATTTTTTTGTATTTTTTATTTATTTGAGAAAAAGAGAAAATAAAATTAAATGAAGAGTTTTAACCTAATTTCTATTTGATTTTATTTATGAAAATAAATTACAATTTCCCTAAGTTAAACTAAATTAGATTAATTTTGATAATAATAAAAAAAAACTAATCCTAATTTTTATGAAGTCTTGAATTTATGATTTTTATGGAAAATAGTTAATTTGTCAATTAAAAGGATTAAAAGAAAATTATAAAGAATTTAAAGAAAACAAATAAATAGAAAAAGGTTAGAGATGGGCCTAATAGTAATGCTGAGGGTATATTGCTGAAATTCTAAGCCCAAATGATCCAAGCCCATTTGACTTTGCTGGATCTGGTGTGTAGGTTGACTTGAGGCGCATTGTAGTCCTTCAGGCTGCTTGGGTGTTGGATCCAGCTTGCTGATGGATTTGATGGTGGAATTTGGATGGCCTATGGTGGACGCTAGAAGCTGCAGTGTACCTGATCTCATGAAGCAAAATAATATGAACAAAGGTTGGGACCTGGGGATCGAACCCAGGTCCTTATGCATATTTCCAATGCACGCTTGCCAACTGAGCTGCTTGACTTGTTTGTACATATAATGAAAACAAAATATAATATATGAAAAATAATGGTTAATGGAAAAATACGCTAAAATTTAAACCACCCAACCAGGGAGTGCCACGCATCGTCTTCTTCACCAAACCGTCGTTTTAGGTAAACAAGCTTTTACCTATGGACGTTTCGTTGTAGGTACAGACCTGTGCATCTCAAAAATTGACCACAAGCAAGATAAATGGAATTCAGAGGTACCAATCAACTCGTCTCATCCTCACGAGTATCATGGTACCAGAATTAACGTCCAATTTAGCCTATACTGCAAAGCCCTAAACGAGAAAGCAAAACCCTAGCCATGGCAGTTTCACATACAGTCATCAAAAATGCAATTGAATATAATGATTAGCTTGCAAACTCAATGATGAACAAGAATATATAATCAAAACATGCATATGATGAGTAAATAAATGAAATCGAAAATGATTTTTTTAGGCAAACTGTGTGACTGCTATGGGTCGATTCTGGGCACGAGGAGGCTTGCAATTGATCCAGTTAGCTTCAGAGACGCTCCAGGATGCGATTTGGAGTGTTGGAAAGCTTTGAATCTTCCTCTAGGGTAGAGATCAGATCACCACTTTTCTACCAAAAATTGAGTTTTTGTTCTTGGTTATGCACGACCGTCAACCCCTGTTCTTGCCTTGGACACGTTCAATATATAACCCTGAATGAATTAGGGTTATAAAAACTACATGTATCTTAGTAAACTTTGAAGATTTGATCTCATTCCTTCCTTGTATGATTTGTTTCCAAATTAGGCCTAATCATGCTCTTTTTGTTCCAATTACCATCGATATGAATTGATCATGCAAGCTCATCAAATCTTGGTTGCTAACCTGTCAAAAAAACCAATCAAATCAAATCTTTGATAATTTTTATCATTTATTTGATTTAATTCACCTTTTAATCAATGAAAAATCAAAGTAAATTGAAAAATGAAGAAAACAAATGGTGGATAGGTATTTGGGTCGTGGACCACATTATAATTGAGGTGCAAGCATAAAAAGTTGGGCCCATTTAGCAAAAATGCAAATTTGAGCACATTTGACTTTTGGCAATTTTGCAAAAATGGTCAACTTGGCCAATGCATAACTCTCTTAATGTTTACCCTAGAGAGTTGTTCTTGGACTTTTTAGAAATCTTGGGGTGTCCTCTAAGCAACCCTTTTGGTCTCATTTCAATTGAGTCTTCCATGTTCATGTATGAAGCTTTGACCCAAAAGGTGTTTTTGTTGACTTTTCAAAATGACCTATAATGTCAAAATTCATATCTTTTTGTGAGTGCATATTCTGAACTTGGGAGATGAATATTAATTGTATGGAATTTCATCCTCTTCAAAATCAGCTTTGAATGGGTCATTTCTGATAAAGTATGAGAAAGTTATGCTTGGTCAAAGTTGAGTTGACTTTTCCTGCAAAGCCATAATTTAACAACTTTTGGGTTTTGATGAGTTGTGAGTAATCCTTGATGAATCATGATCAACCCTTTATCAAATGATTAATAACACTTCAAAATGAGGATGTTGACCAAAAATTTTGAAGTTTGACTGTATGTGGGCCACCGTTGACTTTTGACCTAGCACAGTCGATTTTCAGGCCTTTGAGCAATTGACTGAGCAAACTTCTTCTGCAAGGTTTGGAACTTGACCTAGGTGATCTTGAGAACATATTAGGACAATGGTGAGCCTTTGAATCCTTTGTGGTTTATATATCGTGATGAAAAATGAAACCCTAATTTGAGGTAGACTGCCTTTAGGAGAGAGTTTGTCTGGTCAACTCTTGAATTTCCTTGAGCAATTTGGGGACCTCACATGACATTTGTTGAGAAATATGGGAGGGAAAATTTTGGGGTACAACAGCTGCCCCTGTTCAATCTTCTTAAACCTGAGGATGTATATTGGCTCGTCTGCCTCTGAATGTCTTGACGACTCCTTGGCCCTTTGTTATGTGGGGGATTGATATGATTGGGGAAATTAAGTCAACAGCCTCCATTGGACACCGCTTAATCTTAATGGCCATTGACTATTTTACAAAGTGGGTGGAGGCAGCTTCTTTCGCTTCCGTTACCAAGAATGTCGTCGCCCGGTTCATCAAGCAAAATCTCATTTGCCGATACGGTATCCCGGAGAGAATCATTACAGACAATGGTACAAACTTGAACAATACTATGATCACCGCCTTATGCAAGCAATTCAAGATCCAGCATCACAATTCTTCCCCTTACCGGTCGAAGATGAATGGTGTTGTCGAAGCCGCGAATAAGAACATTAAAAAGATCATACAGAAAATGACTCACATACAAAGACTGGCATGAGATGCTACCGTTCGCTCTCCACGGGCATCGTACCACAACTCGCACATCAACTGGGGTAACACCCTATTCTCTGGTATACGGAATGGAGGCTGTCTTGCCTATTAAGGTCCAGATCCCCTCTCTAAGAATTATGAAGGACGCATGGTTGAATGAAGAAGATTGGATCCAGACTCGACTTGATCAACTAAACTTGATTGATGAGAAAAGACTTACTGCTGTCTGTCATGGTCAAATGTATCAAAAACGAATGATCAAGGCTTTCAACAAAAAGGTTAGACGACAAGTGTATCAAGTTGGAGATCTGGTGATTAAGCGCATCATACTGCCGCAAGGTGATCCCAGGAGAAAATGGACTCCTACATATGAAGGACTATTTGTAATCAAAAACATATTCTCTGGTGGCGCAATGATCTTGACCACCATGGACGGGGACGATCTGCCGCACCCTGCGAATGCAGACATAGTCAAAAGATACTAGGCATAAAGAGACCCGCTAGGTTGACACACCTAGGCAAAACAAGGGCATCCCAGAGAACCAAAAAGGTTCTGACAAAATTAGGGATATAATAAAAAAAATTTGTACACCCGGCAAGTTGAAAACCCAAAATGGCGACTTGGGCAAAAAAGGGTATCCCGTTGGACTGAAAACCCGAAAGCGCGGTTCAGGCAAAAGTTAGGGAATTAAAGCGTATGACTATGTCCCGTTGGATCACTTTACGAACAGCCTTTGGCTTCAAACTGACAAGCTCAAAGGTTCTAATCAATTCAATCATCTTCGGATGAGGCAACAAATAGATAAGATGCTCAGAGATACGGAGGCTATAGCAGAATGGGAACCCTATGGGATTATTGCACATAGCTATCTTGTCTTTGTATCAAAATTTTCATTTTTACGACGGTATTCTCTTACTAGAATGTTTGTTTCATTGTACAAAAATACTTACTCAAAGTCAATATAAAGATACCCCTTTAAGAGTGCAAAATTATCTGTTTTTCTTTACTCTTGTGTTTTGTTTACAAAAACGTTCGATGATTTATTGTTGAACATATGCATTTGAATATAATTAATGTTTACGAATAAAAAAAATAGAAAGACAATCATGAGGGCTTTAAAGTAGGAAAATCTCTCTAAGTTATTTCCATAAAGTTCCCCGCAGTGTGCAGATTAATCTCCAGTGGAACAAAGCTTCCAATTATCAATCCCCAGTAGAAGCCATCCAATTTCTCAGGATTCCCCAACAGGATTTTACAGGCAGTACACGACATTTCCCTTACAAAAATTTTTATTTCTATAAACATAAATTCATCAACACTTTAACTTCACAACATAAAGACTTACATTCCATATCCTCAGCAGCAGTCAGGGATTTATCTTCCCCAAATCCAACAAGTAGTGAAGCAAATTAGCTCACATACGCATACATCGCATTCATATATCATAAACATTGATAACGCGAATACATTATACCATGCATTTCATACAACATGACTTTGCATTTTAGCTAACATTTTACCCTTTTCAGGATAAGGTTAACAACTCCCATTAACAATGTTCAAAGTCTTCAGATACAGTTCAGATACGCTCCAGACACGAATGCAATTCTGATACTCATTCAAATTCAAATCTTAGATACAGTCCAGATACGCTCTAGACACGGATGCCATTCTGACACTCATTCAGATTCAGCTATCAGATACAGTTCAGATACGCTTCAGACACAGATGCCATTCTGATACTCATTCAGATTCAACTATCAGATACAATATAAATACGCTCTAGACACGGATGCCATTCTAATACTCATTCACAGTCTCTTTCAGATACAGTTCAGATACGCTCCAGACATGGACGCCATTCTGATACTCATTCAGATTCAACTCTCAGATACAATTCAGATACGCTCCAGACGTGGACGTCATTCTGATACTCATTCAGTTTCAGCTTACAGATAAGGTTCAATAATCATTTCTGGATGGCATCTACAAGCCCATATCTAACAACTTTCTATCATATCTCTAAATGGCATCTTTAATCCCATTCCCTCAACCATCACATCATCGAGTGCAAATTTCTGGACACTCTAGTGTCCAATCATCTTCCACCTTCGAATCACGAATGGCAAAACTTGCTAATCTAACTCTTCGGGTTTAAGAAGATTGAATAGGGGCAGTTGTTGTACCCCAAAATTTTCCCTCTCTCTTATGAAGAATTTTCTCACAAGATCTCCTTGACTCAAGACTGCATTAGGGTTTGATCAGCTCAACACACCTCCTTAAGCACTGATGAGCAAAATTAGGGTTTGAGATTGCACAAGGATTTTTGAACTTCCAATTCCCCATATGACTTTCATAGATCATTATGGACCCCCAAGATCACTCATGTCAAGTTTCAAGCCTTGGATCACACTTTTGCTCAGTCAATTGAACAGTTTACCTAAAAATCAGTTGTATTGGGGAAAAGTCAACTATGGAAAATTTAAAATAAAACTTCATAATTTTTGATCCACATTAAAATTTTAAACTCATATGTATCATTTTATCAAGTTTGGACCATAATTCCTCAAGAAATTTGATCAAATCTCCAAAAGGGCAAAATGGTCAAAATTAGGGTTTTGACTGGGAAAGGGAAATTTCTGATTTTTGACCTAGCAAATGATCAGTTGGTTTAAGGCATGATCTCAAGAGTACAATTGCATAATTTTGGCCTAATGAAATGGTTCAAAACATTGTAAGTCCATTGGATTGATAGATGAATTTTGCAGTCAACTGATCAAAAGTCAAATGTATACTGAAAAGTCAAACTTTGATTTTTTGGTCAAATTCAAGTGCCAAAGATCATAATTCATCAAAACATGTCTAAATATGAAACTTATTCATCAAGAAATCAAAAAGTCAAGATTTCATTTTGAAAAGTCAAAATTTCTAAACTTAAATTTTTCTATGTGTTAGAAATTTAATGTTTTTTCATAACTTTGAGCAAAATTTTCACCATGATGCAAGATGATTCAAGAGAAACTTCCAACATGAAATTTGTATATCTCCATGAAATCTACAAATTTTCTTTACACAACTCCTTCCAAAAGTGCTTGGATCTCAAGTTATAATTTTATGAACATGTGGTCATGAAACTAAACACTTAGTGAAATTTTTGCCCTAATTTGGTCAGGATTTTGACCCAACTTCATGGCATTTTTTCATATAGTTCCAAGCATAATCTTAAAAATAAATTAAAATATGGATTGTAGAGCACATTTCCTGCTTTCCAAAATATCTAAGAACTCCTTGATATCATTCTTGAGTAGGGAGAATCAAAGAGATGAAGTTAGGGTTTTATCACTTTAATTACAAGTCATTTTAGTGATGAACACAATTCAAATTCAAACCATGCTGCATAAACACTACTTTGCAGGCCTCAAACTTGTTGGGAACTCCATAATTAATGGTTTACACATCTGTTAGAGGCCTCACTTCAAGCATTCAATGCATGGACATGCTTTTTATCCATTTTTGGAAGAAACGTTACATTGCCATTTTGATAAAGTGACTTTTTGTACAAAACTTGTTCTTGAGCCTTGCACTTGTTCTCTTCTGATCAAACAAGTCCTATAACTCATGAGAAATGTTTCAAACACTTACAATCACCCATCCCATGCTTGTACCTCTCCTTGAAACTCGTTTCCCTCTTTTCTTCAAAATCAAGTAACCTAGCCAAAAGCTAGAAACTTGTACTTCTGACTTGCCAATGCACTCAAACACTTTTGTTTATACATACACAAACCATTTGACACAAACAGACGAATGCTCAATCCTTGAAAGAACCTAGAACTCAGAATCACACTTCACACTTCCATTTTAACACAAACTGGCCAAAAACTTTAACCTCATAATCTACTCGTGCGTTTCTTGGCCTGTTGGTTTCTAAAGTTTCTAAACATCATATAGAGTTGATCCTACACCCTGTTTTAGAACTGTAACACCATTAACATCCTCTTACATTTCCAAAAACAGAGCATTGCACATTGACTTCTCCAGACCATTTCAACCATCCATTGTGTAAGCTAATCATTGCATTAGCTTTCTGGGACCTCAAGGAAGCTAAGCTGATCATCACCATCACTTGAAACAAGCTCAAACTCAAAACACGATTTCCAGTTTTGAGGTAAGTTTTCTCAACTTGGAACTCTTCATATAGGCATCATCAATAGTTTATTTGTGAACAAAACATGTAGGTATCATTGCCCTGAAGCTAACCATGTCCATAGTTTCCATTAATTTTGCTTGAGCTTAGAGAATTTTGAAACTGAAATTTCGGATATTTTTAGGGTTCAGATTAGGGCCATTAAAATTATGCTTATCTTTGACCTATAGTTTTAATGCTTTACATTTCTGAAACCGTGAGAAAATTTGCTACAAGTTTCATGTTTACAGTTTTCATTTTTGATGAGAAATGAGCAAGTTACAGTTGGTATGGCTGGAGGTTGAAGATGAAGTCATCAGGGTGCGTTTTGCCTTATATATTTATTGTTTTGCTTATGTTAACGGATGTATAGCCACCCCAGTGGTAGAAGCGCGCGCCTGTAACCTTTGGGGTCTGGGTTTGAGCCCCAGTGGTATCCTTTTGCATTTTTTTTTACATATTTTGGCATTTCTGACTTTTTTTAGCGCCCGGGCCTTATTGGGATTGCTTTATTTTTTTTTGTTTTTTTTTGCTGACTAACCCCCTTGCAGGATGTTAGCACCCCTGACCCAATTTATTTTGTTTTTTTATTTTTGTTTTATTGATTTTCTTAATATATTTTCTAATTGCTAAAAAATCATAAAAAATACAAAAAATGATAGATTTATATTTTGGCTTATTTTATTTTTATTTTTCTCACAAAATATTTTTATTTAACTATACATTATTTATTTTTTTAAACTATCTTGTAAATTTAATAATTAATTAGGTTAATATTTATTTTTCTTTTACACCTATTAAAATATATTATTTTAATATAAAAAAGGACCAAAAATATTTTACAATGCTATAAATATTTTCAAGACAAAAATACCAAAAATACTTTTTTTCTAAACTTATTTTCTTTTAAACAACTAAATAGAATTAGGGTTTATTCAAAATCTTTTCTTAATAAATTTAAATTTAATTAATTATTTTCTTTAATTAGTTAGGTTAAAACAATTTCCCTCTTTCTCATGAAAACCCAAACAAAGACCCATTTTCTTTATATTTTGCATTTTTGTACATTTATTCATTTTGTACATTACTTATTTTAATTTCTTGTACATTAATACCCATTCAATATGGTTGTAATATACTAATTAGATTTAAATTCTTTCAATCCCCATTCATGAATTTGTGTATCCCCCTCCCACAAAAAATTGTAATAGCGTAGTAACTTTAAATTCTGCAATTTATCGCTTTTATATATAACATGCTAGTAATTAGGGTTTGTATGGAAAGACTAAAACCAATACCTAGAAAACCCTAATTCAAGACAAAAACAAGCATGAAAATCATACACTTGCACACAAGCATCCCTAGGGTTATTCCACTTGGTTGCCTTATACAAAATGACCATATTACGCATGTAAGGTATCTTAGCAAAAACAAACAAATACAAGATCATAGTTCCTCGATGACGCTATCTAATTGGACTTTCAAATGATCTTAGTCCCTAAGAGAGAATGCTAAGATACCTTGCAACATTGCTAATCATGGTTATACGATGACCCACGCCCGTCCTGTTTACATCCAAAGATAGGGTTGCTTACCAAATCAATGGTAAGACAACAATGTCAAAGGAAAAGGAAAATGAACAAGAAAGACTTTTGATTAGGTAAGATGCTCCTAATTACTTGCTCAATTTCAAAACAAACATCCTTTCTATTTTCAAAACAATCACTTACACTTTCAAACATCTTACAAATTTGAAAACATTTTCAAAAGATCAACATCTTTTTATACATTCTTACGAACAAGAATCATTACAAAGATTGCCTAAACAATGGCCTATTTACAAAATACTTTCAAAAACCACACAAAGCACAATTTCAAACAAAAGAAAATGATCTAGCAAGTAACTAAGAGCCCATGGAAAACCATGGATGGAAAGGGTGCTAATACCTTCCCTTTTCATAATCTACCCCCCGAACTCAAGAAATAATCTCAAAGGTCTTTCCTGTGCTTTTTCATCTTTCCTTTTGGATAAAAGAAAAGTCGGCGGCGACTCTTGCTAACTGCAACATTTGCAATAAATCGCAAAACCTTCAAGTCAGTTCTTCCACCGTATCACACTAACCAAGCAGAAGATCAATCTTCCCTATGTTTTATTCAATCATCTGAAGGATATTGTTAAGAAGACGAGAACCACTGCAAATCCTAAGAAGAATGTTCCTACCTATGTCCCTTGTGGATGTCTTCTGATTGAAATTCTTATGGAAAATGGGTTAGTAAAGTCTCTGGTGGAAGAAGCAGATTACACATTTGTCTACCAACATTGGAGAATCATTTACTGCATAAAACTTAAGGAACACACAAATAATTGAAAAGATTAAAGTTAAACCTCTGGGTGAACCGTTTGAAGCCACTACTCAAAGAAGGATTCCAATTACTGATTATCCTCTTTTTTCAAAGATGTATAATATATTAAGTGTTGCTATATATGTTCAGATGATGGAAGAAGAAGGACATGATATGTCCAATTTTGATTACACTAAACTTCCTGCTGAAGAAGTTGATTATGGTGTAAGAAAATGAAAGAAAATATCAAACACTTCTTAACCAAAGAAGAAGAAGAAAGCTAGATTTCTTCAAGAAACAATTTTGGGAACTACAACGTCTGAAACATCTAGTAAGACTGATACTCCTACTTCTGATCTAATTATCGCTGATACTTCAAAAGAGAAAAGAAAATAATTATCGAAGGCTTCTGAGCCAAAGAAAAAGGGAAAGAAGAGACAAAGAAGTGAATCCTCTGAATCCCAGGGTCTCCCTTATGAATCTGGAAAATCATGTAAGTCTTATGTTCTTCCTACTATTGTTTTCGATAATGCTCCTGAATATCTTAATGCATCTTTAACAACTACAATGACACATTTCTCCGAATCAACCATGTCCAATTCACAAGTCATTTTCAAACCATCTGTCTCTGCCCCACTATTCTCACCCATTTCAACAACTACTACCAATTTGAGCAAACCTACATTAGAATCATCAAATGAAATACCACCATTCCAAACACTGTTTTAATTTGCATTCACAAACCAAAACTCAAACATAAATGAATCTATCACTGGTCCATTTGATTCTCACCCCACACCCATACAAATCGCTAGATCTACTTCTTCTTCTGATACTTTTTCACCCGAACCTTTTGTTATACCAGTTTTTGAACAATATACCTTTTCCGATCTTGATGATTTGTTTGAACTACCATTTGAAACTATCAACTCTGAAGCTATTCCTTCTCAACTTGAACGTGTAATAATCATCTATGAACAACCATTTCCAAAAACCCTTGAAGAATGAATTAACATGTTTAAAATCAAGTTTAGGAGCAAAGTAGCTAAGCTACAAGATGAAGCATGTACCAGTTGTAAACCTCAGGATCTGAAAAATTCCTAGAAGGTGTTTCAAAAATGGATGTCATCAAAATTTGAAAAAATGCAAAGTTTTTCACAGGCTACGATGGATGCAGAAGTTCAGTTGGTCCAGGACAAGGTGGAATGGATTCAAGCTTTTCCAATGCTTGCTGCTAAGAAAAGAGAAGCTGAAGAAAAAGCTTGCCATGTTGAAGCTGAAGCAGCAAGAGTGAAAGCAGAATAAGAAGCTAAAGCTGCAGAAGAAGCCAAATTGGCTGCAAAAGGTGCAAAGGATGCTGAAGAAAAGGATAAGAAGCAAGCCCTGATGGTATCTAACTCTAAGTCTTCCTGCAATCTGAAAACAACCATTGATTAAATGAGGGAAGAGCAGAAAATGTTCAGAGAAAATTTCAAAGCTCAGGATAAGGTCAATGAATCTGTTCAAACTTTGCTCAAGATGATTTTGGCAAAAATTTCAGAACCTTCACCATCTGCTTCTGCAACTTATGGAACCTAGGCTCTAGGATTCTCGTTTATTTTTCCTTTTGAAACTTAAATTTTTGCTATTTTTCTTTGATTGCTCCTATTATTTTAAGAACTATGTTTTAGTTTCTTTGTTTGCATCTGCTGTTTTTGAATGAATTATCTTAATGATTAATTGATATATTATTTTCATCTATTTTAGATCTTAACCTTTTTAAGATTATATATTTTCACACATGCATTAATCTTTTTGATGTTGTCAAAAAGGGGGAGAAATATTTATGATTTTGATGAATCTTACCACAAATGTGTGATTTTCTGTATTTTAACCAAGGAACTCTAAACAAGTTCACTAGGCATTCTAAAGACAGTTCATAATGAAAGCACTTTTAGTAAAGTGTACAAGTGTGATACAGTGGGAGAACCGACTTGAGGTTTTGTGTTTGTTTTCGTACTTGTTCGGTTTAGCAAGAGTCGCCACCGACTTTTTATTTTATCCTAAGGAAAGGTCAAAAAGCACAGGAAAGACCTTTGAGATGTTTTCTTGGGTTCGGGGGGGTAGATTATGAAAAGGGAAGGTGCTAGCACCCTTTTCATCCATGGTTTTCCATGGGCTCTTAGTTACTTGTTTTAGATCACTTGCCTTTGCTTTTCAATTGTTTGAAATGGTGCTTTTGTGTGTGTGGTTTTGAAAATGCTTTGAAAAAGATGCCTTGTCTAGGCAACCTTTGTAAAGATTCTTGTTTGAACATATACAAAGGTGTGTGTCTTTTTGAAAAGATATTACAATGTTTTGAAAGTTGTTTTGAAATTGTTTTGAAGTTGTGTTGTGAAGTGTGTTTAAAAATGGCAAGGATGTTTTGCAAGCTTTTGATTAAGTAACTAAGAGTTGTCTACCCTATTTTACTCAAAGATCTTTCTTATGTTTTTAACCCTTTTTAACAGTGTTATTTCACCATTGTATTTGATGAACAACCTTGTGTTAGAATGTTAAACGGGACAGGCGCGGGTCATCGTATACAATCATTGAAAGCAACTTGTGAGACGCTCTAGCAATTTTGTAAGGGACGAGATCGTTTTATCGAAGGCAACATCGTGGGTCATCGAGGGACTACGATCTTTATTTATCGAAGGGGTATTTGCTAGAGTGTCTCGTACTCGAGGGACATGATTGCATTTTCCGAGGAAACAAGCGAGGTTACCCTAGAGGTGCAAGTGTGCATTGTGTTTGTCATTTTCATGCATTTGTCTTGTATTAGGTTATCTAACGATTGATTTTGAATCTTCGCATACAAACCCTAATTACTATACAGTATATTGAAAGCAATAAATTGCGGGAATTTAAAGTCTAAGTTATTACAAATGAGTATCCGGGGATGGGGGTACAAATTATTTACAAATGGGGATGAGTCTTATCAGAATAATAATGTCCAAGTATGTGTTACAACCAAATCGAACTGTCGCAATTCAATGTAAAAATTATAACAAATTGTAAGATAAAGAAAATTAAAGAAATATGAGATGCATGTATTTATTCACAAATGAACAAACAAAATTTAACCTAATGAAGATTATGTATTATTATTTTTTGTGTTTTTATTAATTATGAAAAGAAAAGCTTTAAAGAAAGAAAATTATTTAAATTAAAGTTTCTATCATTTTTGTATTTTTTAAAGAAAACAAAAATAAAATCTTTATTATTATTGTATTTTATTAAATGTAATAATCATTAAAAAAAAGAAACTAAATTAAGAAAATTAAAACAAAATTTTAATATATTTTGGTTTTATTATTAACAAAGAAAAGAAAATAAGTTATTAAAAATGAAAATAAAAAAGAAAGAAAAAAAAGTAAAAGATTAATTAGAAAAGATGACGGGCCTTGGGATTCTATGGCCCAAATGAAAAATGATGAAGAATAAGAAATAGGAAGAAGAAAAGGGGGGGGGGGGGTCATAGCAGAAGTATTGTGGGCTTAGCATATTGTTTGGGGCGAAGGCCCAAATGAAGTGTACAACGTTTCGTTAGGGTTGATGTTTGGTGTAATCAGAATTTAGGGTTTGCAATTTTGGCCTCAGCGGCGCCGCTTCTCTCATCTCTTCTCCGTTTCTCTCACCTCTCTCAGGCGAAGTGTGATCGGTGGGAAAGAGAACTGACTGTTTTTGGAATGTTGGTTCGCGTTTTGCGTTTGTTTTCGTAAAATGTCGCGGTAAGCAAGAGTCGCCACCGTCTTTTATTTTATCCAACAAGGAAAGGAAAAAAGCACAAAAAATTCCTTTTTCGAGATGTTTCTCGGGTTCGGGAGGTAGATTATAGAAAGGGAAGGTGTTAGCACCCTTTCTATCCGTAGTTATCCACGGGCTCTTAGGTACTTGCTCATAGTGTTTTCAAAAATTGCTTTTCTTTGTGTTTGTGGGTTTGAAAAAAGTTTTTTGTTTGAAAGGAGTGTAAGTGCGAAAATTTTTGTTTTTGTTTTCAAAAGAGAAAGTACTTAAGAACATCTACCTACTCAAAAAGGAATTAAACTGTACAAGTGTCCTTTAGACAATGCTATCCCACTATTGAGGAGTAAGTAGCATCATCGTTGGAGTTTTCAGGTCAATTCGATTAAGGGACTTGTGGTCACTAAAGCAATGTTAGGACGCCTTAGCGGTAACCCTAATGTCTTAGATCATTTTATCCGAGGCAACCGTTTCGAGGCAACTTATGATCTTTGGACAAGAGGGCGACCTCTAAAACTTCCTATACTCAATGACCACGTTTGAAGGCAACCAAGTGAGGTGTACCCTAAGAGTGCGCATGTGCGAGTGTGTTATTTTTCAGTTATTTATCTTTATACATGTCATGGGTGAGCTATGTTGATTTTAGGTTAAAGATTTAATCTTGTCATGCATTCCCTATTTATCAAACATCTAACAGTTAATAGTTGCGGAATTTAAATTGCGGAAATTAAATCTAAACTATTACAAGGCGTCGGGTATTTACATCGCCAAAAACAAACCCTTAAAAATTAAATTGCGAAAAGTAAATAAAAGCGATAAATAAATCCTAATTTAAAAACTATTACAATCTCGGAGCAGTTACAATATTGAAATATGGATCAAAAGTTATTCGCGCGCGAGAAAATTAAATTGAAGTGTTTTTAGGGTTTTGACCCTTTTTAATCAATAAAGCATATTTTTGTTATTTTTGAATAAAAAATTAGCCTAAATTAATAATTGAATTAATTAATTAAATGGAAATATTTTTGGGTTTTATTTTAATTAAGGAACTAAAATAAGAATGATTAAAAATATTTAAAAAAACCTAATTCTAAATTAATTTTAATTTATTGCAAAAGATATTAATATTAAACTTATTTAAACTAAATAAAATTAATTAATTGTTATTTACAAAAATAAATAATAAAATTAATTGGATTAATAAATATTATTTTTGTTGTTTTCTGATTTTATGAAAAAAGTTAATTGGTTAATTAATTAATTAAGATAATAATAATAATAATAATATAAAAATAGAAAAATAATGAAAAAGAAATAAAATTTAAAGAACAAACTCAGGAGGGTGTGGGCCTGAATTTGAGTGTGAATCAGCAATGAGTTGGCCCATCAACATTTCAGCCTGTTTGACCCTTGTGATTCCATGCGTGCTTGTTGACCAGGGAGTATGGTGGATGCTCAAATCTAGCTTTTGGACCTTGGCCTGAAGCCACTTGGCACATGGAGATCCGAGCGCATATGGTAACCCACGCTTGGCATGCTGCATGTGAACGCCTGAAACAAAATTGCAAATAAAATATTGGGGGACCTGGGATTCGAACCCAGGTCCCATTGCTCACATGCCAACACGCTCACCAACCCAACCAACCTGCTTATTCGTTATTGAAATACATAACAAATATTATATGGAAAAAAATTAACTATGCCTAGCCAAAAAATAAAACGCGCAATTAATTCAAATGAACCAATCACGCCCAGCCACGTCTTCGTCTTCTTCAAACGCCCTGGTTCATTTACCTGCGGATTTTGTTCCGCAGGAATATTCGTAGCATCTCTCAAAAACCCTTCCTAGGCCATGTAAATGCAGGCTAAGAGTGCCAATGCACTCGTCTCTCTCCCCTGAACTCATCCATGGCTATTATTGGCCCTGATCATGCCTGTATCAAGAATGCCCAAAAACAAGAACAAGAACCCTAGGTTCTGGATACGGGGTTAGAAGCCACAAAAATAAAATCAAATATTGCAGAATCAATGGAAATTGAATGGTAAGTATGAATGTACAAGAAAATTGGCAAAAGTAGGCAAGAAAATGATTTCACGATACCATGTCCAGAGCAATGTTCATGGAGACTTACAGCGAGTTTTAGGCTATCTTAGGGCTTGGTTTTGATTGGTATAGCTTCACTGGACGGCAGGGAAGAGAGTAGTGTTGAGCTTTTGGTCTGAATTGGCCTCCAAGGTTGTTTTTGATCTCACAATTTTCAAGCTTTTTCACCAACTTGGTATGGCCGTTTCTGCAGAGCTTTGTGCGTGTTTTAGGTTTGTGTTGCTTGTGTGCCTATAATGGAATGATTTTAGGTCAAAATATGGGCTGTAATCCAAGTGCATTGAAGATGGAATATTGGATTTGAACACCGTTGATAAGCTTTCCAAAAATAGGTCAAATCTGATTTTTTATGCTTGAATGAGCCTTGATACGAATTGACTAGGTGTTATATGATATTTGCAAGCTGTAATGACCACAACAAATCTTGTTACATCAATTTTAGATTTTATTTGATTTAATATTGATTAATAATGAATTAAATCAATAAAAAATGAAATAAAATAGAAAAATAGATGAATGTCCATGAAATCAAATATGGGACACGTGTGTGGCATGAAAACACTAAATCAAGTGGAAAAAAGTGGGCCCTTTTGTCAAAAATTGGAGTTTTGAGGATAGTTGACTTTTGGCAATTTTGGAAAAATGCCCAACTTCAACAATGCACAACTTCTTCAATTTTGAACTTTTGGAAGTGTTTTTGGACTTTTTAGAAACCTTGAGATGTCTTCAAATCAACCCTTTATGTCTCATCTCATTTTTATGTTCCATGCTCAAGTTATAAGCTTTGGAAAAAAGGTGTTATTGTTGACTTTCAAAAATGACCTATAATGTCCAAATTTGTAACTTTTTGTGAGAGAATTTCTTGATCTTGGGGTGTGAATATGGATTGTAGGAAATTGCATCCTATTCAAAATTAGCTTTGGATGGGTCATTTCTCATAAAGTATGAGAAAGTTATGCTTGGTCAAAGTTGAGTTGACTTTTCCTACAAAACCCTAATTTAGCAACTTTTGAATCTTGATGAATCTTAAGCAATCCTTGATGAATCATGATCAACCCTTGATCAAATGATGAATTATCCTTAAAAATGAGAATGTTGACAAAAAATCTTGAGGTTTGACTGTCTGTAGGTCACAATTGACTTTTGCCCTAGCACAGTCGATTTTTGGGCCTCTTAAGCAATTGACTGACCAAACTTCCTCTGCAAGGCTTGAAATTTGACATGGATGAACTTAAGAACATGTTAGGACATTGGGGAACACTTGAGGTCATTTGGATGTGAGGACCTTGATGCAACACAAAACCCTAATTTTGACTTGACTGCCTTATGAGGTGATTTGACTGTCCAATTCTTGAGCCAACTTGAGCAACTTGAATATTATTCTTGACATGTCTTAAGGAATATGGGAGGGAAAATTTTGGGGTAAAACAGTTTCCCCTATTCAATTTTCTTAAACTTGAGGATATAGATTGGCTTTCGAGCCTTTCGTGATCCGAAGGTGGAAGACAATTGAACACTAGAGTGCCCAAAAATTTGCACTCACATGGTGTAGTATCAACATTGTGATGTCGGGAATGGGCTTACAGATGCCATTTAGAGATTGTTGGTAGGAGGATGGGCTTACAGATGCCATCTGCAGGGGTGTCGATCGCATAAGAGATTCCTTAGCTAGAACTTGCATACCTGTTGTTGTAAAAGATTCTGCTGGGGAAGTCTAACCTTTGTTGAGATTTAGGAATCTGGCCTGTACTTCACTTGAGAGAATGCCTCGGCTGAGTCTTAAGAACCTGTCCATAATTCAACTGGGGGGAAACATCTTCATCAAGATCTAGGAACTGTCTCGTGCTCAATGGAGTATACCGTTGAGGTTATAGAACTCGTCCACACTGTGACGGAGGAAAACATCAAGATCTAGGAACAGACTCGTGCTCAATGGAGTATATCGTTGGGGTTATAGTTCTCGTCCACACTATGACGTAAGGAAACATCTTCATCAAGATCTAGGAACTGTTTCGTGCTCAATGGAGTATATCGTTGAGGTTATAGAACTCGTCCACACTATGACGGAGGAAAACATCAAGATCTAGGAACTGACTCGTGCTCAATGGAGTATACCGTTGAGGTTATAGTACTCGTCCATACTATAACGTAGGGAAACATCTTCATCAAGATCTAGGAACTGTCTCGTGCTCAATGGAGTATACCGTTGAGGTTATAGAACTTGTCCACACTATGACCGAGGAAAACATCAAGATCTAGGAACTGACTCGTGCTCAATGGAGTATACCGTTGAGGTTATAGTACTCGTCCATACTATGACGTAGGGAAACATCTTCATCAAGATCTAGGAACTGTCTCGTGCTCAATGGAATATACCGTTGAGGTTATAGAACTTGTCCACACTATGATGGAGGAAAACATCCAGATCTAGGAACTGACTCGTGCTCCTTGGAGTATACTGTTGAGGTTATAGTACTCGTCCACACTATGACGTAGGGAAACTGTCGAGATTTGAGAACCTTATCTGAAATTCAACCGATGATAATTCAATTGAGATTTAATAACTGGCTAGGTCTTCAACTAAGCTGAGAACTTTAACTGTATCTTCCCTGAAAGGTAAAGGTCAGTCATATGCAATGCATGATATGGATCAGGCAATGATGTTCTCAAAATAAATGAGATTGTATTCGTATGATGCGTATATGCATATATCATGATGTATGGGGATATGATGTTTTAGCTGGGGAAAATAAATCCCGGAGCTGCTGGAGAATAGAGCTGAGTTCTTCGTTTCCACTGGGGATGATGAACGAAGATGATAAACCTGTAGGAGAGAAGAACTCCGTTGGGGGAATAAACTGATGGAGAGATTACTCCGAGGGGAATTACTCTGTCGGGAAGAGACGTTTTGCTGAAGATTTTAACGATAACTCCGTTGGGGATTCTGTTGATAAGCTCTGTTGGGAATTTTAATGATGAACTCCGCTGGGGATAGAAAGAACTTCGCTGGGGATGATCTTTCAGTTGCAATTTGCTGAGAATAACCCAGTTAGACTCTTGTGAGGATAACCTTTTGAATTTGGTTGGGGAGATTTATTTGCGCTCTGCAGGGGATAAGCTTCCAGAATCTACCGGGTGAAATGATTCAACTCTGGTGGGGAAACTTTTTTAGACTACGCTGGGGAAATGGCTCCACTGGGGTATCTTGTATTCTGCTAGAGAACATTCTTATATTCTGTTGAGGAATATTAAGACTGCCGGGGATATCCTTATACTTGTTGGAGGGTATCTTTATACTCCGCTGGGGAATATTAAGACCTTCTGGGGATACCCAGCCTTTTTGGGGCTGTTGGTAGATTAACTATTCTTGAGGAGAGTACTATTGATTTGTTCATAGCTGCAAGTCTCAGTGGGGAGAGCTACCAATACTGTCTTACTCTGCGGGGAGTGATGGTATCTTGGTCATATTCTTCAGCTGAACCTACTTTGGTACCTTGGGGGACAGAGCAACTTAGACAGTTCGAATGATTCTTATTGCCCCTGCTTATGTTATTACTCGTAATTCGTCCTTTGTTTCGCATGTAAATTTTTATGAGTAGCAATTAATGTCAAATGCATATATCAAAAATGAACATTGGACGTTCTTTGCAAAACAAAACAGATAAAGGAAAAACGATTTGAAATTTGTCTGAAAATGAATTTGTATTGATTTTGAAGTTTGGCCTGAAAATAGACGTTTTTGTACAAGAGGCTGACGTCCTAGTAAGAGAACTCCTCCGAAAAAATAGAATCTATACAATTTGTGAAAAGAAAACAAATCAGCTATGTGAATAATCCCACTGGGTTCCAACTCTGCTATTGCCTTTATATCTTCAAGCGTCTCATCACTTTGCTGCTTAGTTGAAGATGAATCTGATTGATTAGTGTCGTCCGAGCTTGATAGTCGATACTGAAGTCTAGATGCGAGGTGATCCAATGAGACATAGTGTTACGCTTTAATCCCTAACTTTTGCCTGGACCGCCCTTTCAGGGTTCCATTCCACCGGGATACCCATTTTTGCCAAGTCGCCTTTTCAGGTTTTCGACTTGCCGGGTGTGCAGATTTTTTTTTTTAATTTTCATCCCTTATTTTTGCCCGAACCCTTTTGGTTCGCCGGGAAGCCCTTATTTTTTCCTAGGCCAGTCAACCTAGCGGGTCTTTGATTATGCGTAGTATCTTTTCACTATGTCTGCATTTACGGGGTGAGGAAGGTCGTCACCATCCATGGTGGTTAGAATCATAGCTCCTCCTGAGAAGATGTTCTTAACCACAAATGGACCTTCGTAAGTAGGGGTCCATTTTCCCCTGGGATCACCTTGAGTTAAGATAATGCGCCATATTACCAGGTCCCCCACTTGATACTCTTGTCGTCTAACTTTCTTGTTAAATGCCTTGATCATCCGTTTTTGGTACGTCTGACCATGACAAATAGCAGTAAGTCTCTTTTTGTCAATTAGGTTCAGTTGATCAAGCCGGGTCTGGATCCAATCATCTTCACTCAAACCTGCCTCCTTCATGATTCTAAGAGAGGGTACCTGAACTTCGATGGGCAAGACTGCCTCCATGCCATAAACCAAGGAATAGGGTGTTGCCCCTGTTGACGTCCGTGTTAAGGTACGGTACCCATGAAGAGCAAACGGTAACATCTCGTGCCAGTCTTTGTATGTCACTGTCATCTTCTGCACAATCTTCTTAATGTTCTTATTTGCCGCTTCGACAGCCCCATTCATCTTCGACCGGTAGGGAGAAGAGTTATGGTGCTGTATCTTGAATTGCTCGCAGAGCTCAGTGATCATTTTGTTGTTTAGATTGGTACCATTGTCCGTAATGATCCTCTCTGGTACACTGTATCGACAGATCAGGTTGTGCCGAATGAACCGTGCCACGACGTTCTTGGTTACGGTAGCAAAGGAAGCTGCTTCAACCCACTTTGTAAAGTAATCAATCGCTACTGGGATGAAACAATGCCCGTTGGATGCCGTATGTCTGATCTCGCCGATCATATCAATGCCCCACATTGCAAAAGGCCAAGGTGCTGTCAGAACATTCAGGGGAACTAGAGGAATATGCACCTTATCATCATAGACCTGGCACTTGTGACATGTCCGAGAATGCTGATAACAGTCAGCTTCCATTGTGGACCAATAATATCCTACCCGAAGGATTTTCTTTGCCATGGTATGTCCATTGGAATGAGTTCTGAAAGTACCTTCATGTAGCTCTGTCATGATTCTTTCTGCTTCAATCTTATCCACACAACGTAGTAAGATCGAATCATAGTTACGCTTGTAAAGAATGCCATTGCTGATGAAGAACTTTGCCGCGAACCTCCTCAGAAACTTCTTGTCATTAACAGATGCACCCTCGGGGTATTCTTGAGCTTCAAGGTACCTCTTCACCTCATGATACCAGGGCTTTTCTGTTACCTCTTCAGTCTCAAGATCACAACAATGTGCAGGTTCGTCCAATCTTTCAATAATGATCCGAGGAGCCTAGTTGTCCCATTTGACTTTGAACATAGAAGACATCGTAGCTAGCGCGTCCGCCAACTGATTCTCCTCTCTAGGGAAGTGTTCAAAGGTTATCTCCTCAAAATGGGGAAGCAACGTCAATACATACTCCTTGTAAGGAATAAGATTTGGGTGTTTCGTATCCCACTCTCCTTTGATCTGACTGATCACGATAGAGGAATCTCCGAAGACACTTAGAAACTTAATCCTTAGGTCAATTGCAGCTCGAAGACCCATGATGCATGCTTCATACTCCGCCATGTTGTTGGTGCAGTTGAAACATAATCGGGCGGTGAACGGAGTATGGGAGCCTTTAGAAGATATGATCACAGCGCCAATGCCATTACCTAAAGCGTTCAAAGCTCCATAAAAGTACATAGACCATCGGGATCCTTCCTCAGGTCCTTCATCCGGTCCAGGTGTCTCACAATCAGTTATCAGCATGATATTCTCGTCCGGGAATTCAAAGTTCATAGATTGGTAATCATCCACTGCCTGATGTGCCAAATGGTCTGCCAATACACTTCCCTTGATTGCTTTTTGAGTTGTGTACTGGATGTCATACTCAGTCAAGATCATCTTCCATCTTGCTATTCTTCCGGACAAGGCAGGCTTTTCAAAGATATACTTGATTGGATCCATCTTTGATATCAATAGAGTAGTGTGAGTCAGCATATACTGTCTCAGCCGGTGAGCAGCCCATGCCAAAGCGCAGCAAGTTTTCTCAAGCAGTGAGTATCGGGTCTCACAGTCGGTAAACTTTTTGCTAAGGTAATAAATAGCTTGCTCTTTCCGGCCAGACTCGTCATGCTGCCCCAGCACGCACCCCATTGTGTTGTTAAGTACTGTCAAGTATAAGATCAGAGGTATCCCTTCAACTGGTGGCATTAGAATAGGTGGCTCCTGGAGATACTCTTTGATCCTTTCGAAAGCGGCCTGACATTCATTGTTCCAACGTACTACTTGATCTTTCTTCAGCAGCTTGAAGATTGGCTCACAAGTAGCAGTTAGGTGCGAGATGAATCGGGAAATATAGTTCAGTCGTCCCAGAAAGCCTCTGAACTCTTTCTCTGTCTTGGGAGCTGGCATCTCTTGTATGGATTTCACTTTGGTAGGGTCCACTTGAATACCTTTGTCGCTCACGACGAAACCCAGTAGCTTACCAGACCTTACCCCGAAGGTGCACTTGTTCGGGTTCAACCTTAACTTTTACAACTTCAACCTGTCAAACAATTTCTGGAGATGGTCAAGGTGTTCTTCCTCAGTCTGGGACCTTGCAATCATATCGTCGACGTATACTTCAATCTCATGATGGATCATGTCATGAAATAAAGCGACCATGGCACGCTGATATGTTGCCCCAGTATTCTTCAACCCAAAAGGCATGACCTTGTAGCAAAAGGTACCCCACTGAGTAACAAAGGTGGTCTTCTCCATGTCTTATGGAGCCGTCTTTATCTGATTATAATCGGAGAAACCATCCATAAAGGAGAATACCTTGTGCTGAGCAGTATTGTCAACCAGAACGTCGATGTGTGGTAGAGGGAAGTCATCCTTAGGGCTTGCCCTGTTCAAGTCTCTGTAGTCAACACATATTCAAACCTTACCATCCTTCTTCGGCACAGGAACCACATTGGCAACCCACTGAGGGTAAGAAGTCACTGCTAGAAAACCGGCGTAAAACTGTTTCATAACTTCGACTTTGACTTTCTCAAACATCTCTGGGCGCATAAGGCGAACCTTCTGTTTTACCGGAGGACAATCTTCCTTGGTAGGCAGGCGATGAACCACAATGTCAGTATCCAACCCTGGCATATCTTCATAAGACCAGGCAAAGATCTCGACATAGTCATGCAACATCTGAATCAACCGTTGTTTCACACTAAGCTCCAAGTTTGCACCGATCTTGACTTCTTTCTTGTCTGTTTCAATACCCAGATTCACCGTTTCCACTGGCTCTTCATGCGGCTGAATGGCCCTCTCTTCTTAGAGTAACAGTCTTGCAAGTTCACTAGGCACTTCGCAATCATCTTCTCCTTCATTTTCGGCTAAGTTGATCGGATTTTCGAAGTCATAACTGGCAGTAGCAGAGTCGTTACCAGTGAGATCCAGAGTGGATTGAGACCTGTGTATGTGAGTGTGTGTAAAATAGCTGTTTTGCAATATATAATAAAGAAAAACAAGGAGCGCAAAATTTGAAATGCAAAAAACGTCCAATGCTTTTATTAATGATATATGAAAATGGCACACAAAAGCCCTCACAAATGAAGCCATGGTGCCCCGGGTAAGACACCGGGCCATAAAGTTTCAAAACATTGTCTGTTACAGATTCAAAACAAAGAGTTCATTACTGGGTAACAAAAGTAATAGGGATGAAGTCCTTTGTTGTCCAGTTGCTTGGTCCACCATTGGTCGTAGGATAGATCCAGCTGTCGAATTCAGACTCCTCCACATCATCTTCAATGGCATTTACTCCCGAGTTGTTGATGAACACGGGAGGTCTTCCGATCCTTACACTTCGAACAACCCTTTGAGCTTCTGCAGTGAAACCCAAACCAAACTTGTTAGTCTTCTGAGTGAAATCAGGAAGTCGGCCCCAATTTGCACACTCACCCTTCTCAATAACAGCCCGGGGCATCCTTTAAGGAAGCCATCTTCATAGGAGAATCTTCAACCACAGTCTCAGCTGATGCCAGTGTCTGAGGAACCTCTTCAAAGTGATGAAATGGGGTCTCAATGAACTCCCCATCCATCTCTACGTATCGGAACGAGTTGAGGTGGCTGACCATATAATCTTCCTCCCCTTGAACTGTCACAATCTTTCCTCTGACAGGGTACTTCAGTTTCTGGTGGAGCGTTAAGGTTACAACTCCAGCTTTGTGGATCCATGGCCGACCCAGCAAACAAGAGTAGGATGACCGAATGTCCATCACATAGAACATAGAATTGAAGAACTAAGAACTAACTTTAATGGGAATATCAACTTCACCGTGCACCATTCTTTTAGACCCGTCAAAGGCCCTGACAATGATGTTACTTGGCTTTAGCTCCAACCCTTCGCAATCCAACCAGTCCAGAGCTTTCTTGGGCAAGACGTTCAACGAGGAACCAGTGTCAACCAATACATGTGCAAGAGTAGTGCCCCTGCATTCAATGGAGACATGCAGGGCATCATTGTGGTTCTTCCCTTTAATAGTCAAATCAGCGTCGGAGAAACCCAAACCATTATCAGCAGTTAAATTGGCCAGACAATCGGTAAACTGATCAGCTGATGTCTCTTGTGGTACGTGGGCAGTTTTCAGGAAGGTAATCAGAGCCTTAGCATGGGCCTCTGAGCACAACAATAGTGACAACATAGAAATCTTGGATGGGGTTTACCCCAGCTGCTCAACTACGTTATAATCACTCTTCTTAATAATCTTCAAAATCTCTTCCATCTCCTGTTTGGAAGCTTCAACAGTAATGGTCTTCGGTGCCTCCGTCTGGGCAGGCACATCAGTGGTGATCCCTTTGCCATGAGCATTAGATGACTCGGCGACAGGGGTAAGGATAGGAACTTGATCAGGAATAGCAACAGGTACACTTGCAGGTGTAATGACAGCAGGTCTTCAGACAGTTGGTGGAGCAATATCAGGTGAGAAAAGTCTACCACTGCGGGTGACTTTAGCAGGTCCAGTAATGCTGTTGACGCTAGTATCATCATCCAAATCTTGCTTAACTCCTAGAACATAAACATCTGCCCCATAGTGCCAAGGGACAGCTTTGTCAGAGGTATAGGGGATGGGCCCCGGAACAGTGATGATTACAGGCGCGATCTTTGGAACAGATGTAATTCTAACAGGCTTCCTCGAGGGAGCCTTGGAAGAATTGTCGAAAATGGTAATAATGGCAACTTCTTCAGAATGAACGAATGGAACAACAGTCTTTTCAAACAGGATCTCTTTGCTATCCATCAGGTTTTGGATACCTGACTTCAGAGATGGGCAACCAGCAGGTAAAACAGAACACATATGGCAACCTTCGCCACAACCCGGAAATAAACCGACTAGCAACAGGTTCTTCTTGACAGTCATCAGAGGGGTAACAATATCATCCACGGAAACTACAAACAAGTCTTCCTCTACAGCATTTACTCCATGTTTGGGCATGGGAGCAGTCACAACATTAGGCCTCTCGGGCGCCTCAAACTCAATCTCCTTCGCATCAATTAAGTCTTGCACCCTGTTCCTCAAAACCCAACAATCATCTGTATTATGCTCGGGCTATCAGAGTGAAAAGCGCAGCGGGAATTAGGGTTGTACTTTGGTGATGTGGTACTTGGATTTTTCGGAGCTTCTTTTAGAGTCACCAGATTGGTCTTCAGCAATTGTGGCAGAATCTGAGACAAAGTCATGCTGAGACGAGTGAATTACCTTCGAGGTCTCTCGTCCTTTTGTTGATTGTGATGCTGAGGGGCACCAGCAGGTTTTGAAATAACAACCGCATTGACAGCTTGGCGATGTTCAGGTCTATTCTGTCTCCTTGAACTGTAGACAGCACTGGACTCTTTCTTAAATGGATTCTTCTCAGTGCTCGATGAGGTACCCTTCTGTATCTTCCCAGCCTTAATACCAGCTTCAATCCTCTCACCAGTCAAAATAAGATCTATAAATCCAGCTAAAGAGCTACCGATTAGATGGTTAAAGAATGGACCAGACAGGGTCCCCAAAAACATGTCAACAAGTTCACGATCAGCCAATGGTGGTTGCACCCTTCCAGCAAGGTCTCTCCATTTTTGAGCATACTCTTTGAATCCTTCACCCGTTCCTATTGACATACCCTGGAGTTGGGTACGCGTAGGAGCGAGGTCGGAGTTATACTGATACTGCCTATAGAATGCAGTAGCCAAATCTTCCCAGCTATGGATACTGGCTCCGTCCAATTGATAGAACCACTCAAGCTGAGTCCCTGAGAGACTGTCTTGAAAGAAATGGATCCATAAGTTCTTATCAGCAGTGTAAGGCTGGATCTTCCTCACAAATGACCAGAGGTGCAGCTTCGGACAGGAAACTCCGTCATACTTGGCAAAGGCAGGTGCCTTGAACTTATGGGGGATCACCATCCCAGATGATAGACCCAGATCTCTGAAGTCCAGACCGGGCACCTCCTGTATTTCCATATCGCTCAAACGGTATTCCAGCTGTTTGTACTTATCCTCAATAGGAGGATACTGTTCTTCATCATAGTCTGTCTCGTTGTCGGAGACCATAGGGCTAGGAGCCCTCCTTTCTTGTGGACTATCCTTCCCTCCAGATGAGGTGGTCAGATCAACTTCATTCTGCAGCCCATTTCCAAACCTGTGTCCAGTGTTGAACAGGATGGTCCTCTTCTTCTTCTTCTTCTTCTCTTTCAGAATCAAAGTCTTCAGGTCCTGCTGACCCTTAGCCAGATTCATGAACAACTCTTGAAACTGGGCGTTCTGGGCCTAGAGGGCCTTGATAGCTTGCTCAGTTGAAGGTTCAGTAGACATGATGATTGCTGAAATAAACAGCGAAGAAGGTAAGAGTCCTGTAATGGGTACCTGTTTATGAAGTGTATGGGATGAAATGCGTATGATTTATGATTTCAAAGACAATCGAGATTCAAATTTGTAAACAAGAAAGGAAACACACTTTATTAGATTTAAACTTCAAAATTTAAATTGTTAAACAAACTGCCCTTAGGCGTTACAAGAATGGAAATACTGAAAAGTAAATAAAAACTGTAAAGAAATCATCACAGGTCCATCAATGCTCCCATGGTCTCTTCTTCTTAGTGCAGACATAATCATTCAAGATCCGCTCGTTCTCCAGTTTCCTAGTCAGCTTCTGGATCTTCTGCTCCTGTTCATTGAACCTCTCCCGATAAGAATCCCGTTCTTCCTGCAGTTGCATCCAAGACCTCTTTAGTGTCCCAATATCAGTGGGCATATAAGGGTGGATAATAGTTGGAGGAACCCCCTCCTCATTAGCAACTTCAAGAGTAACAAGCCTGGCATCTTCATATGGCATACCTAACTTCTGGGCACGGATGCGGACCCATATGAGGTATGGCTCCATTGGCAGAGAAGTCTTTGGTCCCAACTCATGTGGGTCTGATTGGTGAACTCTGTCCCAAGCCCTTATGAATCTACGACGCAGCTCGTCGCTATCTCCCTGAAAATCAAAGATGATATAGGGCATCATCATCTCATGAGGCCCTTCTTTTCTGGCTCTTCCAAACTGACAGAGAGCTAAGCATGGGTGGTAAGAAATCCCTCCATGGAGTCCGATCAATGGAACATTAGGATACTCTCCACAGCGATCAATGACAGTCACCTCATCCATACCTTTGAGAGTCCAAATAATGTCATCATTAGTAAGAGACATCACCCTATAAGCCCAGCCCATTCCTTCTTTGTTCTTCAGTACAGACTTAGGGAGGTGCGAAATAAACCACCTCGACAATAAAGGAACACAACACATTAAAGTTCCCCGCTTTCGGGCAGTACGAGCATAGAGTTGATGAAGCATATCACCCAAGAGAGTGGGTACCGGATTCTGAGAGATGAAGATCTTGATGGCATTAATATCAACAAAAGTGTCAGGATTCGGAAACAATACCAGACCATAAATCAAAAGAGCCAGAATGTCCTCGTACGCCTTGAAGTCTAAGCTGTCCCAGAAGTAATTAGCTTTGTCAACCAAAAACTTAGCCAGAAAACCCTTAGCTCCACTTCTAGTCTCCCAGTTAGCCATTACCTCCTCCTTGGTCAAGTGAAGGGCTGCAGCAATTTCTTCAGGCTTAAGAGTCTTTTCCCAACCAGTAAATGGAGTCTGCTCCAAAACAAAGATACCAAGCAGCTCAGAGAACTCTTCTAGGGTAGGAACTAGCTGGAAGTCCTGGAAAGTAAAACAATGGTATAGCGGATCATAGAATTGGACCAGAACACTCATCATTTGTTCGTCCAACTTTGAGGTGACCAAACTGAGAAGAGAACCATACCTTCTGATGAAGGAAGTAGTGTCTGGAATCCTGACAACCAAATCTTTAAGCAGGGTAGGTACTTGGACAAAGTTGATCCGGATAGTATTCCTACGCATGGGAATTATGATGACCTACAAAACAGAGCAAAGATGAAACCCTCTTGTCCTTGAAATAGGTTAGTCCTTATGCAAGATGTATGCAATGTTATGATGTCATGATGTCATGATAAAGGCACACCACAAGTATCCACAAAAAGCAAACATGGTAAAGGCACACAAGTCACACAAAAGAGCCCTTAGATTTCAGGCCGGCATGGAGCTTAGGTACTACCCTCTTTCAGTTTCAGTTGGTTAAGACCTGTCCTAAAAATAGTAACCGGGTTCTAGAGGATCTCAATATCACTGACTACCCTCAATCGATCATAATTCCAGTTTAGCAACTGTTGTACCCCAAAATTTTCCCTCCCATATTCTTCAAAATTTGCCAAGTCAAAGCTTCAAAATCTCCTCAAGGGTTGCACAGTTCAAGGGCCTCCTAACAGTCAAAAATTAGGGTTTTGGTTCTGACAAAGAAAATGAAGTTTCCAAGGGTCCAATCAAGTCCCACATGCCTATAAACATGGTCAAGCATCTTCATGCCAAGTTTCAAGACTTACAACACAAAATTGCACAGTCAAAAAACCTTAATTGCACTACAGTCAACTGTAGGGGCAAAATGGTCATTTGACAGTCAAAAGTTCAAATTTTTGGTCAATATCCCATTTTGAAGCCACAAACATCATTTGATCAATTCTTGATCATGATTTTCAAAGCTTGGCTCAAAAAGTCTCAAGATGCAAAAGTTTCCATATTTGGACAGTTGAAAAAGTCAACTGTAGCTTGACCAAGGCATAACTTCCACATGGTTTATCATAAAAATCCCATCCAAAGCTCATTTTGAAGAGAAAGACATTTCCTACAACTCCTTTTCACACTTCAAGTACAAGAAATGCCCTCACAAAAAGTTATCAATTTCAACATTATAGGTCATTTTCAAAAGTCAACAAAAAGGGACTTTAAGTCAAAGGCCATAACTTGAGATTGGTAAATCAAAATGACATGGGACCAAAGGCATTGGTTAGAGGACCTCAAGACCTTTCCAAAATGTCCAAGAACATGATCAAAGCTTAAAAATTGAGCAAGATATGCCTTGTGGAAGTTGGGAAATTTTTGGATATTTTGAAAAGTCAACTTTGCTTCAAATGTCTTAAAAATGCTAATGGGCCTCTTTTTCTTCCAAGATTCATCATCCAAGGCATATGCACGACCATTTGGCCCAAAGGGAAGTTTTTCATCATTTTTATTTATTTATTTGAATTTTTAATTGCTAATAATTCATTTAATTAAATTAAAATATATGAAAAATACCAAACCTAAGTTTTTAAATCTTTTTATGCATGAAATACACTCAATATTTCGTGCATGATCAGATAGAGAAAGAATCATGGCAATTGGATATGATTGGCATCAAAAACATGTGAAAAAGATTGAAAAATATTTGCCATGAAAATCAAATATCTTTTCATCAATGCAAAGGTTCTTTGGATCAATTTCTCAACCCTAATCATTCACACATATATACTAATGCAAACCCTAGTGATCAGAACCACAAAGCTACGCAAGAACACCATAACAAAGTTTGCATTTTTTCAAGAAAACTCAAATACTGAAAACCATCTTCCAGTGCGATTAAAGGCCAAATAACCATTCCATTACCTTCCTGAGACTTCAAGGAAGGTTTTCAGATCAAAACCATCCATCCTAACGCAGAGAAACGGTAGAATGATCGTGCCCTGTACAAGATTTTTTTCATATGCTTGCATCATGATTCATGCGTTCTTAGTACTTTTTAATGTTTGATTTATGTTCCTTGATTAATTCTAAAGCTAACTGTATTGTTTAATTAAGTTTTCATCACCCATACGCAAAACTACCATGGACGATTATTAGGTTTCTTCAAATTTCAAATTGGGTACTTTCACCTACTGTAAAATTGAGACACCTCAATGCCATGGTTGAAATCAGGGAGCTCGGACGATTTGAGAACATCCATCGCGCCTAATTTATATGGCCATATGGCCTATTCGCTATTATTGAAAAGTGCATATTTTGGGGGGGGTTTAAAACCCCCGCTAAGTCTTCTATGTTTCAGGTAAAACACGAACGAGGAAGAAGAAGACTAGGTGGAGAGGCATAAGTGGTTCGTTTGAATTTTCGTGCTAAAGTTCCACTAACCATTGTTTTATCTTATATTATTTGTTTCCTATTATATAACCAAAGCGCGTAGTTGGAGCAGTTGGCAAAGCATAGCATTGGTAAGCAACAGGACCTGGGTTCGATCCCAGGTCCCCCTCCCTTTCCATATTATTTTGCTAATCATGCTTATGTGCAATTCGCTTCTAGAGTTCCACCATACTCTCCACATCCAGGCCTTCCACGTGCTTGCTGAGATCAATCAAAGGGCCATAGTCGGAAGAACATCATGGATGTTAGTCAACACACATGCATGCCAGCATAAAAGTCAATAAGGCCAAGGCTTAATGGGCCAGAATTGCTAGGACTTTACCTCCAATTGGGGACAGAACCCCCCAAGGTATTGTATTTCTTTTCTTTTCTTTATTTTATTTGTTTCAATTATTTCTTTTTTTAATTAATTCCTTTAATTTAGTTTATTTTCATAAAATATAAAAAATAATATAAAAATCAGAAAAGGAAAAAAATAAAATATTTGATTTAATATTTCTTTGTAAATAAATCATTAATTAATTTTATTCTAGGGTTAATTTTAAAATCTTTTCTTAATAAATTAAAAACTTGTAGAATTTGGTTTAATTATTTTAATTACTTTTTTTTCTTTTATTTTATCATCTCTAATAATTAATTATTTAATATTATTTTTATAAATCAAATTGCATTAATCAATTAGGTGTAATTTTAGGTAATTTTCATATTTTCTTAAATAAATAAAAATTGTAGAATTAGGTTTAAATTCCATTTAATTCACATAAAAAACCATAAATACAAAAAACCCTCAAAAATAATTTCTTTTCCATTTTATTTTAATTAATTTGTTAATAATATAATTTAATTTCATTAAAAAGGGTCCAACGCCCTCGTTTTCAATTTTAATTCAATTCGCGCATTTTATTTTATTTCTTATATTTTTATGTAATTCTCCCAAAGCCGTGTAAATTTATATTTCTCGCACTTTATTCCTTTATTTTTTGTCAAATCGGGTCCTGGATTTAAATTTGGCGATGTGGACCCGCGCCTTTGTAATAGCGTAGGAACCTTTATATTTCCCGCAACTTTTTAACTGTTAATTAAATCACATGCAAGAATGAATGACAAAATAAAAATAAACGCGTAGATCACCCATGACATGGACAAGATAAATATCAATGAAAACGACACACAAATCACACACCACCCCTAGGGTACGCCTCACTGTTGCCTTGCCTCGAAAGGTGATCGTCGAGTAGAGGATGTCTTAGTAAGTCCTCATGATCCGGGAACCTGGCATGAGGGTAGCTTCTAAGGTGTCTTCCTATTGCTCCGGTGATCACCATGTCCCGAACCTTCGAATTGACCCGGACACCTCCAACGGTGGAGCTACCTACCTCTCAATGGTGGGATGGTACTACTTTAAAGGAGATCTACACAGACGAATTCCTTAGGGTAGGTAGACGACTCTAGATACTTGCTCTAAATTTCAAACAAAATTCAAAAATACTTTTCACACCGACACCTTTTCAAAAAAGCTTTCGAAAGCAATTTTTTCAAACACTCTTGAGGACCGATACAAGAGTCGAACTGGAATTTTCAAAGAAACTTTTTTTCAAAACCCACTCACACTTGAAAAGCAAACAAACATTTTGAAAACACAATGAGCAAGTATCTAAGAGCCCATGGATAACCATGGATAGAAAGGGTGCTAACACCTTTCCTTTCTATAATCTACCTCCCGAACCGAGAGCAATCTCTATAAGGAATTTTTCTGTGCTTTTTTCCTTTCCATTTGGAGAAAATAAAAGACGGTGGAGACTCTTGCTTCCGCGATATTTCGCGAACCAGCGTTAAACAGTCAGTTCCAGATCCACCGATCACAGAACTGGCGACTCTGCTGGGGACTTAAACTTAAAGTGAGGTGTACCTTAGGATAGTTCATAAATGTGTTTTCAATTGCTTTGACTTGCTTGCTTTAAATTGTGGGACTGTCTTGGGAGTTCTATAGATTCTAACCCGGATCTGGGGGATACCTTCTTAGAAAGTAGCAACAAGGCTGTGAGGGAACTGTGTAGGGTATACCGACATGGTTGAAACAGTCTGCTACGTTGATGTGGCACTTTGGTGTGTACCGGTAACCCTTGAGTTCAGTCAAGGAGAGTACGGGGCCTCCGCGTGGTGTCATGAAGAATCAACAGACCTTAGGAACCTTAATTGAACCATCTTGGCCTCTTTAGGGTAGTGAGATAACTGACTTTGGTGCAGTCCGAGGTTGGTTGATACTCGATACTACACTCAATTGAGGGTTGCTTTCCTGGAATATTTCGGTCGCCAGTTCAGTGGCTAAATCGAAACGATGAACAATGAAAGCAATCCAATGATATTGGGACCCTTAGAACCCGGTTACTTCTAATAGGACAGGTTGAACCCACCAACTTCAAGAGGGTACTACCTAGACCCCATGCTGGCCTAAACCCTAAGGGCTTGTCTTGTGTGCCTTGTGTGCCCTACATGTTTGTCTTTGTAAATATCTGTGGTGTGTTTAATCATAGCATCATGACATCATCCAGCATCATATGCATTGACTAACCATTTCAGGGGTTCGAAGCTTCATCTTTGTTTTTGTTTTGTAGGACATGGAAACTGTTCGCAGAAAGACAATTCAAATCAGTCTTGTAAGGGTCCCGCCTCAGCTTAAGGAACTTATATCCAGGATTCCCGAGAGCTCTTCATTCAGTGACAGACATGGAAGACTCATCAGCTTGGTCAATACCAACATTGAAGAAGATATGATAAAGGTCCTATTCCAGTTCTTTGACCCTCTGCATCACTGTTTCACCTTCTTGGATTATCAGCTGGTACCTACATTGGAGGAGTTCTCCCGGCTCCTGAAGATCCCTATCCTTGATCAACTACCCTACAACGGTACGGAAAAGGAACCCAAGCTTGAAGAGATTGCTAAAGCCTTACACCTACAATCATCTGACCTCAAGGGACATTGGGAAGTTAGAAGTGGTATCAAAGGGTTCTTAGCCAGGTTTCTGTTTGAGAAGGCCCAAGAATGTTGGAACTCCCTTGACCTACAAGCTTTTGAAGAAGTTGTGGCCCTCCTTGTCTATGGTTTGGTATTGTTCCCTAATCCAGATCAGCTTATAGATGTCAGTGCTGTCCAAATCTTCATGTCCAGGAATCCTATACCTACATTGCTTGGGGACATTCTTCACTCATGTTACACTCGAACCATGAGAAAAAGAGGTGTCCTTATGTGCTGTGCTCCTCTCCTGGGAAGGTGGTTTATTTCGCACCTTCCACAATCAGTTTTGAAGAACGAGCGGGGTTTGAGATGGTCACAACGGTTGATGACTCTTACACATGCAGATATACATTGGTGCCCTCGGTCCAGAGAGGATGTCACTATCATTGATCGTTGCGGGGAGTACCCTAATGTTCCTTTACTTGGAATCAGAGGAGGTATTACTTACAACCCATGCCTGGCTTGGAGACAATTTGGTTATGCTCGAAGGGATGGCCCTCATGACATGTTAATTCCTGACATAGTTTTTGACTTTGACAACGATGCACAAGGACTTCGCCAGAGATTTATTAGAGCTTGGAGGATGCCCAGTAGGATAGACAGCAAGACACTGGGGCACAGGAACTCCATCCCGTTGGAACCTTATCTCAAATGGGTACGGGCCCGCTCCCAGAAGCTAGTGATGCCATATCCTCATGTGCTCCCTGTGATCAAAGAACCAGTCTTGGAAGGAGAAGTGTCCTACACCATTCAGCATCCTGACATGCCTACGTACTGGGAAGAGATGCAGAAGAGCTGGATCCAGCTTAAGGAAGAACGAAATTCTCTTGAGACCAGTCTACATGCTAGTGAAAAGAAGGTCTTGGAGCTCACCCGCCTATTGCATGAGGAGAGGAATTTCAACGCCTACATAGCTCCAAAGAGGATGCGCAGTGTCTTTTGGGATTGATTTGTTTTGTAATTTGTGCCCATGAGGCTTTGATGTACTGAACAATTATTTCCTTAATGATAACGTGTGTTCCTTTTTGTCTACAATAAATTTGAACGTTCGAACCCTTGAATGCATTGCATAAACACATATCATTCATCATGTGCATAGCAGGTTTTCTTCCTTTCAGGTTGCTTACCGTTCTTCGCTGTTTATTTCAGCATCATGAATCCTGACTCATCATCAACCGAGATGTCCATCAAGGCTCTTCAGGCGCAGAATGCGCAATTTCAGGAACTAATCATGGGTTTGGCTCAGGGCCAAGAAGAGCTGAAGGCTCTGCTCCTGAAGAAGGAGAAGAAGAAGAAGAGGAGAACTGTCCTTTTCAACTCGGGCCGAAGGTTTGGCAATACTCTGCAGAATGAAGAGGCTGGTTCTTCTATAGGAAAGGGTACCCCTCAAGGGGAAAAAGGTCCTAGTCCGGTAGTCTCCGACAACGAGACTGATTTTGATGAGGAACAGTATCCTCCTGCAGAAGACAAATACAAGCAGTTGGAAGACAGGCTGAATGCTATGGAGATCCAACAAGTGCCTGGGCTGGATTTCGGAGACTTGGGTTTGTCTACTGGTGTGATCATCCCCCATAAGTTCAAAGCACCATCCTTTACCAAGTATGACGGGGCGTCTTGTCCCAAGCTACACCTCAGGTCTTATGTGCGGAAGATTCAACCGTACTCAGTGGACAAGAATTTGTGGATCCACTTCTTCCAGGAGAGTCTTTCAGGGACTCACCTCGAATGGTTCTATCAGCTGGATGGGACCAAGATTCGTAACTGGGAGGAGTTGGCTACTGCTTTCTATAAGCAGTATCAATATAATGCCGACCTTGCCCCTACACGTACCCAACTCCAGGGTATGTCGTTAGGGTCAAGTGAAGGTTTTAAGGAGTACGCGCAGAAGTGGAGGGATCTGGCTGGCAGGGTGCAGCCTCCGTTAACTGACCGGGAGTTAGTAAACATGTTCTTGGGGACCCTATCTGGGCCATTTTTCAACCATCTTATCGGTAACTCATCTACAGGGTTTACTGATCTTATTCTGACTGGAGAGAGAATTGAGGCTGGGTTGAAGTCTGGCAAAATTCAGAAGGGTGCATCGTCAAGCTCTGAGAAGAAGCCCTTTAAAAAGGAGGCCAGTGCTGTATACGGGTCTAGAAGACAAGAGAAACCTGAGCGCCGCCAATCTGTCAACGCGGTGATGATCGCTAAGCCTGCTGCCTCTCCTCGGCAAACCAATCCTCAAAGGGCTGAAAGACCCCGGAGAGAGTTTACCCGTTTGAGTATGACCCTATCACAGATCTTACCACAGTTGTTGTCTACTAATCTAGTGACTGTCAGAGAGGCCCTGAAGGTTGTAAATACTGCCTCCCCGAAATACAATCCAAATGCCCGCTGCGCTTATCACTCCGATAGCCCGGGGCATTCCACTGATGACTGTTGGGCTTTAAGAAACAAGCTGCAGGACCTTATTGACGCCAAGGAGGTACAATTTGAGGCATCTGAGAAGCCTAATGTAGTGACAGCTCCCCTGCCTGCTCATGGAGTGAATGCTATTAGGGAGGATGATGAAGTGGATGAGGCTGAGTTCGATAGCTGGATCTACCCGACAACTGATGGCGGATTGACCAATTGGATTACCAAAGACCATACTCCTGTTACTTTTGTTACGCAGTAATAAACTTCTTTGTTTTGTTATTTATAATAAACAATTAAAACTCTATGGCCCGGTGTCTTACCCGAGGCACCGTGGTTTCATTTGTGAGGGCATATAAATTGTCATTTCATATATCATGAATAAAAATCTTGGACGTTTTCTCGCATTTCAAATCTTATGCTCCTTTTCTTTCTTTCCTTCCTTTATATATTACAAAAACAACTGTATTTACACACACTCACTCATACAGGTTTCAATCCACTCTGGATCTCACTGGTAACGACTCTGCTACTGCCAGTTATGACTTCGAAAATCCGATCAACTTAGCCGAAGACGAAGGTGAAGATGATTGCGAAGTGCCTGGCGAGCTCGCAAGACTGTTACTCCAGGAAGAGAGGGCAATTCAACCACACGAAGAGCCAGTGGAGATAATAAATCTGGGTACTGATACAGACAGAAAAGAGGTAAAGATTGGTGCCAACCTAGAGCTCAGCGTGAAGCAACGGTTGACTCAGATGCTACATGACTATGTGGAGATCTTTGCCTGGTCCTACGAAGACATTCCCGGTTTGGATACCGATATTGTGGTCCATCACTTGCCTACCAAGGAAGACTGCCCTCCGGTTAAGCAAAAGGTCCGTCGTATGCGTCCAGAGATGTTTGAGAAGATCAAAGCCGAGGTTATGAAACAGTTTGATGCCGGGTTCCTTGCAGTGACCTCTTATCCTCAGTGGGTTTCTAATGTGGTGTCGGTACCAAAGAAGGTTAGAAAGGTCAGAATGTGTGTCGATTACAGGGATCTGAACAGAGCCAGCCCCAAAGATGATTTCCCCCTACCTCACATTGATGTCCTTGTTGACAATACAACTCAGCATAAGGTGTTCTCTTTCATGGATGGTTTTTCAGGTTACAATCAGATCAAGATGGCTCCTGAAGACATGGAAAAAACTACCTTTGTTACTCAGTGGGGCACCTTCTACTACAAGGTCATGCCTTTTGGACTGAAGAACGCTGGGGCAACCTATCAACGTGCCATGGTTGCTTTATTTCATGACATGATCCATCATGAGATAGAAGTGTATGTTGACGACATGATCGCAAGGCCCGAGACTGAGGAAAAGCACCTAGATCATCTGCAGAAACTATTTGACCGTCTGAAGTTGTACAAACTGAGGTTGAACCCGAACAAGTGCACCTTCGGGGTAAGATCTGGAAAGTTGCTAGGCTTCGTTGTAAGTGATAAGGGTATTCAAGTGGACCCTACCAAGGTTAAAGATATTCAAGAGATGCCTGTTCCTAAGACAGAGAAAGAGGTCAGAGGCTTTTTAGGACGCCTGAATTACATTGCTCGATTCATCTCAACATCTAACTGCTACTTGTGAGCCAATCTTCAAGCTGCTGAAGAAAGATCAGGTAGTATGTTGGAATGATGAATGTCAGGCTGCTTTTGACAGAATCAAGGAGTATCTCCAAGAACCACCCATCCTTATGCCACTGGTTGAAGGGAGACCTCTGATATTATACCTGACAGTACTTGACAACTCAATGGGGTGTGTGCTGGGGCAGCATGACGAGTCTGGCCGAAAAGAGCATGCCATTTATTACCTTAGCAAAAATTTTACCGATTGTGAGACCCGATACTCACTGCTCGAGAAAACTTGCTGCGCTTTGGTATGGGCTACTCGCCGGCTGAGACAGTATATGCTGACTCACACTACCTTGTTGATCTCAAAGATGGATCCTATAAAGTATATATTTGAAAAGCCTGCTCTGTCTGGGAGAATAGCAAGATGGCAAATGATCTTGACGGAATATGACATTCAATACACAACCCAGAAAGCCATCAAGGGAAGTGTATTGGCAGACCACTTGGCACATCAGGCAGTAGACGACTATCAGTCAATGAACTTCGAGTTTCTGGACGAGAGCATCATGATAGTGACTGATTGTGAAGTACCTGGGCCGGATGAAGGACCTGAGGAAGGATCCTGATGGTCTATGCACTTTGACGGAGCCTCCAATGCTTTGGGTAATGGTATCGGCGCTGTGATCATATCCCCTCAAGGCACTCATACTCCACTTACTGCCCGATTATGTTTAAACTGCACCAACAACATGGCGGAGTATGAGGCGTGCATCATGGGTCTCCAAGCTGCGATCGACTTAAGGATCAAGTATCTGAGTGTCTTCGGAGATTCTGCTCTCGTGATCAATCAGATCAAAGGAGAGTGGGATACGAAACATCCGAATCTTATTCCTTACAGAGAATGTGTGTTGACCTTGATCCCCCACTTCACAAAGATAACCTTTGAACACTTCCCGAGAGAGGAGAATCAGCTGGCGGACGCGTTAGCTACAATGTCTTCTATGTTCAAGGTCAAATGGGACAATGAGGCTCCCCGGATCATCATCTGGAAACTGGACGAACCAGCATACTGTTGTGATCTTGAAACTGAATTGGTAACTGAGAAGCCTTGGTACCATGAGGTGAAGAGATATCTGGAAGCTCAGGAATACCCGGAAGGTGCATCTGTCAATGATAAAAAGTTTCTGAGAAGATTCGCAGCGAAGTTCTTCCTTAGCAACGACATCTTGTACAAGCGAAATCATGATTTGACCCTACTGCGTTGTGTGGATAAGACAGAAGCAGAAAGGATCATGGAAGAGCTACATGAAGGGGCCTTTGGTACACATTCCAGCGGACACACTATGGCAAAGAAGATCCTTCGGGCAGGGTATTTCTGGTCCACCATGGAAGCTGACTGCTACCAACATTCCCGGACATGCCACAAATGCCAGATATATGCAAACAAGGTGCATGTTCCTCCAGTTCCTCTAAACGTTCTGACTGCGCCTTGGCCGTTTGCAATATGGGGCATAGATATGATCGGTGAGATTAAACCTACGGCATCCAACGGACATCGCTTCATCCTGGTAGCGATTGATTATTTCACAAAGTGGGTCGAAGCAGCCTCCTATGCTACGGTAACCAAGACGGTTGTGGCACGGTTCATTCGACACAACCTGATCTGCCGATACGGCGTCCCAGAAAGAATCATTACAGACAACGGTACCAATCTTAATAACAAGATGATCACTGAGCTCTGCGAGCAGTTTAAAATACAGCACCATAATTCTTCTCCTTACAGACCGAAGATGAATGGGGCTGTAGAAGCAGCGAATAAGAACATTAAGAAAATCGTGCAGAAGATGACAGTGACTTATAAGGATTGGCACGAGATGTTATCGTTCGCTCTACATGGGTACCGTACCTCAGCCAGGACGTCAACCAGGGCAACTTCTTTCTCCTTGGTCTACGGCATGGAGGCAGTCTTACCGATCGAAGTGCAGATACCCTCTCTCCGGATAATGAAGGATGCAGATCTGAACGAAGATGATTGGATCCAGACACGACTTGATCAGCTAAACCTTATTGATGAAAAGAGACTTGCCGCTATCTGCCATGGTCAGACGTACCAAAAACGGATGATCAGGGCATTTAACAAAAAGGTCAGACCACAGGAATATCAAGTTGGGGATCTGGTAATCAAGCGAATCATCCTTCCTCAAAGTGATCCAAGGGGCAAATGGACCCCTACGTATGAAGGGCCATTTGTGGTTAAACATGTGTTCTCAGGAGGAGCCATGATTCTAACCAACATGGATGGTGACGACCTTCCTCACCCTGCTAATGCAGACATAGTAAAAAGATACTACGCATGAAAAAAGACCCGCTAGGCTGACATGCCTAGGCAAAAATTAGGGCTTCCCGGCGAACCAAAAGGGTTCGGGCAAAATGAAGGGATGAAATGAAAAAATCTGTACACCCAGCAAGTCGAAAACCTGAAAAGGAGGCTTGGGCAAAAATGGGTATCCCGGTGGACTGAAAACCCGAAAGGGCGGTCCAGGCAAAATTTAGGGATAAAGCGTAATACTATGTCTCATTGGATCACTTTGCATCCAGAATCTGGTATCTACATCAAGTTCAGACGGCATCGATCGGTCAGCTTCATCTTCAACTAAGGTCATCAAGTGATGAGACGCTCGGAGATATAAAGGCGATAGCAGAGTTGAAACCCAGTGGGATCATTCATTTCACACAACTGTTTTATCTTCTCTTGTACAAATTTGTATAAACTCTTTTGTTCGGCGGCGTTCTCTTACTAGGACGTCAGCCTCTTGTATATAAACGCCTATTTACAGGCAATTCAAAAATCAATACAAATATACTTTTCAGTTAAAATTGCCAATTGTTTTCCCTTTTCTGTTTTGTTTTGCGAAGAACGTCCAAGGTTCAATTTGTGATATATGCATTGACAATAATTTGCTAACTCACGAATATTTGCATACGAAACAAAGGATTAATTGCAGGTAACATTAGAAACAGGGGCAATAAAGAGTTGTCTAAGCAATCCAATTGTTCTATCCTCCAAGGTACCAAGGTAGGTTCAGCTGAAGAACATAACCAGTACATCTCAAAACTTCCCCAAGAGAGTCCAATCCGGTTCCCCAGGAAAGTTGGAATTCATCTCCCCAAGCAATAAGCTTATCCCCAGTAGATTCTGGAAGCTTATCCTCGCAAAGCACGAACGCGTCTCCCGGCTTTATTCAAAGAGTTATTTCCTTACCAGGATATAACTGGGTTATCCTCAGCCAAAAGCCACGGAAAGATCGTCCTCGACATCCCCAGCGAAGTCTATCAACACTTACAATACAACAATGGTATCCCCAGCGAAGTTACCATCAATATCTCAACAAAGTACCTCTCTCCCCACAGAGTATTGTTTCCCAGCAAGATATTTAGAGTACTTTTCTCCCCGCAGAGTAATCCATTCACCAAGTTTATTCCCCAACGGAGTTATCTTCTCCTACCGGTATTCTTGCAACTATCATCCCCAGCGGAGGCAAAAATCTATTCTTCAACATCAGCCCAGGAGTGACTTCCCGGCACCCGTCAAGGATTTATTTCCTGAGACGAAAACATATATTCATAAACATCTCACTTCCATTCATAAACATCACATACATCATTTCTTACAAATATCCTTTATGTTGAGAACATCATTGCTTGATCCATATCATGCATTGCATATGACTGACCTTTACCTTTCAGGAAAGATCCAGTTAAGTTCTCAGCTACATTTCAAGACCTAGACCGGTTCAGTTAAATCGACCCTAAGATTTTTCTATTTCTTATCCAGTCAAAGGCCTTCTCTGGTTCAGTCAGATCGACCCTAAGATCTCCCTGTTTCTTATCCAGTTGAAGACATTTCAAAACCTAGACCGGTTCAGTTAAATCGACCCTAAGATTTTTCTGTTTCTTATCCAGTCCAAGGCCTTCTCTGGTTCAGTCAGATCGACCCTAAGATCTCCCTGTTTCTTATCCAGTTGAAGACATCTCAAGACCTTGACCGGTTCAGTTAAATCGACCCTAAGATTTTTCTGTTTCTTATCCAGTCAAAGGCCTTCTCTGGTTCAATCAGATCGACCCTAAGATCTCCCTGTTTCTTATCCAGTTGAAGACATTTCAAAACCTAGACCAGTTCAGTTAAATCGACCCTAAGATTTTTCTGTTTCTTATCCAGTCCAAGGCCTTCTCTGGTTCAGTCAGATCGACCCTAAGATCTCCCTGTTTCTTATCCAGTTGAAGACATCTCAAGACCTTGACCGGTTCAGTTAAATCGACCCTAAGATTTTTCTGTTTCTTATCCAGTCCAAGGCCTTCTCTGGTTCAGTCAGATCGACCCTAAGATCTCCCTGTTTCTTATCCAGTTGAAGATTCCAAGACCTAGACCGGTTCAGTTAAATCGACCCTAAGGTTTTTCTGTTTCTTATCCAGTCCAAGGCCTTCTCTAGTCCAGCTAAATCGACCCCTAACAGATTTTCCTGATAAAGACTCAGTAGAAGATATCCAAGATTCTCTCAATGATACTGTTGAGGTTGAAGTCGCCCAAGATTCTCTCAGCGTTACTGTTGAGGTTGAAGTCGTCCAAGGTTCTCTCAGCGTTCCTGTTGAGGTAGTAACCATCCCTGGTTCATTCATCACCTTTTGAAGATCCAGATCCAGCTCCTGTAACCATCCAGGACACATCTACACAAAGAATCTGAAGACCAGCTCCTGTAACAGGTCAGGTAATCATTTTTCTTTTGCAGGTACGCAAGTTCTCGCTAAGGAATCTCTTACGCGATCAACACCCAGATGGCATCTATAAACCCATCATCCTATCCATCAATCTCCAAATGGCATCTGTAAGCCCATCCCCATCATCACACTACTATATGAGCGCAAATTTCTGGGCACTCTAGTGTTCAATCATCTTCCACCTTCGGATTACGAAAGGCACGTCAGCCAATCTGCATCCTCAGGTCTAAGAAGATTGAACAGGGGAAACTTTTGTACTCAAAAAATATGCCCTCCCATATTCTTCAAAATTTGCCAAGTCAAAGCTTCAAAATCTCCCCAAGGGTTGCACAGTTCAAGGGCCTCCTAACAGTCAAAAATTAGGGTTTTGGTTCTGACAAAGAAAATGAAGTTTCCAAGGGTCCAATCAAGTCCCGCATGCCTATAAACATGGTCAAGCATCTTCATGCCAAGTTTCAAGACTTACAACACAAAATTGCACAGTAAAAAAACCCTAATTGCACTACAGTCAACTGTAGGGGCAAAATGGTCATTTGATAGTCAAAAGTTCAAATTTTTGGTCAATATACCATTTTGAAGCCACAAACATCATTTGATCAATTCTTGATCATGATTTTCAAAGCTTGGCTCAAAAAGTCTCAAGATGCAAAAGTTTCCATATTTGGACAGTTGAAAAAGTCAACTGTAACTTGACCAAGGCATAACTTCCACATGTTTTATCAGAAAAATCCCATCCAAATCTCATTTTGAAGAGAAAGAAATTTCCTACAACTCCTTTTCACACTTCAAGTCCAAGAAATGCTCTCACAAAAAGTTATCAATTTCAACATTATAGGTCATTTTCAAAAGTCAACAAAAAGGGACTTTAAGTCAAAGGCCATAACTTGAGATTGGAAAATCAAAATGACATGGGACCAAAGGCATTGGTTAGAGGACCTCAAGACCTTTCCAAAATGTCCAAGAACATGATCAAAGCTTAAAAATTGAGCAAGATATGCCTTGTGGAAGTTGGGAAATTTTTGGATATTTTGAAAAGTCAACTTTGCTTCAAATGTCTTAAAAATGCTAATGGGCCTCTTTTTCTTCCAAGATTCATCATTCAAGGCATATGCACGACCATTTGGCCCAAAGGGAAGTTTTTCATCATTTTTATTTATTTATTTGAATTTTTAATTGCTAATAATTCATTTAATTAAATTAAAATATATGAAAAATATCAAACCTAAGTTTTTAAATCTTTTTATGCATGAAATACACTCAATATTTCGTGCATGATCAGATATAGAAAGAATCATGGCAATTGGATATGATTGGCATCAAAAACATGTGAAAAAGATTGAAAAATATTTGCCATGAAAATCAAATATCTTTTCATCAATGCAAAGGTTCTTTGGATCAATTTCTCAACCCTAATCATTCACACATATAAACTAATGCAAACCCTAGTGATCAGAACCACAAAGCTGCGCAAGAACACCATAACAAAGTTTACATTTTTTCAAGAAAACTCAAATACTGAAAACCATCTTCCAGTGCGATTAAAGGCCAAATAACCATTCCATTACCTTCCTGAGACTTCAAGGAAGGTTTTCAGATCAAAACCATCCATCCTAACGCAGAGAAACGGTAGAACGATCGTGCCCTGTACAAGATTTTTTTCATATGCTTGCATCATGATTCATGCGTTCTTAGTACTTTTTAATGTTTGATTTATGTTCCTTGATTAATTCTAAAGCTAACTGTATTGTTTAATTAAGTTTTCATCACCCATACGCGAAACTACCATGGACGATTATTAGGGTTCTTCAAATTTCAAATTGGGTACTTTCACCTACTGTAAAATTGAGACACCTCAATGCCATGGTTGAAATCAGGGAGCTCGGACGATTTGAGAACATCCATCGCACCTAATTTATGTGGCCATATGGCCTATTCGCTATTATTGAAAAGTGCATATTTTGGGGGGGTTTAAAACCCCCGCTAAGTCTTTTATGTTTCAGGTAAAACACGAACGAGGAAGAAGAAGACTAGGTGGCGAGGCATAAGTGGTTCGTTTGAATTTTCGCGCTAAAGTTCCACTAACCATTGTTTTATCTTATATTATTTGTTTCCTATTATATAACCAAAGCGCGTAGTTGGAGCAGTTGGCAAAGCATAGCATTGGTAAGAAACAAGACCTGGGTTCGATCCCAGGTCCCCCTCCCTTTCCATATTATTTTGCTAATCATGCTTATGTGCAATTCACTTCTAGAGTTCCACCATACTCTCCACATCCAGGCCTTCCACGTGCTTGCTGAGATCAATCAAAGGGCCATAGTCGGAAGAACATCATGGACGTTAGTCAACACACATGCATGCCAGCATAAAAGTCAATAAGGCCAAGGCTTAATGGGACAGAATTGCTAGGACTTTACCTCCAATTGGGGACAGAACCCCCCAAGGTATTGTATTTCTTTTCTTTTCTTTATTTTATTTGTTTCAATTATTTCTTTTTTTAATTAATTCCTTTAATTTAGTTTATTTTCATAAAATATAAAAAATAATATAAAAATCAGAAAAGGCAAAAAATAAAATATTTGATTTAATATTTCTTTGTAAATAAATCATTAATTAATTTTATTCTAGGGTTAATTTTAAAATCTTTTCTTAATAAATTAAAAACTTGTAGAATTAGGTTTAATTATTTTAATTACTTTTTTTTCTTTTATTTTATCATCTCTAATAATTAATTATTTAATATTATTTTTATAAATCAAATTGCATTAATCAATTAGGTGTAATTTTAGGTAATTTTCATATTTTCTTAAATAAATAAAAATTGTAGAATTAGGTTTAAATTTCATTTAATTCACATAAAAAACCATAAATACAAAAAACCCTCAAAAATAATTTCTTTTCCATTTTATTTTAATTAATTTGTTAATAATATAATTTAATTTCATTAAAAAGGGTCCAACGCCCTCGTTTTCAATTTTAATTCAATTCGCGCATTTTATTTTATTTCTTATATTTTTATGTAATTCTCCCAAAGCCGTGTAAATTTATATTTCTCGTACTTTATTCCTTTATTTTTTGTCAAAACGGGTCCTGGATTTAAATTTGGCGATGTGGACCCGCGCCTTTGTAATAGCGTAGGAACCTTTATATTTCCCGCAACTTTTTAACTGTTAATTAAATCGCATGCAAGAATGAATGACAAAATAAAAATAAACGCGTAGATCACCCATGACATGGACAAGATAAATATCAATGAAAACGACACACAAATTACACACCACCCCTAGGGTACGCCTCACTGTTGCCTTGCCTCGAAAGGTGATCGTCGAGTAGAGGATGTCTTAGTAAGTCCTCATGATCCGGGAACCTGGCATGAGGGTAGCTTCTAAGGTGTCTTCCTATTGCTCCGGTGATCACCATGTCCCGAACCTTCGAATTGACCCGAACACCTCCAACGGTGGAGCTACCTACCTCTCAATGGTGGGATGGCACTACTTTAAAGGACATCTACACAGACGAATTCCTTAGGGTAGGTAGACGACTCTAGATACTTGCTCTAAATTTCAAACAAAATTCAAAAATACTTTTCACACCCGACACCTTTTCAAAAAAGCTTTCGAAAGCAATTTTTTCAAACACTCTTGAGGACCGATACAAGAGTCGAACTGGAATTTTCAAAGAAACTTTTTTTCAAAACCCACTCACACTTGAAAAGCAAACAAACATTTTGAAAACACAATGAGCAAGTATCTAAGAGCCCATGGATAACCATGGATAGAAAGGGTGCTAACACCTTTCCTTTCTATAATCTACCTCCCGAACCGAGAGCAATCTCTATAAGGAATTTTTCTGTGCTTTTGTCCTTTCCATTTGGAGAAAATAAAAGACGGTGGCGACTCTTGCTTCCGCGACATTTCGCGAACCAACGTTAAACAGTCAGTTCCAAATCCACCGATCACAGAACTGGCGACTCTGCTGGGGACTTAAACTTAAAGTGAGGTGTACCTTAGGATAGTTCATAACTGTGTTTTCAATTGCTTTGACTTGCTTGCTTTAAATTGTGGGACTGTCTTGGGAGTTCTATAGATTCTAACCCGGATCTAGGGGATACCTTCTTAGAAAGTAGCAACAAGGCTGTGAGGGAACTGTGTGGGGTATACCGACATGGTTGAAACAGTCTTCTACGTTGATGTGGCACTTTGGTGTGTACCGGTAACCCTTGAGTTCAGTCAAGGAGAGTACGGGGCCTCCGCGTGGTGTCATGAAGCATCAACAGACCTTAGGAACCTTAATTGAACCATCTTGGCCTCTTTAGGGTAGTGAGATAACTGACTTTGGTGCAGTCCGAGGTTGGTTGATACTCGATACTACACTCAATTAAGGGTTGCTTTCCTAGAATATTTCGGTCGCCAGTTCAGTGGCTAAATCGAAACGATGAACAATGAAAGCAATCCAATGATATTGGGACCCTTAGAACCCGGTTACTTCTAATAGGATAGGTTGAACCCACCAACTTCAAGAGGGTACTACCTAGACCCCATGCTGGCCTAAACCCTAAGGGCTTGTCTTGTGTGCCTTGTGTGCCCTACATGTTTGTCTTTATAAATATCTATGGTGTGTTTAATCATAGCATCATGACATCATCCAGCATCATATGCATTGACTAACCATTTCAGGGGTTCGAAGCTTCATCTTTGTTCTTGTTTTGTAGGACATGGAAACTGTTCGCAGAAAGACAATTCAAATCAGTCTTGTAAGGGTCCCGCCTCAGCTTAAGGAACTTATATCCAGGATTCCCGAGAGCTCTTCATTCAGTGACAGACATGGAAGACTCATCAGCTTGGTCAATACCAACATTGAGGAAGATATGATAAAGGTCCTATTCCAGTTCTTTGACCCTCTGCATCACTGTTTCACCTTCTTGGATTATCAGCTGGTACCTACATTGGAGGAGTTCTCCCGGCTCCTGAAGATCCCTATCCTTGATCAACTACCCTACAACAGTACGGAAAAGGAACCCAAGCTTGAAGAGATTGCTAAATCCTTACACCTACAATCATCTGACCTCAAGGGACATTGGGAAGTTAGAAGTGGTATCAAAGGGTTCTTAGCCAGGTTTCTGTTTGAGAAGGCCCAAGAATGTTGGAACTCCCTTGACCTACAAGCTTTTGAAGAAGTTGTGGCCCTCCTTGTCTATGGTTTGGTATTGTTCCCTAATCCAGATCAGCTTATAGATGTCAGTGATGTCCAAATCTTCATGTCCAGGAATCCTATACCTACATTGCTTGGGGACATTCTTCACTCATGTTACACTCGAACCATGAGAAAAAGAGGTGTCCTTATGTGTTGTGCTCCTCTCCTGGGAAGGTGGTTTATTTCGCACCTTCCACAATCAGTTTTGAAGAACGAGCGGGGTTTGAGATGGTCACAACGGTTGATGACTCTTACACATGCAGATATACATTGGTGCCCTCGGTCCAGAGAGGATGTCACTATCATTGATCGTTGCGGGGAGTACCCTAATGTTCCTTTACTTGGAATCAGAGGAGGTATTACTTACAACCCATGCCTGGCTTGGAGACAATTTGGTTATGCTCGAAGGGATGGCCCTCATGACATGTTAATTCCTGACATAGTTTTTGACTTCGAAAATGATGCACAAGGACTTCGCCAGAGATTTATTAGAGCTTGGAGGATGCCCAGTAGGATAGACAGCAAGACACTGGGGCACAAGAACTCCATCCCGTTGGAACCTTATCTCAAATGGGTACGGGCCCGCTCCCAGAAGCTAGTGATGCCATATCCTCATGTGCTCCCTGTGATCAAAGAACCAGTCTTGGAAGGAGAAGTGTCCTACACCATTCAGCATCCTGACATGCCTACATCCTGGGAAGAGATGCAGAAGAGCTGGATCCAGCTTAAGGAAGAACGGAATTCTCTTGAGACCAGTCTACATGCTAGTGAAAAGAAGGTCTTGGAGCTCGCCCGCCTATTGCATGAGGAGAGGAATTTCAACACCTACATAGCTCCAAAGAGGATGCGCAGTGTCTTTTGGGATTGATTTGTTTTGTAATTTGTGCCCATGAGGCTTTGATGTACTGAACAATTATTTCCTTAATGATAACGTGTGTTCCTTTTTGTCTACAACAAATTTGAACGTTCGAACCCTAGAATGCATTGCATAAACACATATCATTCATCATGTGCATAGCAGGTTTTCTTCCTTTCAGGTTGCTTACCGTTCTTCGCTGTTTATTTCAGCATCATGAATCCTGACTCATCATCAACCGAGATGTCCATCAAGGCTCTTCAGGCGCAGAATGCGCAATTTCAGGAACTAATCATGGGTTTGGCTCAGGGCCAAGAAGAGCTGAAGGCTCTGCTCCTGAAGAAGGAGAAGAAGAAGAAGAGGAGAACTGTCCTTTTCAACTCGGGCCGAAGGTTTGGCAATACTCTGCAGAATGAAGAGGCTGGTTCTTCTATAGGCAAGGGTACCCCTCAAGGGGAAAAAGGTCCTAGGCCGGTAGTCTCCGACAACGAGACTGATTTTGATGAGGAACAGTATCCTCCTGTAGAAGACAGATACAAGCAGTTGGAAGACAGGCTGAATGCTATGGAGATCCAACAAGTGCCTGGGCTGGATTTCGGAGACTTGGGTTTGTCTACTGGTGTGATCATCCCCCATAAGTTCAAAGCACCATCCTTTACCAAGTATGACGGGGCGTCTTGTCCCAAGCTACACCTCAGGTCTTATGTGCGGAAGATTCAACCGTACTCAGTGGACAAGAATTTGTGGATCCACTTCTTCCAGGAGAGTCTTTCAGGGACTCACCTCGAATGGTTCTATCAGCTGGATGGGACCAAGATTCGTAACTGGGAGTAGTTGGCTACTGCTTTCTATAAGCAGTATCAATATAATGCCGACCTTGCCCCTACACGTACCCAACTCCAGGGTATGTCGTTAGGGTCAAGTGAAGGTTTTAAGGAGTACGCGCAGAAGTGGAGGGATCTGGCTGGCAGGGTGCAGCCTCCGTTAACTGACCGGGAGTTAGTAGACATGTTCTTGGGGACCCTATCTGGGCCATTTTTCAACCATCTTATCGGCAACTCATCTGCAGGGTTTACTGATCTTATTCTGACTGGAGAGAGAATTGAGGCTGGGTTGAAGTCTGGCAAAATTCAGAAGGGTGCATCGTCAAGCTCTGAGAAGAAGCCCTTTAAAAAGGAGGCCAATGCTGTATACGGGTCTAGAAGACAAGAGAAACCTGAGCGCCGCCAATCTGTCAACGCGGTGATGATCGCTAAGCCTGCTGCCTCTCCTCGGCAAACCAATCCTCAAAGGGCTGAAAGACCCCGGAGAGAGTTTACCCGTTTGAGTATGACCCTATCACAGATCTTACCACAGTTGATGTCTACTAATCTAGTGACTGTCAGAGAGGCCCCGAAGGTTGTAAATACTGCCTCCCCGAAATACAATCCAAATGCCCGCTGCGCTTATCACTCCGATAGCCCGGGGCATTCCACTGATGACTGTTGGGCTTTAAGGAACAAGCTGCAGGACCTTATTGACGCCAAGGAGGTACAATTTGAGGCATCTGAGAAGCCTAATGTAGTGACAGCTCCCCTGCCTGCTCATGGAGTGAATGCTATTAGGGAGGATGATGAAGTGGATGAGGCTGAGTTCGATAGCTGGATCTACCCGACAACTGATGGCGGATTGACCAATTGGATTACCAAAGACCATACTCCTGTTACTTTTGTTACGCAGTAATAAACTTCTTTGTTTTGTTATTTGTAATAAACAATTAAAACTCTATGGCCCGGTGTCTTACCCGAGGCACCATGGTTTCATTTGTGAGGGCATATAAATTGTCATTTCATATATCATGAATAAAAATCTTGGACGTTTTCTCGCATTTCAAATCTTATGCTCCTTTTCTTTCTTTCCTTCCTTTATATATTACAAAAACAGCTGTATTTACACACACTCACTCATACAGGTTTCAATCCACTCTGGATCTCACTGGTAACGACTCTGCTACTGCCAGTTATGACTTCGAAAATCCGATCAACTTAGCCGAAGACGAAGGTGAAGATGATTGCGAAGTGCCTGGCGAGCTCGCAAGACTGTTACTCCAGGAAGAGAGGGCAATTCAACCACACGAAGAGCCAGTGGAGATAATAAATCTGGGTACTGATACAGACAGAAAAGAGGTAAAGATTGGTGCCAACCTAGAGCTCAGCGTGAAGCAACGGTTGACTCAGATGCTACATGACTATTTGGAGATCTTTGCCTGGTCCTACGAAGACATGCCCGGTTTGGATACCGATATTGTGGTCCATCACTTGCCTACCAAGGAAGACTGCCCTCCGGTTAAGCAAAAGGTCCGTCGTATGCGTCCAGAGATGTCTGAGAAGATCAAAGCCGAGGTTATGAAACAGTTTGATGCCGGGTTCCTTGCAGTGACCTCTTATCCTCAGTGGGTTGCTAATGTGGTGCCGGTACCAAAGAAGGATGGAAAGGTCAGAATGTGTGTCGATTACAGGGATCTGAACAGAGCCAGCCCCAAAGATGATTTCCCACTACCTCACATTGATGTCCTTGTTGACAATACATCTCAGCATAAGGTGTTCTCTTTCATGGATGGTTTTTCAGGTTACAATCAGATCAAGATGGCTCCTGAAGACATGGAAAAAACTACCTTTGTTACTCAGTGGGGCACCTTCTGCTACAAGGTCATGCCTTTTGGACTGAAGAACGCTGGGGCAACCTATCAACGTGCCATGGTTGCTTTATTTCATGACATGATCCATCATGAGATAGAAGTGTATGTTAACGACATGATCGCAAGGCCCCAGACTGAGGAAGAGCACCTAGATCATCTGCAGAAACTATTTGACCGTCTGAAGTTGTACAAACTGAGGTTGAACCCGAACAAGTGCACCTTCGGGGTAAGATCTGGAAAGTTGCTAGGCTTCGTTGTAAGTGATAAGGGTATTCAAGTGGACCCTGCCAAGGTTAAAGCTATTCAAGAGATGCCTGTTCCTAAGACAGAGAAAGAGGTTAGAGGCTTTTTAGGACGCCTGAATTACATTGCTCGATTCATCTCGCATCTAACTGCTACTTGTGAGCCAATCTTCAAGCTGCTGAAGAAAGATCAGGTAGTACGTTGGAATGATGAATGTCAGGCTGCTTTTGACAGAATCAAGGAGTATCTCCAAGAACCACCCATCCTTATGCCACCGGTTGAAGGGAGACCTCTGATATTATACCTGACAGTACTTGACAACTCAATGGGGTGTGTGTTGGGGCAGCATGACGAGTCTGGCCGAAAAGAGCATGCCATTTATTACCTTAGCAAAAATTTTACCGATTGTGAGACCCGATAATCACTGCTCGAGAAAACTTGCTGCGCTTTGGTATGGGCTACTCGCCGGTTGAGACAGTATATGCTGACTCACACTACCTTGTTGATCTCAAAGATGGATCCTATAAAGTATATATTTGAAAAGCCTGCTTTGTCTGGGAGAATAGCAAGATGGCAAATGATCTTGACGGAATATGACATTCAATACACAACCCAGAAAGCCATCAAGGGAAGTGTATTGGCAGACCACTTGGCACATCAGGCAGTAGACGACTATCAGTCAATGAACTTCGAGTTTCCGGATGAGAGCATCATGATAGTGACTGATTGTGAAGTACCTGGGCCGGATGAAGGACCTGAGGAAGGATCCCGATGGTCTATGCACTTTGACGGAGCCTCCAATGCTTTGGGTAATGGTATCAACGCTGTGATCATATCCCCTCAAGGAACTCATACTCCACTTAATGCCCGGTTATGTTTCAACTGCACCAACAACATGGCGGAGTATGAGGCGTGCATCATGGGTCTCCAAGCTGCGATCGACTTAAGGATCAAGTATCTGAGTGTCTTCGGAGATTCCGCTCTCGTGATCAATCAGATCAAAGGAGAGCGGGATACGAAACATCCAAATCTTATTCCTTACAGAGAATGTGTGTTGACCTTGATCCCCCACTTCACAAAGATAACCTTCGAACACTTCCCGAGAGAGGAGAATCAGTTGGCGGACGCATTAGCTACAATGTCTTCTATGTTCAAGGTCAAATGGGACAATGAGGCTCCCCGGATCATCATCTGGAAACTGGACGAACCAACATACTGTTGTGATCTTGAAACTGAATTGGTAACTGAGAAGCTTTGGTACCATGAGGTGTAGAGATATCTGGAAGCTCAGGAATACCCGGAAGGTGCATCTGTCAATGATAAAAAGTTTCTGAGAAGATTCGCAGCGAAGTTCTTCCTTAGCAACGGCATCTTGTACAAGCGAAATCATGATTCGACCCTACTGCGTTGTGTGGATAAGACAGAAGCAGAAAGGATCATGGAAGAGCTACATGAAGGGGCCTTTGGTACACATTCCAGCGGACACACTATGGCAAAGAAGATCCTTCGGGCAGGGTATTTCTGGTCCACCATGGAAGCTGACTGCTACCAACATTCCCGGACATGCCACAAATGCCAGATATATGCAGACAAGGTGCATGTTCCTCCAGTTCCTCTAAACGTTCTGACTGCGCCTTGGCCATTTGCAATGTGGGGCATAGATATGATCGGTGAGATTAAACCTACGGCATCCAACGGACATCGCTTCATTCTGGTAGCGATTGATTATTTCACAAAGTGGGTCGAAGCAGCCTCCTATGCTACGGTAACCAAGACGGTTGTGGCACGGTTCATTCGACACAACCTGATCTGCCGATACGGCGTCCCAGAAAGAATCATTACAGACAACGGTACCAATCTTAATAACAAGATGATCACTGAGCTCTACGAGCAGTTTAAAATACAGCACCATAATTCTTCTCCTTACAGACCGAAGATGAATGGGGTTGTAGAAGCAGCGAATAATAACATTAAGAAAATCGTGCAGAAGATGACAGTGACTTATAAGGATTGGCACGAGATGTTACCGTTCGCTCTACATGGGTACCGTACCTCAGCCAGGACGTCAACCGGGGCAACTCCTTTCTCCTTGGTCTACGGCATGGAGGCAGTCTTACCGATCGAAGTGCAGATACCCTCTCTCCGGATAATGAAGGATGCAGATCTGAACGAAGATGATTGGATCCAGACACGACTTGATCAGCTAAACCTTATTGATGAAAAGAGACTTGCCGCTATCTGCCATGGTCAGACGTACCAAAAACGGATGATCAGGGCATTTAACAAAAAGGTCAGACCACAGGAATATCAAGTTGGGGATCTGGTAATCAAGCGAATCATCCTTCCTCAAAGTGATCCAAGGGGCAAATGGACCCCTACGTATGAAGGGCCATTTGTGGTTAAACATGTGTTCTCAGGAGGAGCCATGATTCTAACCAACATGGATGGTGACGACCTTCCTCACCCCGCTAATGCAGACATAGTAAAAAGATACTACGCATGAAAAAAAGACCCGCTAGGCTGACATGCCTAGGCAAAAATTAGGGCTTCCCGGCGAACCAAAAGGGTTCGGGCAAAATGAAGGGATGAAATGAAAAAATCTGTACACCCGGCAAGTCGAAAACCTGAAAAGGCGGCTTGGGCAAAAATGGGTATCCCGGTGGACTGAAAACCCGTAAGGGCGGTCCAGGCAAAAGTTAGGGATAAAGCGTAATACTATGTCTCATTGGATCACTTTGCATCCAGAATCCGGTATCTACATCAAGTTCAGACGGCATCGATCGGTCAGCTTCATCTTCAACTAAGGTCATCAAGTGATGAGACGCTCGGAGATATAAAGGCGATAGCAGAGTTGAAACCCAGTGGGATCATTCATTTCACACAGCTGTTTTATCTTCTCTTGTACAAATTTGTATAAACTCTTTTGTTCGGCGGCGTTCTCTTACTAGGACGTCAGCCTCTTGTATATAAATGCCTATTTACAGGCAATTCAAAAATCAATACAAATATACTTTTCAGTTAAAATTGCCAATTGTTTTCCCTTTTCTGTTTTGTTTTGCGAAGAACGTCCAAGGTTCAATTTGTGATATATGCATTGACAATAATTTGCTAACTCACGAATATTTGCATACGAAACAAAGGATTAATTGCAGGTAACATTAGAAACAGGGGCAATAAAGAGTTGTCTAAGCAATCCAATTGTTCTATCCTCCAAGGTACCAAGGTAGGTTCAGCTGAAGAACATAATCAGTACATCTCAAAACTTCCCCAAGAGAGTCCAATCCGGTTCCCCAGGAAAGTTGGAATTCATCTCCCCAAGCAATAAGCTTATCCCCGGTAGATTCTGGAAGCTTATCCTCGCAAAGCACGAACGCGTCTCCCGGCTTTATTCAAAGAGTTATTTCCTTACCAGGATATAACTGGGTTATCCTCAGCCAAAAGCCACGGAAAGATCGTCCTCGACATCCCCAGCGAAGTCTATCAACACTTACAATACAACAATGGTATCCCCAGCGAAGTTACCATCAATATCTCAACAAAGTACCTCTCTCCCCACAGAGTATTGTTTCCCAGCAAGATCTTTAGAGTACTTTTATCCCCGCAGAGTAATCCATTCACCAAGTTTATTCCCCAACGGAGTTATCTTCTCCTACCGGTATTCTTGCAACTATCATCCCCAGCGGAGGCAAAAATCTATTCTTCAACATCAGCCCAGGAGTGACTTCCCGGCACCCGTCAAGGATTTATTTCCTGAGACGAAAACATATATTCATAAACATTGCACTTCCATTCATAAACATCACATACATCATTTCTTACAAATCTCCTTTATGTTGAGAACATCATTGCTTGATCCATATCATGCATTGCATATGACTGACCTTTACCTTTCAGGAAAGATCCAGTTAAGTTCTCAGCTACATTTCAAGACCTAGACCGGTTCAGTTAAATCGACCCTAAGATTTTTCTGTTTCTTATCCAGTCAAAGGCCTTCTTTGGTTCAGTCAGATCGACCCTAAGATCTCCCTGTTTCTTATCCAGTTGAAGACATTTCAAAACCTAGACCGGTTCAGTTAAATCGACCCTAAGATTTTTCTGTTTCTTATCCAGTCCAAGGCCTTCTCTGGTTCAGTCAGATCGACCCTAAGATCTCCCTGTTTCTTATCCAGTTGAAGACATCTCAAGACCTTGACCGGTTCAGTTAAATCGACCCTAAGATTTTTCTGTTTCTTATCAAGTCAAAGGCCTTCTCTGGTTCAGTCAGATCGACCCTAAGATCTCCCTGTTTCTTATCCAGTTGAAGACATTTCAAAACCTAGACCAGTTCAGTTAAATCGACCCTAAGATTTTTCTGTTTCTTATCCAGTCCAAGGCCTTCCCTGGTTCAGTCAGATCGACCCTAAGATCTTCCTGTTTCTTATCCAGTTGAAGACATCTCAAGACCTTGACCGGTTCAGTTAAATCGACCCTAAGATTTTTCTGTTTCTTATCCAGTCCAAGGCCTTCTCTGGTTCAGTCAGATCAACCCTAAGATCTCCCTGTTTCTTATCCAGTTGAAGATTCCAAGACCTAGACCGGTTCAGTTAAATCGACCCTAAGGTTTTTCTGTTTCTTATCCAGTCCAAGGCCTTCTCTAGTCCAGCTAAATCGACCCCTAACAGATTTTCCTGATAAAGACTCAGTAGAAGATATCCAAGATTCTCTCAATGATACTGTTGAGGTTGAAGTCGCCCAAGATTCTCTCAGCGTTACTGTTGAGGTTGAAGTCGTCCAAGGTTCTCTCAGCGTTCCTGTTGAGGTAGTAACCATCCCTGGTTCATTCATCACCTTTTGAAGATCCAGATCCAGCTCCTGTAACCATCCAGGACACATCTACACAAAGAATCTGAAGACCAGCTCCTGTAACAGGTCAGGTAATCATTTTTCTTTTGCAGGTACGCAAGTTCTCGCTAAGGAATCTCTTACGCGATCAACACCCAGATGGCATCTATAAGCCCATCATCCTATCCATCAATCTCCAAATGGCATCTGTAAGCCCATCCCCATCATCACACTACTATGTGAGCGCAAATTTCTGGGCACTCTAGTGTTCAATCATCTTCCACCTTCGGATTACGAAAGGCACGTCAGCCAATCTGCATCCTCAGGTCTAAGAAGATTGAACAGGGGAAACTGTTGTACCCCAAAATTTGCCCTCCCATATTCTTCAAAATTTGCCAAGTGAAAGCTTCAAAATCTCCCCAAGGGTTGCACAGTTCAAGGGCCTCCTAACAGTCAAAAATTAGGGTTTTGGTTCTGACAAAGAAAATGAATTTTCCAAGGGTCCAATCAAGTCCCACATGCCTATAAACATGGTCAAGCATCTTCATGCCAAGTTTCAAGACTTACAGCATAAAATTGCATAGTCAAAAAACCCTAATTGCACTACAGTCAACTGTAGGGGCAAAATGGTCATTTGACAGTCAAAAGTTCAAATTTTTGGTCAATATCCCATTTTGAAGCCACAAACATCATTTTATCAATTCTTGATCATGATTTTCAAAGCTTGGCTCAAAAAGTCTCAAGATGCAAAAGTTTCCATATTTGGACAGTTGAAAAAGTCAACTGTAACTTGACCAAGGCATAACTTCCACATGGTTTATCAGAAAAATCCCATCTAAAGCTCATTTTGAAGAGAAAGACATTTCCTACAACTCCTTTTCACACTTCAAGTCCAAGAAATGCTCTCACAAAAAGTTATCAATTTCAACATTATAGGTCATTTTCAAAAGTCAACAAAAAGGGACTTTAAGTCAAAGGCCATAACTTGAGATTGGTAAATCAAAATGACATGGGACCAAAGGCATTGGTTATAGGACCTCAAAACCTTTCCAAAATGTCCAAGAACATGATCAAAGCTTAAAAATTGAGCAAGATATGCCTTGTGGAAGTTGGGAAATTTTTGGATATTTTGAAAAGTCAACTTTGCTTCAAATGTCTTAAAAATGCTAATGGGCCTCTTTTTCTTCCAAGATTCATCATTCAAGGCATATGCACGACCATTTGGCCCAAAGGTAAGTTTTTCATCATTTTTATTTATTAATTTGAATTTTTAATTGCTAATAATTCATTTAATTAAATTAAAATATATGAAAAATACCAAACCTAAGTTTTTAAATCTTTTTATGCATGAAATACACTCAATATTTCGTGCATGATCAGATATAGAAAGAATCATGGCAATTGGATATGATTGGCATCAAAAACATGTGGAAAAGATTGAAAAATATTTGCCATGAAAATCAAATATCTTTTCATCAATGCAAAGGTTCTTTGGATCAATTTCTCAACCCTAATCATTCACACATATATACTAATGCAAACCCAAGTGATCAGAACCACAAAGCTGCGCAAGAACACCATAACAAAGTTTGCATTTTTTCAAGAAAACTCAAATACTGAAAACCATCTTCCAGTGCGATTAAAGGCCAAATAACCATTCCATTACCTTCCTGAGACTTCAAGGAAGGTTTTCAGATCAAAACCATCCATCCTAACGCAGAGAAACGGTAGAACGATCGTGCCCTGTACAAGATTTTTTTCATATGCTTGCATCATGATTCATGCGTTCTTAGTACTTTTTAATGTTTGATTTATGTTCCTTGATTAATTCTAAAGCTAACTGTATTGTTTAATTAAGTTTTCATCACCCATACGCGAAACTACCATGGACGATTATTAGGGTTCTTCAAATTTCAAATTGGGTACTTTCACCTACTGTAAAATTGAGACACCTCAATGCCATGGTTGAAATCAGGGAGCTCGGACGATTTGAGAACATCCATCGCGCCTAATTTATGTGGCCATATGGCCTATTCGCTATTATTGAAAAGTGCATATTTTGGGGGGGTTTAAAACCCCCGCTAAGTCTTTTATGTTTCAGGTAAAACACGAACGAGGAAGAAGAAGACTAGGTGGCGAGGCATAAGTGGTTCGTTTGAATTTTCGCGCTAAAGTTCCACTAACCATTGTTTTATCTTATATTATTTGTTTCCTATTATATAACCAAAGCGCGTAGTTGGAGCAGTTGGCAAAGCATAGCATTGGTAAGCAACAGGACCTGGGTTCGATCCCAGGTCCCCCTCCCTTTCCATATTATTTTGCTAATCATGCTTATGTGCAATTCACTTCTAGATTTCCACCATACTCTCCACATCCAGGCCTTCCACGTGCTTGCTGAGATCAATCAAAGGGCCATAGTCGGAAGAACATCATGGACGTTAGTCAACACACATGCATGCCAGCATAAAAGTCAATAAGGCCAAGGCTTAATGGGCCAGAATTGCTAGGACTTTACCTCCAATTGGGGACAGAACCCCCCAAGGTATTGTATTTCTTTTCTTTTCTTTATTTTATTTGTTTCAATTATTTCTTTTTTTAATTAATTCCTTTAATTTAGTTTATTTTCATAAAATATAAAAAATAATATAAAAATCAGAAAAGGCAAAAAATAAAATATTTGATTTAATATTTCTTTGTAAATAAATCATTAATTAATTTTATTCTAGGGTTAATTTTAAAATCTTTTCTTAATAAATTAAAAACTTGTAGAATTAGGTTTAATTATTTTAATTACTTTTTTTTCTTTTATTTTATCATCTATAATAATTAATTATTTAATATTATTTTTATAAATCAAATTGCATTAATCAATTAGGTGTAATTTTAGGTAATTTTCATATTTTCTTAAATAAATAAAAATTGTAGACTTAGGTTTAAATTTCATTTAATTCACATAAAAAACCATAAATACAAAAAACCCTCAAAAATAATTTCTTTTCCATTTTATTTTAATTAATTTGTTAATATAATTTAATTTCATTAAAAAGGGTCCAACGCCCTCGTTTTCAATTTTAATTCAATTCGCGCATTTTATTTTATTTCTTATATTTTTATGTAATTCTCCCAAAGCCGTGTAAATTTATATTTCTCGCACTTTATTCCTTTATTTTTTGTCAAATCGGGTCCTGGATTTAAATTTGGCGATGTGGACCCGCGCCTTTGTAATAGCATAGGAACCTTTATATTTCCCGCAACTTTTTAACTGTTAATTAAATCGCATGCAAGAATGAATGACAAAATAAAAATAAACGCGTAGATCACCCATGACATGGACAAGATAAATATCAATGAAAACGACACACAAATCACACACCACCCCTAGGGTACGCCTCACTGTTGCCTTGCCTCGAAAGGTGATCGTCGAGTAGAGGATGTCTTAGTAAGTCCTCATGATCCGGGAACCTGGCATGAGGGTAGCTTCTAAGGTGTCTTCCTATTGCTCCGGTGATCACCTTGTCCCGAACCTTCGAATTGACCCGAACACCTCCAACGGTGGAGCTACCTACCTCTCAATGGTGGGATGGCACTACTTTAAAGGATATCTACACAGACGAATTCCTTAGGGTAGGTAGATGACTCTAGATACTTGCTCTAAATTTCAAACAAAATTCAAAAATACTTTTCACACCGACACCTTTTCAAAAAAGCTTTCGAAAGCAATTTTTTCAAACACTCTTGAGGACCGATACAAGAGTCGAACTGGAATTTTCAAAGAAACTTTTTTTCAAAACCCACTCACACTTGAAAAGCAAACAAACATTTTGAAAACACAATGAGAAAGTATCTAAGAGCCCATGGATAACCATGGATAGAAAGGGTGCTAACACCTTCCCTTTCTATAATCTACCTCCCGAACCGAGAGCAATCTCTATAAGGAATTTTTCTGTGCTTTTTTCCTTTCCATTTGGAGAAAATAAAAGACGGTGGCGACTCTTGCTTCCGCGACATTTCGTGAACCAGCGTTACACAGTCAGTTCCAGATCCACCGATCACAGCAACCTTTCCTTGCGGCCAGAATCATCGCGAGAGTTTAGTCTCAATGAGTGTAGCATACTGCTACTGTTATATGGCCAAGTTGGTCAGTTTAAGGTTCTAAGGTCAGTTGGTGCTTAATGACTCCTTAGAAGACCCATATTCTCCTTGTTCCAACACAAGGGATATCGGTATAGACCAAGGTGCCACACCATCATAGCTACTGCATCATCCGTGTCGGTTTATGCTGGACAGATCCCTTACAGTTTATTGCTACTTACCTAAAGGGTATCCCCAGATCCGGGTTAGGATCTATAGAACTCTGATACAAGCCCACAAAATTAAAGCATACAAATCATACAATTGAAAACATAGTGATCTAATCCTAAGGTACACCTCACTTATTAGAGTCCCCAACAGAGTCGCTAGTTCTGTGATCAGTGGGAAAGAGAACTGACTGTTTTTGGAATGCTGGTTCACGTTTTGCGTTTGTTTTCGTAAAATGTCCCGGTAAGCAAGAGTCGCCACCGTCTTTTATATTATCCAACAAGGAAAGGAAAAAAGCACAGAAAAATTCCTTTTTCGAGATGTTTCTCGGGTTCGGGAGGTAGATTATAGAAAGGGAAGGTGTTAGCACCCTTTCTATCTGTAGTTATCCACGGCCTCTTAGGTACTTTCTCATAGTGTTTTCAAAAATTTCTTTTCTTTGTGTTTGTGGGTTTGAAAAAAGTTTTTTGTTGGAAAGGAGTGTAAGTGCGAAAAGTTTTGTTTTTGTTTTCAAAAGAGCAAGTACTTAAGAACATCTACCTACTCAAAAAGGAATTAAACTGTACAAGTGTCCTTTAGACAATGCTATCCCACTATTGAGGAGTAAGTAGCATCGTCGTTGGAGTTTTCAGGTCAATTCGATTAAGGGACTTGTGGTCACTAAAGCAATGTTAGGACGCCTTAGCGGTAACCCTAATGTCTTAGATCATTTTATCCGAGGCAACCGTTTCGAGGAAACTTATGATCTTTGGACAAGAGGGCGACCTCTAAAACTTCCTATACTCAATGACCACATTCGAAGGCAACCAAATGAAGTGTACCCTAAGAGTGCGCATGTGCGAGTGTGTTATTTTTCAGTTATTTATCTTTATACATGTCATGGGTGAGCTATGTTGATTTTAGGTTAAAGATTTGATCTTGTCATGCATTCCCTATTTATCAAACATCTAACAGTTAATAGTTGTGGAATTTAAATTGCGGAAATTAAATCTAAACTATTACAAGGCGTCGGGTATTTACATCGCCAAAAACAAACCCTTAAAAATTAAATTGCGAAAAGTAAATAAAAGCGATAAATAAATCCTAATTTAAAAACTATTACAATCTCGGAGCAATTACAATATTGAAATATGGATCAAAAGTTATTCGCGCGCGAGAAAATTAAATCGAAGTGTTTTTAGGGTTTTGACCCTTTTTAATCAATAAAGCATATTTTTTTGTTACTTTTGAATTAAAAATTAGCCTAAATTAATAATTGAATTAATTAATTAAATGAAAATATTTTTGGGTTTTATTGTAATTAAGGAACTAAAATAAGAATGATTAAAAATATTTAAAAAACCTAATTCTAAATTAATTTTAATTTATTGCAAAAGATATTAATATTAAACCTATTTAAACTAAATAAAATTAATTAATTGTTATTTACAAAAATAAATAATAAAATTAATGGGATTAATAAATATTATTTTTGTTGTTTTCTGATTTATGAAAAAAGTTAATTGGTTAATTAATTAATTAAGATAATAATAATAATATAAAAATAGAAAAATAATGAAAAAGAAATAAAATGTAAAGAACAAACTCAGGGGGGTGTGGGCCTGAATTTGAGTGTGAATCAGCAATGAGTTGGCCCATCAACGTTTCAGCTTGTTTGACCCTTGTGATTCCCTGCGTGCTTGTTGACCAGGGAGTATGGTGGATGCTCAAATCTGGCTTTTGGACCTTGGCCTGAAGCCACTTGGCACATGGAGATCCGAGGGAATATGGTAACCCACGCTTGGCATGCTGCATGTGAACGCCTGAAACAAAATTGCAAATAAAATATTGGGGGACCTGGGATTCGAACCCAGGTCCCATTGCTCACATGCCAACACACTCAGCAACCCAACCAACCTGCTTATTCGTTATTAAAATACATAACAAATATTATATGGAAAAAAATTAACTATGCCTGGCCAAAAAATAAAACGCGCAATTGATTCAAATGAACCAATCACGCCCAGCTACGTCTTCGTCTTCTTCAAACGCCCTGGTTCATTTACCTGCGGATTTTGTTCCGCAGGAATATTCGTAGCATCTCTCAAAAACCCTTCATAGGCCATGTAAATGCAGGCTAAGAGTGCCAATGCACTCGTCTCTCTCCCCTGAACTCATCCATGGCCATTATTGGCCCTGATCATTCCTGTATCAAGAATGCCCAAAAACAAGAACAAGAACCCTAGGTTCTGGATACGGGGTTAGAAGCCACAAAAATAAAATCAAATATTGCAGAATCAATGGAAATTGAATGGTAAGTATGAATGTACAAGAAAATTGGTAAAAGGAGGCAAGAAAATGATTTCACGATACCATGTCCAGAGCAATGTTCATGGAGACTTACAGCAAGTTTCAGGCTGTCTTAGGGCTTGGTTTTGATTGGTATAGCTTCACTGGATGGCAGGGAAGAGAGTAGTGTTGAGCTTTTGGTCTGAATTGGCCTCCAAGGTTGTTTTTGATCTCACACTTTTCAAGCTTTTTCACCAACTTGGTATGGCCGTTTCTGCAGAGCTTTGTGCGTGTTTTAGGTTTGTGTTGCTTGTGTGCATATAATGGAATGATTTTAGGTCAAAATATGGGTTGTAATCCAAGTGCATTGAAGATGGAATATTGGATTTGATCACCATTGATAAGCTTTCCAAAAATAGGCCAAATCTGATTTTTTATGCTTGAATGAGCCTTGATACGAATTGACTAGGTGTTATATGATATTTGCAAGATGTAATGACCACAACAAATCTTGTTACATCAATTTTAGATTTTATTTGATTTAATATTGATTAATAATGAATTAAATCAATAAAAAATGGAATAAAATAGAAAAATAGATGAATGTCCATGAAATCAAATATGGGACACGTGTGTGGCATGACAAGACTAAATCAAGTGGAAAAAAGTGGGCCCTTTTGTCAAAAATTGGAGTTTTGAGGATAGTTAACTTTTGGCAATTTTGGAAAAATGCCCAACTTCAACAATGCATAACTTCTTCAATTTTGAACTTTTGGAAGTGTTTTTGGAATTTTTAGAAACCTTGAGATGTCTTCTAATCAACCCTTTTGTTCTCATCTCAGTTTGACGTTCCATGCTCAAGTTATAAGCTTTGGAAAAAAGGTGTTTTTGTTGACTTTCAAAAATGACCTATAATGTCCAAATTTGTAACTTTTTGTGAGGGCATTTCTTGATCTTGGGGTGTGAAGATAGATTGTAGGAAACTTCATCCTCTTCAAAATGAGCTTTGGATGGGTCATTTCTCATAAAGTATGAGAATGTTATGCTTGGTCAAAGTTGAGTTGACTTTTCCTGCAAAACCCTAATTTAGCAACTTTTGAATCTTGATGAATCTTAAGCAATCCTTGATGAATCATGATCAACCATTGATCAAATGATGAATTATCCTTCAAAATGAGAATGTTGACAAAAAATTTGAATCACAGTTGACTTTTGCCATAGCACAATCGATTTTTGGGCCTCTTGAGCAATTGACTGACCAAACTTCCTCTGCAAGGCTTGAAATTTGACATGGATGAACTTAAGAACATGTTAGGACATTGGGGAACAATTGAGGTCATTTGGATGTGAGGACCTTGATGCAACACAAAACCCTAATTTTGACTTGACTGCCTTAGGAGGTGATTTGACTGTCCAATTCTTGAGCCAACTTGAGCAACTTGAATATTATTCTTGACATGTCTTGAGGAATATGGGAGGGAAAATTTTGGGGTACAACATGAAGCATTGATCCTTCCTCCAAGCTCCAAGTTGCTAGAGCGCCACCTTCGCCCTCTCCTCTCCACGACGGTCCAAGGCGATGGTTTGAAAGGTACGATTTTTATCTTGAACGCGTTTTTACAGTTTAAATTTGTATGATTCTTGTACGTTTATTGTTTTCATGTTTTGATTCTTTGATGCTTCATGCGTGAGATGCAGAAAAATTGAGGAAAAGGAAACTATACCTTGGTGCTTCGTTTCTGGAAAAGATGGAGAGAGGGTTGGACCGACGGCACTCTTGGTGGCCGGAGCGGGAGATGGAGATGAATGGTTGCTTGCTTCTGGTATCTCTATTTCTTTGACTTCTTTTTGAATGTTTGATGATGAGTTTGTTCTGAGAACTATTGTTGTTGGATTTTGTTGATTCTCTTCCTATGAGTGTTTGATGATTTTGCTTCTGGATTTCTTCCTCTTCTATTTGAATGCTTGAATAAATGGTGATGAAATTGTTGGTTAGCTTCTGAATGTTTGCAGTTTCTTTGAGTTTTGGCCTGCTTGTTGTTTTTGTGTTGATGCTCTACCTTGGTGATGATAGCTAGATTGGGTTTGCAGTTTATGCAGTTTGATTTATTGGAAAACGAGTTTGTAGTTTTGCAGATAGGTTTGCAACTGTAGTTTGTAGGCTTGAGTTTTAGTTGTTTACAGGTTTTTGTAGGTTGGGTTAGTTGCAAACATGTTTGAACTGTTTGATTTTTGGAAGCAGGCTTGAGCTTGTTTGGATTGAGTTGTTTTGGGCAAGCAGGCTTGAGCTTACAGTTTTGGTAAGTTTCAGGTTGTTTGTGTTTTGTTACAGGCTTCTGTAGGTTTGAGCTTTTGAGAAGTTTGCAGTTTATGCAAGTTTTAAGTTTTTGTGGGCTAGCAGGTTTGCTTTGGCTAGCAGGTTTTTTTTAGTTGTTTTGGCTTGACCTGCAATTTTGTTACTAAACAGGCTTCTGGTTTGTAAGTTTGAATAGGTTTGTTGTTGTTTTTGGACAGGCAGGTTGAGAAGTTTTGGGTAAGCAGGTTTGCTTTGGGTTATGCAGGTTAGCAATTTGTTTGTGTTTGCAAGCAGGTTTAGCAGTTCTGCTCTATCTCTCCCTCTCTCTTCTGCTGGACTGTTATGCAGTAGCCTCTTTATATCTTTTTGTTTTCTTTTACTGTCTTGAAAAACCTGCTTTTGCCAAAGCTACAAACTCTCACTGAGGTTCTCTCTTTCTTCTCTCTCTCCCATAAGCATTTTTATTTGCTTATTATATTTTATTCTGAAAAGTCTGCTGGCCAGAAAATGATGAGGGATAGGACAAGCTCTTGCTTGTAACTTGGTTCATATCCCTGCATTGTGTACTTTGTTTCCATATTTCCTGCATTGTGTACTTTTTCCTTTTGCACCTAGTTGGCTTGCAACTTAGTTTGACATGCTTGGTTACTGCATTGTAGTTTGACTAATGCAGTTTGGAATTCAGTTTGCAGTACAGTTTGCCTTGCAACTTGCCTATGTTTTTGCATTTTGAGTTAATTGTATGCTTGCAATTTTATATCTTTTTTTTTCTCTCTGTGAACCGAGAAGAGCGATCTTCTTGTGATTTGCAGAGAGGAAAATAAAATATGATGAACATAGCATTTCTGATTCCGCCCGGCAGACTTTAATGATGATTTTTCTTTTTATCTGCTTGAAAATTCTTTTTAGTTAATTGCGCTGATTTCTTTTTCTTCTGTCTTTTGCAGGTAAGTACCAGTTGGATGATATAGGAAGCAGTAGAAGTCAAAGATCTCAAGAGATTAGGCTTAGATTTATTTTTTCATTTATTGTAAACAAATATTATTGTAAATACTATAAGTTGTAATCTTACAATATTCGAATAAAATTTGTAACAACATTTGAAATAAAATAAAAAAAGTCTTTGTCAAATATCTTCCAATTTTCCTTGCATTGTTTATTTAATTATTTAATACTCTTAAATCAAAATAATTGAAACTGTGTCTCAATAATTCTAATCCAGATGAAATAAATAATCAACAAACTTTGCCGTCTCGCAATCTTGCATTAATCACAATACGCCTGGTATTCCAATTAGCATATGCATTGCACAATTAAACAAACAAAGAATTCCAATTAAACGGTAAACCTTTCAGATGCCTTAACGTTCCAAACAAAAGTCTCAGCTTTTATCCCAGATAAACAGGCTTTTGAGAACAATCAGTAAATCTTTCAGCAAACTTTGACAAAAGTGCGAAAACAATGTAACAGTGAACTGAATTACTATGGATTCAATTTCTTCTGAGAAATGCGAGCAAAAACCCTAATTCCGAATTTGTTGCTAAAGAAAAATCTTCTTGATCAATTCCTGAGCCAATCTCAACAAAATCAGTGAAAACCCTAATTTTGGATTGACTGATAAAGAAAAGTCTGTTTGACCGATTCTTGAGCCAATCTGAAAAAATTAGGGAAAACCCTAAGGTTTGTGATTTCTTGTGAAAAAGGGAGGGAAAATTTTGGGGTACAACAACAAGTAATACATAGTCTTTTTGTCATCAGATAGAACCAACACCGTTCAGAAATTGAAAAACCTTCTGAAAGATAAAATTATATTGATTTTGGTATCATAATGTTCAGAAGATGTAAAATGTCTAAGAATGTAATATTTAGAACATAAGAATCAAAAGAAGAAGCAGGGGCCTTCCAGAAGAACAAAGAAAATTAGAAGTTTAAGACTGTCTGAAAAATCTTTATAGAAGATTCAATAAGAAGAAGTTCTGATGAATTCAAGATCTCAATTGATTCTATTCTCATATGAATCAAGACTTTTAAGGATTCAATATATCCAAAAAGGTTCACACTCAGGATATATGATCCTCACCCAGTCTGTGACTCAGGGGGAGTTTCTCATCTGAAGGATAAGTATTCCTTAATCTTCTTATTTCACTTTCTGATTATAAGAACAAAATTGTTTCATAAAAATACATAGTTTTGTCATCATCAAAAAGGGGGAGATTGTAAGAACAATATTTGGTTCTACAATATTATCTATGAGTTTTGATGATAAAAAATGAGTATGTTTATATGAACAATTTTGAGGCTCTAATGTTTTTTATTGTTGAGTACTTAACAAACATGTTATGCTTCTGATGGATGGCACATCCAAGACATTAGAAGAAAAATAGTTTCGCTTCTACGCTACTCAAGTTATGTTGAACAGTAACAAGACACTCCAGAAGGCTCTAAAGTTTGTCTAAAGAAACCAGTCAGAAGATCTGAAGACACAAGTGTCTACTTAAGTCTAGATGTTGAAGACTCATGTTTATGAAGAGAACGGGTTCTAAAGAAACAATCAACAGATATGAAGACAAAGGTTTCTACTTATGTCCAGATGCTAAAGACTCAAGCTTATAAGGACAACGTGTTCTAAGGAAAAAGTCAGAAGATATAAAGACTTAAGTTTCTACTAAAGTCTAGATGCTAAAGACTCAAGTTTCTAAAGACAGTGTGTTCCAAAGAAACAAAGTTAGAAGATCTGAAGACAAAGTTTCTACTGAAGTCCAGATGCTAAAAACTTAGTTTCCAAAAGACAACTTGTTACAAAGAAGACAAAGTTAAAAGATCTGAAGACAACATTTCTACTGAAGTCCAGATGCTGAAGACTTGTGTTTCTAATAACAAGGTTCTTAAAAGGATTCTTAAAGACCAAGTGCTAAAGATTCTAAAGATGGAAGTTCTGAAGATTCCAAAGACTTGAATCTCTTCTAATCCAAGGTTCTCTACAACGGGTTCTTAAGACCAAGTGATGAAGACTCTGAAGACGCAGTTCTTAAGACTCTAAAGACTTGAAGTTCTTCTGACCTAAGGTGATTACAAGGTTTTCAAAACCAAGTGCTAAAGTTCTGAAGATGGTGATCTACAGACTCCGAAGACTTGAAGTTTTGAAAATCCCAAGCGTTGTTCTCCTTCTTCTGACTCATGCCTACTGGCCCCTGAAGTTTTTGAAGAACAAAGAGAATACCGTTAGAGAAGGTACAAAAGTACAATGGATGTTTCGCTCCACTACCTACAAAGACGGACACAGACTCATAGTACTATCTTGTTCCCCACTTAATTCAAACTGTCATCTATGTGATGATTCCAAAATTACTCTCCAACGATTATATTTATATTGGGTATATATATAGCTTGAAGACTAAAACTAGAAGAGTGTGTTGATGGCGTAAAATCATCAATCACCTAGATGCAACAACAATGTCAAAAGCATGCTTGTAATTTTCCATTCTTATGTTACGTACGCTTAAATTTTGTTTACATTCAGCTTGCGTCGAAGCATTATTACTATAAACAAGTTAAATCAAACATTTGTTTGATGATACCTTGAGAGACTGAGTGAAGGTTTGTTCTCAAGAAGATAGTGACTGAAGGTTATTGTGAAATCCTGGTAGTGATTTCTATTAGATCAATGGTAGTCACATCTCAAAGGGGACTAAGTGAAGGTCAGCCTTGTGAGATCACTGATGGATATCATTGTAAGGAAATCCTTATAGGAGATTTTGAGAGATTAGATTTTATTAGGTCAATGGACGTTATATCCTGTTAGATCATTGAGCGGGTCATTGGTTGTTAGTCATTCGCGTGTAGCTTGTATGTTGTAATCTGTTTGGCTATAGTGGATTAAGTCCTTGATTAAGGCGAAATCACCTTGGCGGGTGGAATGGATTAGCTTGGGGATTTATCAAGTGAACCAGGATATATTGTGTGTTCTTTACTCTTTCTTATGCTTTATAGTTTATGTTTCCATAACTTAATTAGAAGAATTGTTTAGAAGCAATATTCAGAAGCATTGTTCAACTAAATAATGCTTAGACTTTACTCTTACATATGTGTTGTACCCCAAAATTTTCTCTCTCATTATCAAGTATTTTCTCACAAGATCTCCTTTGGTTTAAGACTGCACTAGGGTTGATTAGCTCAAGACACCTCCTCAAGCTATGATGACTGAAAATTAGGGTTTGAGATTGCACAAGGTTAATTGAACTTTTAATGCCTCATGTGACTTTCATGGATCATTATGGACCCTCAAGATTTCTCATGTCAAGTCTTGGATCACATTTTTGCTCAGTCAATTGATCAGTTGACCTAAAAATCAATTGTATTGGAGAAAAAGTCAACTGTGGCCAATTTACAGTCAAAATTCATAATTTTTGATCCATATCAACATTGTGAACTTATATATGTCATTTGATCAAGTTTGGACCATAATTCCTCAAGAAATTTGATCAGATAATCAAAAGGGCAAAATGGTCAAAATTAGGGTTTTGACTGAGAAAGGGTAATCTATGATTTTTGACCTAGCAAATGGTTAATTGGTTTGAGACATGATATCAGGGTTTCAAATGCATCATTTTGACCTGATGGTATGACTCAAAACTTCCCTCAAGATCAATTGGTTGATAGTTGATTTTCAGTGAACTGATTAAAAGTCAACTGATACAGTGAAAAGTCAAACTTTGACTTTTTGGTCAAAATTAAGTGTCAAAGATCACAATTCATCAAAACATGTCAAAATATGAAACTTTTTCATCAAGAAATCAAAAAGTCAAGATTTCATTTTTGAAAAGTCAAAGTTTCCAAACTTAGAAATTTTTCTAAGTGTTGAAAACTTCATATTTTTTCACAACTTTGAGCCAATTTTTCAGCATGATGCAAGATGATTCAAAGGAAACTTTCAACATGAAAGTTGTAGATCTCAATGAGATCTAAAACATTTCTTTACACAAGTCATCCTAGAAATGCTTGGATTTCAAGTTATTAATCCATGAAATCATTTGCAAACACCAACACTTTCAAAACATCTTTCAAACTTGAAACATTTGCAAAAGATCAGCACGTTGTATACATTCTTACGAACGAGAATCATTACAAAGTTTGCCTAAATGATGGCGCCTTTTCAAAATATTTTCAAAAAACCACACTGTTGTACCCCAAAATTTACCCTCTCACTTATCAAGAATTTTCTCACAAGATCTCTTTGACTCAAGACTGCATTAGGGTTTGACCAGCTCAAGACACCTCCTCACGCACTGATGACTGAAATTAGGGTTTAAGTTTGCACAAGGATTTTTGAATTTCCAATGCCTCATATGACTTTCATGGATCATCATGGTCCCTCAAGATTACTCAAGTGTATGCTAGGTTTGGGAATATGGTTTACATTTTTCTTTTTGGTCTTCAAGTTACAAGGTTGCAATGTTTACATGGCCAATTCTATTACTCATCACGCAAGTTTATTTGGATATCATCTCTATTTTTTTTGAAAGATGAGGCTTTGAGATGAAAGATCAAAAGGATTCAAAGCATTTTGCTTTTGAGATATGGAAGAAAGATGAGAATGGTCTTCAAGCACCATTTCTTTTTTAGATAAATCAATTAGTTCTTATCTTAAGTTCTAATACACCTTTTTAAAAAATTCATCATTTTGTTCCAAGTTTTAAGAGTTGCAATTTTAAAAAAGGCACATGTCATTCTTCATTTCCATTTTCTTTCATTTAGACCAATAACTTTTGCAATTTTGTGATATCATTCTTAAAATTAAAATTACACATTCCTCGAAATTAGTTTGTTTATTACAAGATTCAAAATCAAACAAAGAAAGAGGTCCAATGTATTTTTCCTATGTTTCAATTACAAGGCAGTATACAAAGTCTTCATGTTCCTAGCCTTCAAATGTTTTCAAGTCTTGCCACAATCTTCTTGCCATCTTCCTCTATTCTTCATTACCTTTACCTGAAACAAAACAGAAAAATCAGTGATCAAACGAATTCAAACTTACAGATAAGTTATTCTAAATCATCATGAGGGTTTGGTTATTGGAATTAAAAAAGGTTTTTAAGCCATGTTCTTGTACCCAAAACAGCCTCATACTAAGAAGTTAATCATAGGCCTGAAAAATTTCAAATCACAAATAAATTGGTTCACAATGGATTAATTCGGAAAGTGCAAAAGCAGAACAAATTCCCATCCCAAACAGAACAAGTTGCATAGCAGGAAACATGCAACAGCAGGCTGCAATGTTGCAGCACAAGCTGCCCATCAAAGCCAACCGAAAAAAAATTGCAACAAACTGCATAACAGGGCACAACAGGAAATATGCTATAGCAGGTAGCAAGCAGCAACAAATGCTGCAAACTGCCAAGACAAAAAACTTGTACAATCAATAATCATAGAGGCCTCAAAACAGTGTCCTATCATTGGCCTAAAGATATGTTTGCAAATCACAAAAACTTTGTTCACAAACAAGGGAAAACAGAAAATAAAGCCTTATACATGTTTCACAAAGACATAACTACATCATTGGCTTAGAAAAAATGTTATCTTTTGCAAATCACAAAGACAAAGTTGGTTCACAAAAAGCAAAAAGATATGGAAGAAAAATTAGATTATCATCATGTTTTCACACAAACAAAAGAAGCCTCATGTTGTTTCAAATCAGAAAATATCAAAAAGCCTCAAATTTGCAAAGTCATGTCATAGGCCTAGAGTATTTCACTACAAATATCAAAACAAATTTGTTTAGTTCATAGCAAAAGTCCACAAGCAACTAGTATAAAAGTACAACAAAAGCAGCCAGCAAAGTCAGAAAAGTATAACAACAAGTACAAAAAACTGTAAAAGGAAAAGCAACAGTTAGCCAACCAAAGGACAACAACTTGAGTTGTTAAAATACAGAAGGTATAAAGCCATCACAGTACAACCAGCAAAAGTCAGCATCCACCATAAATGAATAGCACAACCAACAAGAAAAGTCAACTAGCAAAGTTGATTTATAAAAAAAAACAGTACAAGCAACAAAACCAGCAGTATTTTATCATCTATCACAAATCAACCAATATAAAAAGGGCAACAATACTATGCAAGAAAGAGAGTTTTTTGGCCAGCAAGAAGAATACACAAAAGATAAAAGTCCAGCCACTGTTCTCATCCCTCAAAGATCACTGTCAACAAGCCACAGGATACCAAAACACAACAAAGAGGTAATTTCTCAAACTGTTTTCAGATTCTTTTCATAGAAATATACAAAACTTTTGAAACTTTTTTCTTAGCTTTCTTGTACAAAACATACAGTTTAGGGTCAATTAAAAGCCAAATAGAACACATATGGACAATAAACTTGTAACAGAAGTGAACACAAAACCATCATTCATTTATCTTAAGAAAAGGGCCGAACATCATTTTTCTTTTCAGTTTTACAAAGAAGAAAATACAGAAATTCCAAACCCAAAATCATCAGTAAACCCCATTGTCACCAAAGGGCCAAACATCATTTTTCTTTTCAGTTTTACAAAGAAGAAAATACAGAAATTCCAAACCCTCAAAAATCATTTCAATTTCTTTTTCCAGCAAGTCAACAAGATATACGAAATATACAAAACATCATTACCAACAAACAGAACCAAAACCCTCAACAATCATTCATCAAAAATATAGAAAGAAAATAGAAACAAAATCACATGCAAGCAACAACAAAACCCTAAAATTTTCCATCATTTTCCAAAACCTAAATCCCTTCAGAAGTTTGTAAGAAGAGATAGAGAGGAAAGATCTCACCAAAATTATGTAGAAAAAGCAAATTGGAACCCCTAGGGTTCCGGTCATCCCCTTTTAGATTTAGGCCAAATCACGCATTTTCTGCAAAATCAAATACCAAATTAGTGATTAGAAAGAAGAGAGGAAGAGATTGATGTAAAAAAAATAGAGATTTGTACCCAGCCGCCGCCGTCACCGCTGTGAGGCGATTTCCGATGCGACTTCAGTTTCTTCTCCGGCGAAGGAACCATAGAGAGAGAGAGCGAGAGAGTCAGAGAAGTGAGAGAGAGAAATGATTTGGCCAAATGAGACTGGGTCTCATAACCTGGTTGTTTTGTTCAAAACAACCAGGCCCTTCATAACATGCCCAGCGACCAAGCCCAACCTTCTTCTGCTCGCTACACCCCCCTATCTCTTAAAAGTCTTGAAAGTTTTTTTTATATTTAAGCCATAAAATTTTGGGCTGGAAGGCCAAACAGAATTATTATTTTTTCTCTAAACACTCTTTCTATATTTTAGACCCCTTGACTTATTTTTTTTTCTTTCTTCTAGTCATTATTATTAATATTATTACAAATATTTATTTTATTAATAAAAATCTCAAAAATATTTTATTTATTTACTTATATTAAATATATTCATATTTATTTATTTTAGACTAAAAGACCAAAATACTTTCATTTTCTTTTCTAAAATTAATTAAATAATTAGATTTAGATTTATTCTAATTATTTATTTAGAAATTTGTTTTCTTTAAATTAATTTCTTTTACTAACTTAATTTTAATTTTCTCATATTTAGTTAATTATTTTTCTTTTAAGTTAATTAGTTCAAAACAAAAATCCATTATTTATCCGTTCATACTTGTACATTATATTCATTTCACTTCTTATACATTATATTTACATTTGTTTTTGTACATTTGTTAAATTCGATATGGTTGTAATAGATAATTAGGGTTTTAATTTCTTGCAATTTCCCATTAGAAATTTGTACACCCCATCCCTAAATGATGTAATAGCGTAGGACATTTATTTTCCGCAATTTATCGCTTTCATATAAACGCTAGTAATTAGGGTTTGTATGGAAAGATTAAAATCAATCAAATAGAAAACCCTAATTCAAGACAAAAATAAGCATGAAAACAATACACTTGCACACAAGCACCCCTAGGGTAAAATCCACTTGGTTGCCTTACAAAATGGCCATATTACGCATGTAAGGTGTCTTAGAAAAAACAAACAAATATAAGACCATAGTCCCTCAATGACGCTATTAAAAGTTGCCTTACAAAAATGATCTTAGTCCCTAAAAAATGCTAAGATACTTTGCGACATTGCTAATCATGGCTATACAATGACCCACGCTCGTCCCGTTAACATCCAAAGATAGGGTTGCTTACCAAATCAATGGTAAGACAACAATATCAAAGGAAAAGAAAATGAACAAGAAAGACATTTGAGTAGGTAGATTGCTCCTAATTACTTGCTCCTAATTACTTGCTCCATTTCAAACAAAACATCCTTGCTATTTTTAAAAACAAACACCTACACGTGTCAAAACATCTTACAAACATTGAAAACATTTTCAAAAAGTTCAACATCTTTGTATACATTCTTACGAACGAGAATCATTACAAATATTGCCTAAACAATGGCCTCTTTTACAAAATACTTTCAAAACCACACAAAGCATAATCTCAAACAAAAGCAAGTGATCTAGCAAGTAACTAAGAGCCCATGGAAAACCAAGGATGAAAAGGGTGCTAATACATTCCCTTTTCATAATCTACCCCCCGAACTCAAGAAACAATCTCAAAGATCTTTCCTGTGCTTTTTCACCTTTCCTTTTGGATAAAAGAAAAGTCGGTGGCGACTCTTGCTAACCGAAACATTTGCGATAAAACACAAAAAAATCAAGTCATTTCTCCCACTGTATCACAGAACTGGAGACTCTGCTGGGGATTTAAATTTATAAAAAATGGGGTTACCTTAGGGTTAGATCATATTTACTTGCTTACATTGTTTGACTTATATGCTTTACATTATGGTTCTTTGTTTGGGTTTGAATCCTCTACCTGGATTTGCGATACATTATAGGTAAGTAGCAATACATTGTGGAAAATGTGCGGGGTATATCGACATGGTCTAAGCAATAGCTACATTAGTGCAACATATTTGTGGGTACCGGTAGCCTTTGAGTTAATCAAAGAGAATACGAGGCCGCTGAGAGATGTCATGAAGCACTAATGAACTTCTAGAACCGTTACTTGACCAACTTGGCCTTTAGGATGTAGTGAGATGACCGACTTTGGTGCAGTCCGAAGTTGGTAGATACTCGATACTACACTCATTGAGGTTTGCTTTCTTGGGATATTTTGGTCGCTATTAAAGAGACTTGAGCTGAAATAATGACCAAGGAAACGAACCAATAATATTGAGCTCCTTAGAACCCGGTTACTATTACTAGGACAGGTTTAAGCCAACTAAACTTCAAGAGGGTACTTACCTATAAAACTCCACGCAAGCCTAAACTAAGGACTTGCTTGCTTTGTTTGTATATGCATACTTGTATATAACATCATGGACATCATGAACATCATATACATCCACTAACCATTTCAAGGATTTTGGGATTCATCTTTGTTCTTGTTTTATAGGATATGGATTCACTTCGCAGGAAAACTATTCAAGTCAACCTTGTGGGAATCCCTCCACAACTTAAGGAGCTAGCTTCAAGGATTCCTGAAAACTCTCCATTCATCGAGAGACATGGCCGCCTACTCAACTTGGTCACCTCCAACACAGATGAGGATACGATGAAGGTGCTCTTTCAGTTCTTTGATCCTTTACACCATTGCTTCACATTTCCCTACTATCAACTTGTGCCTACTTTGGAAGAATTCTCCCAACTCTTGAGGATTCCCATTCTCAATCAACTACCTTTCAATGGTACAGAAAGAGACCCAAAGCCAGAAGAGATTTCTCGAGCTCTACACTTGCACTCATCTGATATCACAACTTATTGGGAAACAAGGAGTGGTGTCAAATGTTTCTTAGCAAAGTTCCTATTTGAGAAAGCCCAAAGCTGTTGGAATTCCTTGGACTTGCAAGCCTTTGAGGAAATTATATCTCTCCTCATCTATGGGATGGTTTTGTTTCCAAATCCTGACCAACTAATAGATGTCAACACTGTCAAAATCTTCATATCCTGCAACCCGGTGCCTACATTGCTAGGAGATATCCTACACTCTTTTCACACTCGCACAATGAGGAAAAGAGGTGTCCTTATGTGTTGCACTCCTCTCTTGGAAAGGTGGTTTATTTCTCATCTTCCCCAATCTGTATTAAAGAATGAGCAAGGTTCAAGGTGGTCACAAATGTTGATGATGCTCAAACATTCGGACATTCATTGGTGCTCCCGATCTAAAGAGAATGTTATTATTGTCGACCATTGTGGAGAATTCCCTAATGTCCCTTTACTTGGAATTAGAGGAGGTATCACCTACAACCCATGTTTAGCCTTAAGACAGTTTGGTTACGCTCGAAGGGATGGCCCGCACGAGATACTGATTCAAGGTTTGGTATTTGACTACGACAACAACGATCAAGGTCTTCGCCAGAGATTTATCCGAGCTTGGAGGATGTTAAATAAGGTGGATAGCAAGACTTTGGGGCACAAAAACTCCATCCCACTTGAGCCTTACCTTAAATGGGTACAAACTTCTGCTCAAAGTCTTATGATGCCTTACCCCTCCATACCCCGGTAACCATTGAGCCTGTCATGGAAGGAGATGTTCCATACACTATCCTACATCCTGACATGCCCACATCTCTTGAAGACTTACAAAAGGATTGGATACAACTCAAAGGAGAGCGAGATACTTTCGAAGCCCAATTCTGCGCAAGAGAGAAGAAGGTTTTGGAACTCACTAGGCTACTTCATGAGGAGCAGACTCTCAATGCCTACATTGCACCGAAGAGGAAGCGCACTACCTTTTTATCTTAGAGTTTTTGTATTATTTTTCCCAAGGGGCATTGATGTACTCAAACTTTATCTTATTAATATAACATGTGTTTTCTTTTTGTCTAAAAAAAATTTGAATCTTTGAAATCCTTGAAAACATTGCATATGCATATACCATTCATCATAACATAAGTAGGTATTTTGCAACAAGTCTCCTCATCTCTCTAATGTTTATTTCAGTAAGATGGATCTCGAGAAAACAGTGAAGGATCTCCAAGCTCAGAATACGTAGTTTCAACAGTTTCTCTTGACCCTAGCCAAAGGGCAAGAAGAGTTGAAGACTCTGCTGGCTGAAGAGAGGAAAAAGAAAACCAAGAAAGTAACCGGAGTCTTAAACATGGGAAAAAGATTTCATGGGCAGACAAGAAGGACTTTGGATTTTGCAAAAACATCTGGTGAAAGAGACAACCAAGATGGTAAAGGAAAGGAAACAGTTATCTCGTCAGAACCAGAAGAGGAAGAAGAAGAAGAAGACTACTCTGAAGAACAATACCCTCCAGTTGATGACAAGTATAGACATCTCAAAGAGCGGTTGAGCGCGATGGAAGTTCAAAAAGTGCCAGGCTTGGACTTTGAGGAATTGGGATTAGTATCGGGGATTGTGATTCCTCCGAAGTTTAAAGTACCTATACTCGCCAAATATGACGGGTTTCATGCCTTAAAATGCATCTCCAATCATATGTAAGGAAAATCCAACCCCATACCGCTGACAAAGACTTATGGGTACACTTCTTCCAAGACAGCCTGTCTGGAACTCAACTTGACTGGTTCTACCAACTAGAAAGAGCCAACGTTCACAATTGGGAAGATCTTGCCGCAGCTTTCTACAAGCAATACCAATACAATGCTGATTTGGCGCCTACCCGTACTCAACTCCAGAGTATGGCCATGGCTTCCAATGAAGGTTTCAAGGACTATGCGCAAAAATGGAGAGATTTGGCTGGAAGAGTTCAACCCCCTCTGTCTGAGAGAGAATTGGTAGACATGTTCTTAGGCACCTTATCTGGTCCCTTCTTCAATCATTTAATTAGAAGTTCATCTGCAGACTTTACTGAACTAATATTGACCGGAGAGAGAGGGTAGAAGTCGACATAAAAAGTGGAAAGATTCAGAAAGATACATCTTCTTCTACAGCTATAAGGAAGCCATTCATCGGGAAGAAAGAGGTAGTTGCTGTATATCCGCAAAGAAACCAAGATAGGGCCGAACGTCGACCAATGGTGGGGCTGTTATGATTCCTAAGCCTACGTCTGACCAACAAAGAAGTAATCAACCAAGGGTGGAAAGGCCAGTCAGGCAGTTCACCAGAATTAACATGACCCTGTCTCAAGTATTACCGCATCTACTAAGATCCAACTTGGTAACCTTGAAAGAAGCTCCGAAAAACCCCAATACAATATCTCCTCATTATCATCCTAATGCCCATTGTGCATATCACTCTGAAAGTCCCGGTCACGATACTAATAACTGTTGGGCCTTGAAGAACAAAATACAAGACCTCATTGAAGCAAAATAAATTGAGTCTGATGCGCCTGAAAAGCCAAATGTCATTTCTGCCCCTATGCCCAAACATGGCCACAATACTAATGCCATTAAGGAAGATTTGTTTGTTACCTCAGTTGATGAACTCATGACCCCACTTCCGACTATTAAAATGAATTTGTTGAATGCTGGTATGTTCCCGGGCTGTGATAAAGTTTTCCATATCTGTTTTTCCTCACCAACTGGTTGTCCCTTGTTGAAAGTAGGCGTTCAATGCCTGATAGACAATAAGGAAATTTTATTCGAGAAGACTCTTGTTCCATTTATCCCTTTTGAAGATGTTTCTATCATTACCATTTCCGCCAATTCTTTCAGGGTCTCCACCAAAAGACCCGTTAGAATTACATCAGTTCCAAAAGCAGTTCCTTTAATAATCATAGTTCCTGGACCAGTCCCATATGTGTCGGACAAAACCGTGCCGTGAAATTATGGAGGGGAGGTCTACTATCATGGTATCAAGCAAGACTGGCCAGCCACCGAAGAGATAAATTCCGAGAAAGAAGATTCTGACATCAGTAACATTGCAGGAACTAGTAAGATTACCCGAAGCGGTAAGATCTTCTCTCTAGAAATTTCTCCTCCAAAGGCTGGTTCTGGACCCGTAATCATCCTTGTGGTTGTTCTAAAGGTTACTCCCATACCCATAATCATCTCTGCAAGTACTCCTATTGATGAAGCCGTTACAACCCCTATTATCATTCCTACCAACACTCCTGCTGCCGAAACTCGAGGAAAAAGTATTTTGGTTAAACCTATCCAGACGAAGGCCCAATCATTGACTATCCTTGAGACTTCCAACTAAGAAATGGAGGAGATCCTAAAAATTATAAAGAGGAGCGACTACGATGTAGTTAAACAATTGGGGAAAACTCCCTCTAAAATCTCCATGTTAGCATTACTACTATGTTCTAAGGCGCATGCAAAGGCCTTGGTAAAGTTCTTAAAAACAGCCCATGTACCTCAAGAGACGTCTGCTGATCAATTTCAAGACTGCGTAGCCAGCTTGACAGTAGATAATGGCCTAGGTTTTTTGGATGCTGATCTAATACCAAAGGGAAGACAGCATAATAAGGCATTGCATGTATTAGTGGAAAGTAGGGGCACAACCTTGGCTCATGTTTTGGTGGACACTGGCTCATCTCTGAATGTATTACCCAAAAAGTCTCTTGATAGACTTGACTGCGAGGGACTGACATTAAAGTCAATCAACATAGTAGTAAGGGCTTTTGATGGCTCGAAGAGGATGGTGCATGGGGAAGTGGATATCCCCAGAAAGGTTGGAACCCAAACTTTAAATTCAACCTTTTATGTAATGGACATCCTCCCTTCATACTCCTGCTTGCTAGGCCGACCATGGATCCATAATTCTGGCGCTGTAACCTCTACATTGCACCAGAAGCTTAAGTATCCGGTTCAAGGGAAGATTATCACCGTCCATGGAGAGGAAGAATACATGATCAACCATCTCAATTCCTTCATATATATGGAATTGGACGGTGAATTCATTGAAACTCTATTTCAACACTTTGAAGAGGTCCCCCAAGATGTAGCAGTGACCAAGGCTGTGTCTCAGATTCCCAAGATTATAAGTCCTCCACTCCGGATGTCATCTCTGAAAGATGCCAAAACAGTGGTAGAGGAAGGTGGATGCACTATCTGGGGGCAACTCCCAGATATCCCCTATAAGTCTGACAAGTTTGGCCTAGGTTTCACTTCAAGTGCTCAAAAGGCTGTACACCGTGCCCGTGCTGGAGGACCACCCTTGAAGATCAGCAACCGTGAAGTCAACACAGTGGAAGACGGTGAAGATGGCTGCAACCTAGAGGATTGGATCTTTCCAACTGTCAATGGAGGGCTCAGCAATTGGGAGGCTAGAGAATTCTTCCCAATCACTTTCATCCCTCAGTAATTTGTCTTTACATTTTGTTGGATCTGTAATATTCAAAAAAATTTGCACTCTTAAAACCTTGTGTCTTACCCGAGGCACAATGGTCCATTTGTGTGGGTTATTATCTCATTTTTCATATGACATAAATGAATCATGGACGTTTTCGCATACAAACTTTTATGCTCATTGTTTTTTCTTTTACATTTTACTTTCTTTCAAAGATAGCTACACCCTTACACACACCCACACTCACAAATGCAGGTATACATCCATTCGTGATCCCATGGGTAAAGATACTGCTATGGCCTTTTATGACTATGAAATTCTAATCTACCAAGCCGAAGACGAAGGTGAGGAAGATTGTGAAGTACCAGGGGAACTTGCCAGACTGCTACAACAAGAAGTAAGAACCATTCAGCCTTACGAGGAACCCATGGATACAATCAACCTAGGTACCGAAGAAGACAAAAAAGAGGTCAAGGTGGGTGCCAATCTGGAACCCAGTATCAAGAAGCGTCTAATTCAGTTGTTACACGATTATGTCGAAGTCTTTTCCTGGTCGTATGAAGACATGCCAGGACTTGATGAAGATATTGTGATACATCGTCTGCCTACAAGAGAGGATTATCCGCCAGTAAAACAAAAGGTTCGCCGCATGAGGCCTAACATGTCAAAAAATATTAAAGCAGAAGCCATGAAGCAATTCAACGCTGGATTTTTGGCTGTCACCTCTTACCCCCAATGGGTTGCCAATGTTGTTCCCGTATCCAAAAAGGACGGCAAAGTGCAAATGTGTGTGGACTACAGAGATTTGAATAAGGTAAGCTCTAAGGATGATTTTCCACTCCCCCACATTGATATCCTAGTTGACAATACGACACAACACAAAGTGTTTTCCTTCATGGACGAATTATTAGGATAAAACCAAATCAAAATGACACCTGAGGACATGGATAAAACAACATTTGTCACACAATGGGGCACATTCTGCTATAAGGTTATGCCATTCGGACTGAAGAATGTTGGGGCAACCTATCAACGTGCCATGGTACCTCTATTTCACGACATGATACATCACGAAATAGAGGTCTACGTGGACGATATGATAGCCAGATCTCAAACAAAAGAGGAACATCTTGATCACTTACAAAAACTGTTTGAGAGACTGAAGAAGTACAAGATGAGGTTGAATCCAAACAAATGCACATTTGGAGTACGGTCTGGTAAACTTTTAGGTTTTGTCGTCAGTAACAAAGGTATTGAGTTCGATTCTACCAAAGTTAAAGCAATACAAGAGATGCATGCTCCCCATTCTAAAAAGGAAGTCAGAGGATTCTTAGGACGTTTGAACTATATCGCCAGATTCAATTCCCACATGACAGCTACTTGTGAGCCAATCTTCAAACTATTGAAGAAAGATTAGGTAGTCAAATGGAATGATGAATTCCAAGTTGCTTTTGAAAGAATCAAAGAATACTTACAAGAGCCTCCTGTATTGATGCCACCAGTCGAGGGAAGACCGTTGATCATGTATCTGACTGTTTTAGAAAACTCAATGGGGTGTGTATTGGGGCAGCATGACGAGTCTGGCCAAAAAGAGCATGCTATTTACTAACTGAGCAAAAAGTTTACCGACTGTGAAACCAGATATTCGCTGCTCGAGAAAACTTGTTGCGCTCTGGCATGGGCTGCTCGCCGGCTAAGACAGTATATGCTGACTCATACTACCTTGTTCATATCTAAAATGGATCCGATAAAATACATTTTTGAGAAACCTACTCTTTCTGGGAGAATAGCGAGATGGAAGATGATCCTAACAGAGGATGACATACAATATACTACCTAGAAAGCTATAAAGGGCAATGTACTAGCTGATTACTCGCTCACCAAGCAGTAGAAGACTACCAGTCCATGAAATTCGAATTTCTGGATGAAGACATAATGACATTAGACAACTGTGAAGAATTCAGGCCATATGACGGACCTGACCAAGGATCCCGATGGACCCTGTTCTTTGATGGAGCCTCCAATGCACTTGGCCATGGTATCGATGTTGTACACATATCTCCAGAAGGGTGTCATACTCCCTTTTACCGCAAGACTCTGTTTCAATTGTACAAACAACATGGCAGAATACGAAGCGTGCATCATTGGTCTCAGAGCTATCATAGACTTGGGGGTCAAATAATTGGATGTATTCAGAGATTTAGCTTTGGTCATCAGTCAAATCAAAGGGGAATGGGACACCAAACACTCTAACCTTATCCCTTATAAAGAACATGTTTTGACATTACTACCACATTTTTAGAAGATTACCTTCGAGCATTTCCCGCGAGAAGAAAATCAGCTAGCGGACGCACTAGCCACAATGTCATCTATGTTTAAACTTAATTGGGATAATGAGGCTCCCCAGATCACCATCGAATGAATGGATGAACCAACACACTGTCACGAGATTAATAGTGAAGAAGTAGTGGACCAGCCTTGGTTTCACGAAGTCAAGAGGTATCTCGAGGCTCAAGAATATCCAGAAGGAGCTTCAGTCAATGAAAAAAATTCTTAAAGAGATTCTCTGTTAAGTTCTTCCTTAGTAACAACATCCTGTATAAATGGAATCATGACTCTGTATTACTTCGGTGTGTAGATAAGGCTGAAGCTGAAAGGATCATGGCTGAATTGCATGAAGGCACCTTTGGCACCCACTCCAGTGGGCATACGATGGCAAAAAAAATCCTACGGGCAGGTTATTACTGGTCTACCATGGAAGCATATTGCTATCAACACTCTTGAACCTGCCATAAGTGTCAGATTTATGCTGACAAGATGCATGTACATCCGGTTCCTCTGAATGTCTTGACAGCTCCTTGGCCCTTTTCTATGTGGGGGATTGATATGATTGGGGAAATCAAGCCGAGAACCTCCAATGGACACCGATTCATCCTAGTGGCCATTGACTATTTTACAAAATGGGTGGAGGCAGCTTCCTTCGCTTCCGTTACCAAGAATTGTGTTACCCGTTTCATCAAGCAAAACCTTATTTATCGGTACGGTATCCCGGAAAGGATCATCACTGACAATGGTACAAATATCAACAACAATATGATCACTGCCTTGTGCGAGCAATTCAAGATTCAACATCACAATTCTTCTCCCTATCGGCCAAAGATGAATGGTGTTGTCGAAGCTGCAAATAAAAACATTAAAAAGATCATACAGAAAATGACAGTCACATACAAAGACTGGCATGAGATGCTACCATTCTCTCTCCACGGGTATCGTGCCACAACTCGCACATCAACCGGGGCAACACCTTATTCTTTGGTTTACGGCATGGAGGCTGTCTTGCCTATCGAGGTTCAGATCCCCTCTCTGAGGATTATGAAGGATGCAGGGTTGAACGAAGACGATTGATCCAGACTCGACTTGATCAGTTGAACTTGATTGATGAAAAGAGACTTGCTGCTGTTTTCCATGGTCAAATGTATCAGAAACGGATGATCAAGGCTTTCAACAAGAAAGTCAGGCGCCAAGTGTATCAAGTTAGAGATCTAGTGATCAAATGTATCATCTTGCCACAAGGTGATCCCAGGGGAAATGGACTCCTACCTATGAAGGACCATTTGTAATCAAAAACATATTCTCCGGTGGGGCAATGATCCTGACCACCATGGATGGTGACGACCTGCCACACCCTGCGAACACGGACATAGTCAAAAGATACTATGCATAAGAGACCCGCTAGGTTGACATACCTAGGAAAAACAAGGGAATCCCGACGAATAAAAAAGGTTTGGGAAAAAGTTAGGGATAAAACAAAAAAATCTGTACACCCGGCAAGTTGAAAACCTGAAAGGGCGGCTTGGGAAAAAAAGGGTTTCCTGGTGGACTGAAAACCCGAAAGGACGGTCCAGGAAAAAGTTAGGGAATTAAAGTGTATGACTATGTCACGTCAGATCACTTTACAGACAACCTTTGGCTTCCACTGACAAACTCAAAGGTTTTGATCAATTAAATCATCTTCGGGCGAGGCAACAAATAGACAAGATGCTCAGAGATACGAAGGCTATAACAGAATGGGAATCCCACGGGATTTTTTACACATAGCTATCTTTTCTTTGTATCAAATTTTTCTTTTTTACGACAACATTCTCTTAATATAATGTTTGTCTCCTTGTACAAAAATACTTATTCAAAGTCAACATAAAATATCCCTTTGAAAGTGCAAAAACTATTTGTCTTTTCTTTACGCTTGTGTTTTGTTTACAAAAACGTCCAATGATTCATTGTTGAGCATATGCATTTGAACATAATTACTGTTTATGAAATAAACAAAATGGGAAAGGCAATTACTGATAGGTGAAAGGGATAGGGAAATACCTCTAGGTTATTCCATAAAGTAATCCCCTGCAGTACGTCGTTTAAATCCCCGGCGAAACAAAGTTTCAAATTGTTGATCCCCGGTAGAAGTTGTCAAATTTCTCAGGATTCCCCAATAGGATTCTACAAGCAGTACATGGCATTCCCTTACAACAGAGTTTATTTCTCTCGGCGGAAATTCATCAATACTTCGACTTCAAGACATGAAGACTTACATATCCTCAGCGACAGTCAGGGATTTATTTTCCCCAAATCCAACAGCAGTACAGCAAATTAGCTCACATGCGCATACATCACATTCATATATCATAAACATTGATAAACACGAATGCATACAACATAATCCCATTATGCATACATTTCATGTATCATGACTTGGCATTTTAGCTAACATTTTACCCTTTTCAGGATAAGATTAACAGCTACCATTCAGATTCAGATTACAGATACAGTTCAGATACGCTCTAGATACGGATGCCATCCTGATACTCATTCAGATTCAATCTACAGATACAATTCAGATACGCACCAGATACAGATGCCATCCTGATACTCATTCAGATTCAACCTTTTGATACCATTCAAATATGCTCCAAATACGGATGCCATCCTGATACTCATTCAGTTTTAGCTTTCTGATACAATATAGATACGCTCCAGACACAGATGCCATTCTGATACTCATTCAGCTTTCAGATACAGTTCAGATACGCTCCAGATACGGATGCCATTTTGATATTCATCGAGATACAGTTCAGATATTCTCCAAATACGGATGCCATTCTGATACTCATCGAGATACAATACAAATACACTCTAGACACGGACGCCATTCTGATACTCATTCTTTTAGCTTACAAATTACAATTCAACAATCACTTTTGGATGGCATATTTAAGCCCATCTCCCATAGATTTCTATCACCTCTCAAATTACATCTTTAATCCCATTCCTTCTATCATCGCATCACCGAGTACAAATTTCTGGGCACTCTAGTGTATAATCATCTTCCACCTTCGAGTCACGAATGGCAAAACTTGCCAGTCTAACTCTTCAGGTTTAAGAAGATTGAACAGGGGCCGCTGTTGTACCCCGAAATTTTCTCTCTCACTTATCAAGAATTTTCTCACAAGATCTCTTTGACTCAAGACTGCATTGGGGTTTGACCAGCTCAAGACACCTACTCATGCACTGACGACTGAAATTAGGGTATGAGTTTGCACAAGGATTTTTGAATTTCCAATGCCTCATATGACTTTCATGGATCATCATGGGCCCTCAAGATTACTCAAGTGCATGCTAGGTTTGGGAATATGGTTTACATTTTTCTTTTTGGTCTTTAAGTTACAAGGTTGCAATGTTTACATGGCCAATTCTATTACTCATCATGCAAGTTTCTTTGGATATCATTTCTATTTTTTTTTTTTGAAAGATGAGGCTTTGAGATGAAAGGTCAAAAGGATTCAAAGCATTTTGTTTTTGAGATATGGAAGAAAGAAGAGAATGGTCTTCAAGCACCATTTCTTTTTTAGATGAATCAATTAGTTCTTATCTTAAGTTCTAATACACCTTTTTAAAAAATTCATCATTTTGTTCCAAGTTTTAAGAGTTGCAAATTAAAAAAAGGCCCATGTCACTCTTCATTTCCAATTTCTTTCATTTAGAACCAACAACTTTTGCAATTTTGTGATATCATTCTTAAAATTAAAATTATACATTCCTCGAAATTAGTTTGTTTATTACAAGATTCAAAATCAAACAAAGAAAGAGGTCCAATATATTTTTGCTAAGTTTCTATTACAAGGCAGAATACAAAGTCTTCATGTTCCTAGTCTTCAAATGTTTTCAAGTCTTGCCACAATCTTCTTGCCATATTCCTCTATTCTTCATTACCTTTACCTGAAACAAAACAGAAAAATCAGTGATCAAATGAATTCAAACTTACAGATAAGCTATTCTAAATCATCATGAGGGTTTAGTTATTAGAATCAGAAAAGGTTTTTAAGCCATGTTCTTGTACCCAAAACAACCTCATACTAAGAAGTTAATCATAGGCCTGAAAAATTTCAAATCACAAATAAATTGTTTCACAATGGATTAATTCAGAAAGTGCAAAAGCAGAACAAATTCCCAGCCCAAACAGAACAAGCTGCATAGCAGGCAACAAGCTACAGCAGGCTGCAATGCTGCAGCACAAGCTGCCTATCAAAGCCAACCAAAAAACCTGCAACAAACTGCATAACATGGCATAACGGGCAACCGGCTGTAGCAGGTAGCAAGAAACAACAAATGCTGCAAACTGCCAAGACAAAAAACCAGTACAATCAATAATCATAGAGGCCTCAAAATAGTGTCCTATAATTTGCCTAAAGATATGTTTGTAAATCACAAAAACTTGGTTCACAAACAAGGGAAAACAGAAAATAAAGCCTCATACATGTTTCACAAAGACATAACTACATCATTGGCTTAAAAAATGTTATCTTTTTCAAATCACAAAGACAAAGTTGGTTCACAAAAAGCAAAAAGATATGGAAGAAAAATAAGATTATCATCATGTTTTCACACAAACAAAAGAAGCCCCATGTTGTTTCAAATCAGAAAATATCAAAAAGCCTCAAATTTGCAAAGTCATGTCATAGGCCTAGAGTATTTCACTACAAATCTCAAAACAAATTTGTTTGGTTCATAGCAAAAGTCCACAAGAAACTAGTACAAAAGTACAGCAAAAGCAGCCAGCAAAGTCAGAAAAGTATAACAACAAGTACAGAAAACTGTAAAAGGAAAAGCAACAGTCAGCCAACCAAAGGACAACAACTTGAGTTGTTAAAATACAGCAGGTACAAAGCCATCATAGTACAACCAGCAAAAGTAAGCATCCACCATAAATGAATAGCACAACCAACAAGCAAAGTCAACTAGCAAAGTTGATTTATAAAAAAAAATAGTACAAGCAACAAAACCAGCAGTATTTTATCATCTATCACAAATCAACCAATATGAAAAAGGGCAACAATACTGTGCAAGAAAGAGAGTTTTTTGGACAGCAAGAAGAATACACAGAAAAGATAAAAGTCCAGCCATTGTTCTCATCCCTCAAAGATCACTGTCAACAAGCCACAGGATACCAAAACACAACAAAGAAGTAATTTCTCAAACTGTTTTCAGATTCTTTTCATAGAAATATACAAAACTTTTGAAACTTTTTTCTTAGATTTCTTGTACAAAACATACAGTTTAAGGTCAATTAAAAGCCAAATAGACCACATAGGGACATAAAACTTGTAACAGAAGTGAACACAAAGCCATCATTCATTTATCTCAAGAAAAGGGCCAAACATCATTTTTCTTTTCAGTTTTACAAAGAAGAAAATACAGAAATTTCAAACCCCAAATCATCACTAAACCCCATTGTCACCAAAGGGCCAAACATCATTTTTCTTTTCAGTTTTACAAAGAAGAAAATACAGAAATTCCAAACCCTCAAAAATCATTTCAATTTCTTTTTCCAGCAAGTCAACAAGATATACGAAACATACAAAACATCATTACCAACAAACATAACCAAAACCCTCAACAATCATTCATAAAAAATATAGAAAGAAAACAGAAACAAAATCACATGCAAGCAACAACGAAACCCTAAAATTTTCCATCATTTTCCAAAACCTAAATCCCTTCAGAAGTTTGTAAGAAGATATAGAGAGGAAAGATCTCACCAAAATCATGTAGAAAAAGCAAATTGGAACCCCTAGGGTTCTGGTCATCCCCTTTTAGATCTAGGACAAATCACGCATTTTTTGCAAATCAAATACCAAATTAGTGATTAGAAAGAAGAGAGGAAGAGATTGATGTAAAAAAATAGAGATTTGAACCCAGCCACCACCGTCACTGCCGTGAGGCGATTTCCGGCGCGACTTCTGTTTCTTCTCCAGCGAATGAACCATAGAGAGAGAGAGAGAGAGCAAGAGAGTCAGAGAAGTGAGAGAGGGAAATGATTTGGCCAAATGAGACTGGGTCTCATAACCTGGTGGTTTTGTTCAAAACAACTAGACCCTTCATAACAGGCCCAACGACCAAGCCCACCCTTCTTCTGCTCACTACACCCCCCATCTCTTAAAAGTCTTGAAAGTTTTTTTATATTTTGGCCATAAGTTTTGGGCTGGAAGCCCAAACATAATTCTTTTTTTTTCTTTCTCTAAACACTCTTTCTATATTTTAGACCCCTTGACTTTTTTTTCTTTCTTTCTTCTAGTCATTATTATTAATATTATTACAAATATTTATTTTATTAATAAAAATCTCAAAAATATTTTATTTATTTACTTATATTAAATATATTCATATTTATTTCTTTTAGACTAAAATACCAAAATACTTTCATTTTCTTTTCTAAAATTAATTAAATAATTAGATTTAGATTTATTCTTATTATTTATTTAGAAATTTGTTTTCTTTAAATTAATTTCTTTTACTAACTTAATTTTAATTTTCTTATTTTTATTTAATTATTTTTCTTTTAAGTTAATTAGGTAAAAAAAATCCATTCTTTATCCATTCATACTTGTACATTATATTTATTTCACTTCTTATACATTATATTTACATTTGTTTTTGTACATTTGTTAAATTCGATATGGTTGTAATAGATAATTAGGGTTTTAATTTCTTGCAATTTCCCATTCGAAATTTGTACACCCCATCCCTAAATGATGTGATAGCGTATGACATTTATTTTCTGCAATTTATCGCTTTCATATAAATGCTAGTAATTAGGGTTTGTATGGAAAGATTAAAATCAATCAAATAGAAAACCCTAATTCAAGACAAAAATAAGCATGAAAACAATACACTTGCACACAAGCACCCCTAGGGTAAAATCAATTTGGTTGCCTTACAAAATGGCCATATTACGCATATAAGGTGTCTTAGAAAAAACAAACAAATATAAGATCATAGTCCCTCAATGACGCTATTCAAAGTTGCCTTACAAAAATGATCTTAGTCCCTAAAAAATGCTAAGATACTTTGCGACATTGCTAATCATGGCTATACGATGACCCACGCCCGTCCCGTTAACATCCAAATATAGGGTTGCTTACCAAATCAATGGTAAGACAACAATATCAAAGGAAAAGAAAATGAACAAGAAAGACATTTGAGTAGGTAGATGCTCCTAATTACTTGCTCCATTTCAAACAAAACATCCTTGCTATTTTCAAAAACAAACACCTACACATTTCAAAATATCTTACAAACATTAAAAACATTTTCAACAAGTTCAACATCTTTGTATACATTCTTATGAACGAGAATCATTACAAAGATTGCCTAAACAATGGCCTCTTTTACAAAATACTTTCAAAACCACACAAAGTATAATCTCAAACAAAATCAAGTGATCTAGCAAGTAACTAAGAGCCCATGGAAAACCATGGATGAAAAGGGTGCTAATACATTCCCTTTTCATAATATACCCCCCGAACTCAAGAAACAATCTCAAAGATCTTTCCTGTGCTTTTTCACCTTTCCTTTTGGATAAAAGAAAAGTCGGTGGCGACTCTTGCTAACCGCAACATTTGCGATAAAACACAAAACAATCAAGTCAGTTCTCCCACCGTATCACAGAACTTGCGACTCTGCTGGGGATTTAAATTTATAAAAAATGGGGTTACCTTAGGGTTAGATCACATTTACTTGCTTACATTGTTTGACTTGTATGTTTTACATTATGGTTCTTTGTTTGGGTTTGAATCCTCTACCCGGATTTGCGATACATTATAGGTAAGTAGCAATACATTATGGAAAATGTGCGGGGTATACCGACATGGTCTAACCAATAGCTACGTTAGTGCAACATATTTGTGGGTACCGGTAGCCTTTGAGTTAATCAAAGAGAATACGGGGCCACTGAGTGATGTAATGAAGCACTAATGAACTTCTAGAACCGTTACTTGACCAACTTGGCCTTTAGGTTGTAGTGAGATGACCGGCTTTGGTGCAGTCCGAAGTTGGTAGATACTCGATACTACACTCATTGAGGTTTGCTTTCTTGGGATATTTCGGTCGCCATTAAAGAGGCTTGAGTTGAAACAATGACCAAGGAAACGAACCAGTAATATTGAGCTCCTTAGAAACCGTTTACTATTACTAGGACAATTCTCCTTTTGGATAAAATAAAAATCGGTGGCGACTCTTGCTAACTGCAACATTTGCGATAAAATGCAAAACAACCAAGCCAGTTTTCCTACCGTGTTACAATATGCTTTAGATTTTATGTGTTCATAACTTAATTATAAGAATTACTTGTTGGTGTAAGCCCTAGAGGCCAAAACTTTTGGTACTTGTATCGAATTATTTATTAATAATAAAAGGCATTTCTTTATTATGTTTGCTTTCCAAAATAATAAAGTCCCTAGAATGGTTTATTTGTTTAATGAAATGTTAAGTGTGACTTAATCATGAGATCCCATTAAACATAAGACACTATTCTTAAAGTATCTGTAGTCAAGCTTTAATGTGAAGTGGGATAACATTAAAGCATTAAGATTATTATGAAGATAGATTGATGATCACATCTCATGGATCATAGATAAGGAGTTATCAAGTCTTGACATAGGTATGAATATTAGGAGTAATATTTATACTGGATTGACCCGCTATGAGAATACTACATAGAATTTTATGCAAAGTGTCATAAGTTATTCTCATGATAATAATGGTGTATACCACCCTTCGACCTGAAACCACTATGGACCCTAGATATAGAGTCAAGTACTTTATTGCTGATCAAACGTCATCCGTAACTGGATGACTATAAAGACGGTTGATGGGTACTTCACAAAGCATGCTAAGGGACATGAGTGACCTAGATGGAATTTGCTCATCCTGCATAACAGGATAAATGTCTAAGGGCCCAATATTGAACTGGACAAGGGTGACACAGTGTATGCCTTGTGTTCAATATAGACACGAGGGCAAAAGGGTAATTGTACAACACAAATATTATCACAGAAAAGGTTTGGTCAGATCACATGACATTTTCGTGACTTGGGTAACAGTGATGTGTTGATAGATACCTCTCACTGTTTATTATATTAAATGTGTGATTTAATATAATTGCCAACGTCGCGAAAACCTACAGGGTCACACACATAAGGACAGGTTGATAAGAGATAGAATAAATAAGGAACACCATAAGGTTCGGTGCACTTAAGTGTAATACGGAAAGTGGTAAGGTACCACGTGGATAAGTGATATATGGTACATCATAAGGTATGATGTCCATAAGCTTAATTGGGCTTTTAGCTTATAGCCTTAATTGAGCTTTTAGCTTGTAGCACACACGAGTGATTCTATAAATAGATCCCTTGTGATGAAGCAATTTCACTTGATGCATTTTCGTTTTTGATTCTCTCTCTCACTCAAGGTTTCCGTTCGTGATCAGCTAGCACTGTGACCGGAAGTGATCTGTTCGTGTGGATTGAGTAGAGGCGTCGTTCTTCATCAACGCTCGTGATCACAACATCAAAGGTCTGAATTGCCACAAGAGGTAAATATTTCTATCACTGACCATGTTCATTCGTAAGGATCAGTAAAGGAAAATTTTAAATTCCGCTGCGCTTTTGATCGCAATTTTCCTCCAGTGGTATCAGAGCCACTTACGAAACCATGGATCTGATAGTTGTTTATGTTCTATATTTTCTGTTTTGATTCGATTAAAACCAGAATGAGTTGAATAATAAACGAGTAATTAAATTTGGCATCTGTTGTGTATGATTTGGATGATTGATGTTGACTATGCTTCGGAATCCAACATTAGTATGGTGAAGCAGCGATACATCGATCGTCCATAGGTTACACAAATAAGATCGATCACTTTTATATATGATATAAGTAAATCTGATGCAACGATGGTATATGGGATATATTGTTTCTGTTTCGTTCATTCAAACACTTGATGATTGTTATTCCTTTGACCGATCACTGTTCATATGCTTCGGAATCCGACATTAGTATGGTGAAGCAATGGCATGTGATTAATCATACTGAATTATCAATCGAAATGTGTTTGACAGCATGAAACTGTTGCATTAGGGTTCATGACGGCACAAGGGTTGTGTTGTTGCAGAGTTATGCGATTAGGGTTGTGAATGCACAAGACTTGTGCGAAAATGACACTGATTTCAAATGAATTGTTCATTAAAATTTTGCGTAGTGTGATCAATCATCGAAATTTAATTTGCCTTTTTTTTAATTAACAAAATTTAAACTAATAATAAAAGTGTGTTTATTATTATTGTCTTGTGGTGATCAGTTATGGCCTTAGTTTTTTCCTTTATTTTGTTTTGGGATTGTAAAATACGGCCTGCGTGTCGTGCCTCTCTCTAAAATTCTTGATGTAACTTCTTTTCTCATCTCACTCCCTCGTATGTAAAACGAGTTTCTTTTATGTAATGTAATGTTATGAAGAAAGAGAAGAATACAATATCAAAGGAGGATAACCTTGGAGATCTTTCTTGGAGAAGTTTATATCGTTATTAGGTTAGCTTAGGTTCTCTCATTGGCTTGGGAGAACAATTGCGCTAGGGGCCATAACTGTATCCTTTTATGTATATTGATGCATGTGTTTGTATGTTGATGTATGAGAGAGACGAATTGCATGTTAAGCCAGTGAGATCAAACTAATAACAAAATCCCTCAAGTTAAATATTAAGTTCATGCTTTCCAAGTTTTAGCACTCATCAAGACTAGTATCGAACAATGTAGGTTTCTCCTACGCGAGGTGCATGTTCTATATTAGTAAGGTGCGATGGGATAATTGTAATATCCAACTGCTAAAACAATGGGTCAAACTTAACTAAACACATTATAATAAGATTATACATGTTTAGAAGCAAGAGTTGGGAATGATTCATATGATGAATTAGAATAAGGAGTTATTCACCCAACTGAAAATATTCGAGAGTTGTATGAGATACAATTGGAAGGAGTTCCTACCTAAATAACCTAGTTTTGTGTAATCAACCTAACGCTGACTTAGAACAAAGTGAAATGTGGATCTCGACCCACTAGAAAGTCTTCCAACGGGATTTTCCGAATCAAATGATGAGGGTCATTTGGTTTGAGTAAAATAGTGGGAGCATATTTGATTAAAGGCCTAATTAAATATGTTGTTTTAATGATACTTATATTTTCATTTTTTTTTTTGTAGATTACCATGACAACAAACAACCATATTTTGAGATCAATCCTAGATAAGGAAAAATTGTCTGGGACAAATTTCCTGGATTGGCACCGAAATCTGAGGATTGTCCTCAAGCACGATAAGAAGCTGTATGTCTTGGAGACACCTGTTCCTGAAGAGGAACCGCCTAGTTCGGCACCTAAGGCAGAAAGAGATGCTTATAAGAAGCATTTTGATGATGCTAACAAAGCCGCTTGTCTCATGCTTGCTACTATGAACTCGGAGTTGCAAAAGCAACACGAGAACATGTCAGCGTTCGATATGATCGGACATCTGAAAATGCTCTATCAAGAGCAGGCAAGAAATGAGAGGTTTCAGGTTTCAAAGGCCCTTTTTAACAGCAAGTTATCTGAGGGAAACCCTGTAGGTCCCCATATACTCAAAATGATTGGGTATGTGGAGAACCTTAAAAGGTTAGGGTTTCCGCTTGGAAAGGAACTTGCAACTGATTTTATCTTGCAATCGTTGCCAGATAGCTTTAATCAGTTTGTCATGAATTTCAACATGAATGACATGGATAAGAGTCTTCCAGAATTGCTAAGCATGTTGAAAACTGCTGAGCAGAATATGAAGACAAAAGGGAAGTCCATTATGATGGTCAGTAATGGAAAGAAGTTGAACAAGAGGCCTACCAAGCAGGTTGGTAAAGGGAAAGGCAAGGAAGTTTCCAAGCCTAAACCTAATGTTCCTGCTTTGAAGCCTAGTGGAGGCATAGCAAAGGAGGGCCCTTGCTTCCATTGCGGTAAGACCGGACATTGGAAGAGAAACTGCCCAAAGTACCTAGAAGATATGAATAATGGAGTAGGGACTTCAAATTCAGGTATTTTTGTTATTGAAATTAATTTATCTACTTCTGCATCATGGGTATTAGATACTGGATGCAGTTCTCACACTTGTACTAATGTGCAGGGGCTAAAAAGGAGTAGAGATTTGGCAAAAGGTGAAGTTGACCTACGAGTTAGAAATGGAGCAAAGGTTGTTGCTTTAGCCGTAGGAACTTGTGTTTTGACTTTACCTAGTGGTTTAATAATTCAGTTAGAGAACTGTTATTATGTACCTGCAATTAGTAGGAATATTATTTCCGTTTCTTGTTTGGACAAGTTTGGTTTTTCATTTATAATAAAGAACAATTGTTGCTCTATTTATTTGAATGATATATTCTATGCTTCTACACAAATGAACAATGGACTATATGTCCTTGATCTTGAAATGCCAATTTATAACATTAATACTAAACGGATTAAACCTAATGAGTTAAATCCAAGCTACCTTTGGCACTGTCACTTAGGCCACATAAATGAGAAACGCATTTCCAAACTCCATAAAGATGGACTCTTGGACTCTTTTGATTATGAATCATATGAGACATGCAAATCTTGTTTAATTGGAAAGATGACAAAGTCCCCATTCACAGGAAAAGGGGAAAGGGCTAATGATCTTTTGGCCCTCATACATACTGATGTATGTGGACCACTGAACATACCAGCCAGAGGAGGTTTTCAATACTTCATCACATTTACTGATGATTTCAGTAGATATGGTTATGTGTATTTAATGAAACACAAATCTGAAACCTTTGAAAAATTCAAGGAATTCAAGAATGAAGTACAAAACCAACTAGGTAAGAATATTAAAGTTCTTCGATCAGATCGAGGCGATGAATATTTAAGCCTAGAGTTTGATGACCATCTAAAGGAATGTGGGATTTTATCCCAACTTACTCCTCCCGGAACACCACAATGGAATGGTGTATCTGAGAGAAGAAATCGAACCTTGTTAGACATGGTCTGATCCATGATGAGTCACGCTGATCTTCCGAACTCCTTTTGGGGACATGCACTATTGACTGCAGCTTACACACTTAACCGGATTCCATCCAAAAAGATTGAGAAGACACCATATGAGATATGGAGTGGTAAGAAACCACATATGTCTTACATGAAGATTTGGGGTTGAGAAGTTTATGTGAAACGACAAATTTCAACTAAGATTGAGCCCAAATCTGATAAATGCTTATTTGTGGGGTATCCTAAAGAAACAAGAGGGTATTACTTCTACAATCCTTCTGAGGGCAAAGTGTTTGTCGCTCGAACTGGAGTTTTTCTGGAAAAGGATTTTATTTCCAAAAGAATCAGTGGGAGGAAAATAGAGATTGAAGAAATTCAAGAACCACAAAGCATTGATACACCTATGGAGGAATTAGAGCAGGAAACACAAGTAGTTGTGGAAGAGCAACCTGCTCAAGTAGAACAAGACCAGCGTAGGTCAAGCAGGATACGTCAACAACCTGAGAGATATGGATATCTCATAAGTGATCAGGGTGATGTATTACTCATGGATCAAGATGAGCCTGTGACCTACCAAGAGGCCATAACTGGTCCTGAGTCTGAGAAGTGGCTAGAAGCCATGAAATCTGAAATGGATTCCATGTACACAAACCAGGTTTGGACCTTGGTAGAGCCTCCTATAGGAGTTAACCCTATAGGATGCAAGTGGGTCTTCAAAAAGAAGACTGACATGGATGGTAAGGTACATACCTATAAGGAAAGACTGGTTGCAAAAGGCTATAAACAAATTCATGGGGTTTACTATGATGAAACCTTTTCACCAGTTGCAATGCTTAAATCTGTTCGGATTTTACTTGCTATCGCTTCATATCATGATTATGAAATATGGCAGATGGATGTCAAAACTGCTTTCCTTAATGGGAATCTTCTTGAGGATGTGTACATGACACAACCTGAAGGATTTGACATACCAGAAGAAGCCCAAAAGATATGTAAGTTACAGTGATCAATTTATGGATTGAAGCAAGCTTCCAGAAGCTGGAATCTTCGTTTTGATGAAACAGTAAAACAATATGGATTCATCAAGAATGAAGATGAGCCTTGTGTCTAGAAGAAGGTTAGTGGGAGCATGATCGTATTCATGGTATTATATGTAGATGACATGTTACTCATTGGAAACGACCTCCCTACCTTGCAACAAGTGAAGACTTGGTTAGGGAAATGCTTTTCAATGAAGGACCTAGGTGAAGCAGCCTATATATTAGGAATCAGGATCTATAGAGATAGGTCACAAAAACTGCTTGGCCTAAGTCAGAGTACATACATAGAAAAGGTGTTGAGACGCTTTAATATGCATGATTCCAAGAAAGGATTCATACCTATGCAATCTGGCATGTGTCTGTCAAAAACACAATCCCCTTCAAGTAAGGAATAAAGGGATCGCATGGATAAGATTCCATATGCATCTGCAATAGGATCTATCATGTATGCCATGCTATGTACTCGACCAGATGTCTCGTATTCTTTAAGTGCAACGAGTAGGTACCAGTCTAATACCGGTGATGCTCATTGGGTAGCTGTCAAGAATATCCTTAAGTACTTGAGAAGGACTAAGGACTCATTCTTGATATATGGAGGTCAGGAAGAGCTTGCTGTAATTGGATACACCGATGCTAGCTTCCAGACAGATAAGGATGACTTTAGATCGCAATCTGGTTATGTGTTTTGTTTAAATGGTGGCGCTGTGAGCTGGAAAAGTTCAAAGCAAGATACTGTTGCTGATTCTACAACCGAGGCTGAGTATATTGCTGCCTCAACTGCAGCAAAGGAATCTGTTTGGATCAAGAAGTTCATTAGTGAACTTGTCATAGTCCATAGCATTGTGGATCCCATTGATCTCTATTGTGATAACAATGGTGCTATCGCACAAGCTAAGGAGCCTAGATCTCACCAACGATCCAAACACATACTTAGGCGTTATCATCTCATTCGAGAGATAATCAACCGGGGAGATGTGAAAATATGCAGAGTACCTACACTTGACAATGTTGCTGACTCATTAATAAAGCCTCTTGCGCAGCTAAAGCATGATGGGCATACTAGATCTATGGGTATTAGGGGTATGCCTGATTGGCTCTAGTGCTAGTGGGAGATTGTTGGTGTAAGCCCTAGAGGCCAATACTTTTGGTACTTGTATCGAATTATTTATTAATAATAAAAGGCATTTCTTTATTATGTTTGCTTTCCAAAATAATAAAGTCCCTAGAATGGTTTATTTGTTTAATGAAATGTTAAGTGTGACTTAATCATGAGATCCCATTAAACATAAGACACTATTCTTAAAGTATCCGTAGTCAAGCTTTAATGTGAAGTGGGATAACATTAAAGCATTAAGATTATTATGAAGATAGATTGATGATCACATCTCATAGATCATAGATAAGGAGTTATCAAGTCTTGACATAGGTATGAATATTAGGAGTAATATTTATACTGGATTGACCCGCTATGAGAATACTACATAGAATGTTATGCAAAGTGTCATAAGTTATTCTCATGATGATAATGGTGTATACCACCCTTCGACCTGAAACCACTATGGACCCTAGATGTAGAGTCAAGTACTTTATTGCTGATCAAACGTCATCCGTAACTGGATGACTATAAAGACGGTTGATGGGTACTTCACAAAGCATGCTAAGGGACATGAGTGACCTAGATGGAATTTGCTCATCCTGCATAACAGGATAAATGTATAAGGGCCCAATATTGAACTGGACAAGGGTGACACAGTGTATGCCTTGTGTTCAATATAGACATGAGGGCAAAAGGGTAATTGTACAACACAAATATTATCACGGAAAAGGTTTGGTCAGATCACATGACATTTTCGTGACTTGGGTAACAGTGATGTGTTGCTAGATACTGCTCACTGTTTATTATATTAAATGTGTGATTTAATATAATTGCCAACGTCGTGAAAACCTACAGGGTCACACACATAAGGACAGGTTGATGAGAGATAAAATAAATAAGGAACACCGTAAGGTATGGTGCACTTAAGTGTAATACGGAAAGTGGTAAGGTACCACGTGGATAAGTGATATATGGTACATCATAAGGTATGATGTCTATAAGCTTAATTGGGCTTTTAGCTTATATCCTTAATTGGGCTTTTAGCTTGTAGCCCACACGAGTGATTCTATAAATAAATCCCTTGTGATGAAGCAATTTCACTTGATGCAATTTCGTTTTTGATTCTCTCTCTCACTCAAGGTTTCCGTTCGTGATCAGCTGGCACTGTGACCGGAAGCGATCTGTTCGTGTGGACTGAGTAGAGGCATTGTTCTTCATCAACGCTCGTGATCACAACATCAAAGGTCTGAATCGCCACAAGAGGTAAATATTTCTATCACTGACCATGTTCATTCGTAAGGATCGCTAAAGGAAAATTTTAAATTCCGCTACGCTTTTGATCACAATTTTCCTTCATTACTTAGAAGTAATATTCAGAAGCATTGTTCAACAAATAATTCTTATAAACAAAAGTTTATCAAAGAGTGAAAAACCTAATTTAAACCCCCCATTTCTTATGTTTTCTTCACACCTTCATTGTACACCATCACACATTAACAATTTAGAACTTCTTCTTATCTTCAGAGGCTTTAGATAATTTGAATGTTTTAAGATTATTATAGAAGAATCACACTTAAGTCTTAGAACCTAAGTCTTGGAGTCTTTATAACTTGTCATATCATAACCTTGTCTTCAGAGTCTTCAACACTTGTTTGTAAGAACTTGCTTTTCTTCAGATCATCAGAACTTGTTTAGCAGAACCTCGTCTTCATAATCTTCAAAACTTATAACACACAGAAGCAAAGCTTTAGAAGGCCTCCAAATATTAACCATAAAGTCACAATCAGAACCTCTTATAGTAACGTTCCTAAGACCTATTGCATAAGATGAATTCTAGAATCTTGACTTCAACTGTAACACGTAACCACATGTTTTCATCCAGTAGTGTTTATGTTCAGAACCTGATGACGTCACACGCCTTGATAACAGATCTAGAACATTATAGCGGCAGCTACACACTAGAAGAAAACCATTAGAGTATATAATTGTTCTTAATGATATCATGTAAGGTTATCATGAAAATATTAAGGCCAGGTGTAGAAACACTTCTTGTTCTTACAAAACTTTGCACTCATTGGAAAAAGCTTAGGTTTGATGATGATGGTGCCATAAGATAAGGTAAATCGATTATCTATGTCTTGACCGAATGGGAAATGATACAAGATAGATTTTTGAAAGTCGTTGAAAATATGAAACTCCACATAAAAGAGCAATTGAGGAATATTGCACATCTGAAAACCAGATACTTAAAACCATCCTCTCAACTGGTAAAAATAAAAGGAGCTCCAAAGAAGGTCAAACATATACCGAGTGACAATTCAACGATGTGGTCTCCTTTATATTTTGAATATGTTGACAAACTTTTTCCAAATTCACCAACTCCAAAATCTCATAAAAGTGTTTTCAAAGGAGCTCACTTCAGCAAACCACCTCATTCATCGCTTCCACCAAAAATCTGATTCATTGATAAATATTGGTTTTTATGCACAAATACATTAAATGGATCCTCAATGTAGAGCGTGACGGTAATTACAAGTTTCGAGTAGTTTCTGCTTTGCTCGGTAAAAGAGAAGAGGATCACACACTTGTCTGCCATCAACTTATCCAAGAGTTGAGGGGCAATAAAGAATCATACACACAACTATACATGAATAAAGAAAATTTTGAAGCAAGTTATCACTTTCTTGTTCCTTGCATTAGTGGACTTGCATCGGAGGATAAATAGACCCACTTCCCGGAAATGGGTCATCTCATAGAAAGTGTGTATGATATAGTATGTATTGATCTTACAAGATACGATTTCTCGGAAGCATTTCTTAACTGCATACTGTACCACCTCAAAATCCAAATGATCGTATCATGTGTGTTGGATGGATTTCCAATCCGCAACATTTTGTTCAAGTTTATTTGAAATCAGGCTAACCTATACCACTTACATCACTACAGTGGACAACTCATCAAAAACCAAAGCAAAGACTTGGTTGAACTGATTTATAGAAAGGATGCAAGAATTTACTAAATTGAACAAGATTTGAAGAGAAACAAATAAATAAAAATAAAAAAGGGTATCACTTATAATTATAGATTTATCCGGAGACAAGTCTTTCAATTCATTTTAGTATTTATTTATCAATTTATTGTATGTAACATTGTATTAATGTTAATTATGTATATGTACATTTTAAAATTTGTCAAAAAATTCATCATTTATTACATGTTCCCTTTTTTTCATGAACATAATTGCATTATGTTCTTAGAGGTTCCGAAAACACATCTTCGGATTAAGATAACAGGGTAGTACATATATACATTTTTGAAACATCCCCTGGTAAAAGATAGAATTTTTTAGGTCCATAGTTATCTATAACTACTATAAATATGGGACATTTGTCTCATTGTTTGATACCAAAACACATTATCCCATAATGAACATCATTTGCCATGTCAGAAATGTTTACTTTAATGGTGTGAAACCCTCAATTTAATTTAAGATCAATGAGTACACCCCTCTTGAAGATATGAAATACACATTGCAGGAAATCCTACCATACGACTACAATAAAAACTTATGAAGATTGAGTATTGTTCGCCACCCATTGACAAAGAAGAGAAGATTGAGTTTAACAACTTTGAGTTGAAGGCAAGTGCATATTCAAGGGCTATGTGGAATACTTTTTTCCATTTATAATTAAAAGTTCTGATCGAGCTGGATGTGACAATTTTAAGATCAGTCGAAGATATTATGAAAATGTTGCAATGTCCATCCTGGATATTGAAATGTAATGTTTGATTTATGTTAAAATACCTTATGTATTGTTGATTTTATGATAATAATGGTACTTTCATTTTGTCAAATTGTTGTTTTTTGCTTCTGTTTTGTCAACTTTCTATTTTGTCAACTTTCTGTTTTTCTGCTTCTGCTTCAGTATTCTCCGGAAATACATCTTCGTAGGATTTACAAATATGTATCTCTAGATTAAACTAGGCACAAATCTGGGGCCTGGCTCAAAAGCATCCTTAGTTATATGTGTTTGGTGCATTCAAAGACCTATCTCCGGAACCTGAGGACATTATAGTATTTTCACAAGGAGTGCTAGTAATATATATGGTGCATTAAGAAATCCCCATTAAATTACTAGTTCCATTAGAGTATAGGTAAGAGTTCATACACAAAACATCAATTTAGACCTAACTGAACTGAGGCCCATCAGTAACTATGACTGAATGATAGTATATGTAAGTTTAACTTGACGAAATTTCTTTGGCCACCCTTATATGGGTGAAAACACCTCTGAAAACCCCAAATACCCTTCAGATATACATATTCAAACGAACCCTTAAAACCATATTTTAAATATGTTTCAGATATATATATATATATATATATATATATATATATATATATATATATATATATATATATATATATATATATATATATATATATATATATATATATATATATATATATATATATATATATATCCAAAAAACCCATGTTTACACGCTATTGTAATTTGGACAACATTCAGTAATATTTCAGATATTCATATTCGAAACATCTTCAAAATTGATTTAAGGGTTCGTTTAGATATGCATCTCCGAAACCCTGGGTAGAATGCTCTTAGATCATAGTTTTTTTAAAACATCAATGTGAGACCTAATTTTTGTACCCCAATTGTTCCCCATAAGATCCTCCGTCAATTCATATCATCTCAATGCATCAAGATCACACATTAGGGCTGGTTCTACCTTTCTACTCTCTCCTATCTTTAAGTTTGCTCTTGATGGATCACCAAGCACCTTGAATTGTGTATCTTGTATATATACATTTTATGTTTACTAACCTTTAACCAAAATATGTATGTTTCCTCTCTATGCTTTGTACATTGTAGGTATTGAGCCAAGTACATCTCTTTCACCTCCTAAGCTAGGGTTTTGAAGGTTGATCCTCATTCAATTGGCTATTCATTGGATTTATAAAGGCTTGAACTTTAAGGCTATGATTACGCCATCAAAGTTCTATGGGACTCTCAACTTCATTTGGTCAAGTTTGTCTCAAAGTTGGTGGTTGTATTCATCATGAAACTTCATAGGTTCATGTATTTATTTTCATCCTTCTTCAATTAGTTTCATCAAGCATTGAGCCTTCTCATCAAGTGTGTCTCAATACAACATCATTTCAAGGTCTAATGTGATTCATCATGCCTTAATTTTTAAGGGAAGTTCAAAAGATTCAAAGTTGATCCAAGTAGTTTGACCTAATTTGGAAAATCCCTCGATTCTTTGATCACAAGTGCATATTTCTCTCAAATTTCAATATTTTAAAGTGGTTATTTTTGTAATTGGATTTTCTCATCATTTGCAACAACTTCTCTTCACATGACAAGATCCAATTGAGCAAGTAAGATCATCACAATTTTGAAAATATTACAAGTCCTTTGAGAAGACCATGGAAATTTATGACTTGACTTCAAGAGATTATAACTTGGTAAATTTTTATCTCCTTGAGCTCATTATTTTTTCACAACAAACTCGATGATGTATACTACAACTTTGATTCAAAGGTCAAGATCTAAAAATGTCTGGGAAGTTGTAGAATTCATTGAAACATTACAGGTCATTTGTGGATTTCTCAAGAAATTTCCACCGCCTTCCACGAACCATAACTCTCTAATTTTTTTATGATTTTTGAGTGATTCCAATTCCATAATCCCATTTTAAGAGTCTTCTTCATTTCATCTTCAATTATCAAGAGCTAAATTTTAGTGGAAGGCCATGTAAGTTTAAAGAACATTATAGGTCAGTATGAAGCTCTACACTTAGAAAAAATTTTAAGTGTCAAAGTCACTTAGTTTTTCCTGATTTCAAATGGACACAAATTTCAGCTTGATTTTTCAAATGAATACTTTCTTGGCACATTGTAAAGGTTGTGATGAGGTATTTCCAATGCAAGAAGAATGAGACCATAAAGCCTACTGAGCAAGTTGCACGATGGATTTGAAGATGGCCCTTTGAAACTAAGTTTTCCAACATAGCCAGATTGAAAATTGGATAATGTTACTTCTAATGATCAAATTGATGCGCATTTTCCACTTAAACATGTTTAACAAAGTTTCTAAAGATGGTTTAAGCCTTGAAACACAAGATTTGGCTGAGTTTTGAGCAAATACAAGTCACATTTATCATGCTTGCAACTTCACATGAATTCACACATTCTCGATCCTTCTTGCATGTATGAGCTCACCATTCATTCTCCTATAAATTGAGGATCATTCATCAAGCTTGGATAGCCAGAATCACCCTGCCAAATTCAGTTTTGAAGCTTGAAATTTGAAATTCGATTTCATTGTTTCAAGCCTTCTTTCTCCAAACTCTCTTATGATTATTCATTCTTGATCATCATACAATCTTCTCACAACAAAATCCAAGCCATTTGTGCATAAAATCAAGCTATAGAAGTTCTGTTCCAGACCTTACAAGTTAAACTTCGTTCAGGTAGATTTCTCAACCAAATCATATCAAATAAATGTTTAGGATGTAGTCCCTTCCTCTCTGAAGCTGGCGCTTCTTCTGGTTTGAATTTTCATGATGATTTGAGCTTGAATTTTCAAATTTCGTTTCACACTTTTTCTCTGGTAAATTCCAAAACGATTACCGTGTGGTTTATATAAATTTTTCGTGAAAGCATGGTTGAGATCGTCTTGATGAAATGCTTCCAATGATACAATCCTAATAACCAATGGTTTCCATTTGAGAGATTTGAGTTTTGCCCTAGTTGCAGGTGGCTGGAGGTTGAAGATGACCAGCATGTCATCCTCAAGTAATGAAGGCGTGTCACTTGAAATGTTTTGATTCACTTGACTTTTCTAGCTATGGTGTGCATACATTGAATGGTGTTTACCATGCATCTGTGTCTCTAAGCCATCCAGATTTCCACATTAATTAATTAAGTGAGATCCAACGCCTCTCATATTTTCTGATTTTATTTCTTTTTCTATTTTTGTTTTAAATTCATTTTATCTTCAATAATTCATAACTCTTTTTATTTTTTATCCAAAAACTATGAAAAATTACCCAAAAATACTTTGAATTACTTTTGACTTTGTGAATAATTTTTCATATTTTTATTTTGACGTTTGTTATTTTTTATAATTTTTGGATTGTTTGCTTTATTTTAATTGGTTTAAAAATAGTTTTAATACTTTTTAATTTCTGAAAAAATTATGAAATGATTCAATGATAGTTTGACAACTATTGGTGACCTCTTTTGATTTTTATTTTTGAATTTGCTATTTTTCTTGATTTTTGGTATTTTTTTATTAATTTTTTCATTTTTTAAAATTAGTTTCTGACTTTTAAAAATTATAAAAAAATTTATCAACACTTGTTGGTTCATGCTTGACCCCTGTTAATTTTTTGGAGTTATCATTTGGTATTTTGATACACTTTGTATATTTAATCAATTAATTCCATTTAATTAACCATTTTAAATTGTTTTTATTAATTGTTTTAAATTCATTTTATTTTCTATTTTGTGATTGAATCTGACTTGTGGATAATTGATGATGCTTTGGGTTAATTTCCTCAATATCATTGGAACTTGGGTGTTGATAGGCTGAAAAATCAAATACACCAAAATGGATGAATGATATTGATGAAGTTGAAACCCTTCTTTTGGTTTCCTCTGAGACTTGAGTTCCATTGTGACATCCCCCTCCATCTTCATCTTATCCCCTTTTTTCCTTTAAGTGATCATTAGTGTCCCAAACTTTATGTTTGGAGGTCCAAGTATGGCTATTTATTGAACTATGGATCAAAATCCTCGAAGCCTGTTGTTAGGAGGGTTTGATTTTATCAATCCTCTAATGAGTCTTCATCAACTTTTACCTAAGTTCAATATTCGACCATCATTGGTCATTTATCATGGATCTCATCTCCTTCACCCCTCTTCTTTTTCTTTTCTTGAAATGATCATTAGTGGGACAAACTTTATGTTTGAATGTCCAAGAATGATTGACTGATCATTTTGGGTCCAAAACCATTGGAACTTGTTGTTAGGAGTCTTTGATTTATCAATCCTCTAATGAGTTTCAATAATCTTGGTCCAAATTCATCTTTCAATCATCATTGATCATCCTTGTGACCATTAACCATTAATAATTAACTTCTAATAAATTAATAATTAACTTTATTTTATGCATTTTACTTTATGTCTTTACTTTTATGCACTTTTTTCTTTAGCATTTACATCTCATGCTATTTTCCTTTTGCTCACTTGAGCATTTACTTTATGTTCTTTTATCTTTGCCCGCTTGAGCTGTATTTTCTTTTAAAGACACTTAATAACTAACTTTAATATTAAAAGACTTAAGGCTCTTGATTGGACTATTGGTTACTATCCTTGGCATATTGGAGTTGTGGATCTCTTAGACTTAGGATTAGAAGCCTTTCCTTGATACTTTGGGACCTTGCCACCCTGTTATTATTCTGAAGTCGTTGGGGTTTAATCCAAGGCATTGGTTTGAATTTTGTGTGTAGGTTATGTTGAGCCCTATGTTTTATATGAAGCCCTTGGAGTTTACTCCAAGACATTGTGATTGGGAATTCCTCTGTGTACAGATGTTAATCTGGTCAGTTTTTGTCTGAAGTCCTTGAAACTCCAAGGCATTGGTTCATATGCAGGTGTTATTTTGAACTAAAGGAAGTTCATCTTGCACGTTGAAGCTTTAAAATAAAAATGAAGAGTTTTCTTGATTCTTAATTCATCCGAGGCTTATTTCATCCGAGACTTGGTTTTATCTGTGTATTATGCTTGCTTGGTTTTTAACCCAAAGGATGTAAATTCTATATTGACTTCTTTATGTCAAGTGTTGGCTTCTTGTTGGTTAGTTCTTTCTTTGCCTTAGCTTTTACTTTGTGCTTTAGGATAGTCTCTTCATCTCCTCCCATCTTCTTTAATTTCAAAAATATTCTCCCTCCTTTTCAAAACTCTTATTGTTTTTCAAACTTGGACCACTTTCATAATAAACTTGAACTTATGTCCATGCATTTTCAAAAACTATTTATATAATTAAACCCTTAATCAATTGAATCATACTTTGAAATCTTTTTAGAAGACTAAAAGTCATTAACCACATTTAAACCATTTTTCCACTTTGGCTTTTTACTTTAAAAACTTTTCTGAAAAGATTAGACTTTTGTTGATCTTGTAGTGATGCAAGCTACTATATTTCTACAATATATAGTAAAGTGAGACATTTTCCACTTGGGTGTTCAGTGATATCTTGTAGGTTTTAAATTCAAGCTATGTCCTCCAGTTTGAGATGATGAAAATGCTCCTTTATCATAATTATGGGTAGTAAGTATGTTTTACACTTAGATATAACGAAATGCCTCTTCTCTTAAAATTAATCAACACATAAACTTTCAAAAATTTTGAGAAGAACTACGCGGTTCTGATTTCATCATCGCATATTGGTGGTACGTAGGCATGAATATCATTGTAGTTTCTCTGAAATCAAAATTAATTAACACATTTCTTTTCTCACCCCCACAATCTATTTTGTAAACATTTCTTTTATAGCCAAATACACAGATTTTCAAAGAGGTTCCTGCAGATTACCCTAGATGTTTAGGGTGATAATACCTTCCCTTTGCATAACTAACCCCCTTACCTTGATCTCTTTTTTACTTTGGGTTTTATTCACTCTTTTCCCATTTCCTTTGGATAAAATAAAAGTGCGGTGACGATTTTCACTGATTTGCAAGTTAGGTCAATTCAATGGCTTAGTCTAAACATTTCTACCATTACAGAAATATTGGCGACTTCACTGGGGAATTTTGTCTCTAAGTGGGTTGAGACCATATTTGTTTGTTTATTTGTGTATGTGTTATTATTTGTTGTTGTATATATGCATATTTGTCTGGATGTTTTTTGGTTTTTATGGTGCTTGGTGATCTTTTATAAGTCTTATACCCGGACTTGGACAAAGTTAAGATTAGGATGGGCGTTATAGTCATGTTGAATTTGAAGGAGTAATCCTGAAAAAGTTGGCATGATATTCCCCACTCAATGTAGGCCCCCTTGATTGTTGATAGAGAAAATAGAAAGTGTACTATTTTTGCTTAAGCAATAATGATAGGGAATTTCCCCATATATCGATTTTGAGGACTGCGTATATTACCGAGTTTAACTTGTGGTTCAATTTAATAAAAACTTGTGTTTGGTTTGGTTTTTGATATAACTTCAACAATTTTAAGGATGAAAAGAATGTAAATTATGACTTTTAATAATATGACCAAACATGCTAGAGGTAAGTGTATGATTTTCCATATGATAACTTTGACTCTTGATCTTTTCAACAAGTTCATTAACATCAACTACCGATTCTTAAGATTGTATTTCCCTAAGTCCTTAGTGAAAAACATTTTACTTCTATCCTAATTTCAATGTACATTTAAAAGAAGTGATGAAGCCAAGTATTTGATTATCAAGAATTTCCGGTTATTATAGGATTGCCATAGTCCTAGGTATAATCATCTATAATATAACTATCTATAAGATCTTAAACGATTGTCCAGCTCTATGTGTTAAGAAAAGTGAAACCCCTTTGATCTGATAGGGAAAAATAGTAGATTATTATGAACAATTAAATTGATGGAAAAGAACTATTATGTTGAATAAAACAAAGAGATCAGTATCGTTACAATGACAAATCATGGACACCCCTTAGCATTGGGGGGTTTAGCCTCTCATAGTATTCAAAGAAAATTCAATAAAAAAGATTAGACATTACAAGATAAGAGAATTGCTTTGATCTTGAGTCACAATAGATCTTGAAGATCTCTGTTCTCCAAACCCTTGATAGCTCTATTCCCTCTTCTACAATTCTTTCGTCCCCTTGTAAAAAAAATCTCATTCCTTCGTTAAAACTGCCTAAAGTAGTCAAAGTCTTTTGTTCTCCGTCCAAAAAGTCAGAAACGCCCTTCCGGGTCACACTTAGGGAAGTTAAACAAAAATAACAAATTATCAACGCACAGACCAACACGACCCGTGTCAGGTGACACGGGTGGCCGTGTTGGTCACCAGACAACACTTCACAAAATCCACACTTTAGGATAACTGACATGGTCTGTGTCACTTGACACGGGCACCCATGTTGAGACTCTGGTTTCTGGCCCTTGTTCCATTCCTCTGCCTGACACGACCCGTGTCTGGTGACACGGGTGGCCGTGTCAGACTTACTGAAACTTGCTGAGAACTTCTTGGAACTCCCGATTTCTTGAATTTTCTCATCCCGAATCCCTTGGATCTCTCACCTGAGCCTGAAACAGTAGAAACAACCAAACGAAGCATAAAACAGGAAATAACTTGAAATAAAACTTACGAAAATATAAAATGCGGGAAAACTTAAGAAACATGAAATCATTCAAAGAGAAATAAAATACGACACAAAACGATGTAGAATACCTAGATTATCATCAGATAAGTAATAAAAACATGATGAAAATGGTGACTGATTACAACCCCAAACTTAGCTCGTTGCTTGTCCTTAAGCAATGTTAAAGACAAATAGAATCAGACACCCCAAATTATCAACTTACCATAATGCCACCGAGATCTTTTGCAACATGCTATTACTTTCCTTCCAAAGTTCTCCTCTTTCCCGAATCGAGTGTTCCTTCGCACCTTAACATCAAGACACTACTTCACTTGTCAACTTATCTTTCACTCTCATGAATCCTCTCGGGGTTAGTGTTTTCACTCATAGTTCACAATATGCAATATCAACTCAGGAGTTTGAATATATTCTAAATTAATTTCACATACACATAACACACACTTTTTAAGGTCTTCGGATTGTAATGGGGCTTAGGTACGGTAGGATAAACAAAGGAAAATGGAAAAAAATTGGTTTTAGGCTCAGCGCCAGTGTTGTTATTCTCTTCTATGTGCTTCTTTTTGCATGGTTTAACCAATGGGATTTTCGAACACCTCCTTTTCAAGTTTTTGGGTTCCTCAGTTTCACTCAAGTATTTCTTTTGAGCGTTTCTTTGAAATTTAACTAAGTTTCTTCTTTTTGGTAAATGATTTTCAATCACTTTTTTTCTTTAAGACATGAGTGTCTTCAATACTTCTCTTTTTTTTTCACTTACCTATTTTCTTTAGGTGTTACTACCCCAAACTTGTAGCTTAGCACAGATTCAAGAAAACAACACTGAATTGAGCAAGGTAGGAAGTGTTTGGCCATGGGTTATCATAAGCGGTGATAAACAAAAAATCAGATACAGGCCCAATGGGGTTAACAAGGGATAAACATTTCAATGGGACGACTCAAAAGGAACAGGGGTAAAATAGAAACAACGTGCCTCAGTGTGTGTCATAATGCAGTTATAATCAACTAGAACATACGCAAACTCAGAGTGACAGAGACATACCTGACTAGCTCTCATGATGAATCAATACGTGTTTGGCTTTTTATGTCCTCACCATGTCGGGTAAAGTTGACAGATTCCATAATACCTTCCAGTTTGGTGTAACTTTCCACTCAGCTCGGGATGTACAGGTTACCTTTGTCGGTCACTCTTGATAGTTGCGTCTGATCACTCACTCGACAATATTAACTTTCGGGGGTCGTTCGCAATAAGCACAGTAAATGACGTGATATTCTCATCCACTATCACCAATTTTAATCACTTGTCTGGACAAAAATACAATGATCCTGCACTAACTAACTTAACAACAATGCAAAACAACAATACAAAAATAAATAAAATACTAAACCAAAAAAATAAGTAAATGCAATAACTAAATCCCCCCCCCCCAGATATGAACTAAACATTAGCCTCAATGTTTTAGAATAAAATATCGGGGGGAGACTCACAATGCTCATTAAGAAGGAGGAGGAGGGTGTGGGAAGTGCAACATCAAGCGTTGCATCATAGTATGCATATCATCAATAGCATTCCCTTGGCGTGTTTTCTCTTCCCCTTGTCTGGCCTATTCTGTACGGAGATCTCCTAACTTCACTTGCACCCACGCCCACTGATCATGAGACATGGAAGAGGACCCGTGACCCTGTTGCGTCGAGCCCTGGTGGGTAGGTACAAATTTCTCCTTATCCAGAGAATCTTCCTCTATAACATTACCTGCTACAAAATCATCACCTTGATCACCATCCACTTCTTCTGGGATAGCTATAACATATAACCAATTAGCATAATCAACAATACTAATTTTATCAGGGTTAGGCAGCTTCAGAAGACATCTCTCACGAATCATCAAAGCATAACAGTCTCGCCTAACCTCAATCATGCTTTGTTGGATAAGAGCATTTAAGTCAATTTTTCTTAAAGCAGCAACCAGTGCTTCTTCAGCCAATATTGCACCACATCCACAATAGTTGGCAATTTGAATTATCATGTTGCCAACCGAAATTTCAACAGAGGTGGCTCGCCCAACTTTCCCCAAGTGATCAGCCATAAAAGCAGCGACATTCACTGGTGAATCATGGACCATAGAAAATAGAAAGAGAAATTCTCTCTTGGCGACCACTCTGGTACTATCACCTCAACCAAACAAGTTGTAAGCCAACCCTTTATGGACATATCTGAAACACGAGTTTTGTATCCACAATGCCTTCGCACCTTTAGGAATGTACTTGGGAAGACCAGTAATGGCCATCCAAAAATCACCAACATCAGAAGTATCAGGCACAACTCCATGTCCTACTCGTGGGAGATGGAGACATTATGCTAAATCCTCAAAAAAAAATTCATAATCAGCATTATAAAGGCGGAATTTCATATTACCATAATACTTTCTTATAGTACCTGCCCACCGTCTTTCTAGTTTAAACTCAAGAGTGCTCAGTAATTCTAAAGAAATATACTCATGGGTCGACGCCTCATAGTGCATGAACTCTAGCATCCATAAACTATCAAATATCGTATCAATCTCATCCTACTACCCTAATTCTTTAAGATTTTTAGAGCACATATACCTTGTCAGTGTCAGCTTTCACTTAACATGCACAACATACCTCCGAGCATGTTCTGGTTCTTAAAAAATGATACCGTGTGCATTGGGCGCACAAATGGTCCTCCTTTTTACCCTTGATGGCTTTGAAACTAACTTTCCTTGATCGGTCCTTTTTGGGGGCATTTTTGGAACCTGAAAAATAAGAGAAAACTGAAATTGAAAAATTAGTGAAAAGCTACCGGTATGTGGTAGAGGAGGTAATTTGAGAAGCTTTTGTGAAGGTGGATGAGGGTTTTTTGAATCTTTCCCAATGGTGAAAATTGAAGCTTTTTGTGGTGGAGGCTATGGAGAAAATAGGGTTTGGTGTAGAAGAGAGAGTGAGAATCAGAAATAATGGGTGGAAATATGAGGAGAAGTGTTATAGAACCATGTGGGATCCATAAAAAATAAGAAATACAAAAATGTTTTAAAGTTCATAGTCCAACACGGGCCGTGTCCGGTGACACGGCCGACCGTGTCGCACGCCTTAGTTCCAAAAATTCAGTTTTTTACAAAATTGCTTCAGTAAGAATGACACGGGCCGTGTCTGGTGACACAACCGACTGTGTTGTGCGTATGATTTTTGTGAAAATTTTGTTTCCTCTTTTGCATAATTTTCTCCTCTCTCTCTGTAAACTCCCTTTTTGCGTTATTGGTTCGTTTGCAAGACATTGTGATTACCTACACAAATACAACAAAAATACGACAAAACAAAGACAAAAGTTAGAATTAAAACGCATAGGTTGCCTCCCACAAAGCGCTTTATTTAACGTTGCATGGCTCGACGGTCTTCTATCTTACCCTATAAGACAAACATTATCAATCAACCCACCTTCTTGCCCAATGTAATAAGGATTCAATATCTGTCCATTAACTTTAAATGTATCCCCATTAGCTTTATTTTTCAATTCTATTGCTCCATAAGGAAACACTCTATGAACCACAAACGGTCCGGACCATTTGGATTTTAACTTTCCTTGAAACAACTTCAACTTGGAATTGAACAACACCAGTTATCCTTCCCAAAATTACTTCCTTAGGATCTTCTGATCATGCTATTTTTTGTTTGTTCTTTATATATCTTGGCATTATCATAAGCCTGATTCCTAAACTCTTCTAACTCATGAAGTTAAAGAGTTCGGGATTTGTCAGCTTTCAAAAGATCACAATTCAGGAACTTGGTAGCCTAAAAGGTTTTATGCTTGAGTTCAAGGGGTAAATGGCATGATTTACCGTAAACTAGTTGATAGGGAGACATACCTATAGGGGTTCTAAACACAGTTCTGTACGCCCATAATTCATCCTCCAGCTTTATAGCCCAATCTTTCCGAGAAGCGCTAACAATTTTTTCAAGTATCTATTTTATCTGCCTGTTAGACACTTTAACCTGTCCACTTGTCTGATGATGATATGGGGTGGCAATCGTGTGCTTCATATCCTACTTCTTCAACAAATTCCCCATCAGCTTATTTAAGAACTGAGTACCCTCATCACTGATTAGAGCCCTCGGTACCCCAAACCTAGAGAAATGTTGTTTCTGAGGAAATTGACCACCACCTTAGAATCATTTGTGGGTAATGTGACAACTTCCACCCACTTTGACAGATAGTTGACCGTGACCAAAATGTAATTCTTTCCAAAAGAGGGTGGAAAATGTCCCATGAAGTCTATTCCCCCCCACATAAATCAACTATACCTCTAACATTGCATTATGAGGAATCTGGTTCCTTTTTAAAATGTTACCCGTCTTCTGACATCGGTCACATTCCTTCACAATGCTCTGAGCATCCTTAAACAAACTTGGCCAGTACAACCCATAATGGAGGAATTTTGCAGCTATTCTATCTCCACTAAAATGTCCTCCATAGTCTGAGTCATGACAATCTTTGAGTAAATCTCTCTGTTCTTCCTCTAGGACACACCTTCGAACCAATCTGTCTATTCCCTTTTTGTACAGGAATGGTTCATCCCACAAATAAAACCTGCAATCATGAAAAAACTTTTTCTTTTTGTTAGATTCAAAATCATCAGATATGATTCCACCTACCAAATAATTCGCATAGTCAATGAACCATGGAGCACCAATCACAACAAGGATTTGTTCGTCAACAAACTCATCCTTGATTGGGTGCTTCTCCTCTATTTCTTTTATCAGAGACATTCAGGATAAGTGATCAGCAAGAACGTTTTCACATCCATTTTTGTCCCGGATCTCTAGATCAAATTCTTGCAAGAGTAAGATCCACCTCAATAGCCTTGGTTTTGATTCCTGTTTAGAAAAAATATATTTCAAAGCAGCATGGTCAGTATAAAAAATTATCTTTGACCTCAACAGGTAGGACCTGATTTATCAAAATCATACACCATTGCTAGCAATTCTTTTTCCGTGGTTGCATAGTTCATCTGAGATGGATTCAACACATGGCTTACATAGTATATCACATGCAAGAGCTTTTATCTTCTCTGTCCTAACACTACCCCTACTACTATATCACTAGCATCACACATGATCTCAAATGGTAGAGACCAATCAGGAGAAATTACTATAGGGGAAGACACAAGCTTATTCTTCAAAGTTTCAAAGGCCTCACCACACTATTTATAAAAAAGAAACAGTGTATCCTTCACAAGCAGACTAGTCAGAGGCTTCGCAATCTTGGAGAAATCTCTTACGAACCTTCAATAGAATCTCGCATGTCCTAAGAAACTTTTTATTCTTTTCTCATTCACTAGTGGGGGTAAATTTGCTATCACCTCCACTTTGGATTTGTCAACTTCAATTCCCTTATGGGAAATTTTGTGACCCAACATTATGCCTTCACGCACCATGAAATGATACTTCTCCCAATTGAGAATTAAATTGGTCTACTGACATCTTTCTAGAACAAGAGACAAGTTATTCAAGCAATTCTCAAAATAAGATCTGAAAACCTAAAAATCATCCATAAACACTTCCATGTGCTTTTCAAGCATGTCAGCGAATATGGATGTTATACATCTCTGAAAAGAAGCAGGTGCATTACGTAACCCAAATGGAATTATTCTGTAGGCAAAAATACCATAAGAGCATGTGAATGCAGTATTCTTTTGATCTTCCGGAGTTACCGTAATCTGATTGTATCCTGAATACCATCAAGAAAACAATAGTAATCATGACTAACTAACATTTCCAACATTTAGTCAATGAATGGTAAAGTAAAGTGGTCTTTTCTTGTAGCAGTATTCAATCTTCGGTAATCTATCCATACTCTCCAACCTATAAAAATTATGGTAGGAATCAACTAATTCTTATCACATAAACAAGACACACCCATGCACTGTCGGATATAGGGTAAATAAGACCCGCATCCAACAGCTTCACAACCTCTTTTCGAACAACTTCTTTCATAGTAGGGTTGAGTCTTCTTTGAGGATGGACAATTGGTTTCTAATTATCTTCCACCAATATCTTGTGCTTGCAAACTTTGGGACTAACACCTTTCAAATCTTCAATGGCCCATCCGATAGCACCCTTGTATTTCTTGAGCACTTTGATGAGCTGGTCTTCTGGAGCTTATTTTAAGCTAGAGTTGATAAAAGATGGAAATTTTTCTTCAGTGCCAAGAAAGATATACTTGATATTTTCAGGCAGCTGTTTCAACTCTATTCCCTTTTTCACCTCTTATTTTTCTTCATGAGAATATGGTGGTCGTAAATCTTCCCACTGTTTTGGTTTTGATCTATTCCATGGAGGTTGTGCTTCAAACATGGCTAGCACTTCAGAATATTTCTCATCTATTTCCTCATTCCTTTCAGAAATTGACAAGCTAAGAACTCTCTCCAAAGGTAATTCAGGAGCTTTGCTTTGAACTGAGTGAATAAACATTGTGTCCAACACTTCAATGTTTTTACTTGTATCTTCCTCATCTTTAAATTTCACGGTGTCTCTCACATTAATTTTCAACTTCTCATCATAGACCTTGAGGGTCATAGTACCTTCCTCAATATCTATCATGCATCTTCTCGTCTCTGAAAAAGGTCTTCACAAGATTAATGGGATTTCCTCATCTTCTGGCATTTCAAGAACCACAAAATCAATAGGGAACAAAAACTTGTCAATCTTCACAAGAACATTTGTTGCAATACCATATGGTCTTTTCACTGAATGATATGCAAACTGAAGTGTCATACGAGTGTCTTGAACCTCACCGAGTTCTAGCTTTTTGTAAATTGAAAGTGGCATCGGGCTTACACTATCCCTCAAATAAATAAGTGCCTTCTTGAATGATCTATCCCAATGGTGCAAGGAATAGAAACCGCACCTTGGTCTTTCTTATTCACAGGAATTTTGAGACCCTGTAAAATAGAACTACATGTTTCAGTTAGCTTTACCGACTCAGTGTCGATGGAACACTTCTTGGATATGATGTCTTTCATGAATTTGGCATAAATAGGAATTTGTTCCAGAGATTTAGTAAAAGGAATGTTAATTTCTAATTTCTTGAACAATTCCAAGAATTTCTAAAAACAATTCTCATTAAGATCTTTCTTGTTGTTCTTGTAGGATAAGGGAGAATGATTTTTTGCTTAGAATCTTTCTGCTTTTCCTTCTCAACAACTGGTTGTATAACCACTTCCTCAGCTTGCTTCAGATCATCTTTGATTTATAGATCCACTTCTAATAAACCATCCTCTTCTATTTCCTCTTTTTTGACATTTCTAGCTAACTTACCACTTCTGGTCACAACTGCATTCATAATGAGATTTTCTCTTAGATTTGTAATAGTTCAACCAGGCAGAGTGCCAAGTGCTTGAGCATTCGCTAGCTGTTATGCTATTTGTCACATATGAACTTCTAGATTTTTAATTGAAGCGAAAGTGTTCTTCTGATTTTTTCTTGTCTCCTCTTGAAACTGAATATTATGAGTTTCCATCTTTTCAATAGCTAACTCCTAATCTGCTTTCTTCAGAGCTTACTGTTATTGTTACTGATATTAATTCTGATATTGGCCTTACCCTTGCTGTTGAGCATTTCCTTTTTGATCCCTCCAGGCAAAATTTAGATGATTCTTCCACCCAGGGTTGTAGGTGTTACAATTAGGATTATTCTTATTTAGGAACTTGATATCTTCAATTTGTTGAGCAGTTGCAAGACAGTGCACAATGAAGTGTGTTCCACCATAAATTTCACAATTAGCATTCTGAACTTGTTGAATTTGAGCCACTTGTTGTGTATTAATATTCATCGTCTTCGGCTTCTTTTCTACTTTTGTTGCAATTTTTTCTTCCTTTTTTATCTTCTTGTTGGCTTCTAACTTCAAATTAATTACTCCCTCTGGTTTGCTTGCAACCCTATCATATAAATCCAGATGCTCATTTGCAGTAATGGCTTCAATTATCTTCTTGATACCAGTGGTTGTTGAAAAATTAGATAATCCATCAGCTGCTGTGTCAATTAGCTGCTTGGTTTTGATCCAAAGGACATTCACAAACATTTTCACCTGCTTAGTCTAATCCAAATTGTGAGTAGGACAAGCCATTAGGAGTCTTTTGAAACTTTTATAGGATTCCCCTAGTGACTCACCCTCTTTTTGCTTGAAATTGAGGATCTCATATCTTTTTCTCGTGAATAATGACGCTGGAAAGTACTCATTCAGGAACACTTTTTCCATCTCTTCCCAAGAAGTAATGCTACCAGTGGGAAGGGAATAAAACCACTCTTCAGCCTCATCAGCTAAAGTAAACGGGAACATCCAAAACTTTTTATGTTCCTCAGTATGCCCATCTATCTTCAAAGTGGTGCTTATTGTTAGAAACCTTTGTAAATGCTTGTTGACATCCTCATTAACCCTTCCAGAGAAGGATCTCCTCTCAAGTTGAGTGATAGTGCTAGGATACAATTGAAAATTTGGTACATTCATCGGTTGGTTCGCAATAGTTATGCAACCAGCCAATGCATTCATTCCACCATAGTCACCAAGTAGTCTCTCGGGTGGATTTTCAGCCATAGTCTCAGATTATTATTCTGAATCTGTCTCTTTATGCTCTAAATGGTGTTCTGATTCAGAATCTGAATGAACTGAAATAAGTTCTTCCTCGTAGGCCCGTTTACCTAATCTCGATTGTCTTCTCCTTGAGTGAAAAGTTCTTTCGATCTATATGTCAAAAGGAAATTCAACCGAGGCCTTACCTCGCATAAAATATTAGACATAAATTAGTAATAATAAAATAAAAAAAAAAATATATATATATATATAACATAAAAATAAAATTTTAATTGCAGAGCAATAAAATTTCAATTGAACTACAATTAACTCTGTATTTAGGCAGTCCCTGACAACGACGCCAAAAAATTGATAGAGAAAATAACAAGTGTACTATTTTTGCCCAAGTAGTAATGATAGGGAATTTCCCTAGATATCGATTTTGAGGACTGCATACATTACCGAGTTTAACTTGTGGTTCAATTAAACAAAAAATTGCGTTTGGTTTGGTTTATGATATAACTTCAACAATTATAAGGATGAAAAGAATGTAAATTATGACTTTTACTAATATGATCAAACATGCTAGGGATACATGTTTTATTTTCCATATGATAACTTTGACTCTTGATCTTTTCAACAAGTACACCAACATCAACTACTGGTTCTTAAGGTTGTGTTTCCCTAAGTCCTTAGTGAAAACCTTTTACTTCTATCCTAATTTCAATGTCCATTTAAAAGAAGTGATGAAGCAAAGCATTTGATTATCAATAATTTACGGTTATTATAGGATTGCACTAGTTCTAGGTGAAATCATCTATAATATAATTGTCTAGAAAACCTTAACACAACTGTCCATCTCTATGTGTTAAGAAAAGTGAAACCATATTGATCCGATAGGGAAAAATAGTAGATTATTATAAATAATTAAATTGATGGAAAAGAACTATTGTGTTGAATAAAACAAAGAGATCAATATCATTACTAGGACAAATCAGGGACACCCCTAGCATTGGGGGGTTTAGCCTCTCATAATATTCAAAGAAAATTCAATAAAAAGATTAGACATTACAAGATAAGAGGATTTCTTTGATCTTCAATCGCAAGAGCTCTTGAAGATCTCCATTCTTCAAACCCTTGAGAGCTCTATTCCTTCTTCTGCAATTCTTTCGTCCTCCATGTAGAAAAATCTCATTCCTTCGTTAAAATTTCCTCAAGTAGTCAAAGTCTTTTTTTCTTCGTCAGAAAAGTTCAAAACACCCATCCGGGTCACACTTAGGGAAGTTAAACAAAAATAACAAATTATTAGCGCACAAACCAACATGGCTTGTGTCAGGTGACATGGGTGGCCGTGTTGGTCACTAGACAACACTTCATAAAACCCACTCTTCAGGATAACTGGTACGGTCCGTGTCACTTGACACGGACGCCTGTGTCGAGACTCTGGTTTCTGGCCCTTGATCTATTCCTCTGCCTGAAACGGTCCGTGTCTGGTGATACAGGTGGTCGTGTCAGACTTGTTGAAACTTTCTAAAAACTTCTTGAAACTCCCGATTTCTTGACTTTTCTCGTCCCGAGTCCCTTGGATCTTTCACTTGAGTCTGAAACAGTAGCAACAACCAAATGAAGCATAAAACAAGAAATAACTTGAAATAAAACTTACAAAAATATAAAATGCGGGAAAACTTAAGAAATATGAAATTATTCAAAGAGAATCAAAATACGATACAAACCAATGTAGAATACCTTGATTATCATCATACAAGTAACAAAAACATGATAAAAATGGTGACCGATCAACTGTAGTATTTGTTTATCGAGCAAACAGGAAGAAATTACTGCTTTCGACCTGGGAGCCAGAGAAACTGAAATATGTAGAACCCTTAAACTATCTTGGCATTTTAGGTGTAGTGTGAAGACTATGATGAAGTCAATTCGAAAATAGTTATTTAGCAATACTGCACTCAGACGAGTTTCTCTTGAGAATATTGCTAATTATCGAATAAATTGGGAAGTTGGTAATATCCTAAAAAGGATCGAGGACTCTGGGATTTCCTTAGAACCTTGTTTTGTAGGTGATATAAACCATTATTCCTTACCTTGTGGGTAGTTCCCTTGACTTCATGCTCGCGATGTCGAACCTTTGAACACTCATATTTGTGATCTTGTGTGTGATTGTTGCATCGTCATACATTCATGCACCCATAAGCATTTGTAATACGGTGGGAGAACTGCCTTTTGTGTTTTATCGTAAATGTGCGGATAGCTAGAGTCGCCACCGACTTTTCTTTTATCTAATATTTAGGAAAGGTGAAAAGAACAAGAAATACCTTTGATAGATTTTGAGATCGGGGGGTAGGTTATGAAAAGGGAAGGTGTTAGCACTCTTTTCATTCGTAGTTATCTACGGACTCTTAATTGCTTATCTCACTTTTGAAAACTTGCTTTGTGTGTGTGTGATTTGTTTGAAAATATTTTGAAAATTCAATGTAAGGCTGACTTTGTAATGATTCTTGTATTAGTCCTCAAGAATGCGTACAAAGTGTTTTGAAAAATATTTGTTTGAAAGTGATGTGTGAAAAAATGTTTTGAGAAAAGTGTTGAGCAAGCAATTAGGGTTTCTTACCCACTAAAGTCTTTCTTGTTCTTTTAATTCTCCTTTAGAGATGGTAATATCCATACCATTAGTTGGTAGGTAGCCCTATCTATTGGACGTGAAGGGACAATCGAAAGGTCATCGTATGGTCATCAAAGGCAACATATAGAGATACTTTAGCAATTTAGCGGAGGGACTAGACCATTTTTTGTAGGTAACATTGAAGGTTCATCGAGGGACTATGATATTTACTTAAAGGGACTTTCCTAAAGTATCTCTACTTTCGAGGGACATGACCATGTTTCTGAAGGCAACAAAGAGAGGTTACCCTAGAGGTGTAAGTGTGAATAGTGTATTGATTTCATTTATCTTATCTTGAGATTAGGGTTTGCTATCAGTTGTTTTTATATCTTGCCATACACCCCTAATTACTAACGACATAAAATATAGCAGAAATATTGTGATCGGTGGAAATAGAACTGATTGTTTTGGAATGCTGGTTCGCGAAATGCCGCGGTAAGCAAGAGTCGCCACCATCTTTTATTTTCTCCAACAAGGAAAGGACAAAAGCACAGCAAAATTCCTTTTCGAGATATTTCTCGGTTCGAGAGGTAGATTATAGAAAGGGAAGATGTTAGCACCCTTTCTATCCGTGGTTATCCACGGGCTCTTAGGTACTTGCTCACTATGTTTTCAAAAAATGTTTGCTTTTCTTGTGTTTGTGGGTTTTGAAAAAGTTTGTTTGAAAACTTCGTTTTGAATCTTGTATCAGTCCTCAAGAGTGTTAAGAAGTGTTTGTTTGAAAACTTTTGTCGGAAAAGTGTAAGTGTGAAAAGTTGTTTTTGTTTTGAAAGAGCAAGTACCTAGGAGAAATCCACCTACTCAAAGGAATTAAGCTGTGTAAATGTCCTTTAGATAGTACTATCCCACTATTGAGAAGTAGGTAGCACCGTCGTTGGAGTTATTCGGGTTAATTCAATTATAGGGACATGTGTGGTCACCAAAGCAATAGTAGGACGCCTTAGCGGTAACCCTAATGTCGTAGATCCTTTTTATCCGAGGCAACCGTTTCGAGGCAACTGGATCTTTAGATAGGAGGGCGACCTCTAAAACACCCTATACTCAATGACCACCTCGAGGCAACCAAGTGAGGCGTACCCTAGGAGTGACATGTGCGAGTGTGTCAGGATTCAATTCAAATTATCTTTGCACGTGTATTATGGTGAGCTACGTTTTGATTTTAATTTTCAGGCAAATCTTGTCATGCATAGTTAACAGTTAATAATTGTGCGGAAAGTAAATTGCAAAAAGTAAATCTACGCTATTACAAGGTGTCGGGTATTTACATCGCCAAAAACATAACCCTTGAAAAATAAATGCGAGAAATTAAAGAAAGCGATAAAAGGGTCCTAATTACGCTATTACATTCTCGGAGCAATTACATCAATATGATCAAAAATTAATATACGCGAAAAGAAATTAAATCAGAGAAAGTCTTAGGGTTTTGACCCTTTTTTGAGAAAAGAATGAATTTTGGTCCTTTTTTGCATTAAATAAACCTAATACTAACCAATTAATTAATTAATTAAAAGAAGAAAAGTATTTTTAAGTTTTTTAATGTTTTAATGAAAATAAAATTAAAAATAAAATAAAGTCAAAAGTTAGTAAAAACCCTAATTCTATGTTAATTTTATTTATTGTGAAAAAGTCAAATTTAACCTAATTAACTAAATTAATTTGTGTTAGTGTTTATTTACAAAAATAAATTAAGGTGAAATTAATAAATAATAATAATAATAAAAATATTATAGTTTTCTGATTTTATTATGAAAAAAAAGTTAATTATATTAGTTAAATAATAATAATAATAATTAGAAAAGATAATAAAAAGGAAAAGAAAATAAAAAAGAATAGTAAACCAGGGGGGGTGATGGCCCAACAAGGAGGTTAATCTGGAAATTCTGGCCCATTAGCACATAAGCCCTTGTTGACTTTGGAGATTGTCCAGGCTTGCTTTGACCAGGGAGTATCATGATCATTCAATCCTGGCCTTTAGATCCAAGCTTATGGCCACTTGGCGTGCTGAGATGAGGAGCGTATGGTGGAACGCTTCCTGAAGCCTGTATATAATTACATGAAGAAAAATATGAAACAATTATTTTGGGGGACCTGGGAATCGAACCCAGGTCCCAATGATTCCATGCCAGCACGTCCTCCACTACACCAACTTGCTTCAGTCGTTAGTAAAATAACAAACAATTAATATATTGAGAAACACGCCACTAATGCTGTAAAACAAATAAAGTGCGCGTGCTTTTGAATTAGCCAACCACGCATCACCACCTCATCATCGTCTTCGCTGAACCTGCAAAATACATGTTAGATAGCGGGGGTTTTTAACCCCCACAAAACATCATGAGGAAAAATAACGATTAAGCCTAGGATGAATATAAATATTTCGCGAGTATGGCTTTGTGTTCGTCTGGATGCAACGGTTCCAACCATAGGTCTTAAGGGGTGTAATTTTGCCTGGACTGCAAAGCCCCAAATTCACAGCATAAGAACCCTAGAATTTGTCAATGGTAACTTTCAATTCTGTGAGTTTTAGTCCAATTAAACTATGCCAATAGCTTCCTGTGGTCTTTAACAATACAAAACAAACAAGAAATCACATCAAATGCTTATGAATCATGAGTTTCGATTATGGGGAAAATATGCAAACCGTGAATTTGTTCTTGACAGTTTCTTGAGCTTTAGCGCTTGGTTTCGATTGCAACACGTCCTTGACACTTCCAACAATGTGTTAGAAACAACCAAAGTCCTTGAATTGGCCTGGAAGGTAGAAAACAGTTTTCAAGTTTCTTTGAATTTTCTTGAATTGGTTATGGCCTTTTCTGCAGTGAATTCACGTCTGTGGCATTAGGGTTGGCTTGTGTACTTATCGTAGAATAGAATTAGGTCAAATCCTTGAGCAAAGATCCATTGAATAATGGTTTGAATATTTGATTTGCAATCATATATTTTTGAATCTTTTTGATTGGAAAAACTTGCCAAACTTGGAGATTATTGTCCCTTTGATTTGCACACGAAATTTCCAGCATATATTGACCACTTTTGCTTCACAAAAAGATTGAGAAATCAAATCTTTGTATTTCCTACAATTTAAATTAATTAAATGAATTAAAATTGATTAAAAATCCAAATAATTAATAAAAATAAGAAAAATAAGTTCAAATAAGCTTGATGGGTCGTGCATAGGCCTTGGATAAAGTTTCAAGAAGAAATTTGAGGCCCATTAGCAAAAACAAGGTGTTTTGAGCAAAGTTGACTTTTGCAAATTCATAAAAATTTCCCAACTTCTCCAATGCATATCTTGCTCAATTTTGATCATATGGACATTTTCTTGGACAGTTTGGAAAGGTCTTGAAGTCCTCTAACCAATTCCTTTGGTCCCATGTCATTTGGATTTACTAATCTCAAGTTATGGTCTTTGACTTAAAGTGCCTTTTTGTTGACTTTTGAAATTGACCTATAATGTAGAAATTGATAACTTTTTGTGAGAGCATTTCTTGGACTTGGAATGTGAAGATGAGTTGTAGGAAATTTCATCCCCTTCAAAATGAGCATTGGATGGGATTTTTCTGATGAACCATGAAAAAGTTATGCCTTGGTCAAGATACAGTTGACTTTTCTGCTGTCCCAAAATAGTAAGTTTTTGCATCTTGATGATTTTTGAGCCATACTTGTGGAATCATGATCAAGACTTGATCAAATGATGATTGTGAGCTCAAAATAAGATGTTGACCAAAAATTCTGACTTTTGACTGTGAAATGACCATTTTACCCCTGCAGTTGACTATGGATCAAATAGGGCTTTTGACTGTGCAAACTGGCATTGTGAGTCTTGAAACTTGACATGTAGATGCTTGAGAATATGTAGGCACATGAGACTTGATTGAGCCATTGAAAACCTCAAATTCCTTGAAAGAACCAAAACCCTAATTTTGACTGGCTTAGGAGATGTTTGGACTGTGCAATCCTTGAGCAATCTTGAGCCATTTGAAGATGATTCTTGGCAAATCTTGAAGAATATGGGAGGGCAAATTTTTGGGTACAACAATTTCCCATGTTCAATCTTCTTAGACCTGAGGATGTAGATTGGCTTGCGTGCCTTTCGTGATCCGAAGGTGGAAGATGATTGAACACTAGAGTGCCCAAAAATTTGCACTCGCATAGTAGAGTATCAGCAATGTGATGTCGGGAATGGGCTTATAGATGCCATTTGGAGAGATGATGGATAGGAAGATGGGCTTATAGATGCCATCTGGAGATGTGACAGAATCTTGTCAGGAATGGGCTTATAGATGCCATTTGGAAATGTAATGGATAGTTGTGGAGATGGGCTTAAAGATGCCATCTGGAAATGTCGATCGCGTAAGAGATTCCTTAGCGAGAATTTGCGTACCTGAGAAAGAAAGATAATTTCCTGGCCTGTTGCAGGTGTTGATCTTCAAACTCTTCATGCAGATACTTTCCTGGCTAGATACAGGTATAAATCTACAATCAATCGCTCATAGATATGCCCTGGCTAGATACAGGTATCGAATCTGGAACTTCAAAAGGTTGGTCGAGATAGCTTTCCTGGCTGGATATAGGTGTAGACCTCTGACCTGAGAATGAAAGATAATTTACTGGCCTGTTACAGGTGTTGATCTTCAAACTCTTCATGCATATACTTTCCTGGCTGGATACAGGTGTAGACCTACAATCAATCGCTCACAGATATGCCCTGGCTAGATACAGGTATCGAACCTGGAACTTCAAAAGGTTGATGGGTTGTCTCTACTGACAGGTTATCTCAGAAAAATCTTTAGGAATCGATTTAACCGAACCAGGGGAGGTTTTGTCTTCTTTGACGAGTTGTCTCTTTTGACGGGTTGTCTTCATGGACGGGTTGTCTTTATTGACGGGTTGTCTTCATTGACGGATTGTCTTCATTGACGGGTTGTCTTTATTGACGGGTTGTCTTCATTGACAGGTTGTCTTCATTGACAGTTTGTCTTCATTGACAGGTTATCTTCATTGATAGGTTGTCTTCATTGACAAGTTGTCTTCATTGACGGGTTTTATCTCTTTTGACTGGATTGTCTCTTTTGACTGGATTGTCTCTTTTGACTGGATTGTCTCTTTTGACTGGATTGTCTCTTTTGACTGGACTTGTCTCTTTTGACTGGACTTGTCTCTTTTGACTGGACTTATCTCTTTTGACTGGACTTGTCTCTTTTTACTGGATTGTCTCTTTTGACTGGATTGTCTCTTTTGACTGGATTTGGAGTTTAACTGCATCTTTCCTGAAAGGTAAAGGTCAGTCATATGCAATGCATGATATGGATCGAGTAATGATTTTCTCAACATAAATGAGATTGTATGATATGATGCGTATATGCATGTATCATGATGTATGACAATGTGATGTTTATGAATGTATCTTCGTCTGGGAAAATAAATCCTTGACGAATGCCGGGAAGTTCGTTGAATCCTGGGCTGATGTTGAAGAGTAGAGTTCTTCGTTTCCACTAGGGATGGTGAACAAAGATGATTGCAAGAATAAACCGGTAGGAGAAGATGACTCCGTTGGGGAATAAACCTGGTGAAGAGATTACTCTGCGGGGAATTACTCTGTGGGAAGAGATAATTCGCTGAGAATTTAACGGTAACTCCGTTAGGGACTCCGTTGATAAGTTCTGTTACGGATTTTGATGAACTCCGCTGGGGATAGGAAGAACTTCGCTGAGGACGATCTTTCCGTTGCAATTTAATGAGGATAACCCAGTTAGACTCTGGTGGGGAATAACCTTTGAATATGGCTGAGGAGATGCATTTATACTCTGCAGGGGATAAGCTTCCAGAATCTACTGGGGAGATGGTTCAACTCTCCTGGGGAAACTTTTGAGGACAGGGCTCCACTGGGGTATCTGTATTCCTCCGGGGAACAATCTTATACTTCTGTCGAGGAATATTAAGACTGCCGGGGATGCTTGTTGAGGAATATTTGTATACTCTGCTAGGGAATATTGAGATCTTCTAGGGATATCCAACTTCCTCAGGGCTGACAGTAGCCTAACTCTGCTTGGGGAGAGTGTTGCTGACTTGCTAGGGATACTGTGCCTTTTCGGGGCTGATGGGAGACCAACTCTGCTTGGGGAGTGAAGGTATCTTGGTCCCATTCTTCAGCTGAATCTACCTTGTACCTGGAGAACAGAGCAGCTTGTACAGTTCGGACAGTTCTTATTGCCCCAGTTTCTGCGGGAGAAGAAGGCCTATGAGGAGCTGGATAACTGCCGATTGACAAATCTTCTTCTGGTAGGCAAGTGACGAGATGACGGGACATAGTCGTACGCTTTTGATCCCTAACTTTTTCCTGGACCGCCCTTTCGGGTTTTCAGTCCATCGGGATACCCCTTTTTGCCCAAGCCGCCTTTTCAGGTTTTCGACTTGCCGGGTGTACAGATTTTTTATTTATTTCATCCCTTATTTTTTCCCGAACCCTTTTGGTTCGCCGGGAAGCCTTTACTTTTGCCTAGGCCAGTCGACCTAGCGGGTCTTTGATTATGCGTAGTATTTTTTCGACTATGTCCATGCCCTCAGGATGTAGGGAGGTGCCACTGTTGGTAGTGTTGTGTTGTCATACTACCAGAAGATGTTTGATCAGGCAAGATTCGTTGCTGGAATTCATGTCCAATGCCCTAAGTGACTCAGGCGGAGATCTGCCCCTGGCTGTTTGGCATTTTGAGAGATTCCTTGAATCTTGACTTAACTGCCCCAGATGATGGACAATGCTCATGTCTGCCCCTTGGTTGGAAGGGTGTCTTCCACTTGAGATGACCTTTCTGTTGAGAAGGTTTTTGTTCACAAGATATTCATCGTGCGAATTTCTCTACTGTTCGAACAAATAATCATATGAAAACAATGTTATTTTAAGAATGCAAAGCTTATGTCTGTCTTGAAGTTTTTGAAAATGCAGTTTTCAATAAAACAAGTGATTTACGTAAAATATGATGTCAACTCGAGATTTTACAGCGAGCCCTACAGGAGTCAGGATACCTTTTATAACAGTATGCTTTCGAACTAACCCGTGCTTCAGCTAGGACTTTTAAGGGTTATAACGTGGCCTGGTTCACGGTTTAAGAAACAAAGGATAAAGGCTCAAAATTTATTTGTACCCACCCGCTCTTCGTGATGTTCTTCAATCCTAAACTCAGCTAATCGTGCATTAGACCTTGTTTGAGTCTTTGCTCTGATATTCCGGTGATGGTTCGGATGCTGACAATTTATTTTGAACCGACAGTCATTTTGTTGAGAGTCTGTAGGATCTCTTTCTTTTTGATTTCGTTATCCCTGTCTTTTTTGCCTGAACTGTTCCTTTTATGATTACAGTCAGCGGGATGCCCCAATTTTGTAAGTCTCCTTCATAGGTTTTGACTTAATGGGCTTTTATTTCTGAGAGATAATGACTTCCTATCTTTATGATTATAGGGAACCATCACTGTTTTTTGTCTCGGAAGGACTTCTTTGATGCCATTCATTGTGCACCTGGATTAACTGAGAGAACTACCCTGCCCCAGGTTATGATTAAGGGTTTTAATTTGTGAAAAGAAAAACTCCGACTTCTTTGGCTCAAAGGGGTTGACTAGGGATTATCTTCCTTATTACTCCACTGTTTAGGATTTGAAACAATGCCTGTACCTCATCAGCAGGGTCTGTTCAAAAGCATACTGTAGAGATTTTGATATCATTTTCATCATCCTCCCTCAAAAGGCTTAGAATTTTCTAATCGAGAGTTGAACATCAAAAAATGAAAGCAATTTTAAGCATAGTGAACACAATTACTTCAAAACAGACACGTGTAATGCATTAATGAAATATGAGAGTTTGACATGATAATTGTTTGAATAAGCAAAGAAAAATACAGCTTCAGAATTCAAATGAACAAAAAGTCTCTCGATCCTAGCCATGTTTTGGCAAGGGAGCAGTGATCACATTGGGAGTCTCGGGCGCTTCGAACTCGACCTCCTTTGCATCGATTAGGTCTTGAACCTTGTTCCTTAAAGTCCAACAATCATCTCTAGCATGCCCCGGGCTGTCAGAATGATAAGCGCAGCGGGTGTTGGGGTTATACCTTGAAGGTGTAGTGTTCGGATTCTTAGGAGGGTCCCTTAGAGTTACCAAATTGGTCTTCAGAAACTGTGGCAATATCTGAGACAGAGTCATACTGAGTCGAGTGAACTGCCTCCTGGGTCTCTCTTCCCTTTGTTGGTTGCAATGTTGAGGATCACTGGCCGGTTTTGAAATAACTACCGCGTTGACATCTTGGCGGTGTTTGGACCTATTCTGTCTTCTTGAACCATAGACATCACTGGATTCTTTCTTGAAGGGCTTCTTTTTAGTACTCGAGGAGTCACCCTCATGTATTTTCCCAGACTTGATACCAGCTTCTATTCTCTCACCAGTCAAGATAAGGTCTTTAAACCCAGCATAAGAATTCCCAATCAGATGGTTGAAGAACGGACCAGACAGGGTCCCCAGGAACATATCCACGAGTTCACGGCCAGTTAGAGGTGGCTGCACCCTTCCAGCGAGGTCTCTCCACTTTTGAGCATACTCCTTGAATCCTTCACTCGTCCCTAGTGACATACCCTGGAGTAGGGTACGCGTAGGAGCAAGGTCGGAATTATACTGATACTGCTTGTAGAACGCATTAGCCAAGTCCTCCCAGTTACGAATACTGGCTCCATCCAGCTGATAGAACCATTCGAGTTGAGTCTGTGATCGGTGGATTTAGAACTGACTGTTTAAAGCTGGTTTCGCGAAATGTCGCGGAAGCAAGAGTCGCCACCGTCTTTTATTTTCTCCAACATGGACAGGACAAAAGCACAACAAAATTCCTTATGAGAACGTTTCTCGGTTCGGGAGGTAGATTTATAGAAAGGGAAGGTGTTAGCACCCTTTCTATCCATGGTTATCCATGGGCTCTTAGATACTTGCTCTTATGTTTTCAAAATGTTTGCTTTTCAAATGTGAGTGGGTTTGAAAAAGTTTCTTTGAAAGATTTCTGAATAACTCTTGTATCAGTCCTCAAGAGTGTTTGAAAAATTATTTTGAAAGATTTTGAAAGTGTCAGTGTGAAAAGATTTTTGATTTGTTTTAGAAGAGAGCAAGTATCCATGAGTCATCTACCTACCCTAAGGAATTAGGCTGTGTAAATGTCCTTAAGATAGTGCCATCCCACCATTGAGAGATAGGTAGAACCACCGTTGGAGGTGTTCGGGTCAATTCGATTGTAGGGACAGTGTGGTCACCGAAGCAATAGTAGGACACCTTAGAAGCTACCCTTATGTCCTTGATCCTTTTTTAATCCGAGGCAACCGTTTCGAGGCAACTGTTTCGAGGCAACTATTTCGAGGCAACTATTTCGAGGCAACTATTTCGAGGCAACTGGATCATGGACATAAGGACCGCTAAAACGTCCTATACTTGACGACCACGTTTCGAAGGCAACGAGTGAGGCGTACCCTAGAAAAGGTATGTGTATTTGTGTGTGGTTTTCATGTATTGTTTTATCTTTGATCATGGCATTGTGAGCTACGCTTTGTTTTTAATTAACATACATTCTTTCATGCAAGTTAGAATTTAAGAGTGCGGAAAGTAAAATACAGAAATATAAAAGCTACGCTATTACAAGGCGCGGGTCTATACATCGCCAAAATACAAAGACCCGTTTTTGATAAAAATGCGGAAAGTAAAAAAAATGCGGTAAACCTAATTACTATTACATTCCTTGAACAGTTACATAATAATCAATAAGAAAAATAACGCGCGAAAAGAATAAATTGGACGTCCGAGGGTTTTGACCCTTTGCTTGAAATTAAATTAAATTAAAGTCTAATTAATTATTTAATTAAAGAAAAGAAGGTGTTTTTTTTATGTTTTTGTATTTAATGAAAATAAGAAATTAAAATTAAGAAAGAAACCCTAAATCTAAGTTTATTTTATATATTAATGAAAATATTAAAGTTAACCTAATTTACTAGTTAATTAATTTACATGTTTATTTACAAAAATAATAATAATAATAAATAATGATGGAAATAATTAATTAAGAAAAAAGATAAAAATGTCAAAACCTAATTCTACATATTTTTTATTTATTAAGAGAAAATGTTAAAATTAAAACCTAAATTAACTAGATTAATTGTTAGTTATTTATTTACAAAAAATATGTTAATGGTGAAATTAATAATAATTAAATATATTTTACAATTTTTGACTTTCTGTTTTTATTATGGAAAAAATTATTTTAGTGAATTAATAAACATAATTAAAGCAATTAAAAGAATTAAAGAGAAAAGAAAATGAAATTAAATATACAAACAAGGGGGGTGTTTGGCCCAAATGGAGGTAAAACTGCAACAATTCAGGCCCATTGACAAAGCAAGCCTCGTTTGACTTTCCAGATTGAATGCACGTTGGTTGACTGGGGTATACCCTGGATCTCATTCAGTGGCCCTTGGATTGATCATCATGAGCGCGTGGCAGTCTTAAGCGTGAGTGCGTATGGTAGGGCATTTGATGAGAGCTGCACTAGAACACGTTAAAGCGAAAATCATGAATTATATGGGGGACCTGGGAATCGAACCCAGGTCCCTATACCTGCCAGCCACGTCTTCCACCAATTGAGCTAGGCAACGCGTTTGTATACATAATAAACAATAAATGTAATATATGAAAGAAGTCAATTATGCTGCAAACGTTAAAAAACGCGCTAAAGTTCAAATCTTCCAGTAGCGCTTGGACACCTCAGCTTTCTTCTTCGTTTGTTCCTGCAATATGAAACAAGTAGCGGGGGTTTTAAACCCCCACAAATTGAAACTGTGAAAAATAGCGAACACGCGCACAGATTAAATAAATTGAGCGCGAGGTTGCCAATCGATTCGTCTTGTTGCCACGAATTTGTCCATATAGGTTTGGTGGTCCAATTTTTCCATACAAGGAAAGCCCTAATTTGGATGTTCTGAAACCCTAATATCCTTCAATGGTGGATTTTGATACAAGCAGTTTTAGAACAATTAAACGTTACCAAAAGCTTCAGGGAGATGTTAGTAGCATAAATCAATAATCAAATCATAACAATGATGCATGGAAAGTAGAATTCGATTATGGAAATATTTGTGAAAAACGTGATTCTGTTCTACCGTTTCTTTGAGCGTTTGGATTGGTTCTTGATGCTAATAGACTCCTGGAAGGTCCAGCAATGTGTTAGAATCCTTTTTATGCTTTGAAACGTACTGCAAGTATGATTTCAGTGTTTCAAATTTCTTGAGTTTTTCCAAGTTGGTTATGGAGTTTCCAGCAGCTTTTTCGTGTCTGTATGAGTAGGGTTAGGTTATGCATAAATATGTGATCAGAATTAGGTCAAAAACAAGCCCATGAATCCATGAATTTATGATTTGAATATTTGATTTTCAATTATGAAATTTCAATCTTTTTTTCAAAGAAACCTTGCCAAGTATGGAAGATCTTGTCCCCTTGGATGAGAAACGACTTTGCCAACTCGCCCTAGTTTGATTTGCTGCACAAAAGATCTACAAAATCATATCTTTGAATTTTCTTATAATAAAAACTAATTAAATGAATTAATATAAATATAAATCCAATTAATTAATTAAAAATAAGAAAATAAATTATTTTGAACTCAATGGGTCGTTCATAGGCTTTGGGTAATGATTCAAGGAAGAATTTGAGGCCCATTAGCAATTTTGAAGTGTTTTAGGCAAAGTTGACTTTTGAAAGTTCCCAAAAATTTCCCAACTTCTCCAATGCATATATTGCTCAATTTTGAAGCTATGAACATGTTCTTGGACATTTTGGAAAGGTCATGAAGTCCACTAACCAATGCCTTTGGTCCCATGTTAGTTTGATTTACCAATCTCAAGTTATGGTCTTTGACTTAAAGTGCCTTTTTGTTGACTTTTGAAAATGACCTATAATGTTGAAATTGATAACTTTTTGTGAGAGCATTTATTGGACTTGGAATGTGAAGATGAGTTGTAGGAAATGTCATTCTATTCAAAATGAGCTTTGGATGGGATTTTTCTGCTAAACCATGAAGAAGTTATGCCTTGGTCAATTTGCAGTTGACTTTTTCATCTGTCCAAAAATAGAAACTTTTGCATCTTGAGACTTTTTGAGCCATGCTTTGAGAATCATGATCAAGAATTGATCAAATAATGATTGTGGCTTCAAAATAAGATGTTGACCAAATTTTTTGACTTTTGACTGTCAAATGACCATTTTGCCCCTACAGTTGACTGTGGAGCAATTAGGGTTTTTGACTGTGCAACTTGATGCTGTGAGTCTTGAAACTTGACATATGGATGCTTGACAATGTATATAGGCATTTGGGACTTGATTGGACTTTTGGAAACCTCAATTTCTTTGCCAGAACCAAAACCCTAATTTTTGACTGTGTTAGGAGGCAATTGGACTGTGCAACCCTTGAGAGATTTTGAACCATTATCTTGCCAAATCTTGAAGAATATGGGAGGGCAAATTTTGGGGTAGAACAGAGTCCCTAAAAGACTATCCTGGAAGAAATGGATCCATAAATTCTTGCCAGCTGTATAAGGTTGGATCTTCCTTACATATGACCGGAGGTGCAGCTTAGGACAGGAAGCTCCGTCGTATTTTGCAAAAGCAGGTGCCTTGAACTTATGGGGAATCACCACCCCAGAGGATAAGCCTAGGTCTCCAAAGTCCAACCCAGGCACATGTTGAATCTCCATAGCACTTAAGCGGTCCTCCAGCTGTTTGTACCTATTCTCAGCAGAAGGGTACTGTTCATCATTATAATCCGTCTCGTTGTCGGAGACCACAGGACTATGAACCCTTCTCTCTTGGGGACTGTCTTTCCCTACAGATGAGGTAGTCAGCTCAACCTCATTCTGTAATTCATTCCCAGATCTGCGTCTAGTGTTGAACAAAACAGTCCTCTTCTTCTTCTTCTTCTTCTTCTTCCTCTCTTTCAGAATCAGAGTTTTCAAGTCCTGTTGACCCTGGGCTAGGCTCATAACCAACTCCTGGAACTGGGCATTCTGGGCCTGGAGGGCCTTGATAGCTTGTTCAGTGGAAGGTTCGGTAGACATGATGATTGCTGAAATAAACAGCGAAGAAGATAAGTGACCTGTAAAAAGGGTACCTGTAATGCAATGATATGTATGTATGCAATGTTTTCAAGGATCTCGCGGGGTAAACAAAGAAACTCGTTAGAATTTGAATCTGGTAGCTTGATTGAAGGAACTTCATGATGTTGAGGGTCCTTCTTCAAGAGTCAAAGCTCACCATATCGAGTGGGTCATAGCCCCTGACTCAAGTTATCGTGCTTTGATCTCCAAACAATCTTGGCTAGAGGAAAATAAATCCCCTTTGCCCCTTGCCAGACAGTTGGTTCATCATGACCTGCATCACAGACCCTTGAGATCCTTGAAATGGTTAAGGAAATGCTATGGTATGATGTTATGATGCGTATGATGTTATATACGTGGATGCAAAGGTGTGAGGTGTAAGTAAGCCCTGTAATAAGTCCTGATTAAGGACTGTAAACAAAACCTGCAAGGAACTCATGTGTCAGATAACAAGAATGTGCAAGTAGTTCAAGTTTGAAGGCACACAAGTCACACAAAAGAGCCCTTAGATTTTAGGCTAGCATGGAGTTTAGGTATTACCCTCTTGAAGTTAGTTGGCTCAAAACCTGTCCTATGAATAGTAACCGGGTTTTAAGGATCTCAATATCATTGGATTGTTTTCTATGTTCATTGTTTTGATTTATCCACTTAACTAGCGACCAAAATATTCCAAGAAAACAACCCTCAATGAGTGTAGTATCGAGTATCTACCAACTTCGGACTGCACCAAAGTCGGTCATCTCACTACCCCTAAAAAGGCCAGGATGGTCAAGTAAGGTTCTAAGGTCAGTTGATGCTTCACGACACCACGCGGCGGCCCCGTACTCTCCTTGACTTGACTCAAGGGTTACCCGTACTCACCAAAGTGCCACATCAACGTAGCAACTGCTTCAACCATGTCGGTATACCCCGCACAGTTCCCTCATAGTTTGTTGCTACTTCTAAAGGGTACCCCCAGATCCGGGTTAGGATCTATAAAACTCCGATACAAGCCCACAATATTAAAGCAAACAAGGCATACAATTGAAAACATAGAATGATCTAATCCTAAGGTACACCTCACTTATCATTAAAATCCCCAGCAGAGTCGCCAGTTCTGTGATCGGTGGAAATAGAACTGACTGTTTTGGAATGCTGGTTCGCAAAATGTCGCGGTAAGCAAGAGTCGCCACCGTCTTTTATTTTCTCCAACAAGGAAAGGACAAAAGCACAGCAAAATTCCTTTTCGAGATATTTCTCGGTTCGAGAGGTAGATTATAGAAAGGGAAGGTGTTAGCACCCTTTCTATCCGTGGTTATCCACGGGCTCTTAGGTACTTTCTCACTATGTTTTCAAAAAATGTTTGCTTTTCTTGTGTTTGTGGGTTTTGAAAAAGTTTGTTTGAAAACTTCGTTTTGAATCTTGTATCAATCCTCAAGAGTGTTAAGAAGTGTTTGTTTGAAAACTTTTGTCAGAAAAGTGTAAGTGCGAAAAGTTGTTTTTGTTTTGAAAGAGCAAGTACCTAGGAGAAATCCACCTACTCAAAGGAATTAAGCTGTGTAAATGTCCTTTAGACAATACTATCCCACTATTGAGAAGTAGGTAGCACCGTCGTTGGAGTTATTCGGGTCAATTCGATTATAGGGACATGTGTGGTCACCAAAGCAATAGTAGGACGCCTTAGCGCTAACCATAATGTCCTAGATCCTTTTTATCCGAGGCAACCGTTTCGAGGCAACTGGATCTTTAGACAGGAGGGCGACCTCTAAAACACCCTATACTCAATGACCACCTCGAGGCAACCAAGTGAGGCGTACCCTAGGAGTGGCATGTGCGAGTGTGTCAGGATTCAATTCATATTATCTTTGCACATGTATTATGGTGAGCTACGTTTTGATTTTAATTTTCAGGAAAATCTTGTCATGCATAGTTAACAATTAATAATTGTGCGGAAAGTAAATTGCGGAAAGTAAATCTACGCTATTACAAGGCGTCAGGTATTTACATCGCCAAAAACATAACCCTTGAAAAATAAATGCGAGAAATTAAAGAAAGCGATAAAAGGGTCCTAATTACGCTATTACATTCTCGGAACAATTACATCAATATGATCAAAAATTAATATATGCGAAAAGAAATTAAATCAGAGAAAGTCTTAGGGTTTTGACCCTTTTTTGAGAAAAGAATGAATTTTGGTCCTTTTTTGCATTAAATAAACCTAATACTAACCAATTAATTAATTAATTAAAAGAAGAAAAGTATTTTTAAGTTTTTTAATGTTTTAATGAAAATAAAATAAAAATAAAATAAAGTCAAAAGTTAGTAAAAACCCTAATTCTATGTTAATTTTATTTATTGTGAAAAAGTCAAATTTAACCTAATTAACTAAATTAATTTGTGTTAGTATTTATTTACAAAAATAAATTAAGGTGAAATTAATAAATAATAATAATAATAAAAATATTATAGTTTTCTGATTTTATTATGAAAAAAAAAGTTAATTATATTAATTAAATAATAATAATAATAATTAGAAAAGATAATAAAAAGGAAAAGAAAATAAAAAAGAATAGTAAACCAGGGGGGGTGATGGCCCAACAAGGAGGTTAATCTGGAAATTCTGGCCCACTTGCACATAAGCCCTTGTTGACTTTGGAGATTATCCAGGCTTGCTTTGACCAGGGAGTATCATGATCATTCAATCCTGACCTTTAGATCCAAGCTTGTGGCCACTTGGCGTGCTGAGATGAGGAGCGTATGGTGGAACGCTTCCTGAAGCCTGTATATAATTACATGAAGAAAAATATGAAACAATTATTTTGGGGGACCTGGGAATCGAACCCAGGTCCCAATGATTCCATGCCAGCACGTCCTCTACTACACCAACTTGCTTCAGTCGTTAGTAAAATAACAAATAATTAATATATTGAGAAATACGCCACTAATGTTGTAAAACAAATAAAGCGTGCGTGCTTTTGAATTAGCCAACCACGCATCACCACCTCATCATTGTCTTCGCTGAACCTGCAAAATACATGTTAGATAGCGGGGGTTTTTAACCCCCACAAAACATCATGAGGAAAAATAGCGATTAAGCCTAGGATGAATATAAATATTTCGCGAGTATGGCTTTGTGTTCGTCTGGATGCAACGGTTCCAACCATGGGTCTTAAGGGGTCTAATTTTGCCTGGACTGCAAAGCCCCAAATTCAAAGCATAAGAACCCTAGAATTTGTCAATGGTAACTTTCGATTCTGTGAGTTTTAGTCCAATTAAACTATGCCAATAGCTTCCTGTGGTCTTTAACAATACAAAACAAACAAGAAATCACATCAAATGCTTATGAATCATGAGTTTCGATTATGGGAAAAATATGCAAACCGTGAATTTGTTCTTGACAGCTTCTTGAGCTTTAGCGCTTGGTTTCGATTGCAACACGTCCCTGACACTTCCAGCAATGTGTTAGAAACAAACAAAGTCCTTGAATTGGCCTGGAAGGTAGAAAATAGTTTTCAAGTTTCTTTGAATTTTCTTGAATTGGTTATGGCCTTTTCTGCAGTGAATTCACGTCTGTGGCATTAGGGTTGGCTTGTGTACTTATAGTAGAATAGAATTAGGTCAAATCCTTAAGCAAAGATCCATTGAATAATGGTTTGAATATTTGATTTGCAATCATATATTTTTGAATCTTTTTGATTGGAAAAACTTGCCAAACTTGGAGATTCTTGTCCCTTTGATTTGCACACGAAATTTCCAGCATATATTGACCACTCTTGCTTCACAAAAAGATTGAGAAATCAAATCTTTGTATTTCCTACAATTTAAATTAATTAAATGAATTAAAATTGATTAAAAATCCAAATAATTAATAAAAATAAGAAAAATAAGTTCAAATAAGCTTGATGGGTCGTGCATAGGCCTTGGATAAAGTTTCAAGAAGAAATTTGAGGCCCATTAGCAAAAACAAGGTGTTTTGAGCAAAGTTGACTTTTGCAAATTCATAAAAACTTCCCAACTTCTCCAATGAATATCTTGCTCAATTTTGATCATATGGACATGTTCTTGGACATTTTGGAAAGGTGTTGAAGTCCTCTAACCAATGCCTTTGTTCCCATGTCATTTGGATTTACTAATCTCAAGTTATGGTCTTTGACTTAAAGTGCCTTTTTGTTTACTTTTGAAATTGACCTATAATGTAGAAATTGATAACTTTTTGTGAGAGCATTTCTTGGACTTGGAATGTGAAGATGAGTTGTAGGAAATGTCATCCCCTTTAAAAATGATCATTGGATGGGATTTTTATGATGAACCATGAAAAAGTTATGCCTTGGTCAAGATACAATTGACTTTTCTACTATCCCAAAATAGTAAGTTTTTGCATCTTGATGATTTTTGAGCCATCCTTGTGGAATCATGATCAAGACTTGATCAAATGATGATTGTGAGCTCAAAATAAGATGTTGACCAAAAATTCTGACTTTTGACTGTGAAATGACCATTTTACCCCTGCAGTTGACTGTGGATAAAAAAGGGCTTTTGACTGTGCAAACTGGCATTGTGAGTCTTGAAACTTGACATGTAGATGCTTGAGAATATGTAGGCACATGAGACTTTATTGAGCCATTGAAAACCTCAAATTCCTTGAAAGAACCAAAACCCTAATTTTGACTGGCTTAGGAGATGTTTGGACTGTGCAATCCTTGAGCAATCTTGAGCCATTTGAAGATGATTCTTGGCAAATCTTGAAGAATATGGGACGGAAAATTTTGGGGTACAACAAATATAAATGTGCAGAAAGTAAAATTCCTACGATATACATGGCTTCGGGGCAGTTACATAATGGATGAGTGTGGGAATTTAAACCTATAACTATTACAGCCTCAGAGCAGATACAAAATAGGAAAAAATGTGGGAAGTAAACCTAAGTTATTACAATACGAATAGTGCAACCTATACATTTATCTAAGAATTTTAAATAGAAAAGAAAAAAAGGTTTTGAAAAAGAGGAAAAAATATTTTAGTGTTTTAGAAAATAATTAATAAAACCTAAAATCTCTAATTGATTTTAACATTTTAAAAAAGAGGTGTCATTACTTTAACTAATTAATTAATTAAAAGTTAAAATTTAATTGTTAAAAAAAACCAAATCCTAATTTAATAGTATTAGAAAAAGTATTAGGTTAATTGATTGTTTTTTTAAAACAATTAGGTTTTAATTAAAATTAGGGTTAATAGTTGAAAATAAAAGAAAATAGGGTTAGAGAAAAAATTGTATGGCCTGGGTGTTGAACCCATGCCTTCACCATTCTCCACACATAGCTTACCACCAGGCCAAGCGCCTGTTGGTGTTAGAAACACAGGCACGTTGCATTATATATCAAACCTGCAGAAATTGGAAAATAGGAAGAAAAATTTGCAAAAGGAAGGGATCGAACCCATGCCCTTGTGTACCAATGCCTTATCGCGCGTGTCGTTGCCATTGGGGTGGCTGTTTCATCCGTGAATATGATTAAGCGAAACAAATATAATATCAATGTGTGATACGGTGGGATAACTGACTTGGGTGTTTTGCGTTTTATCGCAAATGTTGCGGTTAACAAGAGTCTCCACCGACATTTCTTTTATCCAAAAGGAAAGGCTGAAAAGAACATGAAAGACCTTTGAGATTATTTCTTGAGTTCGGGGGGTAAATTATGAAAAGGGAAGGTGTTAGAACCCTTTTCATCCATAGTTATCTATGGGCTCTTAGTTGCTTTCTAAATCACTTACTTTTGTTTGAAAATGTGCTTTGTGTGGTTTTTGAAAGTACTTTGAAAAGGCGCCTTCGTTTATGTGAACTTTGAAATAGTTCTCATTCGTAAGAACGTATACAAAGTGTTGAGCTTTTGAAAATATTTCATGTTTGGAAAAGGTTTTGAAAGTGTTGATGTTTGTTTTGAAAATGAGCAAGCAACTAGGAACAATCTACCTACTCAAAAGTCTTATGTTCATTTCTTCCTTTCCTTTGATATTGCTATCTTACCATTGATTTGGTAAGAAGCCTTATCTTTGGATGTAAAGGGACGGGCGTGGGTCATCGTATAGACGTGATAGCAATGTTGTGAGATGTCTTAGTATTTTTCTTTGAGGGACTAAGATCATTTTGAAAGGCAACATTGATAACGTCATCGAGGGAATATGATCTTGTATTTTTGATTGCTTTTTGCTAAGACATCTCACTTCCATAACATGGCCATTTTTGTAAGGCAAAAAGTGGAATTAACCTAAGGGTGCAAGTGTGCAAGTGTATTGGATTTACATGCATTGTTTATCTTGAATTAGGGTTTGCTACTTGTTGATTTTTATCTTTCCATACAAACCCTAATTACTAGCATTTATATGAAGCGATAAATTGCGGAAAATAAAATTACTACGCTATTACATCATTAGGGGAGGGGGTGTACAAATTTACAAATGGGGATTGCAAGAAAATTAAACCTAATTATCTATTACAACCATATTGAATAATATACAAGAATTGAAAAAATAATGTACAAGGATAAAAATGGAAAAGAGAAATGATTTTGTTTTGTTTTTGTTAAGGGTAATAATATGAAAATTAATTAATTAAAAGAAAACCTAAATTCTAAGTTAATTTTAAATAAAAAAGAAAAAAATAATAATTAAACCTAAATCTAAACATTAATTAATTAATAAAAAAAGAAATTAATTTATTAAGAAAATGGTTTTAGTCTTTTTGTCTTTATGAATAAAATAAATAAGTGTAAAAAGAAATAAAATATTTTTGGATTTTTTATTAATAGAAATAATAATAATAATAATAATAATAATAAATAATATTAATAAATAAATAAAGAAACAAAATAAAATAAAAATAAAAATGAAATAGTAAAGAAAATAATTGGGTCAGGTGTGCAAAAGTAAGGCAGGGGTTAGAAGAAGCAACAAAAAATTGTAGGCCCATTGATGGAAGCCCATGTGCCTACTTGCTGGAACAAAAAAGGAAGGAAAAGTGTGAAAAATGAACAAAAGGTAGCGCTGGATGTTGAACCCATGACCTCTAACATACGCGCGTGCTACCTTTGCCACTAGGGTGGCTGTACATCCGATAACAATGGTGAAATAATAAACACATAGCATAAGTCATGTCCTAAATGCAACTTCATTTTCAACCTCCAGCCTGAACATCTGTAATTTCACCATTTCTCAACAAAAATGAAATATGAAAACATGAAAGTTGATCCATTTTTCCATACTAATCCAACCATATAAATATCCTAAGCTATAAATCAAAGATGAATGAGAATTTCTAAAAGTACCAAATTCTGACCTAATTATTTTAGAAATTTCAAACTTAAAATTCTCACTACTCAAGCAATATAAGTGAAATCTATGGACATGTATAGTTTCAGGGCAATGATGTATACATCTTATCTTTACAAATGCAAGCCCAACAATGCCTAAATGAAAAGATAGAAGTTCAGAAAATGTACCTCAAAAATGGAAATTGTGAAATGAGTTTGAGCTGCTTTCAAGTAGTTATGATGATCAGGTTAGCTTCCTCAAGTTCTCAGGAAGCTAATGCAATGCTTACTTGAGGCTGGGAGTGTTTGAATCGTGCTAGAGAAGTCAAAGTGCAAGCTCTGTTATTTGGTTATGAAAGTTGATGAAGATGATGTTACAGTCTTGTAATAGGGACTTGGACCACTTGTGTATGACATATGTAAGGTGTTTGGATGATTAAGAAACAAAACGCACGAGTGGAAATGGAGATGGGAAGTTTTGGCTCAAAACTGTCAAGTTTGGGCAGTTCTGTGCAGCAAGGATGCTTGGGAGAGTTTTAGGATGTTCCAAATCGTGCCTTGGCTTGCAATATGCTTGTGCATATGTATGGAAAGGGTTGGAGATCAAATGTACTCAAGACTTCTGAGTTCTAGCCATTTTGCTCTATAACTTGCTTTTTAAGAAAAGTGAGAAGACAAATCTCAAAGTGTTATACAAGCATATTCTGAGTTCAAAGAGGCTTTAGACACATTGCTTTTAGTTTATAGGGGTTGTGTGTGCAGAAAGAACAAGTGCAAGGCTCAAGAAGTTGACAATCGCAAAAGTGATGCTTTATCAAAATGGAAATGGCAACTTTGTGCCATTAATGGAAAATCATTTTGGACAAAGCTTAAACAAAGTGGATAAGGGCCTAAAGAGTTGTGTAAACCATTAATTATGGAGTGAAAAACAAGTTTGAGTCCTGAAAAGCAAAGATTATGCAGCCTAACATGGATTTGGTTCATGTGTTCATCAAGAAATGACTTGTAATTCAAGTTTGAAAACCCTAACTTCTTGCCTTCGATTCTCCTTGCTCAAGTATGATCTCCATGAGTTATTGGACATTTTTGAAATCTTGTAACATCCTCCACAACCTCTATGTTGGACATTTTTGAATATTCCCCTTGGAACTATGTGGAAATTTTCCATGAAGTTAGGTTAAAATCCTGCCTAAACTAGGGAAAATTTCACTAAGTTTCCATGTTTCATTAACATGTCTTCTTAAAATCATAACTTGAAATCCAAGAATTTCTAGAAAAGTTGTGTTATATATTGTTTTAGATCTCATTTAGATATACAACTTTCATGTTGTAAGATTCCTTTGAATCAGCTTGCATCATGGTGGAAATTTGGCTCAAAGTTATGAAAAAAATGTGAATTTCCAACACTTAGAAAAATTTCTAAGTTTGGAAATTTTGACTTTTTCAAAATGAAACCTTGAAATTTTGGTTTCTTAATGAAAAAGTTTCATATTTTGACATTTCTTGATGAATTATGATCTTTGATACTTAATTTTGACCAAAAAGTCAAAGTTTGACTTTTCAGTGTACAGTTGACTTTTCATCAGTTGGCTGAAATTCATCTGTCAATAAATTGAGCTTGAGAAATGTTTTGAGCCATGCCATTAGGTCAAAATGAAGAATTCTAATCCTTGAGATCATGTCTCAAACCAATAATTCATTTTCTAGGTCAAAAATAAAAAATTGCACCTTCTTAGTCAAAACCCTAATTTTGACCTATTTGCCCTTTTGATGATCTGATCAAATTTCTTGAGGAATTATGATCCAAACTTGATCAAATGACATATATGAGTTCATAATATTGATATGGATAAAAATTATGAAGTTTAACTGTAAATTGACCACAGTTGAATTTTCCCCAATACAATTGATTTTAGGTCAATTGGTCAATTGATTGATAAAAAATGTGATCCAAGACTTGAAACTTGACATGAGAAATCTTGAGGATCCAAAATTATCCATGAAAGTCATATGGGGCATTGAAAGTCCATTTGTCCTTGTGCAAACCCAAACCCTAATTTTCAGTTATCAGTGCTTAAGGAGGTGTCTTGAGCTGATCAAGCCTTATGCAATCTTGAATCAAAGGAGATCTTGTGAGAGATATTTGATAAATGAGATAGACAATTTTGGGGTACAACAACTTCCCCTGTTCAATATTATTAAACTTGAAGAATTAGATTGGTGGATCCGCCATTCGTGACTTGAAGGTGGAAGATGATTGAACACTAGAGTGCCCAGAAATTTGCACTCGAAGATGTATTGGGAATGGGATTATAGATGCCATTTGGAGGAATGATGGTAAATACTGGAAGAAGCATCAACACAGATCTTTGGTTGATTTATACTAAAACTTAATGTTTCACCTGTGGGAAAAAAGGGTTAGTTAAATGCAGATGTATGCATGATATTCACAAGATGTGGTATTACGCTAAATGCATTTTGCATGTATATGCTATGATGTAGGAATGTGGTATGCATGTTTTACCCGAGAAAATAAATCCCTGACTACTGCTGAGGAGTTTTGAATCCCGAATTGCTATTGGGGATTATCTCTTGAATGTTAGCTATTATCTGGTCGAGTCTAGGCTTCACAACTTGCTGAGGATGAAGAAGTCAACTGCTATCTGGTCGGATTCTAGGCTTCACGATAACTTACTGGGGAAGGATAAATTAACTGTTATCTGGTCGAATTCTAGGCTTTGCAGAAAATTTCTTGGGGAGAGTGAAGTTAGGCTGTTATCTGGTTGGATTCTCAGCTTCACAACAACCTGCTGGGGATAAGGAAGTTAACTGTTATCTGGTCGAATTCTAGGCTTTACAGTAAACTTGATAGAAAGGATGAAGTTGAACTGATATATGGTCAGGTCCAGGCTTCATAGTAACTTGAAGTAGTAACTACTATCTGGTCGGATCCAGGATTCATAGTTTTTTGAAAAGTTATACTATTATCTGGTCGGGTCCACGCTTCATAGTTTTTTTTGAAAAGTTATACTATTATCTGGTTGGGTCCAGGCTTCATAGTGTCTTTCTGGGGATTGTAGCTAGTTGTTATCTGGTCGGACTCTAGGCTTCACAATAGCTTGCTCGAATAGACGAAATTGACCTGATATCTGGTCGGATCCAGGTTTCACAGCTTTTGAGGTGGATGAAATTAATTGCTATCTGGTTGGATCCAGGCTTCACAATAAACTTGTCTGAAGAGATAGAGTTGAACTAATATCTGGTCAGATCCAAGCTTTACAGTAACTTGCTTGGAACTTAGTTGTTATCTGGTCGGATTCCAGGTTTCACAATAATCTTATGAAGGGAATTGTTATCTGGTCGGATCCAGGCTTCACAATAACTTGTTGGGTTAGAGGCAAACTCTACTGGGGAAAAGAAGTTAAACCCTGGTCTAGTTGAGCCCAGGTGCTTCAATATCTCGAAGAGTTAAACTATTATCTAGTTGGGTCTAGGTTTCATAGTATTTGAAAGGTTACACTACTATCTGGTCGGGTCCAGGCTCTATAGTGACTTGAGAAGTTAATTGTTATCTGGTCGGATCCAGGCTTCATAGTAGCTAGAAAATTATACTATCATCTGGTCGGGTCTAGTTTTCATAGTATCTTTTGGAGATAGTAAAGGTTTTGTTGATGACTTTACTAGGGATTAAGGGTTGTGGCCCTGTGGTTTGTAATAGTATGAAAAGAAAACTCACGTTGGAGAGGATAAACTCAACTGGGGAAGACAGGCTCAGTTGGGGAAGACAGACTATTCCGGGGGACTTTATCGATTGTTGTATGTTGTTTGTTGGGGAAATAAACCATTTTGATGAATAATTGATGAACTGCTGACGAGGTGAGTTCTTTGAAGAAGAGATCCACAAGGCTTCTACTTGTAGGAATAACCTATCTAGGGAGAGAGCTACCAAGAGATTGAGACTCTGGCTGGAGATCAACCTATGCAAAGAAACTTTGTGGGTAACTCTGTTGAGGATTGGTTTATTGTAACTGCCTTATAGGGATGATGTTAATGAGATAACTCTATGGGGATATTCCTTATACATTAAAGAGGTGCTTGTTACTGCTTAGCAGGACACATGTTCCAAATAATTTTAATTATGTTCATATGCATATGTTCGTTCAATTTTAGTCATTGGACAACTTTGCATTAAAAAAAACAGAAAGTTTGCACTTCAAAGTATATTTGTATTGATATTTTTCCCATGAATAGGCGTTTTTGTATAAAGAGACGGAGATCTGAGTAAGAGGAAATCGTCGAAAGGAAAATAAAGATTGAAAATAAAAACAAATAGCCAAGTGGAAATGATCTCATTGCACTCCAACTCTACTATTGCCCCAATGTCTTCGATTTCCCCTTGCCGTTGATAGAAGTTGATTGGATTGATCTTGGACCATTTAAACTCGGACCTTGGTGATAAAGTTGACTGTGGTGATTCCACGGGACATAGTCATACGCTTTCAATCCTTAATTTTTTCCTGGACTGCCCTTTCGGGTTTTCAGCCCACCAGGATACCCATTTTTACCTAAGTCGCCCTTTCGGGTTTTCAACTTTCCGGGTGTACAAATCTTTTGCATGTATCCCTAATTTTTCCCCAAACCTTTTGGTTTTCCGGGATGCCCTTATTTTTCCTAGGTGTGTTAACCCAGCAGGTCTCTTATGCGTAGTATTTTTTAACTATGTCCGTGTTTATAGGATGTGGGAAGTCTTCACCATCCATGGTAGTCAGCATCATGGCACCACCAGAGAACACTCTCTTGACAATAAATGGCCCTTTATAGGTGGGAGTCCATTTGCCTTTGGGGTCGCCTTGTGGCAGAATGATGCACTTTATCACCAAGTCACCAGCTTGATATACTCGAGGCTTGATCTTTTTGTTGAAAGCCTTGATCATACGTTTTTTGTACGTCTGACCATGAAAAACAATAGTCAGTCGCTTCTCATCGATCAAGTTCAACTGATCCAACCTTGTTTGAATCCACTCATCTTTGCATATACCTGCTTCATTCATAATCCTTAGTAAGGGAATCTGAACTTCCACTGGTAAAACAGCCTTCATGCCATAGACTAAAGAAAAGGGAGTTTCCCCAGTTGAGGTTCTGGCTGAAGTACGATAGCCATGTAGAGAAAACAGTAACATCTCATACCAGTCCTTATAAGTCACTACCAACTTCTGCATAACCTTCTTAATGTTTTTGTTGGCCTCTTCGACTGCACCATTCATTTTAGGTCTATATGGAGAAGAATTGTGATGCTTGGTTTTGAACTGAGTGCAAAGCTCGGTAATCATAACATTGTTGAGGTTATTGCCATTGTTGGTGATGATCCTTTCGGGGATACCATAGCGGAAGATGAGGTTATGTTTGATGAATCTGGATACCACGTTCTTGGTGACTGAGGAAAACAAAGCGGCTTCTACCCATTTGGTGAAATAGTCGATAGCAACAAGAATGAAGCGATGTCTATTGGAAGAAGTGGGCTTAATCTATCTAATCATTTTAATGCCCCACATTGCAAATGGACACAGAGCAGTCACGACGTTCAGAGGGATAGGAGACACATGGACCTTGTCAGCATAGATTTGGCATTTATGGAAAGTCCTAGAGTGTTGATGGAAATAAGTCTCCATTGTTGACCAATAGTAGCCAACTCTCAGGATTTTCTTGGCCATCGTATGTCCTCTTGAGTGAGTTCCAAAGAGACCATCGTACATGTCTTCCATAATTTCCCCTCCCTCCTTCTTGTCCACACATCAGAGTAGAGTAGAATCATGGTTGCGCTTGTACAATATTTTGTTGCTTAGGAAGAACTTGGCTGAAAATCTCCGTAAGAACTTTCTGTCATTGATGGATGCTCCCTCAGGATACTCTTATGCTTCAAGGTACCTCTTCACCTCATGATACCATGGCTTTTATGTGTCAGTGTCAAGCTCATAGCAATCTGCAGGTTCGTCGAATCTCTCAATTGTAATCATAGGGGCTTCGTTGTCTCATCGGACCTTTAACATTGAAGACATGGTTGCCAAGGCGTCAGCCAACTAATTTTCTTCCCTAGGGAAGTGTTCAAACGTGATCTCTTCAAAGTGAGGAATCAAGGATAGCAAAAGTTCCTTGTAAGGGATGAGATTAGGGTGTTCAGTGTCCCAATCTCCTTTTACTTGGCTAATCACCAGAGTGGAATCCCCAAACACATTCAAATGCTTGATCCTCAAATCAATGGCAGCTTTCAGACCCAAAATGCACGCTTCGTACTCAGTCATATTGTTCGTGCAATCGAAGCATAGTATGGCAGTAAAAGGAGTGTGGAAACCTTTAGGGGAGATGATCACAACACCAATTCCGTTACCCAAAGCGTTGGAAGCCTCATCGAAAAACATAGTCCATCGAGATCCTTGTTCAGGCCCATCATACGGTCTAGGTTTCATGCAGTCGGTCACTAGCATGATGTTCTCATCAGGGAAGTCGAAGTTCATAGACTGATAATCATCCACAACTTGATGGCCCAAATGATCTGCTAGTACGCTTCCTTTGATGGCTTTTTGCATTGTGTATTGAATGTCGTACTCAGTCAAGATCATTTTCCATCTGGCTATTCGTCCGGAAAGAGCAGGTTTCTCGAAGATGTACTTGATTGGGTCCATCTTAGAAATCAATAGAGTGGTATGAGTCAACATATACTGTCTTAGACAGAGATCAGCCTATGCCAAAGTGCAGAAAGTTTTATCGAGCAGTGAATATCTGGTTTCACAGTCGGTAAACTTTTTGCTCAGGTAATAAATAACATGTTCTTTTCGGCCAGACTCGTTATGTTGGCCCAAAACACACCCTGTAGAACTCTCTAGTACTGTCAAGTACATGATAAAGGGTCTTCCTTCAACTGGAGGCATGAGAATAAGAGGCTCTTGTAAATATTCTTTGATTTTGTCGAAGGCAGCTTGGCAATCATCATTCCATCTGACTACCTGATCTTTCTTCAAGAGTTTGAAGATTGGCTCACAAGTAGCATTCAAGTGAGATATGAAGCGGGTGATGTAATTTAGACGACCCAAGAATCCTCTAACTTCCTTTTCAGAATGAGGGACTGACATTTCTTGAATGGCCTTTACCTTGGCAGGATCGACTTCAATGCCTTTATTACTGGCAACAAAACCTAGAAGCTTTCCAGATCGTACTCCAAATGTGCACTTGTTATGGTTTAACCTCAACTTATACTTTTTCAGCCTCTCAAATAGTTTGTACAGGTGATCGAGATGTTCCTCTTCAGTTTGTGATCTGGAAATCATATCATCCACGTATACCTCTATTTCATAATGGATCATATCATGAAATAGAGCTACCATAGCCCTTTGATATGTTGCCCTTGTATTCTTCAATCCGAATGGCATGACCTTATAGCAGAAGGTGCCCCATTGCGTAACGAAATTTGTCTTCTCCATGTCTTTGGGAGCCATCCTTATCTGATTTATAGCCGGAGAAACCATCCATGAAAGATAAGACTTTATAGTGAGCAGTATTATCAACCAAGACGTCAATATGTGGTAGAAGGAAGTCATCCTTGGGGCTTGCCCTATTCAGATCCCTATAATCTACGCACATACGAACTTTTTCGTCCTTATTTTAGTACTGGAACCTCATTGGCAACCAATTGGGGATAAGACGTCACAACTAGGAACCCTGCATCAAATTGTTTCATCACTTCAACTTTTATCTTTTTAGACATGTCAGGCCTCATGCGACGAACTTTTTGTTTGACAAGAGGACAATCTTCTTTTGTCGGCAGACGATGAACTAAGATGTCGGTATCCAACCTTGGCATATCTTCATACGACCAAGAAAATACTTCCACATAATCATGCAACATCTGAACCAACCTTCTCTTGACACTTCTTTCCAAGTTAATGCCGATCTTGACTTCCTTTTTGTCTGTCTCAGTACCCAGGTTGATGAGTTCAACTGACTGTTTGTGCGGTTGAATAGCTTTTTCCTCTTGTAATAGAAGTCTGGCTAGTTCTCCCGATATTTCACAATCTTCCTTGCCTTCGTCTCCGACTTGGTTAATTGTACATTTGAATTCATAGTCGGAAATAGTAGAGTTATTGGCAATAAGATCCCGAGTGGATGAGGACCTGCAAGAGTGTGTGTGTGTGTGTGTGTGTGCATGTAAGATAAATGGATATTTTTGAAAAATGTAAGAAAGGAAAGACAATAAACACAAAGATTTGAATGCAAAAGACTCCAATGGTTTGTATTGAATGATCATATGATTAGATGAACATAAATAAAACCCTTGACAAATGGACCAAAGTGCCCTGGGCCAGGCACATGGCTTAAAAGTCATTGTTAAATATTACAGACAAAATGTTCTTGAATTCAATAAAAAGCAATAAACAAGTAGATTAGTCCTCAATGAAGGATATGGGCACGAAGTCTTTTGCATGCCAATTCTTAAGCTCCATTGTAGTAGGATACACCCAATCTTCAAATGCAGCTTCATCATATGAATCACCCACAACATTAACTTCATGGCTTCCAATACAGAGAGGTGGCTTTCCTGAACGAGCACGCCTCAGTTCCTTCTGAGCCTTGACGGTGAAACCCAAACCAAACGTGTCCGCTTTGAATGGTATATCGAGGAGTTTCCCCCAAGTATCACAACTTCCTTCTTCAATTGCAGCACGAGCATCTTTGATTGAAACCATCTTCGGCACGACCTTAACAACTTTAGACACATCAGAGGAACTTTTGGAAGTGGCAATCATTGGTGGCACAACTTCAAAGGCTTGACACAGAGTCTCTATGAACTCTCAATCCATTTCCACATACTTGAAAGAGTTGAGGTGACTTACCATAAACTCTTCCTCTCTACAGACAATGACAACTCTTCCCTTGACTGGGTACTTGAGTTTCTGATGGAGAGTTGAGGTTATTGCTCCAGCTTTATGGATCCAAGGGCGACCCAACAAACAAGAATAGGCAGGACGAATATCCATGATGTAGAAGGTGGAGTTGAAAATTTGGGACCCACCTTGATTGGAAGATCTACCTCTCCATGAACTGTCCTTTTTGATACATCGAAGGCCCTCACAATGATATCACTTGGTTTCAAGACTAAACCTTCACAGTCTAGATGGTCTAACACCCCATTGGGTAGCATGTTTAAAGAAGAACCGGTGTTGACCAGAACATGTGCTAAGGTAGTCCCTTTGCACTCGACAAAAACATGTAGAGATCTATTGTGGTTCTTCCCAAGCCGTGTTAGATCGGCATCAGAGAAACCCAAACCATTATCAGTCGTCAAGATCGCCGCACAATTCTCAAACTGGTCTGTTGTGGTCTCATGAGGGACATGAGCCTTTTTCAAGAACTTGATTAATGCCCGAGCATGAGCATCAGAATAGAGTAACAATGACAACATAGAAATCTTAGAAGGGGTTTGCCCCAACTGTTCCACAATCTTGAAATCACTCCTTTTTATTATTTTCAAGATTTCGTCCATGTCACGAGCAGAAGGTTCTCCATCAACAACATCCTTTGCGGGTATTTTTGTCACGACATGTTCAACAACCTTCTCTTTCCCTCTTGTGTCAGTACTTGGCCTAGCAGAAGTGATGCAGATGGGTGCCTTTGTAACAACTGGCGGTGAGATATTGGGTGAAAAGATTCTCCCAGTTCTGGTTACTTTACTTGAGCCAGTTATGTTACCTACATCATCAGCTTTGTCTTCATCAATCCAAGCGTCTTGTGTTATCCCGTGGTAGAACACCTCAGCACCATAGTTCCATGGTACTACCTTGTTTGAAGAGTAGGGAATTGGTCCGAGATTGGTAATTATTAGGGGAGCAACAATTGGTTCGTTTGAAATCCTGATAGGACCTTTGGAGGAGATCCTAAGAGACTTGTTTGATATAGTTATTACAGAGAGATCTTCACATTTATTAGTCAAACTTTTGGCAAGCGGAGTCTTCTCAAATAGGATCTCGTGGATATCCATCAGGTGTTGAATTCCTTCTTTCAGCCCTTCGCATCCATTGAGTTATTTGGAACAGTAAACACAATCTTTCACACATCCAGGGAAAATCCCGGCTTTCAACAGATTCTTTTTGATGATATTCAATGGAGTAGTCAAGTCTTCGATAGAAGCAACAAAAACTGTATCATTAACAGCATTAACACCTTGCCATGATTTGGCATAAGCGCGGTGATTACATTTGGAGTTGGAGGAGGATCAAATTCAATAGTCTTGTTATCGATCAAGTCTTGAATCTTATTCTTTAAGGCCCAGCATTGGCCAGTCTCATGCCCAGGGCTACTTGAGTGGTAAGCACATTTGGCGTTCGGGTTATACTTTGGTGAAGAGGTATCTGGATTGTCAGGAGGATCGCGCAATGTCACCAAATTAGCCTTTAGTAAGTGTTGTAAGGCTTGGATAGTGACATTCCTATCCTCATAACTTGTCTTCTCGGAGTTTTAAAACATTGATGATTAGCAGATGGTCTTTGAGTAGGAGTTGGATTGGAGATTCGGACAACATTAACAGACGAATGGTCATCATTCTTGGTACGGGATCTTGCCCTGTATGCAACATTGATTTCTTTCTTTGTAGCAAAAGGTTTCTTTACAGGATTGGAAGTGGAGGCAGATGCGATGGAAATCTTCCCACTTTTGATGCCGCTTTCAACTCTTTCACCGGTTAAGATTAATTCGGTGAAATCGGAAGAGGAACAGCCAACCAAAAAGTTAAAGAATGGACCAGATAAAGTTCCCATAAACATGTCAATGTGCCCCCTATCAGTAAAATGTGGTTGAACCCTACTTGCAAGGTCTCTCCACTTTTGTGCGTATTCCTTGAATCCTTCATTCTTCCCCATTGTCATATCTTGCAACTGCACTCTTGTCGGTACCAAGTCGGCATTATACTGGTACTGATGGTATAAGGTGGTAGCTAAGTCCTCCCAAGTATTGATACGCAAACCATCCAACTGGTATAACCACTCTAGTTGCATTCCGGTCAAGCTCTCTTGAAAAAGGTGAACCCAGAGTTTCTTATCAGTGGTGTGCGACTGTATCTTGCACACATAAGATTTCAAGTGAAGTTTTGGACAAGAAACTCCATCGTACTTTGCAAAGACTGGTATTTTGAATTTGTGGGGAATAACAACCCCAAAGATCAAACCCAAATCATCAAAATTTAAACCGGGGATGACTTGGATCTCAACGACCTTCAATATGTCTTCTAACTGCTTGTATTTGACATCGGCGGGTGGATACTGCTCGTCAAAATAATCATCATCATTAGATGCTTGATCATTAATAAAGTCAGTCTGGGTACTCTTAACCTCACCAATCTGATTCTCGTCTTGTTCAGATGAGTCTTTCACTACCGGGATCTGACGAACTGACTCTTTGAACCTTCTGCCCATATTGGCTAGGGCTTTCTTCTTGGGCTTCTTCTTGGCTTCCAGTAAAGCCATCATATCTTGTTGCCCCTTGGCTAGGGCCAGTAGAGTCTCTTGGAATTGAGAGTTTTGTGCCTGAAGGTCCTTCACAGTTTTCTCTAGATCCATCTTGCTGAAATAAACAGCAGAAAGATAAGGAAACCTGTTATGTGAAAACCTATCATGTTATGATAAATGGAAGATGTATATGCAAATGATTTCAAGGATTTATGAAATTTAAATTTGTATAGAAAAAAGAGTGAACAAACTTCAATTTTCATTAATTAGTTCAACATGATTACAACATGCCTCTTGGGCTTACAAAATAACTCTCTAAGCTAAAAAGACTGAACGCATCCTCTTTGGTGCAAGATAGGCGTTCACACATTGCTCTTCTTTTAGCTGCTTTATAATCTCCAAGACCCTCTTCTCACTAGCATAGAATTGAGCTTAGAAAGTATCTCGTTCTTCCTTTAGCTGAATCCAACATTTTTGTAAGTCTTTGAGAGATGTAGGCATGTCGGGATGGAAGACAGTGTATGAGACATCTCCTTCAACCACAGGTTCCATAATAACTGGTAAGATGGAGGGATAAGGCATCACAAGTTTCTGAGCACGAGATCGTACCCACTTAAGGTAAGGCTCAAGGGGAATGGAATTCTTGTGTCCCAACGTCTTGCTATCCATTTTCCTTACCATCCTCCAAGTTCGTATAAACCTCTAACAGTAGTTTTGATCATCGCTCTCGTAGTCGACTACCACTCCTTGGATGAGCATCTCATGTGGACCATCCCTTCGGGCATATTCAAACTGTCGGAAGGCTAAGCAAGGGTTGTAAGTGATACCTCCCATAATTCCAATCAAAGGGACATTAGGGAATTCTCCATAACGGTCGATGATAGTGACGTTCTCCAAGGATCGAGAACACCAATGGATATCTGAATGTTTGAGCGTCATCAGCCTATGGGACTACCTCAAACCTTGCTCGTTCTTCAACACAAATCGGGGAAGATGCGAAATAAACCATCTAGCCAAGAGAGGAGTGCAACACATGAGGATCCCTCTCTTCCTCATAGTGCGAGAGTGAAAAGAGTGTAGGATATCTCCCAACAAAGTAGGCACCGAATTGCAAGACATGAAGATTTTGACAGCATTTACATCTATAAGTTGGTCAGGGTTTGGAAACAAAACCATCCCATAGATAAGAAGGGCCAAGATTTCTTCAAAAGCATGTAAGTATAAAGAGTTCCAACAATCTCGAGCTTTCTCGAACAAGAACTTGGCTAAGAAACCTTTGACACCACTCCTTGTTTCCCAATTAGTCTTGATATCATATTGTTGCAAGTGTAGTGCTTGGGAAATCTCCTCAAGTTTTGGATCTCTTTCAGTACCATTGAAGGGTAGTTGATTGAGAATGGGAATCATCAAGAGTTGAGAGAATTATACCAAAGTTGGTACAAGCTGATAATCGGGAAAAGTGAAGCAATGGTGTAGAGGATCAAAGAATTGGAAAAGCACCTTCATCATATCTTCATCAGTGTTAGAGGTAACCAAGTTTAGGAGGCGACCATGTCTTTCGGTGAATAAAGAATTCTCAGGAACCCTTGATGCTAACTCTTTGAGTTGAGGAGGAATTATTACGAGATTGACTTGGATAATATTCCTGTGGATATAAGCCATATCCTACAAAACAGAATAAAGATAAATCCCAAAAATCCTTGAAATGGTTAGTGAGAATGAGTATGATGTTATGATGTTTATGATGTCATGTACAAGTAAGTATATACAAATAACACAAACAAATCCTTAGGTTTAGGCTTGCATGGAGTCTCATAGGTAAGTACCCTCTTGAAGTTTAGTTGGCTCAAACCTATCCTAGGAATAGTAACCGGGTTCTAAGGGATCTCAATATCACTGATTTGTCTTATCGGGGATTGTTTCAGCGCAAGCTTCTTTCACGGTGATCAAAATATCCTGAGAAGTCAAATCTCAATGAGTGTAGTATCAAGTATCAACCAACTTCGAACTGCACCAAAGCCGGTTATCTCACTACGTCCTAATGGGCAAGTTGGTCAAGTAAAGGTTCTAAAAGTCAGTTAGTGCTTCATGACACCATACAGCGGCCCCGTATTCTCCTTGACTACTCAAGGGCTACCGGTACCCACAAATGTGTCACACTAACGTAGCTATTGCTTAGACCATGTCGGTATACCCCACACAGTTTCCACAATGTATTTCTACTTACCTATAAGGTATCCAAAATCCGGGTAGAGGATTAGAACAAACCCAAACAAGGAACCAAAATGTAAAGCAAACAAGTCAAACAATGAAAGAAAATAAAGGTGATCTAGCCCTAACGTAACCCCAATTTTAAGTTTTTCCCCAGCAGAGTCGCTAGTTCTGTGATACAGTGGGAGTACTGACTTGGGTGTTTTGAATTTTATTGCAAATGTTGCGGTTAGCAAGAGTCGCCACCAACTTTTCTTTTATCCAAAAGGAAAGGCTGAAAAGAACAGAAAAGACCTTTGAGATTATTTCTTGAGTTCGGGGGGTAGATTATGAAAAGGGAAAGTGTTATCACCCTTTTCATCCATAGTTATCTATGGGCTCTTAGTTGCTTGTAAATCACTTGATTTTGTTTGAAAATGTGCTTTTGTGGTTTTTGAAAAGGCGCCTTCGTTTAGGAGAACTTTGTAATAGTTATTGTTCATAAGAAAGTATACAAAGTGTTGAGCTTTTGAAAATATTTCATGTTTGGAAAAGGTTTTGAAAGTGTTTTAAAAGTGTTGGTGTTTGTTTTGAAAATGAGCAAGCAACTAGGAACAATCTACCTTCTCAAAAGTATTATATTCATTTCTTCCTTTCCTTTGATATTGCTATCTTACCACTGATTTGGTAAGAAGCCTTATCTTTGGATGTAAAGGGATAGGCGTTGGTCATCGTATAGCCGTGATAGCAATGTTGTGAGATATCTTAGCATTTTTCTTTGAGGGACTAAGATTGAAAGGCAACATTGATAGCGTCATCGAGGGACTATGATCTTGTATTTTTTATTGTGTTTTGCTAAGACATCTCACATGCATAACATGGCCATTTTTATAAGGCAAAAAAGTGGAATTACCCTAAGGGTGCAAGTGTGCAAGTGTGCAAGTGTATTGGATTTACATGCATTGTTTATCTTGAATTAGGGTTTGCTACTTGTTGATTTTTATCTTTCCATACAAACCCTAATTACTAGCATTTATATAAAGCGATAAATTGCGGAAAATAAAATTACTACGCTATTACATTATTAGGGGAGGGGGTGTACAAATTTACATATGGGGATTGCAAGAAAATTAAACCTAATTATCTATTACAACCATATTGAATAATATACAAGTATTGAATAAATAATGTACAAGGATAAAAATGGAAAAGAGAAATGATTTTGTTTGGTTTTTGTTAAGGGAAATAATATGAAAATTAATTAATTAAAAGAAAACCTAAATTCTAAGTTAATTTTAAATAAAAAAATAAAAATAATAATTAAACCTAAATCTAAACATTAATTAATTAAGAAAAAAAGAAATTAATTTATTAAGCAAATGTTTTTAGTCTTTTTGTCTTTATGAATAAAATAAATAAGTGTAAAAAGAAATAAATAATTTTTGGATTTTTTATTAATAAAAATAAAAATAATAATAATAATAATAATAATAAATAATAAAGAAAAAATGAAACAAAATAAAATAAAAATAAAATGAAATAATAAAGAAAATAATTGGGTCAGGTGTGCAAAAGTAAGGCAGAGGTTAGAAGAAGCAAAAAAAATAAAAATGGTAGGCCCATTGATTGAGGCCCATGCGCCTGCTTGTTGGAACAAAAAAGGAAGAAACTAATGTGAAAAATAAACAAAAGGTAGCGCTGGGTGTTGAACCCGTGACCTCCAACATACACGCGCGCTACCTTTGCCACTAGGGTGGATGTATATCTGGTAACATTGGTCAAATAATAAACACATAACATAAGTCATGTCCTGAATGTAACTTCATCTTTAACCTCCAGCCTGAACATCTGTAACTTCACCATTTCTCAACAAAATTGAAATATGCAAACATGAAAGTTTCTCCATTTTTCCATACGAATCTAACCATATAAATATCATAAACTATAAATCAAAGATGAATGAGAATTTCTAAAAGTACCAAATTCTGACCTAATTATTTCAGAAAGTTCAAACTTAAAATTCTCACTACTCAAGCAATATAAATGAAATCTATGGATATGTATAGTTTCAGGGCAACGATGTCTACATCTTATCTTCACAAATGCAAGCCTAACAATGCCTAAATGAAAATATAGAAGTTCAGAAAATGTACCTCAAAAATGGAAATCGTTAAATGAGTTTGAGCTGCTTTCAAGGAGTTGTGATGATCAGGTTAGCTTTCTCAAGTTCCCAAGAAGCTAATGCAATGCTTACTTGATGCGGGGAGTATTTGAATCGTGTTAGAGAAGTCAAGGTGCAAGTTCTGTTTTTAGTTATGGAAGTTGATGAAGATGATGTTACAGTCTTGTAACAGGGACTTGAACCACTTGTGTATGATGTATGTAAGGTGTTTGGATGATTAAGAAATAAAACGCACGAGCGGAAATAGAGATGGGATGTTTTGGCTCAAAACTGTTAAGTTTTGGCTCAAAACTGTCAAGTTTTGGCAGTTCTGTGCAGCAAGGGTGCTTGGGGGAGTTTTAGGATGTTTTAAATCGTACCTTGGCTTGCAATAGACTTGTGAATATGTATGGAAAAGGTTGGAGATCAAATGTACTCAAGACTTATGAGTTCTAGCCTTTTTGCTCTATAACTTGCTTTTTAAGAAAAGTGAGAAGACAAATCTCAAAGTGTTGTACAAGTATGTTATGAGTTCAAAGAGGCTTTAGACACATTACTTTTGGTTTATAGGGGTTGTGTGTGCAGAAAGAACAAGTGAAAGGCTCAAGAAGTTGACAATTGCAAAAGTGATGCTTTAACAAAATGGAAATGGCAACTTTGTGCCATAAATGGAAAATCATTTTGGACAAAGCTTAAACCAAGTGGATAAGGGCCTAAATATTTGTGTAAACCATTAATTATGAAGTGAAAAACAAGTTTGAGGCCTTAAAAGAAAAGATTATGCAACCTAGCATGGATTTGGTTCATGTGTTCATCAAGAAATGACTTGTAATTTAAGTTTGAAAACCCTAACATCTTGCCTTCGATTCTCCTTGCTCAAGTATGATCTCAATGAGTTCTTGGAAATTTTGGAAATATTGTAACATCCTCTACAACACCTATGTTGAAAATTTTTGAATATTCACCTTGGGACTATGTGAAAATTTTCCATGAAGTTAGGTTAAAATCCTACCTAAACTAGGGCAAAATTTCACTAAGTTTCCAAGTTTCATGAACATGTCTTCTTAAAATCATAACTTGAAATCCATGCAGTTATAGAAAAATTTGTGTTCTACAATGTTTGAGATCTCACTGAGATCTACAACTTTCATGTTGGAAGTTTACTTTGAATCATCTTTCATCATGGTGGGAATTTGGCTCAAAGTTATAAAAAAATGTGAATTTCCAACACTTAAAAATATTTCTAAGTTTGAAAATTTTGACTTTTTCAAAATGAAACCTTGACTTTTTGATTTCTTGATGAGCAAGTTTCATATTTTGATATGTCTTGATGAATTATGATCTTTAATACTTGATTTTGACCAAAAAGTCAAAGTTTGACTTTTCAATGTACAATTGACTTTTCATCAGTTGACTAAAATTCATCTGTCAATCAATTGGGCTTGAGAAATGTTTTGAGCCATTCCATTTGGTCAAAATGAAGCATTTGAATCCTTGAGATCATGTATCAAACCAATAAGTCATTTTCTAAGTCAAAAATTAGAAATTACACCTTCTCAGTCAAAACCCTAATTTTGACCATTTTGCCCTTTTGATGATATGATTAAATTTCTTGAGGAATTTTGATCCAAACTTGATCAAATGATATATATGAGTTCATAATATTGATATGGATAAAAAATTATGAATTTTGACTGTAAATTGACCACAATTGACTTTTTCCCCAATATAGTTGATTTTAGGTCAACTGATCAATTGACTGAGCAAGAATGTGATCCAAGACTTGAAACTCGACATGAGCAATCTTGAGGGTCCAAAATGATCCATGAAAGTCATATGGGGCATTGAAAGTCCATTTGTCATTGTGCAAACCCAAACCCTAATTTTTTAGTTATTTGTGCTTGAGGAGGTGTCTTGAGCTGATCAAGCCTTGTGCATTCTTGAATCAAAGAAGATCTTGTGAGAGATTATTTGATAAACGAGAGGGAAAATTTTGGGGTACAACACAATGAAATCAGAGAGACCAGAGAAGCACCGAAGCCATAGCTCCGGTCATTTTCTCCAGTGAGACGTTTTACTCCACCTGCAAAATAACACGCGTTAGTGGTCAAATAGAACCCCACCCCCTAATTTGAGGGCTATGAATTCAATGGTGGCCTTAGTTTTGGCTTAATCGTCCCGTACAAAGAGATATAAAGAAATTAATGCAAAATGACACGATTATGGCAATGGAGTATTCTGGAATTATGGGACCCATGTAATGGTTCAAACCTGTCCTATTACACCTCAGGAACATATTAATATGGTTAATTTCAATAAAAATATGACAAAAATAAAAATTCGAATTTGAAAAAATAATGCAAATTGGTGATGCTTGGATGCACGTTTCAGACACTTTTGATCATAAAAAATGATCCAATCTTAACCTATAACACCCCAGGAACGATTTGTAATGGATGGCTTGCCTTGGAAAAGGCTAGAAATAAGGTTTCAAGTTTGCCTTACTTAGATAAATTTTAAGGTTTTTTGGAGAGTATTCTTGCAAGGTTTTTTTTTTGTGTCTTGTTGTCTGAACATGAAGGGTATATATAGGATAATAGATTAGGTTAAGGCATGGGCTTGGACCTTGTATGAAACAACTTGCAATTTTTCTTGAAAAATAAGTTGGAATAAGACAAACATGAAGATTGGTTTTGAAAATAACTCCCACACAGTTTGTAGCATATTGGGCCTCCAAAAGATTTGAAACAAAAGTCTTTTATGCCTTATGTCTCTATTTACTGTTTATTTGATTTAATTTTCATTTAAATGAAATAAACTTCAAATAAACGAAATAAAAATCATAAAAAATATGTGAATATCTTTGGGGTCCCCTAGCATGTCATGAGCACGTTTGAACTTCAAAAATTAGGCCCATTAGTCCAAAAGCCCAAATTTGTTCAATTGAGGTTTCATGCAATTTCACAAACTTACCCATCTTGTGAAACTCATAACTTGCTCAATTTTTATCATATCAAGGTGATATTTGACTTATTTGAAAGCTCAAGATGTCCCCTACAACTCTCGTGTTGATCATTTTTCCATTTGAAGACGTTATCTTGATGTAAGTTACTTTGAAAAAAAGTGTATTTTTTGTTGACTTTTAAAATAACCTATAATGTTTTGGCTCATATCTTTTAAATGAAGCATTTTTGGGACTTGGGCTTAGAGATACAAAATTGTATAGAATTGAATTTTCTTCAAAATGAGCTTTGGTTGAGAATTTTCTGATGAGACATGTGAAAGTTATACTTGGTCAAAGTTCAATTGACTTCTCTTAAAGAAAACCCTAATTTAGCCACTTTTGGTGAATCTTAAGTTTTCTTGATGAGTTATGATCGACCCTTGGTAAAATGATTAATGTGACCTCAAATTGTTGATGTTGACCAAAAATATTGAAGTTTGACTATATGTTGACCACATTTGACTTTTTACTCAACAAAGTTGATTTTCAATTATCTGAGCAATTGTCTGGGCAAACTTGTGCTGCAAGACTTGAAACTTGACATGAGGATGCTTTGAAGCATATGAGGAACCATGAAACTCACTTGAGGCATTATAAGTCCAATTTTCTTTGAGAAAACCAAAACCCTAATTGTAGGCCATTGCTTAGGAGGAGGGTTCATCTGATCAATTCTTGAGTAGTCTTGAGTACTTGAGAACCTTGAATCAATTTGTCTTAAAAAATAGGAGGGAAAATTTTGGGATACAACAGATGCCCCTGTTCAATCTTCTTAAACCTTAAGAGTTGGATTGGCATGCTTTCGATTCGGAATTTGAAGGTGGAAGATGATTGAACACTTAAGTGCTCAGAAATTTGCACTCGTATGTGCACGAAGTAACACTTGTTGGTTAATTGTATTGCTTAAATGGGCTTAAAGATGAAATTCGGAGAGGTGATACAGTGTCGTCGGAGATGGGCTTACATATTCCATCCAACGTGATTGTTGATTGGAGTATCAGCATGAGTCTACGCCTGACTGTATTTGAAGAATTCTTTTCAGAAAAACTCTGAAGGGAAATGCTTTTCAGAACAAAGGCCCTGAAGGAGATGCTTTTCAGAATTCCATCTCTGAAGGGGAAATTATTTTCAGAATGAAGTGTTGAAGAGGAAATGCGTTTCAGAACTCTTCTGAAGGAAATTCTCGCTAGAACTCGGCCTCTGGAAGGGAATGCTTTTCAGGATTCCGTCTCTGAAGGGGAAATGCTTTTCAGAACAAAGTGCTGAAGAAGATGCTTTTCAGAATAAGCTTCTGAAGGAGATGCTTTTCAGAATGAAGTGCTAAAGGGGAAATGCATTTCAGAACTCTTCTGAAAGAAATGCTCGCTAGAAATCGGTCTCTGGGGGGAATGCTTTTCAGGATTCCATCTCTGAAGGGGAAATGCTTTTCAGAATGAAGCGCTGAAGGAGTTGATTTTCAGAATAAACTTCTGAAGGAGATGCTTTTCAGAATGAAGTGCTGAAAGGGAAATGCGTTTTAGAACTCCTCTGAAGGAAATTCTCTCCAGAACTCGATCTATGGGGGGAATCACTTAGTCATGTAAATAGTCTCCCTGTTTTGTTTCGAGAATTGATCCATAACCTTTTTATAAATTACTGGTAGTATTGTCTGTTTGCGAACTTAACCTGAAAAGGAAAATTTAGTTATGTGCCATATTATGATGTATGTAATGCATTGCGTAATGATATTCTCAAAATAAATGAGACTAATATATGCATTTTGTATGCAGATGTCAGGATTTTTGTGAATGATACATGGATGAAATATGTTATTGGTGTGTATCGGTAGCTTCATATAATAATGTCTGACTGGAAAAAATAAATCCCTGATTGTTGCTGAGGATGAAGATAATAGTTCTTCAATTTGTTTAGCATGCCTCTACTAGGGATTTCTACTTTCCATTTGAGAACACCTTGTTGGGGATCTTCGATTTCTGCTTGGGGATAGAAGCATCCAAGGAGAGTCGGTTATTCTTTGTAAGATTTGTATTCTGACTGGAGATGAAAGAGATGTGTAACACGGTGGGAGAACTGACTTGGTATGTTTTACGTTTGATCGCATTTGTTGCGGATAGCAAGAGTCGCTATCGACTTTTCTTTTATCCAATAAGGAAGGGCTGAAAAGAACAAGAAATACCTTTCGAGATTATTTCTTGAGTTCGGGGGGTAGATTATGAAAATTGAAGGTGTTAGCACCCTTTTCATCCATAGTTTTCTATGGGCTCTTAGTTGCTTGCTAGATCATTGCTTTTGTTTGAAAGTGTGCTTTGTGGTGGTTTTTGAAAGTATTTTTGAAAAGCGCCTTCGTTTAGGCAAACTTTGTAATGATTCTCGTCTCTATAAGAATGTATACAAAGTGTTGAACTATTTGAAAATATTTCAATGGAAAGTGTTGGTGTATTTGAAAAAAAGTGTTTGTGTTGTGAAGATGAGAAAGCAACTGGGAACATTCTACCTTACTCAAAAAGTCTTTTGTTCATTTCTCTCTTCCTTTGATATTGCTATCTTACCTTTGATTGGTAAGAAGCCTTATCTTTGGATATAAAAGGGATTGGCGTGGGTCATCGTATAGTCATGATAGCAATGTTGTGAGACATCTTAGCATTTCTTTTGAGGGACTAAGGTCATTTGTAAGGCAACATTCGAAGCGTCATCGAGGGACTATGATCTTGTATTTTTGATTGTTTTTGCTAAGACGTCTCACATGCATAACATGACTATTTTTCATAAGGCAACAAGTGGAGTTAACCCTAGAGTTGCATGTGTGCAAAGTGTGTTTGATTGCATGTATTTTTTGTCTTTTGATCAGGGTGGTCTACTTGTTGATTTTATCTTGCCATATACCCTAATTACTAACATTTTGCATAAATTCAAAAGTGCAGAAAGATAAAATCCTACACTATTACAAACATATTGAATTGCATGAAAATATAAAGGAAAAAATAAGGTAAAAGTAAGAAAAATGGATCTTTCGATTTAGCGCAGCAAACCCTTCGATTCTGCACTTTCTGGCTCTCTTCGATCTGGCCTGAAAAAAGGGTGAAGGCATGACTTTCGATTGGAGTCTGGAGGCCAGCATGTCGTGTCTTTTGATTGGGGCCTGGAGGCTAGCATATTTTGCCTTTTGTTTGGGGCATGGAGGCCAGCATGTTGTGCCTTTTGGCTGCCTCTTTCGTTTGGCCTGAAGGTTAGTATAGAAGCCAGAGGCTTCGTTTTTAAGCTTTCTGTCTCCTATTTCTTTCGTTTGAGTTTGATAAACAACATGGCCCAAGGTCATGGAAACATTACCTTAGGGCCAAGTTGGTCTTTAAAGCATCTTTAAATATACAAAGAGCAAAGACCAAGAAGTTTGTTAACCATGACACACATTAAAAGAGTGAAACAAAAAGAAGAAAATAGTATATACATGTTTGAAAAGAAAAGAAAACTTATTTACATGCTATGCTGGAAAGAAGGGTCAAAGGTTAAGAATGACTTACCTTGCTGGAGGCTGAAGCGTGTGCTGGACTTTGAAGTGGTTGCCTTGAATGCCTCTGAATTCTAAGTAAAAGACCAAGGGTGGGCCTTTGACACTGAATTTGAAAGAGAAAAACAAGTGAAATGTCCTTCTTTGTAGATTCGAAGGACAATAAGATGTGAGGATTTTTTTCCAGATTTGAGAGGGACAAGTACTTGGATTCTGGGTTTGGATTTGAAAAAGTGTTTAAGTGTTTGAGAATTTTATGGTGTGTAAGAATTTTGAAGATACGTTCCCCTCTCCTTTCTCTCTCCTTTTTTTCCTCTTTTGATCTGCAAATGAACTCTCTATTTATAGAGGAAATTTTTTGAAATGTTTGGGAGTAAAAATAATAAAATAAAGGCTCAGCTGGAAAGTAAGTACCCACTGGTAGCAAGATGGATGGTTCAGATGGATTGCTTCCTTAGAAGGAAAACAGGTGCAAGGCTCAAGAAAAACTTTTTCTAAAAAGTAGTATTATACTATTAAGGGCAAGTGGTCTTGGACAATAAATGGGTAAAAGCCTATTAAATATAGAGTGAGTCATAGGTTTGAGGCATGAAAAGGGGAAACACGTAGCATAGCCTATGGGTCTAATGTTCAACTTGATCTTTTGAGTCGAATCCTCCATCTTTCTACCCCTTTCGACCAGACTAGAACAACATTCGTTCCCACCAGTTATGTGACCTTCGAATGGACCAATTGTGTGTTCTTCGAATGTCCCTCTTCAGCTGAATATGCCATTTTGAGTGTTGTTGCTTTTGTTTACTTAGGCCCAAAACTTCGACCAAACTCCAAAGTAAGCAAGAACAAGTATTCCCCAACTATGGCAAGTCCTTCGAATGGGCCACCAAGTTGTGTGTCATAATGCAACACTAAGGCGTATTAATGGGTTTGCAGATGGATTCAAAGGTGATATGAAGGCGCATTTGAAGAAAAATGAAGACGAAATTGAAAGTCATTGGAAGGTAGCCATTCATCTAATCAAAAACTTGTGAATCCAAGGCAAACAGGTGAGGGTCCAATGGTGCAATCTAAGCTTGCATGCAGGAGCTATTGTTCAAATGAAGCTTGCATGCAGGAGCTATTTTAATGCATCAAAGCAAACCTGTAGGAGGTCAAATTCCCAAATGAAACTTATAGACCAAATCTTGATCAAAGAATCCAGATGCTCAATCGAAGGATGTAACTCAAAGCTTGCATCGAAGAAGGCCCAAAGGTTCAATCAAAGCATAAGGACCAAAGCTCTCTCGAAGAAGGTAAATGCTCAATCAAAGGATGCAAATCAAAGCTTACATCGAAGGAGGACCAAATTCCCAATCGAAGGATGAAATAAACTTGCTCGAAGGAAGCCTAGATGCCCAATCGAAACTAGTATGCATCGAAGCAAGTTTGTTCTTCTTCAGTTTTGTCAAGAAAATCAATTTTTCTGTTTTGCCCTTTTTTTTATCTATTTTGTACCTGTGCAAATTTGAGATTTGAAAATACTTGTGATAAAATGTCTTGAGAAAAGAGAGGGAAAATTTTGGGGTACAACAGCTGCCCCTATTCAATCTTCTTAAACCTGAAGATCAAGTATGGCACGTTGCCGTTTGTAGCTTGAAGGTAGAAGATGATTGAACACTAGAGTGCCCAGAAATTTGCACTCGCATGAAATAGCACTGATAGTTAATTATGTAGGGAATGAGCCTACATATGCCATTTGGAGAGATGATGGAGAGTCATCCGAGATGGGCTTAAGGATGCCATCCAGAGTGACCAGGAAAGGTATCAGGATAAATCTTTTGGTTGATTTATACTGAAATAGTAGATGTCTTTTGCCTGTTTTTAATCTGGAAGAACTAAATCTAACCAGAAGAGGTCTTTGGTCGCCTGTCATTAACTGGAAGAAATGAATCTAATCAGAAAAGGTCTTTGGTCTCATGTCATTAACTGGAAGAAATGAATCTAACTAGAAGAGGTCTTTAAATCTTTAACTGAGAGAAGTATTAGAATAAATCTTTGGTCAATTTAATCTGAGTCAGAAAAAGGTCTACTCAGAAAAAGTATCAGAATAAATCTTTGGTCGATTTAATATGAGCCAGCAGAGGTCTGCAGGAAGTGTTTGTCATGTAGATAGTCACCCTGTCCTGTTTCGGGAATCGATCTACAATCAATTTGTTCACAGACAAATGTCTTGTTTCAGGTAGTGATATGTGATGAAGGAATCCTGGAGGATTACTACTCCAAAAGGATGATGAAGGAATATGAGATGATTACTACCTCAACAAGATGATAAAGGAATCTTGGATGATTACTACCTCAGCAGGATGATGAAGGAATATGGGTCGATTGCTACTCCAACAGGATGATAAAGGAATCTGGGATGATTACTACCATAACAGGATGATGAAGGAATTTGGGACGATTGCTGCTCCAACAGAATGATGAAGGAATCTTGGACGATTACTACCTCAGTAGGATGATGAAGGAATATGGAACGATTACTACCTCAACAGGATGATGAAGGAATATGGGACGATTACTACTCCAACAGGACGATGAAGGAATCTTGTATAATTACTACCTCAACATGATGATGAAGGAATCTGGGACGATTACTACCTCATCAGGATGATAAAGGAATCTGGGACGATTACTACCTCAGCAGGATGATGAAGGAATCTGGGACGATTACTACCTCAGCAGGATGATGAAGGAATCTGGGACGATTACTACCTCAACAAGATGATGAATGAATCTGGGACGATTGCTACTCCAACAGGATGATGAAGGAATCTTGGACGATTACTAACTCATGAGGACGATGAAGGAATCTGGGACGATTTTTACTCCAATAGGATGGTGAAGGAATCTTGGATGATTACTACCTCAGCAGGATGACGAAGGAATCTGGGATGATTACTACTCCAAAAGGATGATGAAGGAATCTGAGACGATTACTACCTCAGCAAATAATGAATAAATCCAAGCTTGATTTTGTCTTGGATAAATTTACAGATTAATGACACTTATCTGTTGACCTTTTCCTGAAAAGGTAAAGAAAAAGTTGTATGCAATGTCATGATGGATGAAATGCATTATGTAATGATGTTCTCAAAATGAGGTTATGTTGTATGCCTATATCATGTATGTTATATGATGTATGAATTTGAAGCATTGTTGAAATGTATCTTTGCCTCATAAAATAAATCCTTAACAAGTGTTGGGGAATCATTAAATCCAGGACTATTGTTGAAGAGTAGGTGTGTCTTCAAACTTTGTTTAGAATGTTTCCACTGAGGATTCCTGTTTTGTTGTTTGAGGAGAAACTCCGTTGGGGAATATTGGCTTATTTAAGAAGGCTCTGTGGAAAGTGTTGATCTTTGTTTGGGGAAATAAAATTCAAGAATTTTGGTTATCCATTACTCTAATGGGGAATTATTCATGACTGGAGAGAATCGAAAGTTAACTATTATCTGGTCAAAATCCAGGCTTGGCAGCAATTTGTTGGGGATAATGAAGTTGACTGACATCTGGTCGTATTCTAGGCTTCATAGTGACTTACTGGGGAAGATTAAATTAACTGTTATCTGGTCGGATTCCAGGTTTCGCAGGAAATTACTTGGGAGAGTAAAGTTAGGCTATTATCTGGTCGGATTCCAGGCTTCGCAATAAATTACACGAAAGGATGAAGTTGAACTGATATCTGGTCGGGTCCAGGATTCACAGTAACTTGCTTGAAAGAATGAAGTTAAACTGATATTTGGTCGGGTCCAGGCTTCACAGTAAATTACTTGAAAGGATGAAGTTGAACTGATATCTGGTCGGGTCCAAGCTTCACATTAACTTGCTTGAAAGGATGAAGTTTAACTGATATCTGGTCGGGTCCAAGCTTAACAGTAACTTGCTTAAAAGGATGAAGTTGAACCGATATCTGGTCAGGTCTAGGCTTCACAGTAACTTGCTTGAAAGGATGAAGTTGAACTGATATCTGGTCGGGTCCAGGCTTTATCGTAACTTGCTTGAAAGGATGAAGTTGAACTCATACCTGGTCGGGTCCATGCTTCACAGTAACTTGTTGGGGATTGTAGAGAAGTCTAATGGGGAAGAGGAGTTGTGGTCCCTTGATTTGTAACAGTCGGAGAGGAAAACTCAAGCTGGAGAATCTGTAGTTTGTTGGGGAAATAAACCATGTCGCCAGTCTGTTGGGGAGGTGTCATCTTTTGGTAGAAATCCTCAAGGATTCTTGAGATCAACTCAGTTGGGGAGAAGCTTTTAGAGATTGAAACCCTGGCTAGGGGTCATTCTATGAATATGATTTTGGGGGAGATTTGTCACTGCCCCTGGTAGCAGGTGTTGCCACACTACCATAAGATATTTGTTTGATCGTACATGATTCGTTGCTGGAACTCGTGTCCAATATCCCAAGTGATTTAGATGGAGACCTACCCCTAGTATATTCATCATTTCTTGAGATATTCCTTGGAATCTTGATTGGACTGCCCCCAGTGTGTTGGATAGTGACACATCATGCCCACTTGCTTATAGGAGATATATTATTGGAAGCGTATTCCCACTTGAATTGATTTTGTTCATTTGAGAGGGTTTTTGTTCACTGGATATTCGTCGTGTGAATTTCTCTGCTATGAAGCAAATAGCCATATGCAAACAACGATATTCAAAAAGCGCAAAGTTTATGCTTGTCTTGAAGTTTTGAAAATGCATTTTTAGCAGATAAAATAATTTTTTGTAAGAAAATTCAACTCAGATTTAGAGTAAGCCTTACAGGAGTCAGGATACCTTTTATAACATTATGCTTTCGAACTAACCTATGCTTCAATTAGGACTTTTGAAAGGTTGTAGCGTGGCTTGGTTCATGGTTTAAGAAACAAAGGATAAAGGCTCAAATTTTATTTGTACCCACCTATTCTTCGTGATGTTCTTTAGTCCTAAACTCAATTAATTGTACGTTTGAACTCCAATGACATTTTGGTGATGGTTCAGACAAGTTAAGTTTGTTGGAAGACTTTTATTTTTCCATATTTTCCATGTTGTTGAGGAATTGTAGTGACCTCTTTTTTTATTTATTATCCCTGATTTTTCCTGACTGTTCTTGTTTTTTGAGATTACAGTCAGCGGGATGCCCCAATTTTTCTTAAGTCTCCTTTGTAGGTTTTGACTTAGTGGGCTTTTCTCCTGAGAGATAATGACTGCCCATATGATATGGAACCACCACCGTTTTTGATTCCAGCGGAATGTTTTTGATGTCATTTGTTGTATACGAAGTGAAAATTTGCGACTGACTGCGCATTTGAATTAACTGAGATATTACCCAACCCCATGTTTTGATTAAAGGTTTCAATTTGTGTAAAAATGGAAACTCCTACTTCTTTGGCTCGAAGGGGTTGACTAGGGATTATCTTCCTTATAACTCCAGCGTTTAGGATTTGAAAGAATGCTTTTACATCGCCAGTAAGGTCTGTCCAAAAGCATACTGTATGAGATTAAGGCATTGTTTTCGTCATCCTCCCTCTAAAGGCTTGCAACTTTTAAAACAAGAGTTGAATATAAAGGGAGTAAACAACATAGTTTAAATATAGTGAAAACGAATGGATTAATTTAAGACAAACATATGCAATGCATTAATGAAACAAAGTTTGACATTAATAGATAAGTGTTTAAACAAAAAAAGATTACAATTGAAAATTCAAAATGAAAAGGACGCTCTTAATGATTTGGCATAGGAGCAGTGATCACATTAGGAGTCTCTGGAGGGTCGAACTCAATCTCCTTGGCGTCAATCAAGTCTTGAATCTTGTTCTTCAAAGTCCAACAGTTGTCGGTGTCGTGCCCAGGACTATCAGAATGGTAGGCGCATCTTACGCTTGGGTTGTATTAGAAGAGGAGATATCGGGGTTTCGAGGAGGATCCTTTAGTGTGATCAGTTTCTCCTTCAGTAAATGTTGTAACGCTTGAGACAAAGGCATGTTGATGTTAGCGTACTACCTTTCTTGGTATCTTATCCTACACCTATTGCTATGTCTTTTTTGAGCAGGTGTAGGATTAGAGATCAGGATTGCCCTTACATGTTGATCGTGGTTGCTCTTGTTATGGCCCTTTTGGCCATACGCAGCATAAGACTCTTTCTTCCCATTGTATGGCTTTTTTTGATAATTAGAGGATGCAGCTCCTTGGATCTTTCCACTTTTGATGTCAGCTTCGACCCTTTCGCCAGTCAGTATTATCTCGGTGAACTCGACTGAGGAGCTTCTAATTAGGTGATTGAAGAAAGGTCCCGTCAAAGTTACCATAAATATGTCAATCAGTTCCCTGTCAGTTAAGGGTGACTGCACCCTGCCATCCAGGTCTCTCCACTTTTGGGCGTATTCTTTGAATCCCTCGTTGGAACGCATGACCATATTCTGCAATTGCACACGAGTTGGTGCAAGATCAGTGTTGTATTAGTACTACTTGTAAAAAGTAGCAGCTAGATCTTCCCAAGTGTGAATGTGGGAACTCTCCAAATGATAAAACCACTCAAGTTGCGTCCCAACTAACCTCTCTTGGAAGAAATGGATCCAAAGCTTCTGGTAAGCTGTGTATGGTTGAATCTTGCGGACATAAGACTTTAGATGCATCTTAGGGCAAGAGACTCCATCGTACGGGGCAAAGGTAGGGATTTTGAACTTTGGTGGGATGACCACTCCAGGGACCAAACCCATGTCTCCTAAGTCCAAGCTAGGCACAACTTGGATTTCCACATCTTTTAGTCTGTCTTCAAGCTGTTTGTATTTTTCATCCGCTGGTGGATATTACTCCTTAGAAGAGTCTTCGTCATCAGTAGCTATGTTAGCTCTAATGCTTCCAGTTTCCTCTTCTTGACTGTCTTTAGAAGAAACATCTTTTTTTTGAACTAGCTGGGCATGCCCCTTGGACCTTCTCCTTATGTTGAGTATGATCGACTTTTTATTCTTCTTGCTCTCTTTGGTGAAGAGTGTCTTCAGATCTTCCTGCCCCTTAGCCAGAGCCAGGAACATTTGTTGGAATTAAGCATTTTGTGCTTGGAGATCCTTTACCGGCTGTTCTATATCCATCTTACTGAAATAAACAGTAAGAAAATAAGGAGACCTGTATGGGAGAAACCTGTCATGATATGATGCATGGTATGTGGATGCATGTTTTCTAGGACCTCGCAGGGTAAACACAAGAAGATGTTAGAAGTTGAATTTTGATCGACAACTTTGATTGGAGAACTACGTATTGGTGGATGTCCTTCCATGAGAATCAAGCTCACCATGTCAAGTGGGTCGTAGCCCTTGATTCAAGTTACCGTGTTTTGGTCTTGACGGTGTTTAGTTAGAGGAAAATAAATCCTCTTGTCCCTTGATAGATGTCTGGTTCAACGTGACCCTGCATCATAGGTCCCTTGAGATTCTTGAAATGGTTATTGAAAATGCTATGGTATGATGTTATGATGTTATGATGTTATGTACAAGTATGCAAAGTAAGCAAGTTGTTATGTACAAATAATCATATACACACAAAGCAGACAAGTCCTTAGGTTTAGGCTTGTATGGAGTTCGTAGGTAAGTACCCTCTTGAAGTTTAGTTGGCTCAACCTGTCATAGTAATAGTAACTGGGTTCTAAGGGATCTCAATATCACTTATCTTTCCTCATCGGGCATGGTTTCAACGCAAGACTCTTTAATGGTGACCGAAATATCCTGAGAAGTCCGATCTCAATGAGTGTAGTATCGAGTATCAAACAACTTCAGACTTCACCAAAGCTAGATACCTCACTACTTCCTAATGGCCAAGTTGTTCAATTAAGATTCTAAGGTCAATTAGTGCTTCATGACACCACACAACGGCCCCGTATTCTCCTTGACTACTAAAGGGCTACCGGTACCAACAAATGTGTCACACTAACGTAGCTATTTCTTAGGCCATGTCGGTATACCCCGCATAGTTTCCATAACTTATTGCTACTTGCCTATAAGGTGTCCCAGATCCGGGTAGATGATCAAAACAAGCCTAAACAAGTAAAGGTGATCTAGCTCTAAGGTAACCTTACTTTTTAGTAAAGTCCCCAACAGAGTCGCCAGTTCTATAACACGGTGGGAGAACTGACTTGGGATGTTTTGCGTTTGATCGCAATTGTTGCGGATAGCAAGAGTCTCTATCGACTTTTCTTTTATCCAATAAGGAAAGGCTGAAAAGAAGCGGAAAGACCTTTCGAGATTATTTCTTGAGTTCGGGGGTAGATTATGAAAAGGGAAGGTGTTAGCACCCTTTTCATCCAGAGTTATCTATGGGATCTTAGTTGCTCTCTAGATCATTGCTTTTGTTTGAAAGTGTGCTTTGTGGTGTTTTTTGAAAGTATTTTTGAAAAGCGCCTTCGTTTAGGCAAACTTTGTAATGATTATCGTCTCTATAAGAATGTATACAAAGTGTTGAACTTTTTGCAAATATTTCAATGGAAGGTGTTGGTGTATTTGAAAAAAAGTGTTTGTGTTTTTAAGATGAGCAAGCAACTAGAAACATTCTACCTTACTCAAAAAGTCTTTTGTTCTTTTCTCTCTTCCTTTGATATTTCTATCTTACCATTGATTGGTAAGAAGCCTTATCTTTGGATATAAAAGGGACAGGCGTGGGTCATCGTATAGTCATGATAGCAATGTTGTGAGACATCTTAGCATTTCTTTTGAGGGACTAAGGTCATTTGTAAGGAAACATTCGAAGCGTCATCGAGGGACTATGATCTTTTATTTTTGATTGTTTTTTCTAAGACCTCTCACATGCATAACATGACTATTTTTCATAAGGCAACAAGTGGAGTTAACCCTAGATGTGCATGTGTGCAAAGTGTGTTTGATTGCATGTAATTTTTGTCTTGCCATACACCCTAATTACTAACATTTTGCATAAAGTCAAAAGTACAGAAAGATAAAATCCTACACTATTACAACCATATTGAATTGCATGAAAATATAAAGGAAAAAATAAGGTAAAAGCAAGAAAAATGGATCTTTCGATTTAGGGCAGCAAACCCTTCAATTATGCACTTTCTGGCTCTCTTCGATCCAGCCTAAAAAAGGGATGAATGCATGACTTTCAATTGGGGCCTAGAGGCCAGCATGTCGTGTCTTTCGATTGGGGCCTGGAGGCCAGCATGTTGTGCCTTTCGTTTGGGGCCTGGAGGCCAGCATGTTGTACCTTCTGGCTGCCTCTTTCGTTTGGCCTGAAGATTAGTATGGAATCCAGAGGCTTCGTTTCTAAGCTTTTTGTCTCCTGTTTCTTTCGTTTGAGTTTGAATAACAACATGGCCTAAGGCCATGCCAACATTACCTTAGGGCTAGGTTAGTCTTTAAAGCATGTTTAAATATACAAAGAGCAAAGATCAAGAAGGTTGTTAACCATGACACACATTAAAAGAGTGAAACGAAAAGAAGAAAATAGTATATACATGTTTGAAACAAAAAGAAAACTTATTTACATGCTATGCTGGAAATGAAGGGTCAAAGGTTAAGAATGACTTACCTTGTTGGAGGCTAGAGCGTGTGCTGGACTTTGAAGTGGTTGCCTTGAATGCCTCTGAATTCGAAGGAAAAGACCAAGGGTGGGCCTTTGACACTGGATTCGAAGGAGAAAAACAAGTGAAATGTCCTTCTTTGCTGGATTCGAAGGACAATAAGATGTAAGGATTTTTTTTCAGATTTGAGAGGGACAAGTACTTGGATTCTGGGTTCAGATTTGCAAAAGTGTTTAAGTGTTTGAGAATTTTATGGTGTGTAAGAATCTTGAAGATATGTTCCCCTCTCCTTTCTCTCTCCTTTTCTTTTTCTCTTTTGATGTGCAAATGAACTCTCTATTTATAGAGGAAAAAGTTTGAAATGTTTGGGAGTAAAAATAATAAAATAAAGGCTCAGCTGGTGTGATACGGTGGCAGAACTGACTGTTAATACTGGTTTGCGTTTTTTGTTTGCAAATGTTGCGGTAAGCAAGATTCACCGTCGACTTTTCTTTTATCCAACAAAGGAAAGGGTGAAAAGAACAGAAAAATACTTTTTTCGAGATTTTCTGAGTAAGGGGGTAGATTATGAAAAGGGAAGGTGTTAACACCCTTTCCATCCGTGGTTTTCCACGGGCTCTTAGTTACTTTCTCATTTTTGAAAACAGTTTGGGTGTTTGTGTGTTTTGAAAGTTTTTTTGTTTGCTTTATGGTAACTCTTGTATCAGTCCTCAAGAGTGTTATAAAGCGTTTCTGAAAATAGTTTTTTGAAAGTGTGTAAGTATGAAAATTTCAGGTTTGAGCAAGTACTTAAGAGTCATCTACCTACTCGAAAAAGGATGTTCTTTTCCTCCTTTCCTTTAGATAGTGCTATCCTACTATTAGTGAGTAGGTAGCCCTATCGTTGGATGTTGAGGGACTATCGAAAGGAACGCTATGGTCATTGAAGGCAACATGTAAAGATATCTTAGCATTCGAAGGGACTGTCATCATATAGGTAACATCGAGGGACAAGATCATTTCTCATAGGAAACTCGAGGGACGTTTTAGGGACCATGATCTTTTATGATGACTTTTATACTGAGGGTATTTGCTAAGATACCCCTATGTTCGAGGGACATGACCATTATTTTCTGAGGCAACCAAGTGAGGTATACCCTAAGGGTGCAAGTGTGCAACAATATGTTTTTTCAGTTATGTTTATCTTGCAATTAGTGATCTACTGATTAATTGATTCTTGTCATGCACGCCTAAGTTACTAACAATTATATACATGCATGTAAAGAAAAAGCGAGAAATAAAGTCCTACGCTATTACAGGGCTTTGGTGTAGATATATAAGTAATGGACTGAAAAGTAAAAATGCAAAGATAAAAACCCTAATTTAGCTATTACAAACCGGGCGCAGTTACATAAATGGTAAAAAAATAAATCGTATGGAAAAAATAATAGCGCGCAAAATTAAGACGGGAAAAAGTTCCAAACCCTAAAAAAACCTAATTGCTCATTAAAAATATTTTTGTATTTTATGAAAAAAATATTTGAACTTTAACCTAATTCTTCTAACTAATTTTAAATTAAGGAAAAAGGTTAAAATTAAATTAAATTAATTAATTTGCAAAAAATTAATTTTATTAAAAAAACTCTAAATCCTAATTTTTATGATTTATGATTTTTTCTGATTTTTATGATTTAAAAAAAAAGAATAAATAAAAATAAATAAACTAAATAAAAAAATAGAGAAATTAAAAATGGGCCTGAGGGGGGTGTGAAACCCAAACTGGAGGGGGTGTTGTTGAATTTCCAGGGCCCAAATCTGGTTGGCCCACCACCTTACGCCTGATCCCATGTTGTTGTGGTATGGAGGTCCATGGTGTGCCTGCATGCTAGAGGCGCTAGATCCAGAACCATTCAGATTGGATGGTTGGATCTGAGGATGCATGATGCCCGCCTGGGGGTGAGACATATTGGATCTACAAGGAATTGGTTAGAAAAATATAATATTCCAGACATGGGGATCGAACCCAGATCTCTTCCTTTGCCAAGCGCTCCCTCTACCATTACGCCTATCTGTCCATTCGTTATATGAAACAAAGGCAAAACAATATAATTCAAATAAATGGCCATAAATTCCTCTTTAAAAAATGCGCGCTTGTTTCAAATGGGCCAACCGGGATGTGCCATGCCTTTATCTTCCCCACCCCTCCGTTATCTTAGCTTATGGACTTTTACCCATGGACAGTGTCCGTCACTAAATCACCTGCAAATTTCAAAAATCTCACAAAAGCAACATAAATCCAATTCAAGATCATGTATCAACTGGGTTTGATCCTCTGAGCATTATGGTACTCTTCTTATGGCTTAATTGTACTTGCATCTGAAAACCCTAAAACGAACGCTTAAACCCTAACAATGGTAGGTTATCATATATGCATCAAAACTGGAAATTAATCATTCAAACACGTTCTAAATGCTCATACAAACAATAATGTGTACTCAAAATCTATATATAACGTACGTATGATCAAAATCGATTTCGAAAAATAAGGTGTAAACCGTGATGATGCAAGTGACGATTCTGGGAGCTTTGATGCTTGGGAATGGTGCTGTTAGCTTCAGAATGTTCCTAGGAATGGACTGCAAACGTCAAAACTCCTTGAATCCCCCTGAAATATCAATCCGTTTGCCACTTTTTTTTGAAAAATTGGAACTTTTTGTATGTGTTCTATGCGGCCAATCCTTGTTTTTCTGGTACGGAAATGTTATGCATATATACTAGGATGCATTAGGTAACAAAAGTGGACTGAATCTTGGAGATTTATGTAGAAAAGATTTGATTTTCCTATGAAATTTTAAGTTTCTAAACTTGGCCAAAACATGCTCTTTTCTTTCCAATCAACCCTTGCACGAAATCATGATTTTCTCATCAGATCCTAGACTCATTATATGATCATAAAACAAATCATTGGATTTTATTTTATTATTTCACTATTTTATTTGATTTATTATGATTTAAATGAATAAAAATTCAAATAAATAAAAGAAAATATCAAAAAAATAAAATATTGGATTTAAATATCTTAAATAAGTCCATGGATATGTTTTAGATCCAAAACCCACACCCATTAGTCCAAAAGATCCAATTTGCTCACATTGACTTTTGGGCATTTTCATAAAATTGGTCAACTTTAGCAATGCATATACTTCTCAATTTTAAACCTATGAGGTTGTTTTTGGACTTCTTATAGATATTAGGATGTCCTCTAAACAACCCTTTTGGTTTCATCTCAATTGGATCTACCATGTTCATGTAAGGAGCTTTGACCCAAAAGGTGTTTTTGTTGACTTTTTGAAAGGACCTATAATGTATGAACTTGTATCTTTTGATTGAGGAATTTCTTGAACTTGAGGGATGAAAATAAGTTGTATGTAATTGGATTCTTTTCAAAATGAGCCTTGGAGGAAAAATTTATGATAAATTATGAGAAAGTTATGCCTGGTCAAAGTTTGGTTGACTTTTCCTATAAAAACCTTAATTTGCCATTTTTGACTCTTGATGAGTTAGGAGCATTTCTTGAGGAATCATGATCAACCCTTGATCAAATGATGGATATTACTTAAAAATGTTGATTTTGACCAAAAATCTTGAATTTTGACTGTATTTGGGCCACAATTGACTTTTGACCTAGTATAGTTGATTTCCAGGCATTTAAGCAGTTGACTGAGCAAACTTATTGTTCAAGGCATGAAATTTGGCATGGATGATATTGAGGACATATTATGACAATGGAGAACATTTAGGATCCTTTGGACTCATACATCTTGTTTAAAATTGAAACCCTATTTAAGGTTTATTGCCTTAGGAGGATAATTTGTCTGGTCAATTCTTAGTCATCCTTGAGCAATTGAGAACCTCTAGAGGCATGTCTTGAGTGAAAATGGGGTGGAAAATTTTGGGGTACAACAGCTGCCCCTGTTGAATGTTCTTAAACTTGAGGATGTAGATTGGCTGGTCTGCCTTTTGTGATCTGAAGGTGGAAGATGATTGAACACTAGAGTGCCCAGAAATTTACACTCGTCTGAAACGATACTTATCTGTGTAGGTAATATCAGGAATGGGCTTATAGATGCCATTTGGAGAAGATGACGGAAGATCGCCGGAGATGGGCTTAAAGATTCCATCTAAATAAGGTGACGGAAGATCGTCGGAGATGGGCTTAAAGATGCCATCCAGAATAATGTTGATGAGATACTCTTTTGTAGGAATCCTTATTCCTGTTATTAAGGAGGACTCCACTGAAGAATGATGGTGTCTGCTTGGGAAATAAAGTTTAGGAGCTTTGGTTGTCCATTACTCTATTGGGGAGTAATCTTTTGATTGAAGAGACGGAAGTGAACTACTATCTGGTCAGGATCCAGGCTTCACAGTGACTTGCTGAGGATAATAAGGCTAACTGCTATCTGGTCGTATTCCAGGCTTCACAGCGACTTACTGGGGGAATGAGATTAAAATGTTATCTGGTCGTGCTACAAGCTTTGAAGTTTCTTTAACTGGAATAGAAATCAGAAAAATCTTAGGGTTGATTCAACTGAACCAGAGAAAGGTCTTTAATTAACTTTGACTGGAATGGAAATCAGAGGAATCTTAGGATTGATTCACCTGAACCAAACAAAAGTCTTGGGATATCTTCAATTGAAATATGGATCAGAGAGATCTTATTGGCGATCTGACTGAACCAGAGAAGGTCTTTAATTAACTTTGACTGGAATGGAAATCAGAAGAATCTTAGGGTCGATTCAACTGAACCAGATAAAAGTCTTGGGTCATCTTCAGTTGGAATAGGAATCAGAGAGATATTGGAGATCTGACTGAATCAGAGAAGGTCTTTAATTAACTTTGACTGGAATTGAAATCATAAGAATCTTAGGGTCGATTCAACTGAACCAAACAAAAGTCTTGGGTCATCTTCAACTGGAATAGGAATCAGAGAGATCTTAGTGGAAATCTGACTGAACCAGAGAAGGTCTTTAATTAATTTTGACTGGAATGGAAATTAGAGGAATCTTAGGATCTATTCAACTGAACCAGACAAAAGTCTTGGAATATCTTCAACTGGAATAGGAATCAAAGAGATCTTAGTGGCGATCTGACTAAACCAGAGAAGGTCTTCTGAGAACTTCATTATGAAGAAGATGATGAAATAGCCTTCTATCACGCGTAGCTTTTGAGAAAACTACCAGGTCACATAAGTAGCCGACAATGTTTATTGATTTGATCTTTTCCCTGAAAAAGGCAAAGAGTTAGTCATATGCAATGTCATGATGTATGAAAGGCATCGTGGTGATGTTCTCAAAATAAATGAGATTATGTTGTATGTGATATGTATGTGCATGCCATAATGTATGAATATGGAATGCTATTGTGATGTTTCTTAGTTTGGGAAAGAAAATCCCTGACTGCTGTTGAAGAGTATAAGGAGGCTAAATTCTTCATTTCTGCTGGGGATGATGAATGGATATAATTTTCTGGGGATTTCCTCTTTCTGTTTGAGGATGTTCTATCGGTGATTGACTCTACTTGAGAATAAATCTGTGGAGGGAGATGCTTTATTGGAAGATTTTTCCGTTGTAGAGAAATACACTCTGTTGGGGAATGAACTTCTGTGGTTAGAGAAATAAACTCTGCATGGGAGGAGGTTTTATAACTGTTTGAAATTATAAAACTCGACTGGGGAATACATATTGCAGCTGGAGAAGGAACTTTGCTGGAGGAGACAATTCCTGCTTGGAGAAGGAGCGATCGAAACTTTGGTTGTTTCTAATTTGTGGAGAACATAGACGTCACTAGGTCATACGTAATGGTGACTTCGTCTCAAAACTGTCTCTGCCCCTGTACCTGCTGGAGGGAGAAACTGTCGGGGATGCAAATTGTTTTTTAAACTTTGCCCCGTTCCTTAAAGTCATGAGAAGCTGTCTTTCTATTTCTTATGCAAATATTTGTGAACACTAATCATATTCAAATGCATATGTCAAAAATAATCATTGGACGTTTTTGCAAAACAAAATAGAAAAATAAAAACAAATAGTTTTATACTTTCAGGGAAATGATTTGTATTGATTTCTGAAGTTGGCCTATAACAAGCATTTTGTACAAAGAGGCTGATGTTCTAGTAGGAGAACATCGTCGTGAGAGTGAAAACTATACAAAATGGTGTACAAAGAGAAATAAAACAGCTATGTGTGATAATCCTATTGAGATTCAATTCTTCTATTGCCCCTATGTCTTCGAGCGTCTCATCACTTTGCTACTTGTCTGAAGCTGACTGGATTGATTGGTACCATTTGAGCTTGGTAGTTGATACTGAAGTCTGGTTGCAAGGTGATCCAATGGGACATAGTTATACGCTTCAAATCCCTAACTTTTTCCTGGACCGCCCTTTCGGGTTTTCAGTCCACTGGGATACCCTTTTTTTCCCAAGCCACCCTTTCAGTTTTTCGACTTGCCGGGTGTATAGTTTTTTTTTGTATTTTTCCCTAATTTTTGCCCGAACCCTTTTGGTTTGTCGGGATGCCCTTATTTTTTCCTAGGCCAGTCAACCTAGCGGGTCTTTATTCATACGTAGTATCTTTTCACTATGTCTGTATTAATAGGGTGAGGAAGGTCGTCACCATCCATGGTGGTCAGAATCATGGCTCCACCAGAAAATACGCTTTTGATCACAAGTGGCCCTTCGTACATGGGAGTCCAGTTGTCCCTAGGATCACCTTGTGGCAGTATGATGCGCTTGATTACCAGATCACCCACTTGATATACTTGACGTCTGACTCTTTTTTTGAAAGCCTTGATCATCCGCTTTTGATACATTTGACCATGACAGACAGTAGTAAGTCTTTTCTCATCAATCAAATTTAGTTGATCAAGTCGAGTCTGGATCCAATCATCTTCGTTCGAGCCTGCATCCTTCATGATCCTCAAAGAAGGGATCTGGACCTCAATAGGCAGAACAACCTCCATACCATATACAAGAGAATAGGGTGTTGCCCCTGTCGACGTTTGTGCTGAGGCGCGGTAACCATGAATAGAAAATGGTAACACCTCATACCAGTCTATGTATGTCACCGTCATCTTTTGTATGATTTTCTTAATATTCTAATTAGAAGCCTCCACAATGCCATTCATCTTTGGCCGGTAAGGGGAAGAATTGTGATGCTGGATCTTGAATTGTTTACAGAGTTTGGTGATCGTCGTATTGTTGAGATTTATACCATTGTCTGTAATGATTCTCTCTGGCACACCGTACCGACAAATCAGGTTATGCTTGATAAACTGCGCCACAACATTCTTGGCAACAGTAGCAAAAGAGGCGGCCACAACCCACTTCGTGAAGTAATCAATGGCCACTAGGATGAAGCGATGCCCATTGGAAGCGGTAGGTCTAATCTCTCCGATCATGTCAATGCCCTACATGCAAAGGGCCAGGGAGCCGTCAAGATTTTCAAGGTAATCATAGGTACATATACTTTATCATCATATATCTGGCATTTATGACAAGTACGGGAATGCTGATAACAATCTGCTTCCATAGTGGACCAATAGTATCTTGCCCGTAGGATAGCCATGGTATGTCCACTAGAGTGGGTGCCAAAGGTACCTTCATGCAAATCTGCCATAATCCTCTCTGCTTCGCTCTTATCTACACACTGAAGTAAAGTAGAGTCATGGTTTCTCTTGTAGAGGATTCCATTACTAAGGAAGAACTTTGCGGCGAACCTTCTCAGAAACTTCTTATCATTGACATATGCCCCCTCAGGATATTCTTGAGCCTCAAGATACCTCTTCACTTCATGAAACTAAGGTTTGTCTGCTACTTCTTCAGTGCCAATCTCGTAGCAGTATGCTGGTTCACCCAAACTCTCAATAGTGATCCGAGGAGCCTCGTTGTCCCACTTGACTTTAAACATAGATGACATTGTAGCTAGCGCATTCGCTAACCGATTCTCTTCTCATGGAAAATGTTTAAAGGCGACCTCTTCAAAGTGTGAAAGCAATGTCAGCACCTGTTCTTTGTATGAGATGAGATTAGGGTGCTTCGTGTCTCACTCTCCTTTGATCTGACTTATTATCAAGGCTGAATCCCCAAAAATGCTCAAGAATTTGATCCTTAGGTCAATAGCAGCTTTGAGACCCATGATGCATGCTTCATACTCCGCCATATTATTGGTACATTTGAAACATAGTCTGGCGGTGAAAGGAGTATGATAACCCTCAGGAGATATAATTACATCACCAATGCCATTTCTGAGTGCGTTCGAGGCTCTGTCAAAAACCATAGTCCATCGAGATCCTTCTTCAGGCCCTTCATCCGGTCCAGGTTCTTCATAGTCAATCACTAGCATAATATTCTCGTCTGGGAACTCAAAATTCATTGACTGGTAGTCATCCACAGCATGATGAGCCAAATAATTAGCTAGTACACTTCCCTTGATTGATTTCTGGGTTGTGTATTGGATATCGTATTCGGTCAAGATCATTTCCCATCTTGCTATTCTTTCGGAGAGAGCGGGCTTCTTGAAGATGTACTTGATCAGATCCATCTTAGATATCAACAAAGTAGTGTGGGTCAACATATACTGTCTCAGTCGGCGAGCAGCCCATGCCAAAGCGCAACAAGTTTTCTGGAGCAGTGAGTATCTTGTTTCACAGTAGGTAAACTTTTTGCTAAGGTAGTATATTGCATGCTCTTTTCGACCGGGCTCGTCATGTTGTCTAAGCACATACCCCATTGAATCATCTAGCACTGTTAAGTACATTATCAAAGGTCTTCCTTCAATCAGAGGCATCAGAATTGGTGGCTCTTGAACATATTCTTTTATTCTTTCGAAGGCAGTCTGGAATTCGTCTTTCCATCTTACCACTTGATCTTTCTTCAGGAGTTTGAAGATAGGCTCACAAGTAGCAGTTAAATGGGAAATGAACATGGCAATGTAATTTAGGAATCCCAAGAAACCTCTAACTTCTTTCTCCATGCGAGGAGCCGACATCTCTTGTATAACCTTTACCTTTGTAGGGTCTACCTGAATACCCTTGTCACTAACATTGAAACTGAGAAGTTTACCAGACCTTACCTCGAAGGTGCACTTGTTTGGATTCAGTCTCAAATTGTATGTCTTCAACCAATCAAACAACTTTTGTAGATGATCAAGGTGCTCTTCCTTAGTTTGAGACCTGGCTATCATGTCATCAATGTAGACCTCTATCTCATGGTGAATCATGTCATGAAACAAAGCTACCATGGCTCGCCGATAGGTTGCTCCGGTGTTCTTCAATCCAAACGACATCACTTTGTAGCAGAAAGTGCCCCATTGCGTAACGAAGGTTGTCTTCTCCATGTCTTCAGGTGCCATCTTGATCTGATTGTAACCAGAGAAACCATCCATGAAGGAAAAGATCTTGTGTTGCGCGGTGTTGTCAACCAGAACGTCAATGTGGGGAAGAAGAAAGTTATCCTTGGGGCTTGCCTTGTTCAAATCTATGTAGTCCACACACATTTGTACCTTTCCGTCCTTTTTAGGCACCAGAACTACGTTGGCAACCCATTAGGGATAAGAGGTGACAACTAGGAACCCAATGTTGAACTATTTCATAACTTCTGCTTTGATCTTCTTTGACATTTTAGGGCACATACGACTGGCCTTATGCTTTACCAGAGGGCAATCTTCTTTAGTTGGCAGACAGTGAACCACAATATCCATATCCAGTCCTGGCATGTCTTCATATGACAAGGCAAAGATCTCGACATAATCATGCAACATCTGTATTAACCGCTGTTTAACATTAAGCCCCAGATTTGCACCGACCTTGACTTCTTTTCTGTCTTCCTCTGTGCCCAAGTTTATTGTCTCACCTGGCTCTTCATGGGGCTGTATAGCCTTATCTTCCTGCTGTGATAGCCTAGCAAGTTCTCCAGGTACCTTACAATATTCCTCACCTTTGTCCTCGACTTGGTTGATCGGATTTTCAAAGTCATAATCGGCATAGCAGAACTGTTATTAATGGGATCTATAGTGGATATGGATCTGCAGTTGATACATGAGTGTGTGTAAGAGCATAGTTGTATTGACAAAGTAAAAAGTAGAAAAGAAAAAGAGAGCGCAAAATTTGTATGCATAAATGTCCAATGCTTTATTAGTGCCATATGAAATTGAAACATGATAACCCTCACAAATAAACCATTGTGCCCCGGGTAAGACACATGGCCAAAACTTTTATATTGTTTATTACATATCCAAAAAACAAGAAAGACAATTACTTCTGAAAAAAGTAATCGGTACAAAGTCTCTTTCCGTCCAGTTACTGGGTCCACCGTTGGTAGTAGGGAAGATCCAGCTATCCATGTCATACTCATTGTCAGCATCTTCCGTGGCGGAGACAACATCAATAGCATTGACTCCTGACCCGTGCTTGGGCATGGGTGCAGTTATGACGATGGAAGTCTCAGGGGGAACGAATTCAATCTCCTTTGCCTCGATCAGATCCTGCACCTTGTTCTTCAAATCCCAGCAGTCATTTGTGTCATGCCCCAGAGTCTCAAAATGGTAGGCGCATTTGGTTTTTAGCAGGGAGAGGCAGTATTAGGATTCTTCGGAGCTTTCTTAAAAGTTACCAGATTGGACTTCAATAATTATGGTAAGACTTGAGACATCGTCATATTTATTCGGGTAAACTTACTTACCGGCCTTTCCGCCCTAGGTTGATTGTTCCTTTGTTGAGTCGGTTCAAGTTTGGAGATCATAACAGCCTCTACCGCTGGACGCTGCTTATTTCTGTCCTAATTCCTTTGATTGTACATAATACTAACCTCTTTCTTCCCAGTAAATGGCTTCCTTACTGTACTGGAAGATGCATCCTTTTGGATCTTACCACTCCTAATTCAAGCTTCCACACTTTCCCTTGTCAAGATCAATTCAGTATAGCCGGCTGAGGAGCTTCCAATCAGGTGATTGAAAAAAGGACCAGACAGGGTACCCAGAAACATGACCACTAGCTCTCTATCCGACAGGGGAGGCTGGACTTATCCTGCTAAGTCCCTCCACTTCTGGACATAGTTTTTAAAGCCCTCGCTCGAACCCATAGACATACTTTGGAGTTGCGTACGGGTGGGAGCAAGGTATGCGTTTTACTAATACTGCTTGTAGAAAGCAGCGGTCAGGTCTTCCCAATTATGGACGTTGGTCCTTTCCAGTTGGTAGAACCATTCTAGTTGAGTTTCGGACAAACTATCTTGAAAGAAGTGGACCCATAAGTCCTTGTCAGCAGCGTGAGGCTGGATCTTCTTCACATAAGATTAGAGGTGCATCTTGGGACACAAAACCCTATCATACTTAGCGAACACCGGCACCTTGAACTTTTGTGGGATGACAACCCCAGAAACCAAACCCAGCTCTTCAAAATTTAGCCCTGGCACCTTCTGGATTTCCATAGCACTCAGACGCTCTTCCAGCTGTTTGTACTTTTCATCGGCCGGAGGATACTGCTCTTTATTGTAGTCAGTATCATTATTAGATTCCCTTGGACTAGGGTCTTCCTCTCTTGTCTCCCCTCTTGATTATCTCCTTCTTTGGAGGAAGATGTCAACTCAACCACTTACCTTAGCGGTCCTTTGAATCTCCTTCCCAGATTTACCACACCAGCTGTCTTCCTTGGCTTCTTAGTATTCTCCTTAACAAACAGGGCTTTCAGTTCCTCTTGCCCCTTGGCCAGAGCCATGATCATCTGTTGAAACTGCGCATTCTGAGTCTGTAAATCCTTCACTGTTTGTTCTAGAGCCATTGCTGAAATAAAAAATGAAGAGGATGGTAAACCTTCTATGGCACCTGCTTATACAATGATATGTATGATATATGTATGCAATGTTTTCAAGGATCTCACGGGGTAAACAAGAAAATGTCAGAAGTTGAAATTTGCAGCTTTGATTGAAAAACTTAGTATCATTGAGTGTCCATCTACGAGAGTCAAGCTCACCATATCATATGGGTCATAGCCCCTGACTCAAGTTTTTGAGTTTTTATCTTTTGACGACATTGGCTAGAGGAAAATAAATCTCCTTTGCCCCTTGCTAGATGTCTGATTTACCATAACCTGTATCACAAACCCTTGAGATCCTTTAAATGGTTAAGGAAATGATGTGGCATGATGTTATGATGTCATGATTGTGCTAAGAAACCACATATACAGCAGACACAAGCAAATCACACCAAAACCTTAGGTTTAAGGCTTGCATGGGTTTTAAGGTCATACCCTCTTGAAGTTGGATTGGTTCAACATGTCCTATAATAGTAATTGGGTTCTAAGGGATCTCAATATCACTGATCTTTCCCACAAACTTCGTTTGATAGGCGACTGACTCGCAACCAAACAAAACTCAGGAGTCAAATATCAATGAGTGTAGCATCGAGTATCTGTCGTCTTTGGGAATACACCAAATACGGCCATCTTACTACGTCCTAATGGACAAGTTGTTCATTTAAAGGTTCTAAGGTCAGTTGACGCTTCATGACACCACGCAGCGGCCCCATATTCTCCTTGATTAACTCAAGGGCTATCGATACCAACCAAAGTGCCGCATCAATGTAGCCATCGCTTCAACCGTGTCGGTATACCCCGCACAATTTCCATAATCTATTGCTACTTACCTAAAAGGTTTCCCCAGATCCGGGTGTAGGATCTATAGTAACCCAAACAGTTCCCTTAAAAGTAAAGCAAACAAACAGACAAATAAGCAAAATGATCTAGACCCTAACGTAAACCCCACTTTATTATTTTAATCCCAAGCAGAGCCGCCTGTTTTGTGATACGAAGGCAGAACCGACTATTAATACTGGTTTGTGTTTTTTGTTCTCAAATGTCGCGGTAAGCAAGAGTCGCCACCGACTTTTCTTTTATCCAACAAAGAAAAGGGTGAAAAGAACAGAAAAATACTTTTTTCGATATTTTCTGAGTAAGGGGGTAGATTATGAAAAGGGAAGGTGTTAACACCCTTTCCATCCGTGGTTTTCCACGGGCTCTTAGGTACTTTCTCATTTTTTAAAACAGTTTGGGTGTTTGTGTGTTTTGAAAGTTTTTTTGTTTGCTTTATGGTAACTCTTGTATCAGTCCTCAAGAGTGTTATAAAGAGTTTTTGAAAATAGTTTTTTGAAAGTGTGTAAGTATGAAAATTTCAGGTTTAAGCAAGTACTTAAGAGTCATCTACCTACTCGAAAAAGGATGTTATTTTCCTCTTTTCCTTTAGATAGTGCTATCCTACTATTAGTGAGTAGGTAGCCCCATTGTTGGATGTTGATGGACTATCGAAAGGGACGCTATGGTCATTAAAGTCAACATGTAAGGATATCTTAGCAATCGAAAGGACTGTCATCATATACGTAACATCGAGGGACAAGATCATTTCTCGTTGCCAACTCGAGGGACGTTTTAGGGACCATGATCTTTTATGATGACTTTTATACCGAGGGTATTTGCTAAGATACCCTTACGTTTGAGGGACATGACTATTATTTTCCGAGGCAACCAAGTGAGGTATACCCTAAGGGTGCAAGTGTGCAACAGTGTGTTTTTTCAGTTATGTTTATCTTGCAATTAGTGATCTACTGATTAATTGATTCTTGTCATGCACGCCTAAGTTACTAACAATCATATACAAGCATGTAAAGAAAAAGCGAGAAATAAAGTCCTACGCTATTACAGGGCTTTGGTGTAGATACATAAGTAATGGACTGAAAAGTAAAAATGCGAAGATAAAAACCCTAATTTAGCTATTACAAACCGGACGCAGTTACATAAATGTTAAAAAATAAATCGTATGGAAAAAATAATAGCGCGCAAAATTAAGGCGGGAAAAAGTTCTAAACACTAAAAAAACCTAATTGCTCATTAAAAATATTTTTTTGTATTTTATGAAAAAAATATTTGAATTTTAACCTAATTCTTCTAACTAATTTTTAATTACGGAAAAAGGTGAAAATTTAATTAAATTAATTAATTTGAAAAAATTATTTTATTAAAAAAAACTCTAAATCCTAATTTTTATGATTTCTGATTTTTTATGATTTTCATGATTTAAAAAAAAAGAATAAACAAAAATAAATAAACTAAATAAAAAACATAGAAAAATTAAAAATGGGCCTGAGGGGGTACAAAACCAAAACTGGAGGGGGTGTTGTTGAATTTCCAAGGCCCAAATCTGGTTGGCCCACCACCTTGCGCCTGATCCCATGTTGTTGTGGTACGGAGGTTCATGGTGTGCCTGCATGCTAGAGGCGATAGATCCAGAACCATGCGGATTGGATGGCTGGATCTGAGGGTGTATGATGAGCGCGTGGGGGTGAGACATATTGGATCTACAAGGAATTAGTCAGAAAAATATAATATTCCAAACCTGGGGATCGAACCCAGGTCTCTTCCTTTGCCAAGCGCCCCCTCTACCATTACGCCAATATGTCCATTCGTTATATGAAACAAACGCAAAACAATATAATTCAAATAAATGGCCAGAAATTCCTCTTTAAAAAAATGCGCGATTGGTTCAAATGGGCCAACTAGGCTTTGCCACGCCTTCATCTTCCCCACCCCTCTGTCGTCTTAGCTTATGGACTTTTACCCACGGACAGTGTCCGTCACTAAATCACCTGCAAATTCCAAAAATCTCACACAAGGAACATAAATCCAATTCAAGGTCATGGATCAACTGGGTTTGATCCTCTGAGCATGATGGTACTCTTCTTATGGATTAATTGTACCTGCATCAGAAAACCCTAAAATGAACTCTTAAACCCTTACAATGGCAGGTTATCATATATGCATAAAAACTGGAAATTAATCATTCAAACAGGTTCTAAATGCTCATACTAACAAGAATGCATACTCAAAATCTATTTAAAACGTATGTATGATCAAAATCGATTTCAAAAAATAAGGTGCAAACCGTGATGATGTAAGTGACGATTCTGGGTGCTTTGATACTTGGGAATGGTGTTGTTAGCTTCAGAACATTCCCAGGAATGGACTGCAAACGTCAAAACTCCTTGAATCCCCATGAAACTATTAATCCAATTGCCACTTTTTATGTGAAAAATTGGACCTTTTTGTGTGTGTTCTATGCGGCCAATCCTTGTTTTTGTGGTATGGAAATGTTATGCATATATACTAGGATGCATTAGGGTAACAAAAGTGGACTGAATCTTGGAGATTTATGTAGAAAAGATTTGATTTGCCTATGGAATTTTAAGTTTTTAAACTTGGCCAAAACATGCTCTTTTCTTTCCAATTAACCCTTGCACGAAATCACAATTTTCTCATCAGATCCTAGACTCATTATATGATCATAAAACAAATCTTTGGATTTTATTTCATTATTTCACTATTTTATTTGATTTATTATGATTTAAATGAATAAAAATTCAAATAAATAAAAACAAATATCATAAAAATAAAATAATGTATTTAAATATCTTAAATAAGTCCATGTATATGTTTGAGATCCAAAACCCACGCCCATTAGTCCAAAAGATCCAATTTGCTCACATTGACTTTTGGGCATTTTCCTAAAATTGGTCAACTTTAGCAATGTATATCCTTCTCAATTTTAACACTATGAGGGTGTTTTTGGACTTTTTAGAGAGCTTAGGATGTCCTCCAAACAACCCTTTTGGTTTCATCTCAATTGGATCTTCCATTTTCATGTAAGGAGCTTTGACACAAAAGGTGTTTTTGTTGACTTTTTGAAAGAACCTATAATGTATGAACTTGTATCTCTTAATTTAGTCATTTCTTGAACTTGAGGGATGAAAATAATTTGTAGGGAATTGGATTATCTTCAAAGTGAGCCTTGGAGGAAAACTTTCTGATAAATTATGAGAAAGTTATGCCTGGTCAAAGTTTGGTTGACTTTTCCTATAGAAACCCTAATTTTCCATTTTTGACTCTTAATGAGTTAGGAGCGTTTCTTGAGGAATCATGATCAACCCTTGATCAAATGATGGATATTACTTCAAAGTGTTAATGTTGATCAAAAATCTTGAAGTTTGACTGTATTTGGGCCACGGTTGACTTTTGACCTAGTATAGTTGATTTCCAGGCATTTGAGCAGTTGACTGAGCAAACTTATTGTTCAAGGCATGAAATTTGGCATGGATGATCTTGAGGACATATTAGGATAATGGAGAACATTTAGGATCCTTTTGACTCATACATCTTGCTTAAAATTGAAACTCTAGTTGAGGTTTATTGCCTTAGGAGGAGAATTTGTCTGGTCAATTCTTAGTCATCCTTGAGCAATTGAGAACCTCTAGAGGCATGTCTTGAGTGAAAATGGGAGGGAAAATTTTGGGGTACAACAGCTGCCCCTGTTGAATCTTCTTAAACCTGAGGATGTAGATTGGCCGGTCTGCCTTTTGTGATCTGAAGGTGGAAGATAATTGAACACTAGAGTGCCCAGAAATTTGCACTCGTCTGAAACGATACTTATCTGTGAGGTAATATCGGGAATGGGCTTATAGATGCCATTTGGAGAAGATGACGGAAGATCGTCGGGGATGGGCTTAAAGATTCCATCCAGAGAAGGTTATAGAAGATCGTCGAAGATGGGCTTAAAGATGCCATCCAGAATAATGTTGATGAGATACTCTTTTGTAGGAATCCTTATTCCTGTTATTAAGGAGGACCCCACTGAAGAATGATGGTGTCTGCTTGGGAAATAGAGTTTAGGAGCTTCGGTTGTCCATTACTCTACTGGGGAGTCATCTCTTGATTGAAGAGACGGAGGTGACCTGCTATCTGGTCAGGATCCAGGCTTCACAGTGACTTGCTGAGGATAATAAGGCTAACTGCTATCTGGTCGTATTCTAAGCTTCACAATGACTTACTGGGGGAATGCGATTAAACTAATATCTGGTCGTGCTCCAAGCTTTGAAGTTTCCTTAACTGGAATAGAAATAAAAAAAATCTTAGGGTCGATTCAACTGAACCAGAGAAAGGTCTTTAATTAACTTTGACTGGAATGGAAATCAGAGGAATCTTAGTATTGATTCAACTGAACCAGACAAAAGTCTTAGGATATCTTCAACTGGAATATGGATCAGAGAGATCTTAGTGGCGATCTGACTGAACCAGAGAAGGTCTTTAATTAACTTTGACTGGAATGGAAATCAGAAGAATCTTAGGGTCGATTCAACTGAACCAGACAAAAGTCTTGGGTCATCTTCAGTTAGAATAGGAATCAGAGAGATATTGGCGATCTGACTGAACCTGAGAAGGTCTTTAATTAACTTTGACTGGAATGGAAATAAGAAGAATCTTAGGGTCGATTCAACTGAGCTAAACAAAATTCTTGGGTCATCTTCAACTGGAATAGGAATCAGAGAGATCTTAGTGGAAATCTGACTGAACCAGAGAAGGTCTTTAATTAACTTTGACTGGAATGGAAATTTGAGGAATCTTAGGATCGATTCATTTGAACCAGACAAAAGTCTTGGAATATCTTCAACTGGAATAGGAATCAAAGAGATCTTAGTGGCGATCTGACTAAACCAGAGAAGGTCTTCTGAGAACTTCATTCTGAGGAAGATGATGAAATAGCCTTTCATCAGGCGTAGCTTTTGAGAAAACTACCAGGTCACATAAGTAGCCGACAATGTTTATTTATTTGATCTTTTCCCTGAAAAAGGAAAAGAGTTAGTCATATGCAATGTCATGATGTATGAAAGGCATCGTGGTGATGTTCTCAAAATAAATGAGATTATGCTGTATGCGATATGTATGTGCATGCCATAATGTATGAATATGGAATGCTATTGTGATGTTTCTTAGTCTGGGATAGAAAATCCCGGACTGCTGCTGAAGAGTATAAGGAGGCTGAATCCTTCGTTTCCGCTGGGGATGATGAATGGATATAATTTTCCGGGGATTTCCTCTTTCTGTTTGAGGATGTTCTGTCGGGGATTGACTCTACTTGAGAATAACTCTGTGGAGGGAGATGCTTTATTGTTTGATTTTGCCGTTGTAGAGAAATACACTCTGTTGGGGAATGAACTTCCGTGGTTAGAGAAATAAACTCTGCATGGGAGGAGGTTTTATAACTGTTTGAAATTATAAAACTCGACTGGGGAATACAGATTGCAGCTGGAGAAGGAACTTTGCTGGAGGAGATAATTCTTGCTTGGAGAAGGAGAGATTGAAACTTTGGTTGTTTCTAATTTGTGGAGAACATAGACGTCACGGGGTCATATGTAATGGTAACTTCGTCTCAAAACTGTCTTTGCCCATGTACCTGCTAGAGGGAGAAACTGTCGGGACTGCAAATTATTTTTTAAACTTTGCCCCGTTCCTTAAAGTCATGAGAAACTGTCTTTCTATTTCTTATGCAAATATTTGTGAACACTAATCATATTCAAATGCATATGTACAAAATAATCATTGGACGTTTTTGCAAAACAAAATAGAAAAATAAAAACAAATAGTTTTATACTTTCAGGGAAATGATTTGTATTGATTTCTGAAGTTGGCCTATAACAAGCATTTTGTACAAAGAGGCTAACATTCTAGTAGGAGAACGTCGTCGTGAGAGTGAAACGTATTGTTCAAGGAATGAAATTTGGAATGGATGATCTTGAGGACATATTAGGACAATGGAGAACATTTGGGATCCTTTGGACTCATACATCTTGCTTAAAATTGAAACTCTAGTTGAGGTTTGTTGCATTAGGAGGAGAATTTGTCTGGTCAATTCTTAGTCATCCTTGAGCAATTGAGAACCTCTAGAGGCATGTCTTGAGTGAAAATGGGAGGGAAAATTTTGGGGTACAACAGCTGGAAAGTAATCACCCACTTGTGCCATGGTAGCAAGATGGATGGTTCAGATGGATTGCTTCCTTAGAAGGAAAACAGGCACAAGGCTCAAGAAAAACTTTTTCTATAAAGTAGTATTATACTATTAAGGGCATGTGATTTTGGAAAGAAAATGGGTAAAAGCCTATTAAATATAGAGTGAGCCATAGGTTTGAGGCCTGAAAATAAGAAACACGTAGCCTAGCCTATGGGTCTAATGTTCAACTTGATCTTTTGAGTCCAATCCTCCATCTTTCTACTCCTTTCGACCAGACTAGAACAACATTCATTTCCACCAGTTATGTGACCTTCGAATGAACCAATTGTGTGTTCTTCGAATGTCCCTCTTCAGCTGAATATGCCATTTTGAGTCCTCTTGCTTTTGATTACTAAGGCCCAAACCTTCGGCTAGACTCCAAAGTAAGCAAGAATAAATATTCCCCAACTATGGCAAGTCCTTCGAATGAGCCACTAAGTTGTGTGTCATAATGCAACACTAAGGCGTATTGAAGGGTTTGGAGATGGATTCAAAGGTGATATGAGGGCACATTCGAAGCAAACATGAAGACAAAATTGAAAGTCACAGGAAGGTAGTCATTCATCTAATAATAAACTTGTGAATCCAAGGCAAACAGGTGAGGGGCCAATGGTGCAATCGAAGATTGCAGGCAAGAGCTATTGTCCAAATGAAGCTTGCATGCAAGAGCTATTTTAGTGCATCAAAGCAAACTTGCAGGAGGTCAAATTCCCAAATGAAACTTATGGACCAAATCTTGATCAAAGAAGCCAGATGTTCAATCGAAGGATGTAAATCAAAGCTTACATCGAAGGAGGCCCAAATGTTCAATTGAAGCGTGAGGACCAAAGCTCGCTCGAAGAAGGTAAATACTCAATGGAAGGATGTAAATCAAAGCTTACATCGAAGGAGGCCCAAATGCCCAATTGGAGGATGAATCAAAATTGCTCGAAGGAAGCCTAGATGCCCAATCGAAACTAGTATGCATCGAAGCAAGCTTGTTTTTCTTCAATTTTGTCATGAAAATCAATTTTTATGCTTTGCCCTTTTTTTGTCTGTTTTGTACCTGTGCAAATTTGAGCTTTTTGAAAATCCTTGTGATAAAATGTCTTGAGAAAAGAGAGGGAAAATTGTGGGGTTAAACAAGATGAAATTCTTATGATTTGCTGTTTGTCCAGGTTTCTGGATATGGGTATTGACTCTTGTGGGAAAGACAACATTGAATGTCATCTGATTAGAGAAGAGAATCTTGTCGAGGAATTTTTTGCAATGTTGGAGAAATAAACTTTGTTGGGGAAATAAACCCTATAGACTGTGGTGACCTCACTGGGTAAATAATCTTTGATGGGGATTAACTTGTGGAGAAAGATCTGAGGAAATTACTTGTGGGAATTTATGGTCAACTTTGAACATTTATCCTAACTCCCGGAGTCTCTCGCAAATGCTAATCCTGTTTTCGTGCATATATTTATAAATGGTAATCATATTAAAATGCATATGTTTATTCAATATATCATTGGAATTTTTTGCAAACAAAACAGAAGAAGTAAAAATAACTTTGAATTCTGAAGTGTGTTTGTATTGATTTGGAAAATTTGCCTATAAATAGACAATTTTATACAAAAAGACAGAGATCGTAGTAAGAGGAAATCTTCTTAAAGGTGCACAAAGAGAAACAAAGAAAAACAGCTATGTGGAAATGATCCTAATGAGTTTCAACTCTGCTATTGCCCATATATCTTCAAGTATCTCATCCCTTGTTGTCGAAAGAAGTTGACTGAATTGATCTATACCATTTGAACTTTGACGTCGATAATCATGTTGGCTGTAAGTGTATAGGTGATCCAATGGGACATAGTTGTATGCTTTAATCCCTAACTTTTGCATGGACCTCCCCTTTGTGTTTTCAGTCCACCGGGATACCCTTTTTTTTCCCAAGTCGCCTTTTCAGGTTTTCGACTTGCTGGATGTACATTATATATATATATATATATATATATATATATATATATATATATATATATATATATATATATATATATATATATATATATATATATATATATATATATATATATATATATATATATATATATATATATATATATAAAATTTTTGCTAGAACCCTTTTGGTTCACCGAGATGCCCTTATTTTTTCCTAGGCCAGTCAACCTAGCAGGTCTCTTTTATGCGTAATATTTTTTAACTATGTCCGTGTTCACAGGGTGTGGATGATCTTCACCGTCGATGGTGGTAAGTATCATAGCTCCGCCAGAAAATATCTTCTTAATCACAAATGGCCCTTCGTATGTGGGAGTCTATTTTCACATGGGATCACCTTGTGGTAAGCTGATGCGCTTAATTACCAACCTATCAACTTGGTATACCTGAGGTTTGACTTTCTTGTTAAAGGCCTTAATCATGCGCTTCTGATACATCTGACCATGAAAAACATTCGTGAGCCTCTTTTCCTTAATCAAATTTATCTGGTTCAGCCTAGGTTGAATCCATTCATCTTCATCCAAAATTGCGTCTTTCATAATCCTTAGAGAAGGAATCTGGACCTCGACAGGTAGGAAAACCTCCATACCATAGACTAGAGAAAAAGGAGTTTCCCCAGTTGACGTACGTGCTAAAGTGAGATAACCATGAAGAGCAAACGGTAACATCTCATGCCAATCTTTGTATGCCACCGTCATTTTCTGCAAAATCTTCTTGATGTTCTTGTTGGCGGCTTCCATTGCACCATTCATCTTTGGTCAATACGGAGAAGAGTTGTGGTGTTTAATCTTGAACTGCATGTAGAGTTCCATGATTATAGTATTGTTGAGATTGGTACCATTGTCTGTGATGATCCTCTCGGGTATGCCATGCTGACATATGAGATTATTCTTAATGAATCAGGCCACCACATTCTTCGTAACGAAGGCAAATGAGGCTGCTTCAACCCACTTCCTGAAGTAATCAATAGCCACCAGGATGAAACGATGCCAATTAGATGCAATAGGCTTAATTTCTACAATCATATCAACGCCCCATATTGAAAATAGCCAAGGAGCAGTTAAGACATTCAGAGGAACCTGAGGCAAATGTATTTTGTCAGCATAAATCTGGAACTTGTGACAAGTTTTGGAATGACGATGGCAATCAGTTTCCATGGTCGACCATTAATCTGCTCTCAAAAATTTTCTTAGCCATCATATTCCTACTATAATAAGTACCAAAGACTCCTCCTTCCATATCTTCCATAATCTTCTCAGCTTCCTTCTTGTCTACACAATGAAGTGGAGTCGAATCATGATTGCGTTTATACAAAATTTTGTTACTCATGAAAAATTTGGCAGAGAACCTGTGTAAGAGATTCTTATCATTAATAGATGTTGTGATACGATGGCAGAACCGACTGTTAATACTAGTTTTGCGTTTGTGTTTGCAAATTTTGCGGTAAGCAAGAGTCACCATCGACTTTTCTTTTATCCAAATTAAGGAAAGGGTGAAAAGAACAGAAAAAAACCTTTTCGAGAATTTTCTGAGTAAGGGGGTAGATTATGGAAAGGGGAGGTGTTAGCACCCTTTCCGTTCGTATTTATCTACGGGCTCTTAGTTGCTTGCTAGATCACTTGCTTTTATTTAAAAACTGTGCTTGTGGTGTGGGTTTGAAAATATTTTGAAAACGTCTTTGTAATGATTCTCGTCTCAATAAGAATGCGTACAAAGCGTTGGTTTTGAAAATAGTTTAAATAAGTGTTTGTTTATGGAAGATGTTTTTGAAAGTGATTTTGAAAAGTGCCTATGTAATGATTCTCGTCTCTATAAGAATGGGTACAAAGGGCTTTGACTTTTGAAAATGTTTCAATTGAAAGTGTTGGTGTGTAAATGTTTTTTTATTGTGAGCAAGCGAGCAACTATCAGCATCCTACCTACTCAAAAGGTCTAACGTTCTTTTCCTCCTCCTTTAGATGTTGCTATCCTACCATTGATTGATAAGAAGCCCCATCGTTGGATGTATGAGGGACATTCGAAGGGACGTACAGTCATAAAGGCAACAGATGGAGACGCTTTAGCAATTTTGTTTAGGGACTAGATCATTTACCGAAAGGCAACTGTAGGGTCATCGAGGGACTATGATCTTTAGTTTTACGGGTCTTTGCTAAAGCGTCCCCGTTTTGAGGGACATGACTATTTTTCCGAAGGCAACCAAAGTGGGGTACCCTAGAGGTGTATATGTGTAATGTGTGTTATGTTCAGTTATTTTGTTGCTTTTGTGTTAGGTTTGCTAACGTTTTATTATTAGTCTTGTCATGCAATTCTAGTTACTAGCAATTAATATATACAGTAATTTAAAGTGCAGAAATGTAAAGTGTGGGAATGTAAATCCTACGCTATTACATGGATTTGTGAGAGGTACATTATAGAAATGCAAAAAGTAAAGTCCTAGTTACTATTACAAACTGGGAAGCAGTTACAATAAGATGAAAAAAAAACCGAAAGTAAATAAATGCGCAAACGAATTAAAAGGGACGTCTAAAACCTAATATGTTCAGAGTTTCCTTCATCAGGGCTTTTTCGATTGAGTTTACTTTCCCTAGCTGCTTGATTCAAACAACACAAACGAAAACTTCAATTTGGCCAATCGAAAACCTATTTTGTCACCACCTTCGAATGATAATGCACAAGAGGCCTGGGCCTGGCCACATGTAGGACCAAGGCTCATCATAAGATAAATTTGCATTCAGTGATTATGTGTCTCTTTCGAATGGCCAGCAATACGTATCCTTCGAATGGGATTTTGGAGTGATCTTTCAAAGGGGTCATATTATGTGTCATAGTGTAGAATTTGTGCTGAGGGGTCTTGGCCTTGAGAACAAGCGCAAAGGAAGTCTTTGCATTATGCATTGAAGGAAATCATAGAAGAAACCTTTTCCCTCGTGAATCCTAAGCAAGCATGAATGGGATTTTGGTCTAATGAATCGAATGGAACTTGAAGAGGCCTTTAGCCTTGTGAATCAAAAGGAACTTGAAGAGGCCTTTAGCCTTGTGAATCGAAAGGAACTTGTAGAGGCCGTTAGCCTTATGAATCGAAAGGAACTTGTAGAGGCTGTTAGCCTTGTGAATCGAAGGAAAGCCTGAAGTAACCAATGCGCAATCGAAGCCTTGTGATTTGAACGTGATTGAAGGGGGACCCATCGCCCATTCAAAGCTTATGAATCAGACCTGCATCGAAGAGTGCCAAATGCCTAATAGAAGACTTTGAACCAAGCTTGTTCAAAGGATCTAGATGCCCAATCGAAAGACACCTTGTTCATCTTTAAAATTTTTATTTTTATTTAATCAAGTGTTTGTGACCACCCATATAAGAAAAGATCTTGGAAAACATGAGAGGGAAATTTTTTTGGGGTACAACAATTGCCCCTATTCAATCTTCTTAAACCCTAAGGTGTAGATTAGCTTGTCTGCCTTTCGTGATCTGAAGGTGGAAGTTGATTAAACACTAGAGTGCCCAGAAATTTGCACTTGCATAAAGCAAAATTGATTGTTGATTATGGAGGGAATGGGCTTACATATTCCATTTGGATAAGATGACAAAGAGTTTTCAGATATGGGCTTATAGATGCCATCCAAAGTAGATGCTGACTTTATAAAAGGTCTTTTTATGGGGATTCCTGTTCCTACTGTCTGAGGAGGACTCCGCTGAGGAATGTGGGTTTCTATTGTTCTCCCTCTTGAGGAAACTCTATGGGGAATAGAGTCTAGGACCTTCAGTTATCCAAGGCTCTACTGAAGAGTTATCTCTGTAGTGGAGAGATGAAAGTTTGTTGTTTTCTGGTTGAAATCCAGGCTTCACAATAGCTTGCTGGGGATAATGGAATTAACTGTTACCTAAAAATGTATTAGAAAGAGCATGCGTAGGGCTGTTCTAGGATGAGTCCGTGTTAGTCTGCACCAGAAGATATATGAGAAGGAACCCATGTAAGATTGCTTTGTCTGGTTGTGTAGATAGTTTTCCTGTCTGGTTTCAGGTATTAATCTATAAATCATTTGTTCGCAGATAGTTGTCATGTCTGGTTTCAGGTATTAATCTAGAACTTAAAAATTGTTGATCATTGAGATAGTTGTCTTGGCTCGTTACATGTATTAATCTCCCACCTGAGAAAGAAAGATAGTTTTCCTAGCTTGTTACATGTATTAATCTTCAATCTCTTTATGTAGATAGTTCTCCTGGCTGGTTACAGGTATTAATCCACGGTTGGTCGTCCGCAGATAGTTCTCGTGGCTGATTTTAGGTATTAATATGGAACTTGAAAATTATTGGTCGCTGAGATAGTTGTCTTGGCTTGTTACAAGTATTAATCTCTGACCTGAGAAATAAAGACAGTTTTCCTGGCTTGTTATAGGTATTAATCTTCAATCTCTTTATGGAGATAGTTCTCCTGGCTGGTTACAGTTATTAATCCATAATTGGTCGTCTGCAGATAGTTCTCTTGGCTGGTTTCAGGTATTAATCTGGAACTTGTTTTTGTTGGTCAGACAAATAGTTTCCCCATCTAGTTTCGGGCATTAATATTTGACCTGCTGTATAAGTTGATGGTGTCTCTCTGTTTTCCAATTTAACCTGAAAAGGTAAAATCAGTTTCATGCAATGTCACGATGTATGAATGCAGTGTATGAACGTGTCAGTTATTCTATTAGAGTATTGTTGAACCAGGGAAAATAAACCCCTGATTGTTTATAGGGGGAAGAATGTAAATCTTCAAATTTGTTGAAGTTCAAACGCTGGGAGACAAACTTCTGTTGTTAGAGAAATAAAATCCGTTGGGGAAGGTAAACTCCATGGACTGTTTGAGGATATTCAGAGTGAATCTATGTCATGATTGTATCTGGAGATGTGTTGAATAAGTATCAGGATGACATCCGTCTCTGGATCGTACTTGAAATGTTGCTAGAAGATAGTCTGGAATAAGTATCAGGATGATATCCGTCTCTGGGTCGTACCTGAACCGTTGCTAGATGAGAATCTGGAGTAAGTGTTAGGATGACATTCGTTTCTGGATCGTACCTGAACCGTTGCTAGATGAGAATCTGGAGTAAGTTTCAGGATGACATCCGTTTCTGGATCGTACCTGCACCATTTCTAGAAGAGAATATGAAGTAAGTGTCAGGAGACATCCGTATCTGGATCGTACCTGAACCGTTTCTAGATGAGAATCTGGAGTAAGTGTCAGGATGACATCTGTTTCTGTATCGTACCTGAACCATTTCTAGATGAGAGTCTGGAGTATTTAGAATATTTTCGCTGAGGATTCCTGTTTTTTTGTTTTGAGAAGAAATCCGTTGGGGAATCCTGAGAAGCTTGGCGACTTCATTGGGGAATTCTTAGATGTCGGAGCAGTAATTGGAGATTCATGCTCTGCCGAGGGTATGAGAACACCTGTCATTAATAGGCTGTATGCTAAGAGCATGGCAATGACCTTGTAGTAGAATTCCCCTGCCTCTATACATGCTAGAGAAGTTATCTGCTGGGATTTTGTAGATGGTTTGACTATTATCCAACTCTTGGAGTCCTTAGTGAATGCAGATCAGGGTAATAAACCTTCTACTGGTAGACAAGTGACGAGATGACGAGGCATAGTCTTACACTTTAATCCCTAACTTTTGTCTGGACTGTCCTTTCATATTTTCAGTCCATTGGGATACCCTTTTTTGCCTAAGCCGCCTTTTCAGGTTTTCGACTTTCCTAGTGTACAAATTTTTTCATATGTATATCCCTAATTTTTTCCCGAACTCTTTTGGTTCGCCGGGATGCCCTTATTTTTTCCTAGGCCAGTCAAACTAGCGGGTCTTTGTTCATGCGTAGTATTTTATGACTATGTCCATGTTCACCAGGTACATAGAATTGTCACCCTGCCAGAAGGTGTTTGTTTGATCGCATATGATTCTCTACTGGAATTCATGTCTAATGCCCCAAGTGATTCAGATGGAGATCTGCCCATGGCTATTTGACATTTTTTGAGAGATTCCTTAAACCTTGACTTGACTGCCCTAGCTCAGCTGGACACCATGCTATGCCCCTTGATTATGAAAGGCCTATCACTGGAATGTATTTCCCTCTGAGGTGATTCTGTCTATTGATACGATTTCTGTTCATCGAATATCCGTCGTGCGAATTTCTCTACCTTTGAACAAATGGTATTTTAAGAATGCAAAGCTTATTTCTGTCTTAAAGTTTGAAAATTCATATTTTAGTAAAATAAACAAATTTTGTAAGAGTGTGATATCAGCTCGGGATTTATAGCGAATCCTAAGGAGTCAGGATACCTTTTGTAACAATATGTTTTCGAACTAACCCATGCTGCAGCTAGGAATTTTAAGGGTTATAGCGTGGCCTAGTTCACGGTTTAAGAAACAAAAGATAAAGGCTCAAATTTTATTTGTACCCAACCCGTTCTTCGTGATGTACTTCAGTCCTATGCTCAGTTAATTATGCGTTTAGATCCCAATTGAGTATGGAATCTTTGCTCTAATACTTGGTGATGGTTCAGAAATTGAACGTTTGTTTGAGAAGGCAGTCATTTTTGTAACCTTTTTTCATTGTCATCCAGAAAGGGATTGAAGTTGATCTTGATAAAGTTAAAGCAATTCAAGAAATGCCAGCACCGAGAACTGAAAAGCAAGTTAGAGGCTTCCTTTGGTGTTTGAATTACATTTCCAGATTTATCTCCCATATGACTGCAACGTGTGAACCGATCTTTAAGTTATTAAAGGAAGATCAAGGTTGTGTGTGGACAGATGATTGCCACAGAGCATTTGAAAGTATTAAAGAATATCTGCTTGAACCTCCTATCTTGCTCCCTCCTATTGAAGGAAGACCATTGATATTGTATCTAACAGTGTTTGATAATTCTATGGGTTATATTTTAGGACAACAAGATGAAACAAGGAGAAAAGAGTATTCCATTTATTATCTCAGCAAGAAGTTTATTGACTGCGAGTCACGGTATTCTATGCTTGAAAAAACATGTTGTGCTTTAGCCTGGGCAGCAAAACGGTTGCGGCAATATATGTTGAATCATACTACTTGGTTGATTTTCAAAATGGATCCAATTAAGTATATTATTGAAAAGCCTGCTCTTACTGGGAGAATTTCCCGTTGGAAGATGTTGTTGTCTGAATATGATATTAAATACCATACTCAGAAGGCTATATAAGGCAGTGTGTTGGTGGATTATCTTGCTCACCAACCGGTTGATGGTTATCAGTCTGTTAAATAGGATTTCCCTGATGAGGATGTGATGTTTTTGAAGATAAAAGATTGTGATGAACCTTTTCTAGGGGAAGGTTCTGATCCTGAATCCCGGTGGGGCATGGTGTTTGATGGAGCTATAAATGCTTATGGGAAAGGAATTGGTGATGTGATCATCACTCCCCATGGATCACATATCCCATTTACTGTAAGGTTGACATTTGATTACACTTATAACATGAAAAAGTATGAAACTTGTATCATGGGTCTCAAGGAGGCTATTGATCTCAGAATCAAAATTCTAGACGTGTATGGAGATTCAACTTTGGTAATAAATCAGATTAAAGGAGAATGGGATACTCGTCACCCTGGCTTGATTCCCTACAAAGACCATGCTAGAAGATTATTACCTTTCTTTAAAAAAAAGTTAAATTCCATCACATTCCCAAAGATGAAAATCAGATGGCGGATGCTTTGGCCACTCTGGCTTCTATGTATCAATTAAATAATTGGAATGATGTGCCTCGTATCACAGTTCGACGTTTAGATAGGCCCGCTCATGTGTTTTCAACAGAGGAAACGTCAGACGAAAAACCTTGGTATTATGATATCAAGCATTTTCTCCAGACTCAGGAATACCCGATTAGTGCGTCAAACAAAGATAGAAAGACATTGAGAAGGTTGGCAGACAGCTTCTTCCTCAATGAAGATGTTCTATACAAAAGAAATTATGATATGGTCTTACTCATATGTGTGGATAGACACGAAGCAGACATGTTGATGCATGACATCCATGAAGGTTCCTTTGACACTCATGCTAATGGACATTCGATGGCAAAGAAGATGCTTAGGAGAGGTTACTATTGGCCGATAATGGAATATGACTGTCACAAATTTACAAAGAAGTTACATAAGTGCCAGATTTATGCTGATAAAATTCATGTGCCTCTGACACTCCTCAATGTTATTTCTTCGCTGTGGCCTTTCTCTATGTGGGGTACTGACATGATTGGAATGATTGAACCCAAGGCATCGAATGGACACTGTTTTATCTTAGTGGAAATTGACTACTTCACCAAATGGATGGAAGCAACTTCATTTGCTAATTTTACTAAGCAGGTGGTAGTACACTTTATCAAGAACAATATTATATGTCGGTATGGTGTGCCAAGCAGGATTATCATCGACAACGGCTCGAATATGAATAATAAGATGATGGAAGAACTTTGTGAAGAGTTCAAGATTTTCCATCATAATTCATCTCCTTACAGGCCAAAGATGAATGAGGCTATTGAAGCTTCCAATAAAAACATCAAGAAGATCATCCAGAAAATGGTTGTTATCTATAAAGATTGGCATGAGATGCTCCCTTTTTCTTTGCATAGATATCGTATATCCATTCACACTTCAACAGGGGCAACCCCGTTCTCTCTTGTTTATGGTATGGAAGCAGTGCTCCCCGTTGATGTTGAGATTCCATCCTTACGTGTGATAATGGAAACCAAGTTGTCAGAGGATGAATGTGTCCAGAACAAGTTTGACCAATTGAATTTGATAGAAGAAAAAAGAATGACAACCTTGTGTCATGGTCAGTTATACCAGAAGAGGATGAAGAAAGCTTTTGGCAAGAAGGTCAAGCCTCACGAATTCAGAGAAGGTAACCTCATACTCGGGAAGATCATGTCATTTAATGCTGATTCTAGGGGCTAGTGGACTTCCAATTTTGAAGGCCCATATGTTGTCAAGAAAGCCTTCTGTGGCGGTGCATTGATTCTTGAAAATATGGATGGTGAGGAGTTCCCACGTCCTATGAATGTTGATGCAGTCAAGAAATACTTCACCTAAAGAAATAAAAGAATAACTCGCTAAGTCGAAAACTCGAAAGGGCAGCTTAGGAAATAAGGAGCGTCTCGGTAGGGTGAAAACACGAAAGGGCGGTCTAGGAAAAAATTAGAGACATAAATAGAATACATTTTCCCGGTAGGTTGAAAACCCGCAAGGGAAATCTAGGAAAAAGTTATGGATTTCGTGGCAAGTAACTGCATCAGAAAAGACTTGATCTTTGAAGCAACCATCTTGTTGGATCCTCACCATACTTCAACAGAAGTCGTTGCTCAAGAATTCAAAGTTGTTAGGGAGAATAGTGGTCATTGTATATCAATGTATCTTTTCCAATGTATTACCATTTTCCAAACTTTGTAATCATCTATGGAGTCTCGCCATTCGTAGACTACTATTCTATTAATAAAGTTTGAGTTGTTATCTAATTCTTTGCAATTCTTATTTTATTCTGCTTGCAATGACTGCATCTATTATTGATAGTAATTTCAAAACAAAAATATTAAATAGCAAAATTGTTTTTTTTTTAAAGAATTTACAAATTACTTTTTACTTTAGATTTTGTGACTCAAGAAAAACAAAAGTGGTGATCCCAAGGATGGACGAACTCTGAAATTTTAGAAGTTTGTTTTCCCCAGGAAGGCTCTCTCAGGTCACTTTTACTGGTATGCGTATGATCTTTGTGTGTTTCTCAGATAGTTGGAGATGATACCAATTGACGTAGGATGCGGTGTTGGGCTTGTAATCCCATTTTCCCCAGTCAAGTCTTGGTTTATTTTGATTTCGATTTTGCATGGTCTGAAGCATCTATCTCAGATTCCCAAGTAAGGTCTTCGCTCATATGACGAAATTCCCTTCTCCCTTTGCATGATGAGGTGGAATCATTTGCAAAACGTCGCCAATTTGCTGCGTTGGCATTATTGTTGTTGTTTATTTCCCAGGCAATTAGACAAGGGCAATATCTTTTCTAAGAAGTGTTGAATTAGTTGCCAACTTTTTGGGTTTTCTCCCGCCAAGTGTTGGGTTTGATTTAAAATCCCCATAGTTTTAATTTCTTACGATATTGTTTGACTTCTTAAATCCCCAAGTAAAGCTGAGATAATGTTTCTCTCTGAAAGTTGTTATCTCCATGTGGTTTTATATTTTCTACCCAAGGAGGTTTGTGTAATCTTCACTCTTGGTAGTAAAGAATATATTTTGGGTTCCCCTCAATGATGTGGTGTTTCCCTCCCCAATGTAGTCAATACGAGATCCCCAGTTGATATCTCGATGATCGGTTTTCATCTGCCCTAATGAAGTCAGTATTATAATCTCCAGTGGAAGTCTAAACATTGAGATATTTGTTTCCCCATTGAAGTCTGTGTGATGTTCCCCAGTGAAGCCTGGAGGAGGATGTTAGATCTCTGTATTTGCACTGATTTTATTATTTTGATTTAATTACTTTTGAATTGTGTTTCTTGCCAGTAAAGTTAAGCCATGAACAGGACTTTGTTTCCTTAATTGGTGCTTACTTTCTTATAAATTTTCCTCCTTGATGTGATTTAGCCGAGTGTTGACTTTACCCAAGTTGGTTTTGTCTGGTTATTCCCAGTGTTGTATGTCTATTTTGTCAGCATATACATAATAACATTCATACACACATCATGCATAGCTGAATCAAAATGCATTGCTCATTTGCATTTATTATTTTCTGTTGGCGTATTACTCAATTTTGCAGAGTCATGTTACCCTCTCACTAATAGCGTGTCAACCGTAAGCAGAAAGTGTATATTCTTTCAATTTCCCCATTGAGTTATCCCTCGTGGAAAAAAATTTCCTTAGCCTTCCTATTTCAGTTCATTCTCTGATTAGATATGTGTTTCCTCTTTGAGTTTAGTTCTCATCAGATGCTACCTTGGTTGATTATTTAATTCTGGTTTAAATCAGTGGTTCCTAGCAACGTTGTTATTCTGATTTCTATAGGCTTTGAGCCCTGATTTGAGAATGTGCATTTATTTTGCATGAGAAGACTTTACCTTCTCAGTAGGAATATATTGGCATTTCCCCAGGAAGTCATAATTCTTTTCCCAGCAGCATTTTTGCAACTCCTTCTCATTACAACACATGGCAGGTCTCTTTATTTAAGCAACTTGTACTTCCCCAGCAAGTCTATTAGCTCCCAGAGAAGATTCATGATTTGTTACTCCGATGAATGGTAGTCTCGTCATTATAGGAGATAGTCCATTGTTGTGATTTGTTACTCCAATGGATGGAAGTCTCTTCATTATGGGAGATAGTTCATTGTTGAGATTTGTTACTCCGATGAATGGTAGTCTCGTCATTATGGGTGATAGTTCGTTGTTGAGATTTATTACTCCGATGAATGGTAGTCTCGTCATTATGGGAGATAGTTCATTGTTAATATTCGTTACTCCAATGGATGGTAGTCTCGTCATTATGGGAGATAGTTTGTTGTTGATATTTATTACTCCAATGAATGGTAGTCTCGTCATTATGGGAGATAGTTCATTATTGAGATTGTTAGAACAAAGTTTGGTTCTAATCATATCTTAGAGTTTTGATGATAACAATGAAATAAATTTTGTAAAATATACTTTATACTCTAATGTGTACGTTCTCTAGATACAAATGATATTATGACTCATGCATACCAAAAGAGAAACATCATTTTACGCAAGACAAAGAAAACTCTGAAGGAAGTACTCCAAGGCAAACTCTGATTGAAAAGCAATACTAAGCAAACTCTGATTACGCTAGCTGAAGCGAAGATTTAAAAAGAAGCATGCTGAAAGCAACATATGATAATGCAAGCTGAAGCAAACTCTGATGAACATGAAGTGAAGAATACTCTGATAGAAGAATAGTTAAAGTAACTTCTGAAGTGGCAACACTGCAAGCAAACTCTTAAACTTCCAGAGACAAGTTCTGACAGTACCGTAGGTCATTAAATGCTAAGACAGCTAATGCACTCAAGTTGTACTACGCACGAGAACATTGGAAACATAAATACCAAGCCAAAACGCTTTATTAATGCAAACACTCTCTTCAAGGAAGTAACGGTCAAGACTGAAAGCTATATATAGAAGATCTTTTGTTTCAAAGAAAGGTTACTGATCCCCGAGAAACAACCTTACACTCACTATTTTCATAATTTTAAACCAATATTGTATAGTGGGTAGATCTTAAGCATTGGGCAATAATCTTAGTGATAAATCACAGTTTGTGATAAAGCTTATTAGAAGCATTCTGTTTCACTACTATTAAGAGATAATTTTGTAAGTGTTCCTTGAGAGACCAGTTGGGTCAGATTTCTCAAGAGGGTTAGGACTAGTTGAGTCTTAGAGGTGTTAGTCACTTGCAGTTGGCTTGTGCATTGTATTGTTAGTCACAACAGTTTGGTTGTATATTTGTAATCAGTTTGATTATAGTGGATTAAGTCCTCGTTGAGAGAGGAGAAATCACCTTGGTGGATGGACTGGAGTAGTTTGAGTTTCAAACGAACCAGGATAAAAATACCTGTGTCCTTCCATCAGTATTTCGCGAGAAAAAGGAAAAAATTATTCAACCCCCCCCCCCCCCCTCTAATTGTTTTCTCACCCTTCAATTGGTATCAGAGCTCTAGTTCTGGGTGCAAACACCTAACAGTGTCAGAAAAATATCCAAAAGGAAAACACTATGGCAACTGAACAAAACAACAACAACTGCACCACACCTCCTGTGTTTGATGGAGAAGACTTTGAATACTGGAAGGATCGACTAGAAAGTTTCTTTATAGGTCATGATGCTGATCTATGGGATTTGGTCCTAGATGGGTACACTCATCCAGAAGACAAAGACGGAAACAAGATTGACAGAAAGAACATGGATAGACAACAGAAGTTAGATTTCAAGAATAACCACAGAGCCAAAAACATCTTTCTGAATGCTATCTCTAAAACTGAATATGATAAAATCACGAACAGAGATACATCATATGACATGTTTGAGTCTCTCAAAATGACTCATGAAGGAAATGCTCAAGTAAAAGAGACAAAAGCTCTGGCTCTCATCCAGAAGTATGAAGCCTTCAAAATGGAAGAAAATGAGTCTATTGAAGCTATGTTCTCGAGATTCCAAACTCTGATTGATGGCCTGAGAGTTCTGAACAAAGGATACACCAAGGCAGACCATGTTAAGAAAGTTATTAGAAGTTTACCCAGAAGATGGGCACCTATGGTTACTGCATTCAAAGTGTCAAAATATTTGAATGATGTATCCCTTGAAGAACTTATCAGTGCTTTAATAAGTCACGAGATAGAACTTGATGAGCATGAGCCTCAGAAGAAAGTTAGGTTTGTCGCCTATAAATCTTTTAAAAAATGTGAAACTAACGCTTTTCAGGTAGAAGAAGGAAACTCTGAAGATTCTGCATCAGAAGAAGATGAGTTATCTCTTCTCTCCAGAAGGATCAACCAGATGTGGAAGCACATACAAAAGAAGTTCAGAAACTACAAGAGGTCAGAAGATAAACCAAAATCTTCTGGACATAAGAAATCAAGCAGGAGAGATATAATCTGCTATGAATGTAAAGAACTAGGACACTACAAAAGTGATTGTCCTAAGCAGTAAAGAGAAAGACCAAAGAAAAAGTTTGGAAGAAAGAAAGGCATGATGGCCACCTGGGATGATTCAGAATCTTCTGAAGCTGAATCTGACTCAGAAGATGAACACGCTAATCTAGCATTTATGGCTACCACAGCAGATGACGATGACTTAGACTCTGATTCAGAACCAAAAGAGGTATTCTCTGAATTTTCTAGAACTGAACTTGCTGAAATCTTATCTGAACTTCTTGAAAACTACAGTAAACTAAAAATCAAATACAAGAAACTCAAAAAGAATCTTGCATCTGATTTTGAGAAACTTGAAACAGAAAACTCTGAACTTAAAGAAAACATTTTTAAACTCAAAGAGGAAGTTCAAAAATTTCAAAAGATCTCGATTTCAGATTCTGCTTCAAGTAAAAAAGATAATCTTAAAGAATAGGACTCTAGTTTTCAAACGTTTCTTGCTAAAAGCATATATTGAAGCAGAATGGCTTCAATAATCTATGGTGTTAGTGGAAATGACATAAGAGGTATTGGATATAAAGCTCCCAAAGGGAAAGAAATATATAAACCTAAGCCTGTTGAGGAAATGGTTATCACATATAACCCACTACACAAACAATTTAGTTTTGGGCACACACATGATATCAAATACACTTCGAACTCTGAAAATTCTTATGCAAAATCAAAGTTCAACCAGAACTTTAGAAACTATAACCAAAAAAGACCCAAAAAGAAATGGTTACCTAAGGAGAAAATAATCTATGTTGCAGATGTCCTTAACAACTCAGTTGAAACACCAGTCATGGTACCTGGACTCTGGATGCTCGCGACATATGACGGGAAGAAAGTATATGTTCCAAAGTCTGGAACTTAAATATGGTAGAGATGTCAAATTTGGAGGAAATCAAAAAGGAAAGATTATTGGTTCTGGAACCATTGGAAACGGTAACCTTCCTTCTATAACTAATGTTCTGTTGGTAGAAGGATTAGCGCATAACTTGTTGTCTATAAGTCAATTAAGTGACAATGGTTATGACATAATCTTTAATCAAAAATCCCGTAGAGTTGTTAGTCAAAAAGATGGATCAATCCTTTTTACTGGCAAGAGAAAGAACAACATCTATAAAATTAATATTTCTGATCTTAAATCTCAAAATGTAAAATGCCTTATGTCTGTTAGCTATGAGCAATGGGTCTGGCACAGAAGATTGGGACATGTTAGCATGAGAAGAATATATCAAACTAACAAACTCAATCTGGTCAGAGGACTTCCCAATCTGAAGTTCAACTTAGAAGCTCTTTGTGAAGCATGTAAGAAAGGAAAATTTTCAAAACCTTCTTTTAAGTAAAAAAATGTTGTTTCTTCCTCTAGGCTGTTGGAACTTCTTCACATTGATCTGTTTGGACTAGTTAAAACTGCATCCATTAGAGGCAAGAAGTATGGATTGGTCATTGTTGATAACTACAACAGATGGGCATGGGTTAAGTTTTTAAAACACAAGGATGAGTCACATTTTGTGTTCTTCGACTTCTGCATCACAGTGAAAAATGAAAAAGATTTTAGAATCATAAAAGTTAGAAGTGATCATGGAGAAGAATTTGAAAACCATTATTTTGAAAAGTTTTTTAAAGAAAATGGAATTTCTCATGATTTCTCTTGTCCTAGAACTCCCCAACAAAATGGAGTCATGGAACGAAAGAATAGAACTTTCCAAGAAATGGCCAGAACCATGATTAATGAAACTAATATGGCTAAACACTTCTGGGTAGAAGCAGTGAACACAACATGTTATATTCAAAATAGAGTCTCTATAAGACCTATTCTTGAAAATACTCCTTATGAATTATAGAAAAACAGAAAACCCAACATTTCATATTTCCATCCTTTTGGATGCACTTGCTATATTCTGAATACTAAAGATAATCTAAACAAGTTTGATTCTAAGGCACAAAAGTGATTTCTACTTGGATACTTTGAACGCTCAAAAGGCTATAGGGTATACAACACATAAAATCTGATTTTTGAAGAATCAATCAAAGTCAGATTTGATGATAAGCTTGGCCATCAAAAGCCAAAGCAGAATGAAAATCCTGCAGGTACAAAAGATCATCTTACAAACTCTGAAGAGTCAAAAGAAAAGGACATCTCAGAAGACCCTCCTATTGAAAACGCTCTGAAAAATCTAAGAATTTATGAACAACCCTCACAGAATAAATTCCCCAGAATCACATTAGCACATCCAAAAAATGTGATTATTGGAAAGAAAGAAGATCTCATCAGAACAAGATCCTCTTTCAGAAACATTTAAGAATCACTATTTGGTTTGGTCTCTCTAATTGAACCAACCTCAATAGAGGAAGCTCTGCAAGACAACGATTGGATCCTAGCTATGAAAGAAGAACTAAATCAATTTTCAAGAAATGATGTGTGGGATCTAGTTCCAAAGCCCAAAGGATTTAATATCATAGGAACAAATTGGGTATTCAGAAACAAGTTAAATGAGAAAGGAGAGGTTGTCAAAAACAAGGCACGACTGGTTGCACAAGGTTAAAGTCAATAAGAAGGAATTGATTATAATGAAACCTTTTCCCCGGTCGCCAGGTTAGAATCAATTATATTGTTAATTTATTTTGATGTTCAACACAACATCTCATTACATCAAATGGATGTTAAAAGTGCATTTTTAAATGGTTACAAAAAAGAAGAAGTTTATATCCACCAACCTCTGTGTTTTGATGATCCAAAATTTCCAGAACATGTTTTTAAACTGAAAAAGTATCTGTACGGTCTGAAACAAGCTCCCAGAGCTTGGTATGAACGTCTGAGTAATTTTATTTTGGAAAAGAATTTTACCAGAGGGAAAGTGGAAACAACCTTATTTAGAAAAACATTTAAAAATGAAATTTTAATCTGTCAAATATATGTAGATGATATTATATTTGGAACTTCTAATGTCTCCCTTGGAAGAGAATTTGCTGAGTCTATGCAGGCTGAATTTGAGATGAGCATGATAGGAGAACTGAAATTCTTTTTGGGAATTAAAATTAATCAAACTCCAGAAGGTACTTATATACATCAGACAAAGTATGTTAAAGAACTTCTGAAGAAATTCCATCTTTCAAAAAGTAAAGAAGCAAAGACGCCAATGCATCCTACATGCATTCTGGGAAAAGATAAGGTAAGTAAGAAAGTAGATCAGAAGCTCTACAGAGGTATGATTGGATATCTTCTCTATCTGACTGCATCTAGACCGGATATATTATTCAGTGTATGCTTATGTGCAAGATTCCAATCAGATCCTAGAAAATCTCACTTAACTGCTGTTAAGCGAATTCTGAGGTATCTGAAAGGTACTACTAACCTTGGACTATGTTACAGAAGATCCAAAGATTTTAAACTAGTAGGTTATTGTGATGCTGACTTTGCTGGAGATAGAATAGAACACAAAAGCACCTCTGGAAGCTGTCATTTTCTGGGTGATAACATTATCTCATGGTACAGCAAGAAGTAAGCCACTATTGCATTATCAACCACCGAAGTTGAATATATATATATGCTGCTAGATGTAGCACTCAGATGATCTAGATGAAGAGCCAGCTGGAAGATTATCATCTATATGAAAGTAAGATTCCTATCTTTTGTGATAATACCTCTGCTATTTGTCTTTCAAAAAATCCCATCTTACATTCTAAGGCAAACCATATAGAAATTAAACATCATTTCATAAGGGGCTACATTCAGAAAGGAATCCTTAGTTTAAACTTCATAGACACAAACGATCAATGGGCTGATATTTTCACAAAACCCCTTTCTAAAGATAAATTTAACTTCATTCTAAAAAACATCAGTATGGAATTTTGTCCTGAATGAATTTTTTTATATGTGTCTCCAAAATGTTCTGATTAACTACTCTTCAGAAGTGATAAGAGAAGTTACATCAGAAGCCATTCATCATGTTCTGAAATGTGTCTAAAGTTTCATTACACGAATGGCTCAGAAGTTCATTATATTAAACCAGCTATCACACGCTACCCTCAGAAGTTGAACGCGTGTTTCAACTCTGAAAGGTCACACATGTGTGCGCTGCTATTGAGACGCCGTTCCTAGGTAACTGTTCAGATTTTATAAAATATCACGCCTCCCCTCAATGTCATATTTCATTAATTGCTAGTAATGATTATTTTTTAATTTCAATCGTTCAAAACTCATTATTGCTTTTATTACCCAAAATTTTCTCAAGTTATAAATACCTTGCAAAATTCCTCTCTTTTACTTTTTACTCTCTCTCTCTCTCTCTAAGTTTCAATCGCCTTTGCATTTTTGTGCAAACTCTTTCTATTTTTTCAAATCCTAAACCCAAACGTTCCAAATGGATTCATCTTCATCTCCTTCTGAGAGCATTCCTGTTTCATCAAGCAACTCTCAACATGCAGAAAGATATGTCGTTCCTAAAATAACAACGCTCATACCTGTTGATAGCTTGGAAGTGGTGAGTGAACTTATGGTCTATTTTGATAATCTGAAAGCAAATGGGTTTGACTTGTTTCCGGCGGTGGAATTCCAAGGGTGGAAAATTTTCTTTGATCGTCTTGTTGGACCAGTGTTTCCTCATCTAGTCAAGGAATTCTAGATTCATGCCATTGCTTCTCCAATGGTCATCCTTTCATTTGTCATGGGCAAAGAGATTTCCATCACTGAGAATCTCATCAGGAAACTTCTAGGCTTTGAAGGAAATGGTGTTACTGGAATCTCTAGTGGATGAATGGACATGTCCAAAGTTTATGCTGAAATATTTATTACTGGGAAAGCTTCCAACAAAGTCATAGATTTGAAGAACCAGTATAAGATCTGGGCAAGAATCATTCATGGTTGCATTCATCATAGGAAGGAAACTAGTTCTCCTGACTACATCAATGCCGACCAACAATACCTTCTGTTCTATCTTGGAACAAATGTGAAGATTGATTTGCCCTATCTTCTGTTCAACCACCTCTGGACGCATGTGAAGGAAACTAGGGAAGCTGAAAGGGTCAAAAACCCTAAGTCAAAAAGAAACTAGATCCCTCTTGGAAGATTAATCTCAGAAATTCTAACTGAGAATGGTCTGATAGCTCATTTAAAGGACACCAACTTGCTTGGTGAATTGGAGCCCACTTGTGGAAAAGCTCTGACTTGGAAGAACCTGCTGAAAAGGAAGCTGATTGACAAACTTCTAGTAGAACCTACTCCATACGTGTCAGCAACTATCACCAGAAGGAGAATCCCCATTGCAGATTTTCCTCTCCTCAACTCTGGTGATCATCCTGAGATCATTCTGCACTTCATTAAAGCTTGCAAGGAAAGTGGCATTCCCATTGACCCCGCATGGCTTCAAGGAAGAAATTTACCGGCTCCAGAAGTTTTCATCCAGAAGCATAAGAAAAGGCAAGCAGGAGAAGGCCCCTCTGCACGTCCTCAAAAGAAGAAGAAGAAATCTTCAGGTACATCCACTGAAACAATTTCTATTTGTGATTCTGTACGTATATCACCATCTGATGAACCCCAAACTCTAAGAGATATAGAAGTAGACATAGAGCTCACCATTCCTTCTGAACCCCTCCAAAATAATCCTCAAATTGATCAAGTTCTATCTAACATAAACAATTTTGATACTATAGTCCCTACATAATCTCAACCTCAACCACATATAACTCAACCTGACTCATCTAGTTCTGCTCCCCATCAACAAAATCAAAATACTCATGCTGAAAACCCTCTTCCAACATCCCCCATTAGACCTTTATCCCCAAGATCCTCTGAGTGGTATGATGGTTCGTGGAGATTACCAGGAATAAATGTGCCTCTGGCTACACAACCTACGTCCTTCATCATTCCCTCTGAGAACATTTTTGCTGTAAATGAATCCCATGCACCTATTCCTTCTTCCTCGGCCCAAACCACCATCATCATCTCTCCTGACATCACCCCTCCTACGTCACCATCAATTCCCACACCTCTTTCACTTGAACCCTCATCACCTCACTCTCTAGAACCAACCTTTATTCCATCCTCATCAGAACCTTCTGAACCCTCTGAACCTTCTGACTTCCTTAGGACTGTAGTTAACCTTGAAGCTCTACGATATCTACAAATAATATCCACCAAAAAGGTTGTTCCCAAACCAACCCCAAAACCTTTTCAACCAGATTTTACTGTACGTTTTCATAATTTTACAACATAAATACAGACGTGGATAGACCTGCTGAAGGAAAATAGTCCTAGCAACCTGGACCCAGCTGCATGTGATTTTTAGTGTGAAGCATTCAGAAGGAAATTCAGTGATGAAACCTTCAAGTTGCAAGATCTGTGCTATTCTCAGGTTCTTGAGAATTTCAGCCAGTATCTGAATGCCTTCAAGACAAAAGTGGTAAATAACTTGTACAAACAGTCTCCACTGCAGATCACCAATGCTCCGTTACCACTTGCTGACCACATAGAAATTTCAGAAGATGAATTTGAAGATGGCTCTGATTCAGACCCAAATCCCTTGGCAATGACTTTGTATCACCAACCTTCTGCTCAAGCTACCTCTGAGAAAGTTCCAACTCTTCTGATTGATCTTGGAACCCTCCTCTCCAATGTTGTAGGCTCTGGCCCTGCTGCTTTTGCTCTAAAGGTTGTGTCTTCTGAAGCCACTTCAACATCTGCTCCTTCTTCGCTGGTGATGGATACTATGAATGAACTAAAGAAGGAAAATGAAGCCATCCATGAGCGTTTGGACAAATAAGATGAAACCAACAAGGAAATCAGAACTTAGATGATGAAACAAGAGGAATCCTCAAATTAAATCAAGAATCTTCTTCTTTCTCTTGTCTCTCGTCAATCCTAGTTTTAATTGTTTTAGTTTCCCTATTGTTTTTGTTTTGTACATCTGTCCGTTTTGAATCTTCAATATACAATCTTTTTTGATTCTTTTTGTTTTTTTATTACTTTTTGATAATGACAAAAAGGGGGAGAAAATAAGATTTTGATCTGATAGATGATAATAGTTATAGGACTAAGTCTCAAACATTTCTAACAAAAATACAAAGCTCTGTTCTGTTTAAGAGATATGCAGGTACCTCAAGACTCTGAAAGACTATGCTTTGAACATCATCTAGGAAAGAATTGCTAAAAGAACTCTGAAAGAAAAACGTCTCAAAGATCTGAAGAACAAAATCTCAGGAAGTTTTCCCTTATGCTCTTAAACTCTTTAATTAATTATTCAGAAGAAGAAATATCAATCTCAGGGGGAGATTATCAATCTCAGGGGAGATTTTCACTCTTGCACAATTTTTTTTTTAAAATCTGAATTGTTTTTGTCATCATAAAAAATGGGGAGATTTTTAGAACAAAGTTTGGTTCTAATCATATCTTAGAGTTTTAATGATAACAATGAAATAAATTTTGTAAAATATACTTTATACTCTGATGTGTACGTTCTCTAGATACAGATGATATTTTGAATCATGCACATTAAAAGAGAAACATCATTTTACGCAAGACAAAGAAAACTCTGAAGGAAGTACTCCAAGGCAAACTCTGATGGAAAAGCAATACTAATCAAACTCTGATTACGCTAGCTGAAGCGAAGATCTGAAAAGAAGCATGCTGAAAGCCACATTTGATAATGCAAGCTGAAGCAAACTCTAATGAACATGAAGTGAAGAATACTCTGATAGAAGAATAGTTAAATTAAACTCTGAAGTGGCAACACTGCAAGCAAACTGTTAAACTTCCAGAGACAAGTTCTGACAGTACCGTTGGTTATTAAATGCTAAGACGGCTAACGCACTCAAGTGGTACTACGCACGAGAACATTGGAAACATAAAGACCAAGCCAACACGCATCATTAATGCAAAAACTCTCTTCAAGGAAGTAACAGTCAAGACTGAAAGCTATATATATATAAGATCTTTTGTTTCAAAGAAAGGTTACTGATCCACGAGAAAAAACCTTACGCTCACTTTTTTCATACTTGTAAACCTATATTTTATAGTGGGTAGATCTTAAGCATTGGGCAATAATCTTAGTAATAAATCACAGTTTATGATAAAGCTTATTAGAAGCATTCTGTTTCACTACTATTAAGAGATAATTTTGTAAGTTTTCCTTGAGAGACCAGTTGGGTCAGATTTCTCAAGAAGGCTAGGACTAGTTGAGTCTTAGAGGTGTTAGTCACTTGAAGTTGGCTTGTTCATTCTATCGTTAGCCACAACAGTTTGGTTGTGCATTTGTAATCAGTTTGATTATAGTGGATTAAGTCCTCGTTGAGAGAGGAGAAATCACCTTGGCGGGTGGACTGAAGTAGTTTGAGTTTCAAATGAACTAGGATAAAAATACCTGTGTCCTTCCATTAGTATTGCACGAGAAAAAGGAAAAACTTATTCACCCCCCCCCCCCCCCCCCCCCCCCCCTTCTAAGTGTTTTCTCACCCTTCAGAGATTTGTTACTCCAATGAATGGTAGTCTCGTCATTATGGGAGATAGATTGTTGTTGAGATTTGTTACTCCAATGGATGGTAGTCTCATCATTATGGGAGATAGTTCGTTGTTTAGATTTGTTACTCCGATGAATGGTAGTCTCGTCAATATGGGAGATAGTTTGTTGTTGAGATTTGTTACTCCAATGGATGGTAGTATCGTCATTATGGGATATAGTTCGTTGTTAATATTTGTTACTCCGATGAATGATAGTATCGTCATTATTGGAGATAGTTCGTCGTTGAGATTCACTTTTCTCTAAAGAAGTTTGTTTGTTTCCAGTCATAAGTACTGATATTGGTTATTTGTGGCTTACCCTAATATTGTGGTTTGCTGGTATTATCCTACCACTTCTTTCCCCTTGTGGTTTGGCGTTACCTTTTTTCTATCTTCTCAATGAGTGGATACTTTGTGGTTATCTGTCGATCACTATTATCCTTTATTTTCTCTCCTCAATGTTTGAGTTGATGTTACTTAGTCTCCTCTTTGGGCTTTACCCCAATAGAGCCGAGTCTTATGTTCACCCTTGATTTATTTTCCTGGTCGAGTTTTCTTTTGATCTTTATTTTCCTTTTCCCCAACGGTGTCCCGTATCACCTTTGGATTTATTTGTTTACATACACAAGTCATAAGCCTTGCATGGCATCTTAGGTCAAAAAATAGTGCTTGTTTTATATTTAAGTATCTTCAATCGCGTCGACACGAAGATTTTAAATTTCGTATCTCTGGATAGAAGACACTTAAATAAGGGAAGTTGTTGTACCCAAATTTTTGCCCCTAAGATTCCTCTGTCATCTCATATAAACTCAATCACAACAAGATCACACTAGGGTTTAGTTCTTCTCACTATCTTTAGGCTTGCTCATAAGGAATCACCAAGCACCTTGATTTATATATTATGATCATATAAGTTTTGTATTGATTAACTTTTAACTAATAAATACAATTAATGTTTTCTCTAATTGATGATGCGATAGGTTAAAGCATAACACATTTCATCAGGTTGTTTTATAGGTTCATGGGTTTATTTCCATGCCTTCTTCAACAAAGTTTCATTGAGATTCAAGATTCATCATTGAAGATACTTTGAAGTGATATCATGACAAGGTATACTATGATTCATCATGCCTCAATTTGTCAAATAAAATAAAAATATGCAAGAGTTGATTGAAGAAGTTTGACCTAATTGGACAAGTTCTTAATTTCTTGATAACAAGTACACAACTCTCTCAATTATCAATATTTGGAGGTGGTTTTTGTTGCTATGGATTCTTATTATCATACACAACAACTTCTATTCACATGAAAAAAGTATTTGTTCAAGAAAGTTTGTCAAAATTGAAAGGGGTTCCCAAGGTATTTTGTTGCTCTAGGAGCTAGGGTTTTGAACTTCTAAGGGCTATACCTTGCTCTTATTTTCATATTTTTTAGTAATTCCAAATACATGCTTCTATTTAAAGGGTTATCAACTAATCACTTCAAAATTTTCAAGAATATTTTATGTGGAAGATGCCTAATGATGAATAAAGATTACAAGTCCTCTAGATAGGCCATCAAATTCCCTTATGTGACTTCAAAAGATCATAACTTGGTCAATTTTTATCTCCCTGAGCCCATTATTTTTCCATAATGGTCTTAAGGATGGGAAATTCAACTCTTACTTTATGTGAAAAGCTTTAAAATGGATGGAGGATGCCCTAAGAATGCAAAAGATTATAGGTCTTCTCATGAATTTTCACCAACTTCACAAGGCCATAACTTTTTCAATGTTTGTCATTTTTGAGTGATTCAAGTTTCACAATACTTTTTAAGGAGTCCAATTCAAGATATAATCAATGATCAAAGCTAAATTTTGAATAAAGGCCTTGTTTGGGGTCAAAACATTATAGGACTTTTTTTGAGAAAAAACATAGAATTTTTCTAAGTACTAAAAGTCAGCATCTTTTTCTCAACTTTGACTCATCACAAATTTTAGCTCAAGCATCCATTTGATTCCATTTTTTCATATTTTAAATATTGTAGCCTTATCTTTCAATTTATTCAAGGATCATGCCCTAAGACTCCTTGAGCTATGAATGTCATTGATTCAAATTTGGTACCTTGAAACTGACTTTTTCCTCCAAGTCAGAATTTGAAATGCACAATTCAGCTTCTAATCACTAAATTTCTGCGCATTTTTACTTCTAATCATGTTTAAAAATCTTCCAAAAGTGATTAGCATCTTGAAACACAAGTTTTGGTTGAGTTTTGAGCAAAATAGAAGTCACACTTTTCATGCTTGCAACTTCACACGATTTCTCTCCAAACTTCATCATTCCACACACTTGAGCATCCCTTTTGCTTCCCTATAAATAGAGGGTTATATCTCACTCATTTTCTCAAGCTTAGACCACCAGAATCACCATGCCCAACTCTTTCCTTAACCCATTTTTCCGCAACTTCAAATTTGGTTTTACGGCCTTCCTCAATCCATTTTATTTGTCAATTCTTCATCCCTGAACCTCGCTAAAGCTAACAGAAGAAGAACTAAGCCCTAAAGCATCCTAAATCATGCTAACCAAGTCAAGTTTCAGAGCTCTGAATTTGAACTTCAATAGGTAGATTCCTTCATCAATTCTCTCAAAATTTGTTACCACAATGAAGCTTTCATCATTCTGATACTAGTCGCAACATTTGTTTTCAACTGGAATTGAGTTTTGATCATGTATTTTCAAATCCCTATTCAACTTTTTTCTTCTGGTTTTCTTCAAATCGGCTGAGCTACAACTTATACAATTTTTCGCTAGGGTACAGTTTTCTTCGTCTTGATGAGACGAAGAGAATGACATTAGTCTGAACCTCTAATTTTACAGTTTAAAGAACCTGATTTTGAGGTTGACTGGAGGTTGAAGATGACCACGCTGGCATCTTCAATTGATAAGAATTTGCCACGCATTTTTTAAATATGTTTTAAATAGTTAATCCAGTGGTTTATTCATTAATGACCATAATATGCACAACGCACCAGATCCCTTGGATTTGATTACTAATGCGTTTTGACATTGATCCAATAGTCCACATCTTTTTGGTTTTTTATTTTTATTTTTTAATTGATTTAAACTTCAAAAATTCATAAAAAATTCATTTCTGACTCAAAAAATCTGAAAAAATTCTTAAAAATATTTTGAATTATTTCCGACTTTATGATTATTTTTTCATATTTTTATTTTAAAGTTTGATATTTTTCCTAATTTTTGTATTGTTTGCCTTATTTTAATTGTTTTAAAAGTACTTCCTGGCATTTTAAAATTCTAAAAAAATTTATCAAGATTATTTTCTTTATTTCTGACTTTCTGAAATTTTTCTAGAATTTTATTTTGATTTTACTATTTTTTATTCTTTTCCACTTATTTGAGTGATTTTTAATTAGTTAAAAAATACTTTTCTGTTTTAAAAAATTTATAAAAATATTTGAGATCACTTCTGACTTTTCTATGGTCTCTTTTAATTTTTATTTGATACTTTGAACATAGTTTGATATTTTACCTTTTATTTTCATTTTAAAAACAATTTAAAAATCATTTTCTTTTTTTTTTTGGTTTATTAATTACAATTTACTTTTTTGAATATATTTTGGTCATGTGATTTTTGATCATGAACTTCATTAACATCATTGGATCTTGGGTGTTGAGTTTAACTCCACCAAAATGGATGAATGATTTTAATGATAGTTTGATTAAAATCTTTAATTAAAATGTTTTCCCTCCCTCTTCATCTTATCCCTTTCTTACTTGTATTATATGTTATTAGAGGATGATTTACATATCATCTCTCTAAACATATGGTACATAGATTGCTATTAACCGGCCCCAAAATAGGTGCGACTTCTATATAAGTCCACTTACGATTGCTTAACATAGCGCTAAATTTTGTCCCGATTCGAGAAATGATCATTTGTGACTCAAACCTATGTTTACAAGCCCAAGAATGTTTAATTTGAAACCTTTGATCCAATAATCTCGAGATCCATTTTTAGGAGGCTTTGGTCTTATCAATCCTCTAATGAATCTTCATAAATTTTGAAACTAAGTGAATCATTTAAACATCGTTGATCATTTATTGTTGCCTTGAGATTTTGAAATGAATGATATACTTGACAAAAAAACAAATGAAACTTGTTATTGAGAGGCTTTGATTTTATCAATCTTCTAATGAGTTTTCAAATGCAAGTTTTAAGATGGTCATTCAACTAACCTCTAATTCCTAACAATTGACTTTATTTTATGCTTTTACTTTATGCTTTTTATTTTGAGCACATTTATTTTAACATTTTCATTTCATGCTACTTTCATCTTTTCTCATTTGAGCATTTATCTTTATGTCATTTTTATTTTTCTCACTTGAGCTTTTCATTTCTTTTTGAAGATGCTTAATAATCAACTTGAACCATAAAAAACTTTAATGTTACTTGGACTATTTGGTTACTATCCTTGATATTTTGGAGTTATGGACTTCTTAGACTTAGGATTAGAGACCTTGACCTACCTTGAGACATTGTGACTTCTATTGCAATATTGACTGGAGTTATTGGGGTTTATCCCAAGACATAGGGTTGTTTGTTTTCTTTGTGTGCAGGTTATTCTGATTATATGCTTTATTTGTGATTGGGAATTTGTCTGTATACAGTTGTTACTCTGCCCAATTTTTGTGAAGACTTAATGCCTTTGAAGCTTGGTTTTCTTAAGAGGTTTCATTATCCTTGCTTGTTTGGTTTCAAATCCAAAGGATGGAAATTCTAAATTGACTCTTATGTCAAGTGTTGGCTTCTTGTCAGTTAGACAGTTCTTTTCCCTAGATTTTACCTTACGCTTTAGGATAGTCCCTTCATCTCCTCCCACCTTATTTAATTTCAAAAATATTCTCCCTGCTTTGAAAACTCTTATTTTTTTAAAACTTGAACCGCTTTCACAATAAACTTGGACTTAGGTCCATTCATTTTCAAAAATCTTTTCTTCATCAAACTTTAAACAACTTAATAATACTCTGCCATTTTTGTGAGAAGACTAAAAGTCAATTAATCTTATTCAAACCATTTTGTCACTTTGGCTTTTTTCTTTAAAGTTTTCTCAAAAAATAGACTTATGTAAATCCTTGTAGTGATGTGAACTATTATACTTCTACGATATATAGTGAAGTGAGATATTTTCCACTTGGGTGTTGAGCGGGGGTTTGTTGATTTTAAAATCCAAGCCATATCCTCCACTTTGAGATGACCCAAATTCTCCTTTCTCATAATTGTGGGTAGTAAGTATGTTTTCCACTCGGATAAGACAGCGATGTCTCATCTCTTAAAATTAACCAACACACTTGTGTTTTAAAATTTTTAAAGGTGAACTACGAGTACCCTGATCCCCTATTGCATGGAAGGTGGTGCGTAGGCACTAAAGGTTCGCAACCGCGACAGGTGAAAAAATTGTAAAAAAATATTTCTTTTCTTATCCCCACCATCTATTTTTTATACAACATTTATAGCCAAAATACAAACATTTACAAAGAGGTTCATGCGGAGTACCATAGATGTTTAGGGTTCTAATACATTCCCTTTGCATAACCAACCATCGAACTTAGATTATCTCCTCCTCTTTTTGGGTTATTCTCTATTTTCCCATTCCTTTGGAAACAATAAAGCGTTGTGGTAATTTTTATTTGATCTGTGGGAGTTAAGTCAATCCAATGGCTTAGTCTCAACATTTCTACCGCTACACTATGTTAGTGCGACACATTGGTTTGTACTGGTGTCCCTCGAGTCAGTCAGGGAGAATACTAGGCTTCCGTGTGGTGCCATAAGCATTAACTGAACTTTAGAACCTTGATTGGCCCAACTTAGCCATTAGAAGGTAGTGAGATAGTAGGCTTTGGTGTAATCCAAAGTTGGTTGATACTCGATACTACATTCATTGAGATTCGACTCTCGGGTTTTGTTTGGTGGCAAGTCAGTTGTCGTGCTAGATGAAACTTGTGAGAAAAATCCGTGATATTGAGATCCATAGAACCCGTTACTTCTTTGGGACAGGTTAAGCAAACTAAACTTCAAGAGGGTACTTACCTACAAACCTCATGCAAGCCTGAATCTAAAGCCTTGTGTGCTTTGCTTGTGTTTGATTGACTGTTCGAACATAACATCATGATATTATAACATCATGCCATATCATTTTCATTGACCATTTCAAGGATCTCAAGGGAATGTGATACAGGTTATCATGAACCAGACGTCTAGAAAAGTGGCGAGAGGATTTATTTTCCTCTAACCAGATGCCATCAAAGTATCATGAACCAACATCTAGCAAGGGGAAAGGGGATTTATTTTCCTCTAACCAATGTCGTCAAAGACCAAAGTACATTATCTTGAGTCAAAGGCTAGGACCCACTCGACATGGTGAGCATGATTCTTATAGAAGGACATCCAACGACACGAAGTTCTTCAGTCAAAGCTGCAGTCAGACTTAACTTCTAACACTGCATTTCTGTTTATCCCGCGAGATCCTTGAAAACATTGCATCCACATATCATGCATCATCATACAACAAGTACTCCATAAGCAGGTTTTCTCATCTTCTTGTTGTTTATTTAATTAAAAGATGGATCTAGAACAGACTGTCAAGGAACTCCAAGCACAAAATGCCCAATTCAAAGAGACGCTCTTGAACTTAGTTCAAGGACATAAGGATATGATGGTGCTCATTGCCAAAAAGAAGAATACTCGAAATCCAGTTGCTATCGTTAACATGGGGAGAAGGTTAAAAGGTCCCTCTAAACCGGTTCAAACTGTTGATATCTCCTATGATGAAGATGACAATCAAGAGGAAGACAGTAGAAGTGTTAAGACTGAAGGTGGAAGCAATCAAGGTTCTGGGAAAATTCCTGAGGATGAAGACTATTCTGATGAACAGTGTTGTACCCCAAATATTTCCCTCCCATTTTTCTTAAGACATTCTTTCAAAGGTTCTCAAATACTCCAGACACTCAAGGGTTGACCAATCAATGCTCCTCTTAAGCCAAAGGTCTATAACTAGGGTTTTGAGTTTCTCAAGGAAATTTGGTTTCCAAAGGTATCAAGTGGTTTCCATGGTTATTCATAGGTCCTAAATAAGGTTCATGTCAAGTTTCAAGTCCTACAACACAAGTTTGCTCAATCAATGGCCCAGATTATTGAAAATCAACTATATTGGTCAAAAAGTCAACTATGGTCAACATACAATCAAACTTCAAGATTTTTGGTCAACATCAAAATTTTGAAATGACATTCATCATTTGATCAATGGTTGACCACGATTCCCCAAGGAAATCTCTCAAGTCATCAAAAGTCAAGAATGGTCAAATTAGGGTTTCCTTAGGAGAAGTCAACTGAACTTTGACCAGGCATAACTTTCACATACTTCATCAATTTCCCCCAACCAAAGCCCATTTTGAATAAAATTCAATTCTCTACAACTTTGTTTTTATGCTCAAGTCCAAAAAATGATTCATTTGAAAGATATGAGCTAATACATCATAGGTCATTTTCAAAAGTCAACAAAAGACACTTTTTGTGAAGGCAATTTACATCAAGATAAAGTCTTCAAAAGAAAAAATAATCAACGTAGAGACTGTAGATGACATCTTGAGATTTCTAAAAAGTTCATGATCATCTTCAAAAGATGAAAATTGAGCAAGTTATAACTTGCACAAGTTGGGAAATTTTTAGGAAATTCATGAAATGAAAATTGAGCAAACTTGCAATTTTGAACTAGTGGGCCTAATTTTTCTATGTTCAAACATGTTCATAAGATGATATAGGACCTCTAAATTAATTCAAATATTTATCATGATTTTAATTCTTTTATTTGAATTTTCTATTCATTCAAAAATACATAAAATCAAATAAATGTAAAATATTTGTGTAAGGACTTGGGCTCTTGATTTCACACCTTTACATGCCCATTACAAATTCATGCAAGCCTTTCAAAGATGCCAAGTTCGTACAAGACCAAGAAGGGAAGAAATATTTCAAGTTTGGCAAGTTTTAAAGTTGTTTTATATTTGTCTAAACCATGACATAATGAGTTAATTCCTTGCCGTGTATATAAGCTCATTTCCTTCCCCCTATATATACTCAAGCAAGGTAGGCCAAAGACACGAAAACACTGCATACAAAAGCTCTCTCAAAATTCTCCAAAAATTCAAAGAATTGGTGAAAATTATATCTCTCGTTCCAGCCCATATCAATCCAAACCAAGGCCGTCAATACATTCCCGAGATCCCCAGGAGTCTTCTTGATTCCAAATTCAACCCCTAAGCATCCCAGATCCTCCTCACAACCATCCCACGGTTTTTGGTAAAATTTTGATTTCAAAATCTCTGACCATGTAATTTAAATCAGTATTATGCATACATTCATGATTTTTGTGATATCTGGAATTATTCTAACGTGGTACATGTGAGTTAGGTTGCCTGAATATGAAAATGCCATAGTTAGGGCATGAAGCTCCCTAAGCTTCAGAATTTGTGTTACGAGAACTTTCAGCCCAAATGGACACCAAATTTGGACTCAGGGGAAGATTTTAAGGGGGATAAGGTATCTTGTGCATCTTGATATTTCGTTTTTTTTTTTGCAGTTTTTGATTTTCTTCTCATCGGAGAAGAAGCTGGATAACACCTACCACAATGGTTTGAATCACCTGAGAATCGTGTGTCAAAATGGAGCGTCATGATTGGTTCATTCAAATCTAGGAGGGCCCACTGGGACGCGCATGTTTGTTGGTCTGGAACTAGGTGACATTTTGCATTATAATGTTATTGCTTGATTTCACTACCGGATGAATCACGCCACCCCAGTGGCAACACACATACACGTAAGAACCTGATACGCCTGGTCCTGGGTTCGATCCATGCGTTAGGTATTTTATTTTTTTTGTATTTTCATAACAGATCCAGTGCATATAAAGGCTAGCGCGCATGGTACGTCTCTCATCTGGGCCATCAGATCTTAAAGTCTCAGATCAAGCGCTCCAAAACAATCTTGACCATAATGCACTCCAAGGAACGTTTCTCACTAGATCCCAAAACAGACTCCTAGGCTCATTCGTTTTGGGCCTGAAATTCTGTCTTCACACCCCCTATTTTCTTTTCATAACGTAGCCCATATTTTTTTTATTATTTTATTTTTTATTCAATTCTTTTTTTATAATAACTAATTTTCATAAAAATAAAAATCAAAAAATCACAAAAATATTAGACTTAAGTGTTTAACTAATTAATTTAATTTTTGTTAAATTTATTTATTTAATTAATATAATTAGAATTAGGTTTATAATTCAATTATCTTTCTAAACAAAAACACCAAAATATTTTCTTACTTAAAATTTTTTAGGGTTTTAGATATTTTTCTTCTTCCATCTCCGTGCATTTATTTATTTTCACATTATTTTCCGTAATATTGTAATTGTCCATAGTTTGTAATATCTAATTAGGACCTTTACCTTTTTATCCCCCATTTTTTTGGTTTGTATTCCCCCATCCCCGAAGCGATGTAATAGCGTAGCTTACTTCCCGCAATTTTATTTTCTACCTTTATGTATATATCTAATTGCTAGATTAATTAGGTGTGCATGACAAGATTTAAAAACAAACGGTAGAAAACCTGAAATCTAAGATAAACATAACTGAAACACAACACACTTCTCACACGTGCACCTATAAGGTACCTCCACTTGTTACCTTCAGAAAACAAACAGTCATGTTTCTCGAACGTGGGATGTTTTAGCAAAAACCTTTTGGTTAAGAGATCATAGTCCCTCGATGACCCTTTGATGCTGCCTCGGTAGATAACCTTAGTACCTTACGGTAATTTCTAAAATGTCTTACAAGTTGCCTTCGTGATTGTATGATGACCTGCGCTTCTCCCTCAAAACATCCAATGATAGGGCTACCTACTAACTAATGGTAGGATAGTACTATCTAAAGGAAAAGAGGAAAAGAACAAAGATCTTTTGAGTAGGTAGATAGCTTATAGTTGCTTGCTCACAAAACAAAACCAATTTCTCACACCTACACTTCCTTTTCTAAATATTTTCAATGACAAAACACTTAGTATGCATTCTCAACGATACGTGAATCATTGCAAAGTTTTCCACACTACGACTTCTTTTCAAAATATTTTCAAAACACACTTACACAAAAAATATTTTCAAAAGTGAGCTAGCAACTAAGAGCCCGTAGATAACTACGGATGAAAAGGGTGCTAACACCTTACCTTTTCATAACCTACCCCCCTTACTTAGAAAAATGCTCGAAAGGTCTTTCCTGTTCTTTTCACCTTTTCCTTTATTGGATAAAAGAAAAGTTGGTGGCGACTCTTGCTAACCGCAACATTTGAGATAAAATGCAAAACCAGTAAAGTCAGTTCTCCCAACGTATTACAGAACTGGCCACTCTACTGAGGATAATCCTGTGGGGTTACCTTAGGGATAGTTCATATTTAAATGCTTTCATTGTTTGACTTGCCTGATTTATGTTTAAGGATCTTTGGGTTATTCTTGTAAAGATCCTATACCCGGATCTCGAGCATTTTAGGTAAGTAGAAATAGATCGTGAAAATTATACGATGTACACAGATACGGTTGAAGAAGTGGCTACATTAGTATGATATATTGGTTTGTACCGGTGTCCGTTGAGTTAAGTCAAGGAGAATGATGGGCTACTGTGTGGTGTCATAAAGTACTAACTGACTTTAGAACCTTAGTCTACACAACTTAGCCATTAGAAAGTAGCGAGATAGCTGGCTTTGGTGAAGACTGAAGTTGGTTGATACTCGATGCTACACTCATTAAGGTCAGACTCTTGGGGTATTTTGGTCGCAAATCAGATGCTTGAGCTGAAACAATGCCTGAGAGAAAGATTGGTGATATTGAGACTCCTAGAACCCGGTTACTTTCTTTTAGGACAGGTTGAGCCAACTAAAAATTCAAGAGGGTACTTACCTACAACTCCATGCAAGCTTTAACCTAAGGCCTTGTGTGTTTTGCTTGTGTATGATTAAATTGTTCAAACATAACATCATGCATCATAATATTCATACCATTTCATTTCTACTAACCATTTCAAGGACCAGGGAATTTATCTTTGTTCTGTTTTGCAGAATATGGCCTTCGCACGCAGAAACACTATCCAGGTCAGCTTTGTAAGGGTATCCCCTCAACTTAAAGATTTAGTCTCAAGAGTTCCAGAAAGTTCTTCATTTATCAAGAGGCATGGTCGACTGCTCAATTTGGTTCCTCCAGGTTTTGAGGAGGATATGATGGGTGTTTTGACCCTGCACATCATTGCTTCACTTTTCCCGATTATCAGTTGGTACCCACTATAGAAGAGTTCTCTCAATTACTGGGAGTATGTGTTTTTAATCAGATGCCCTTCACCGGTTTAGAGGAAGTTTCGAAGCCAAAAGTTATTACAACAGCCTTACATCTGAAACGGTCTGACATTATATCCAACTGGGAAACAAGAAGTGGAGTCAAAGGTTTTGGGGCTAAATTTCTGTTGGAGAAAGCTCAACTATTCGTAGATGCTATGAGTTTCCAGGACTTTAAGGATATCTTAGCTCTTCTAATCTATGGGTTGGTACTATTCCCTAAGCCAGACTAACTCATCAATGTGAACGTCGTCAAGATTTTTCTCGCTCGTAATCCTGTGCCTACCTTGCTCTAAGAAATTCTCCATTCAATTCACACTCTTACTATGAGGAGGCGAGGAACTCTCATGTGTAGTATTCCTCTGCTATCTAGGTGGTTTATTTCGCACCTTCCCCGCTCGATAATGAAGAATGAACAAGGTCTGAGGTGGTCGCAAAGAATAATGTCACTTTCTCATACATATATTTACTAGTGTTCCCGATCTCATGAAGACATCACTATTATTGATTGTTGTGGGGAATTCCCTAATGTCCCACTCCTCGGTATTAGGGGAGCTATTTTTTACAACCCTTCCTTGGATCTATGTAAGTTTGGTTATGCTCGAAGAGATGGTCCTCGTGACGCACGTATCCAGGGTATTGTGTTAGATTATGAAAGTGATCTTCAAGGTTATCGTCAGAAGTTTATACGTGCTTGGTAAGAAAAATTGATAGTAAGGCTTTAGGGCAGAAAAATTCCATCCGTCTGGAGCCTTATCTCAAATGGGTACGAGCTCGCACTCAAAACCTTACAATGTCATATCCAGCTATCTTACCAGTGATCATGGAGCCTGTTATCGAAGGAGATGTCTCTCACACCATCCTTCACCTGGACATGCCTACTATCCTTGAAGAGTTGCAAAAGTCTTAGATCCAATTGAAGGAAGAACGTGACACTTTTGAGACTCAGTTCTATGCAAGTGAGAAGAAAGTGTTAGAGCTCATAAAGCAACTTCACGAGGAGCAGAGTCTTAATGCATACATCAACACAAAGAGGAACCACCCATGGGAGACTTGATTCTTAGATTTTAGGAGTTTATTTTGTTGTCTCTTTGAGACCTTATTGTAAGCCTAAAAGGAAATTATAATTTGAATTCACTAATAAAATCTTTGTTTTTGTTTCCACCTGGTTAGCAAATTTAAATCTCCTAAGGTCCTTGAAATCATTGCCTTTACATATCATGCATCATTTCATAATAGTTTTTTTCATACAGGTTTCTCATTTTCTTGCTGTTTATTTCAGCAGAAAAATGGCCCTCGAACAAACTGTTAAGGGTCTCCAGGCTCAACACACCCAATTCTAAGAGACTCTCATGAATATGGCACAGGGACAGAAAGAGTTATTGGCACCCGTCGCCTATAAAAAGAAGACCAAGAAACTGACTGATGTCCTCAATATGGGGAGAAGGCTTAAAGGTCATGCCCAACCAATCCAAGTGGAAGATATCTCCTCTGAAGAAGATGACAACCATGATGAAGATGGTAGAAGCATTAATAACGAAGGCAGGAACAATCAGGGTTATGAGAATTCTCTTGAAGATGAAGACTTTTCTGACGAACAATATCCTCATGCGTATGATAAATATAAGCAATTGAAGGACAGACTCAAGGCTATGGAAATCCAGAAGGTACCTGGACTAGATTTTGGTGAATTAGGTTTGGTCCTGGGGGTGGTCGTCCCACCTAAGTTTAAGGTCCCCGTCTTTGCTAAATCTGATGGGGTCTCTTGTCCTAAACTCCATTTGAGGTCGTATGTTTGGAAGATATAGCCTTACACTGTTGACCGGAATTTATGGGTCCATTTCTTCCAAGAAAGTTTAGCTGGCACTCAATTGGAATGTTTCTAACAGCTGGAGGGAACCAATATTCATACCTGGGAAGACTTGGTTGCTTCTTTATATAAGCATCATCAATACAATACTGGCCTGGCATCAACTCGAGTGCAACTGCAGAATATGTCCATGGGCTCTAATGAAGGATTCAAGGAATATGCACAGAAATGGAGAGACTTGACTGGAAGGATTCAACCTCCCCTGACTGACCGGGAAATGGTAGATATGTTCACGGGAACTCTGACAATCCTGTTCTTTAATTTGTTGATCGGAAGCTCTTCGTCGGGTTTTACAGAGATGCTTTTGACAGGGGAAAGAATAGAAAGTGGTATCAAGAGAGGGAAGATCCCGATGGCTACGTCTTCGAATTTTGTGAAGAAGGCATTTGGAGGTAAAAAGGAATTCAATGTTTTCTATGGCCACAAAAGCCATAGTAAAGGTAGCTGCCATCAGACTGTGGGAGCGGTGTTAATTTCCAATCCAGCGCCTGTTCAAAAACAACAAAAGGTTAACCGGCGAAGACCAGATGCTCCTCCGAGGTAGTTTACTAAAATTGGCATGCCTTTATCTCTGGCTTACAACATTTGCTGAAGGCTGAACTTATTTCGTTACAGGATCCTCCTCAGAATCCCAACACCTCATCTCCAAAGTATAATCCAAACGCGAGGTGTGCTTATCATTCAAACAATTTTGGTCATGACACCAACAATTGCTGGGGCCTGAAGAGCAAGATTCAGGACATGATTGATAATAAAGAAATCAAGTTTGATCCTCCGGAGACTCCAAATGTGATTATCGCACCTATGCCCAAGTATGACAAGGGCATAAGTGCTGTTGAAGATGTGTTGTATATTACTTCTATAAATTACATGGTTACTCCCCTCTCTACAATCAAGAATAATATGTTACAGGCTGGTTTATTTTTGGGCTGTGTTGAAGGATGTTATTGTTGTGCGGTCCAACCCAACGGTTGCGGGTTGCTAAAGGAAGGTTTTCAACGTGTGATGAATGAAAACGTGATTTTGATTGAGATGATTCTGAATTTGTGCCAAGATTCGTCTGTTATCTCTGGTGCTCCTTTTAGGATCTCTTCCAAAGGTCCTATAAGGATTACCGCCAATCCTAAAGGTTCTCCTTTGGTTATTACAACACTTGGGCCTATCCCATATTCCTCAGAGAAAGTTATTCCATGGAATTATGGGTCTTACGTCTATTACCATGGCGTTAAGCAAGAGTTGTCCGATGAAGACAATGAAGAAGTTGATCCCCGTATTGTCAATATTACGGGGACCAGTAAAATTACAAGAAGAGGAAGTATTTTCTCCCCGGAAATCTCTCTGCCTGTTCAAGTTACGGTTACCAAGACAACTGCTGGGGCTCGGGGTAAAGAGTTGGAGATAGAGCCTGCCCGGACGAAGGCGCTAAAGGAAGCTTTGGTCAAAGATACCTCTGGATAGGATTTGGAAGAGGTTTTAAAGATCATTCACCGAAGTGATTATAAAATTGTTGAACAGCTGGGGCAGACCCCATCCAAAATATCTATGATGTCACTACTGCTGTGTTATGAAGCCCATGAGAAGGCTTTAGTGAAGTTCTTGAAAAATGCCCATGTTCCGTAAGAAATGTTGGCTGATCAATTTGGAAGCTATGTGGCTAGTGTGACAACTGGCAATGGTTTGGGTTTCTCCGATGCTGACTTGACTCCGGAGGGGAAAAATCACAATAGGACCCTATATGTCTCCATTGAATGCAGGGGACCTACATTGGCATATGTATTGATTGACACTGGATCTTCTCTGAATGTTCTGCCAAAGGGTGCTTTGGACCGACTAGATTGTGAAGGGGTTATGCTGAAGCCCAGCAATATCATAGTTTGAGCCTTTAACGGGTCAAAAAGAATGGTACATGGAGAGGTAGACCTCCCAATCAAAGTGGGTTCACAGATATTTGAATCCACTTTCTACGTGATGGATATCCGTCTGACCTATTCTTTTCTACTGGGACGCCCTTGGATCTATGGGACAGGTACTGTCACCTCTACCTTGCACCAGAAGCTAAAGTATCTGGTAAAAGGGAAGGTTGTTACTGTCTGTGGGGAGGAAGAATATATGGTCAGCCACCTCAATTCATTCTGATACATGCAGATGGACAGAGAATTTATAGAAACAACTTGTCAAACCTTAAAAGTGGTTTCCCCTATCGCTGCTGAATACGTTTCTTCCATTTCGGAGATCACAAAAACTACGCACAAGATGGCCTCCTAGAAAGGTGCTAAGCTGCTATTGAAGAAGGTGGTAATACTATTTGGGGTCAACTTCCTGATATCCCTTATAAATATAACAAGTTTGGTATGTTCTTTACTGCAGAAGGTCAGAGGGCTGTTCGTCGCGCTCGTGCTGGGAGACCTCCGTTCCGTGTCAGCAACAACGGGGTCAACACTATAGAGGATACAGACAGTGATTGTGACTTTAATAGTTGGATATTCCCTACCGTTGGTGATGGACTGGAAACATGGAAGGCAGAAGACATCTTTCCGATCTCCTTTAGTCAGGAGTAATAGATATATTCTTGTCTGTAAGTGTTTGGTTGTTGGCATGTTTTTTGGTAAAACCAAGTGTGTGAATGTCATGACTGATGTCATAACATTCTGGGTTACTAGGTACATTCCGCAGAAAAAAGGATGTCATACAGAAGCTGCTTAAATTGAGTGTTTAGCTGATCATCATGCAATGATCATATTTATTACATTCTACCAAAATCAGTAAACAGGATTCTTGTTGTCATAACCAATGTTAAGACATCCTGTACTGATCTAACAGTTGTACAATTTTGTTAATTCTGAGATTTTTCAGGAAACTGGTTTACACAGTCCAGTACAAAGTCTCACGTGGACTTTAGGTTAACTTGGCTTAACCCTAATCTGGTTGATAAAGTCCTGTGACTAAGTCTTGAGGTTAATTAACCCTAGCTATTTTCGTGGAAGCCCTAACTGAAGAACAACGGCCTATATATTCAACAGGACGACTGTTGGTGAAGACAACTTTTTGACAGAAGATCAATAAGGGGCTGTATAGTTTTAACTACTGTAATCCAAGCAATTATCATTGTGATAAGTGACTTGGAGTAGGTTTTGATTGTAAGGGTTGTGTATCACTCAAAGCTTTGAAGCACGAGTGTTTGTGTCACTTGATTAAAGCTTTGAAGCAAAGTCAAGTTAGGTTATGTATCACTCAAAGCTTTGAAGCACGAGTGTTTGTATTAGTTGATTAAAAGCTGTGAAGCATAATCAAGTGTATGTTCTGAAGAGTGTCTTCATAATTTAGTTAGTCAATTGTTTAGTATCACTGCTGTGATTGAGGGGGAGTGAGTAGGAACTCAGGTTTAAGTTGAACTTAGATTGAAGTTGCATTGGGTAGGTCTTAAGTGAAGGAGATAAACTGGTTAGTTTATTCCTGAATTAATATCTCTTATAGTGAATTTCCTCCCTGGCTTGGTAGCCCCCAGAGTAGGTGTTGTTACACACTGAACTGGGTAAACAATTGACTGTGTTCTTTACTGCTTTTAGACTTACTGTCTTGTAGAAAGTCAGATACGGTGTCATAAAATTCACTGTGACATTGAGTATCTGCTGCCAGAATTTCAATTGGTATCAGAGCAGGCACCCTGCCTGTCTTACTGGATGAGATCTAGGGATATTATTTTCTGGCGCTATGTACAAAGAAGGAGTTTTTGGAAACTGACCACCCATTCTAGATGGATCAAATTATGACTACTGGAAACCTCGTATGATTGCCTTCTTAAAATCACTGGACAAAAAGGCTTGGAGAGCTGCTGACAAAGGATGGAACCATCCCACCATAACTGAGAAAGATGGGACAATCAGTCTGAAACCTGAGGAAGAATGGAGCAAAGAAGAAGATGAGTTAGCCCTGGGTAATTCCAAAGCCTTAAATGCTTTGTTCAATGGAATTGATAGAAACATATTCAGACTAGTACATCAATGTGAACTAGCCAAGGAAGTTTTGGACACTCTCAAAACTACTCATGAGGGCACATCCAAAGTAAAAATGTCAAGGCTGCAGATGCTGACTACCAAATTTGAGAACCTAAGGATGATGGAAGATGAGACCATTCATGAGTTTCACATGAACATCTTGGAGATTGCCAACACCTCAGGAGCATTGGGAGAAAAGATGTCAGAAGAAAAGCTGGTGAGAAAGATTCTCAGATCCTTGCCTAAAAGATTTGCAATGAAGGTGACTGCTATAGAGGAAGCTCAGGATATCTGCAATTTGAAGGTGGATGAACTCATTGGGTCACTTCAGACCTTTGAGATGGGGATCAGTGACAATGTCGACAAGAAAAACAAGAGCATAACACTTGTATCTAATACTGAAGATGAAAACAAGGAGGATGAAGAAGAAAATATTTCAGAAGCTATAACCATGCTTGGAAGACAATTCAACAAACTCATCAAGAGAATGGATCCAAAGTCAAGGTCAAATGTTAAGAACATTCCTTCTGACATTAACAGATCCTATGACTCCAGCAGAAGACCAAAGTCTGAAGAGAAGGGAAATCAAAGCAAAGGAATTCAATGCCATGGATGTGAAGGATATGGGCACATTCGAGCTGAATGTCCTACCTTTCTTAAGAAACAAAAGAAAGGAATGTCTGTTACTTGGTCTGACTGTGATTCAGAAAGTAATTCTGAAGAAGAATCTGCCAAACTAGTTACTGCACTAACTGGTATGTGTAACTCTGATAGTGACTCTAGTGATGAGGAAGTGACATTTGAAGAACTGGCTGATTCCTACAAGAAGTTATGTATCAGAAGTGCTGAAGTCTGTCAGCAAAATGAGAGACAAACAAAACTCATAATAAAGTTGGAGGTTGAGAAAAAGGCAGGCATTGATACTATAAGTCATCTAGAAGGGGAAGTTCAAATGCTAAACTCAAAACTGGAACAGATGACCAAATCTGTCAAGATGCTGACAAATGGAACTGACAAATTAGAAGCAATCCCTCAGATTGGACAAAATGTGGGAAACAAGTTTGGTCTAGGATTTGTGGCAGCAAAGAAATCTGTTATGGACAAGAAGAAGATCAGGCCTAATAAACAAATGTCAAAGCAGATGTCACAACATAGAACTCAACATCGAGAACAGAGAAATATGAAGAAAAAGTATCAAAGATGGAGATGTCATCATTGTGGGAGGTTTGGTCACATAAAGCCATTATGCTTCAGATTATATGGATATCCTAATCAGACCCCAGTTGTCAAACCTAAGTCTAACAAGGTACCACATACTCAACAGTGGAAGAAAAAGGCTACTGCTCTGATAGCTCACACCTCCCTTAGAGTCTCTGCAAAGGAAGATTGGTACTTTGACAGTGGATGCTCTAAACACATGACTGGAATCAAGAATCTTCTCAATAATGTTAAACCTCACACTACTAGTTATGTGACCTTTGGAGATGGTGCTAGAGGAGAAATCAAAGGAGTTGGAAACTTGGACTGACATGGAGTTCCAAACCTAAATGAAGTATTGCTGGTAAAAGGCTTGACTGCTAATCTCATAAGTATAAGCCAATTATGTGACCTAGGATTCAAGGTCAACTTCACCAAGTCTGAATGTCTTGTAACTAATGAGAAACAAGAAGTTATAATGAGAGGAGTCAGATCTAAAGACAACTGCTACTTGTGGGAGCCTGAGAACACTAATTACTCTTCTGTGTGTTCTATTGCCAAAGAAGAAAAAGAAGTGAAGCTGTGGCACCAAAAACTTGGTCATCTACATCTAAGAGGAATGAAAAGGATTATATCCATGGAGGCAGTCAGAGGGATTCCAAGACTGCAAATTGATGAAGGGAGAGTCTGTGCTGAATGTCAGGTTGGGAAGCAGACTAGGATGTCACATCCAAAGTCAAGACATTTGACTACCTCTAAGGTACTAGAACTTCTACATATGGATCTGATGGGACCAATGCAGGTGGAAAGTCTTGGTGGAAAAAGATACTCCTATGTTGTTGTGGATGATTTTTCCAGATTCACCTGGATTAACTTCATTAGGGAAAAATCTGATGTATTTGAAGTGTTTAAAGAACTGTGCAAAAGAATTCAAAGAGAAAAAGAAGGGTGCATTGTCAGAATCAGAAGTGATCATGGCAAGGAATTTGAAAACAGTAAGTTTGATGAGTTCTGTTCCTCAGAAGGAATTAATCATGAATTATCTTCACCTATAACTCCTCAGCAAAATGGAGTTGTAGAAAGGAAAAACAGGACCATACAGGAATCTACCAGAGCAATGATACATGCCAAAAGACTTCCTATTCATTTTTGGGCTGAAGCTATGAATACAGCCTGTTATGTCCATAACAGGGTCACCTTGAGAAAGGGAACATCATCCACCATTTATGAACTCTGGAAAGGAAGAAAGCCTACAGTGAAGTACTTCCATGTATTTGGAAGCAAATGCTATATTCTGACAGATCGTGAACAAAGGAGAAAGATGGACCCTAAAAGTGATGAAGGAATATTCCTAGGATACTCTACCAACAGCAGAGCTTATAGGGTATTCAATTCCAGGACCAAAGTTATGATGGAATCAATAAATGTCATAGTTGATGATTATCATGAGGAAACAAATGTCCCTTGTGATGTTGAGACATTCTTTGAGACTTCAACTCAACAGGATGATCTACCTAACACTACTGCTTCAGATTCTGAATCAAAGGAAGCTAACAAAGACCCTTCCATCAGAATTCAGAAAGATCATCCTAAGGAACTCATCATAAGAGATCCTAACAGTGGAGTCATTACAAGATCTAGAGAAATCATCTCAAACTCTTGCTTTGTATCTAAAATTGAACCAAGAAATGTTAAGGAGGCTTTAACTGATGAATACTGGATTGGAGCAATGCAAGATGAATTGAACCAATTCAAGCAACATGAAGTATGGGAGTTAGTTCCTAGACCAGAAGGAACAAACATCATTGGCACAAAATGGATCTACAAGAACAAATCAGATGCTGAAGGAGTTGTCACCAGGAATAAGGCAAGACTTATTGCTCAAGGATACACTCAAGTTGAAGGGGTTGATTTTGATGAGACTTTTGCTCCTGTAGCCAGACTGGAATCAATCAGACTCCTGTTGGGAATTGCTTGTCTCCTTAAGTTCAAGTTATTTCAGATGGATGTAAAAAGTGCCTTCCTAAATGGGTACTTAAATGAGGAAGTTTATGTGGAACAACCTAAAGGATTTATGGATCCAAACTACCCTGATCATGTCTACAAATTGAGGAAAGCTTTGTATGGCCTGAAACAAGCTCCTAGAGCATGGTATGACAGGCTGACAAAATTTCTCTCTGACAAAGGATACATAAAAGGAGGCTTGGATAAAACCCTTTTTGTCAAAAATGAAGGAGGAAAGATGATGGTAGCTCAAATCTATGTTGATGACATAGTGTTTGGGGGAATGTCAGATAAAATGGTTAAACATTTTGCTAACCAGATGCAGGCTGAATTCGAAATGAGCCTCATGGGAGAATTGACCTACTTTCTTGGACTGCAAGTAACACAGATGGAAGACTCAATTTTTCTGTCTCAAAACAAGTATGCAAAGAACATTGTCAAGAAGTTTGGAATGGAGAATGCCAGTCACAAAAGGACTCCTGCACCTACTCATTTAAAGCTATCCAAAGATTCAAGTGGGGTTAAGGTGGACCAAAGCCTGTACAGAAGCATGATAGGAAGTCTGCTATACTTAACATCCAGCAGACCTGACATTGCTTTTGCAGTTGGAGTATGTGCAAGATACCAAGCTGATCCCAAAGTAAGTCATATTAACCAAGTGAAGAGAATTTTGAAGTATGTAAGTGGAACCTACAACTATGGCTTGTTGTACTCTCATGGATGTGAACCAACTCTAACTGGTTACTGTGGTGCTGATTGGGCTGGAAGTGCTGATGATAGAAAGAGCACCTTTGGAGGATGTTTCTTCTTAGGAAATAATCTTGTCTCCTGGTTCAGCAAGAAACAGAACTGTGTGTCTCTCTCTACTGCTGAAGCTGAATACATAGCAACTGGTAGTAGCTGTTCTCAAATGATCTGGATGAAAAAAATGCTTACTGAGTATAATGTCACACAAGATGTTATGACATTGTACTGTGACAATCTGAGCACTATCAACATTTCCAAGAATCCTATTCAGCATAGAAGGACCAAGCACATTGACATTAGACATCACTTCATCAGAGATCTTGTAGAGGAGAAGACGATTAAACTGGAACATGTTGCCACGGAACTACAACTGGCTGACATATTTACCAAGGCACTTGATGCAAATCAATTTGAAAATTTGAGGGGCAAGTTGGGTATTTGCCAACATGAGGAAATGTAGCAATTAATTTTGCTTAAGACAAGGGATGAAGGAGATTTTTTTGTTAAGTCTATTGTGATTGGGTTAATCATCTGTTTCCCTATTTCTTTCACAATTGTTAAGAAGTTGAATAGACTCTCATTTATCTCCTTCCTCTCTCGGCTCTGCAACAATATTCATTCTCTCAATCAAAGATTTTACTCTCGCTGTTACTGGTTTTCTAAGACGCTCAACATGTCTAAACTATCCATGACATCATCCTCTTCAAAGACGACTGCTTCTTCCGCATCCTCTGATCGAGAACCTAGGGCAATCACAAATTGCATGGATTCTGATGTTCTGGAGATAACTCCTCTTCGTGAACTGGCAGCTGACCCCTCTAAAGTTAAAAAGCTGAGAACAAGACATGCAAGAAGGTCTCAAGCTTCTACATCTGGTAATCCCTCTCAAACATCCTCTGTTCCCTCAGAAATATCAAATAGGGAAGGCTCAGCTTATGTTCATCAAGCAATAGCTAGACTTGTTACAAGGATTCTAAATGAGAATCACTCGGTACCTGGCATTTTTGTACCTTTGAATCAAGAAGCTGCTAGTCCAAATGTTGAAATGAATCCAGATGTCACTCAGAATGTTGAGACATCGAATGACAACATTAGGAAATCATCTGAAAATCTTGATGATCACCAGAAACCTTCTGAGAAGGATGTTGAAACCCCGGTTATTGATGTTGATGAAGAATACTCTGACAATGACCTAATTGTAAATATCAACCCTAGCATAGCTAGAAGAATGATGAACAGAAAGGGAAAGCAGGATGCTGCCAAATGTATGTCCAAAGAGAAGACTGCTGATGTTGGAGTAGAAACTGTAAAGGCTGGATTGTCAAAAGGGAAGGTAAAAACTCGAGTACCTGCTGGTAGTCTCTCAAAGCCTGTGAGACAACCAATAGCTAAGAAAAGGAAAGAGCCTGAACCCTCTGATTCTGATGAGGAATCAGAATTTAAATTTGATGCTGAAAACATACCTCTCAAAAGGAAACTCACATCAAGCAAAATTTCTAAAGTCCCTGAAGTCCCCACTGACAACATTTCCTTTCACCTTCCTGAGAATGCAAACAGGTGGAAGTATGTTTGTTTGAAAAGGATAGCGTTGGAAAGAGAACTGAACAAGGGTGCCATGGAATGTAAGGAGATCATGGAACTAATCAAAACTGCTGGTCTAATAAATACTGTGGTAAAGTTTACCAACTACTATGAAGTTCTTGTCAAAGAATTCATAGTGAATTTATCTGATGGGTGTGCTGATGGAAGGTCAGCTGACTTTAAATGTGTCTATGTGAGAGGAAGAAAGGTAAATTTCTCTCCCTCTGAAATAAACAAATTCCTAGGAAGAACAGATGATGCTTGCCTTGAGCTAGAGGTTACTGACAACCAAGTATGCCAAACCATCACTGCAAATCTAGTCAAGAGCTGGCCCTTAAAAGGGAAGCTGAATGCAAGCAAGCTGAGCATGAAATTTTCCATTCTGCACAAAATTGGTGCAGCCAACTGGGTTCCCACCAACCATAAATCAACCATCTCCACAGGACTGGGAAGATTCATTTAGGATGTTGGAAGCATGACAAAATTTGACTATGGTAAGTATATCTTTGATCAAACTTTAAAACATGCTGGAAGCTATGCTGTTAAAGGCCCTATTGCCTTTCCCTCCCTCTTATGTGGTATAGTCCTTGCTCAGTATCCTGACATTCTAGTTGAAAAATATATTGTATGCAAAAGAGCCCCTGCTCTTGGGTTGCACTACAAGCTATTTCAGGGAACTCATGTTCCTGACATTGTCATGACATCAGCTGAGACATCAACTGTCAAAACTCAGTCCAAGAGAACTGATGTTATAGCTATGCTGAAGGAAACCTGCAAAGAGCTGGATACAAGGAAAAGGACTCTTGAGGACCTGATTTCTAGACTAGAACAGGAGGAGACTGAAGGACGAAGAAGGGAAGAGGATGCTGCTGATAGTGCCTTCTCTGAAGATGACAGTGCTTGAAGTAGATGACAACCTTGCTGCTGGTACCTGTTGCTGCAAGTGTTTTTAGAATTTTTATCTGTGTTTTTATTTTTGGATGACTGTATATCCTAAAAGTACATGTATCTTTGGCCTATTTATGGCTAAAGAGGGGGAGAAGTTTTTGTGTTAATTAGACTTGGTAGACATTATTTCTTTCTGCAGACATATTAATTATGCTGCTTTCTAATATCTGGTTGTTTAGGGGTTTTAGCCAAAAATTTGCCAAAGGGGGAGTTTGGTTGTTGGCATGTTTTTTGTTAAAACCAAGTGTGTGAATGTCATGACTGATGTCATAACATTCTGGGTTACTAGGTACATTTTGCAAAAAAAGGATGTCATACAGAAGCTGCTTAAATTGAGTGTTTAGCTGATCATCATGCAATGATCATATTTATTACATTCTACCAAAATCAGTAAACAGGATTCTTGTTGTCATAACCAATGTTAAGACATCCTGTACTGATCTAACAGTTGTAAAATTTTGTTAATTCTGAGATTTTTCAGGAAACTGGTTTACACAGTCCAGTACAAAGTCTCACGTGGACTTTAGGTTAACTTGGCTTAACCCTAATCTGGTTGATAAAGTACTGTGACCAAGTCTTGAGGTTAATTAACCCTAGCTATTTTCGTGGAAGCCCTAACTGAAGAACATCGGCCTATATATTCAATAGGACGACTGTTGGTGAAGACAACTTTTGACAGAAGATCAATAAGGGGTTGTATAGTTTTAACTACTGTAATCCAAGCAATTATCATTGTGATAAGTGACTTGGAGTAGGTTTTGATTGTAAGGGTTGTGTATCACTCAAAGCTTTGAAGCACGAGTGTTTGTGTCACTTGATTAAAGCTTTGAAGCAAAGTCAAGTTAGGTTATGTATCACTCAAAGCTTTGAAGCACGAATGTTTGTGTTAGTTGATTAAAAGCTGTGAAGCATAATCAAGTGTATGTTCTGAAGAGTGTCTTCATAATTTCGTTAGTCAATTGTTTAGTATCACTGTTGTGATTAAGGGGGAGTGAGTAGGAACTCAGGTTTAAGTTGAACTTAGATTGAAGTTGCATTGGGTAGGTCTTAAGTGAAGGAGATAAACTAGTTGGTTTATTCCTGAATTAATATCTCTTATAGTGAATTTACTCCCTGGCTTGGTAGCCCCCAGAGTAGGTGTTGTTACACACTGAACTGGGTAAACAATTGACTGTGTTCTTTACTGCTTTTAGACTTACTGTCTTGTAGAAAGTCAGATACGGTGTCATAACATTCACTGTGACATTGAGTATCTGCTGCCAGAATTTCACTGTCTTATTGTTTTCAAAAGTTTTCGGATATGTAATAAACAATGACTTTAAAACCTAGTGTCTTACTCGGGGCACAATGGTTCATTTGTTAAAGGATTAATAATTCATAAACATTTGTTCATTCAATAAAAAATTGGATGTTTTGCATGCAAATTTTTTAATCTTTGTCTTACTTTTATCTTATTGAATTTTCAAAATATTTATGTCTTCTTGCACACACCCACACACTACATTACAGATCCTCATCCACTATGGATCTCGTCAATAACGATTCTTCTATTACCGCTTATGGCTTCGAAAATTTGATCTTACAATCCGAGGATGAAGGTGACGAATATTGTGAAATACCTGGAGAACTTTCCAGACTCTTAATACAAGAGAAGGTTATCCAACCACATGAAGAGCCAGTCGAAGTGGTGAACTCGGGTATCGAAACAGACAAGAAATAATTCAAGATCAGCGCCAACTTCTGGCCGCTTTCTAGGCTTCAAAAATCAAGTTGTTATCTGGTCGGGTCTAGGCTTTAACTTGAAGTTGTGGTATTTTGTCATCTGGTCAGGTCCAGGATTTGCAGTGTTGTAAACTGCTATATCGAGATATATTAGAATGAGTCAGTGTAGGGCTATTTCATGATGAGGTCGTGTAAATTCGCATCTAGAGATTATGAGAAGGAACCCGTGTATGATTGCTTCAGGATGAGCCCGTGTAAAGCTGCATCTGGAGATTTTAGAAGGAACCTGTGTGAGGTTGTTTCAGGATGAGAAGGAATCCGTGTAAGATTGCTTCAGAATGAGCCCGTGTAAAGTTGCATTTGGAAATTGTGAGAAGGAATCCGTGTAAGATTGCTTCAAAATGAGCCCGTGTAAAGCAACATTTATAAATTTGGAGAAGGAATTCGTGTAAGATTGCTTCAGAATGAGCCCGTGTAAAGCTGTATTTGGAAATTGTGAGAAGGAATCCGTGTAAGATTGCTTCAGGGTGAGCCTGTGTAAAGCTGCATCTGAAAATATATTAGAAGGAGCCTGGGTAGGGCTGCTTCAGGATGAGCCCGTGTGAAGCTGCATTTGAAAATTGTGAGAAGGAATCCATGTAAGATTTCTTCAGGATGAGCCCGTGTAAATCTTTATCTGGAAATTTTTAGAAGAAACCCGTGTAGAGCTGCTTCATCTGGTCGTGTAGATAGACGTCCTGTCTTGTTTCGGGAATTGATCCACAGTCAGTTGTTCATAGATAGTTGCCCTGTCTGGTTTCAGGAATTAATCTAGAACTTGCTTTTGTTGGTTGTTGAGATAGTTGGCCCAGTCTGGTTTCAAGAATTACTCTCTAACCTGGTCTTGTAGAGAGTCGCCATGTCTTGTCTCTCAATGATTTATTTTGATTCTTTCCCGCATATGCTTTCTCTGGTTCAGATAAATCACTCAAAGATTTACTCTGATTCTTTCCAGTTAAAAAATATTCAAGATCACTTTTGGTTCAGTTTAAACCTCTCAATGGTTTATCCTAATACTTTCCAAAGGAACACTTCGGGTTCAGATAAATCTTTCAACGATTTATTCTGATTCTTTCCCGCAAACACTCCAGGTTCAGATAAATCTCTCAACGATTTATCTTGATTCTTTCCCGCAAACACTTCGGGTTTAGATAAATCTCTCAACGGTTTATTCTAATTCTTTCCCGCGGACGCTTTCTCTGGTTCAAATGAATCGCTCAAAGACTTACTCTGATTCTTTCCAGACAAAGAATATACAAGACCTCTTCTAGTTCAGATAAGTCGCTCCAAAGATTTATTCTGATTCTTTTCCAGTTGAAATCAAGTCTAGACTTAGTCCATTCTCTGTCAACAATCACCCTTGGATGGTATCTACAAGCCCATCTCCAACAATTCTCCACCATTCCTCCAAATGGCATCTATAAGCCCATTCACAATTCATCTTCAAGTACAAATTTCCGGGCACTCAAGTGTCCAATCATTTTCCACCTTCAAGTCACGAATGGCGGATCCGCCAACCTAACTCTTCAGGTCTAAGAAGATTGAACAGGGGCAACTGTTGTACCCCAAAATTTTCCCTCTCATTTATCATGTTTTTTCTCACAAGATCTCCTTTGGTTCAAGACTGCACACGGATTAATCAGCTCAAGACACCTCCTTAAGCACTGATGACTGAAATTAGGGTTTGAGATTGCACAAGGATAATTGAACTTTTAATGCCTCATATGAATTGCATGGATCATTATGGACCCCCAAGATTTCTCATGTCAAGTTTCAAGTCTTGGATCACATTTTTGCCCAGTCAATTGATTAGTTGACCTAGAAATCAGCTGTATTGGGGAAAAAGTCAATTATGGCCAATTTACAGTCAAACTTCATAATTTTTTATCCATATCAACATTGCGAAATCCTATATGTCATTTGATCAAGTTTGGACCATAATTCTTCAAGAAATTTGATGAGATCATCAAAAGGGCAAAATGGTCAAAATTAGGCTTTTGATTGAGAAAGGGCAATTTCTGATTTTTGACCTAGAAAATGGTTAATTGGTTTGAGGCATGATCTAAAGAGTTCAATTGCATCATTTTAACCTAATGGCATGACTCAAAACATTACTCAAGGTCATTTGATTGATAGTTGATTTTCAAACAACTGATCAAAAGTTAATTGTACACTGAAAAGTGAAGCTTTGACTTTTTGGTCAAAATCAAGTGTCAAAGATCACAATTCATCAAAACATGTAAAATATCAAACTTGTTCATCAAGAAATCAAAAATTCAAGATTTCATTTTGAAAAGTCAAAGTTTCCAAACTTAGAAATTTTTCTAAGTGTTGAAAACTTCATATTTTTTCACAACTTTGAGTCAATTTTTCACCATGATGCAAGATGATTCAAAAGAAACTTTAAACATGAAAGTTGTAGATCTCCTTGAAATATAAAACATTGCTTTACACAACTACTCCTAAAAATTCTTGGATCTCAAGTTATTAATCCATGAAGTCATGGTCATGAAACTAAAACACTTAGTGAAATTTTGAGCATTTTTGGTCAGGATTATGACCTAACTTCTTGGCCAAGTTCACATGGTTCCACTTGGATTTTGCAAAAGTGATTCAAATATGGATTATATAGCACATTACAAGCTTTCCAAAATGTCTAATAACTCCTTGAGATCACTCTTGAGCAAGGAGAATCGAAGAGAGGAAGTTAGGGTTTCAAACTGAAATTATAGGTCATTTTTGTGATGAACAAGAATTCAAATCTCAAGCCTATGCTGCACAATCTTGCTTTGCAGGCCTCAAAACCTCAAAATCTCTCCCTAATCAGAAGATTACACTTTCTTTTGAGCTATTATCCATTTGATTCAAGCTTTATCCAAGATAATTTTCCATTAATGGCACAAAGACACCATTGCCATTTACATAAAGCAAGCTTTATGAAAAGTCAACTTGCATTGCGATTTGCACTTGTTCCTTCTGCACAAGTTTCCTCTACAAAGCTTCCATACACCATTTAGAACTCATCACACACCCTGTTACACGACTGTAACACCATTTGCATCATCTTCCATAACCAAAAAACAGAGTCTGCACATTGACTTCTCTAGACCATTTCAGCCATCCATTGCTCAAGCTAATCATTGCATTAGCTTCCTGGGACCTCAAGAAAGCTAACCTGATCATCACCATCACTTGAAACAAACTCAAACTCAAAACACGATTTCCAGTTTTGAGGTAAGTTTTCCTAACTTTGAACTTTTCATACAAGCTGTTGTACCCCAAAATTTGCCCTCGCATTTTTCCTCAAAGAAATCACAGCTTCAGGCGTTTCCTGATTTTTCAAACTGGCTCAAGAATCGGTCAAACAGACTTTTTCTCATCGGTCAGACGCAATTAGGGTTTTACTGATTTTCAGGGCTCTAGAATGTTTCAAATAGTTGGTTTAGGGTTTTGATTGGTTTTGGCTCAACTTTGATCAGGCGAACGTTCTTTGGCATTTAATCAGGAATTAGGGTTTTCGTGCGCGGTTCCTCAGAAAGATTTAATTCTATGATGCTTTGCAAGTTATTCCGAGATTTGGTTTGAATTCGCATTGTTTGACTTAATCAGTAAAAGAATGCATTTGGATTGAATTCACGTTTGTTTGATTGAACCAATCAAAGGATACATTCAGTTTGGATTTTCAATGTTTGGTAAAAAATCAGTAAAAAGGGGAATGCGTCTGATCAGTTATTGTGTTTGACTGTGCTTTGCTTTGGATGTTGGAAGCGCCAAGTTTATTATTTTGATCAACGTTGAATCAATGTTTAGTTAACTATTTATTATTCTAAAGATTAAATAGCTGGAATTTAATTTTCAGTTATTTTAATTTAAAGAACTATAAATAATAAATAAATAATTGAAAAAGGAGGAAAAAGAATTAATTGGATAAAGAAACTTTTATTGATTTTTAAATTAATTGTACAATTGTTTTGTTGTTTACAACAATGATTTTACATTTATTTAAATTTAAATAAAAATAAAACTATCCTATTTTTTCTAAATATTCCTAAGTCCCCAATTCTTCATTCTTCATTTAGTGATACCCCTCTCCATTCAATTTTTTATCTGCAAAAGAAAGGAAGAAAAGTTAGAAACAGATAAATTGAATTAAAGAGACAGATAAAAAAGAGTTCATCATTAAGGGCAACTGATTGGGATCAGTTAACCCTCTCTGCAAATCACGGGATTTCTCCCGGTTCACAAAGAGGGACGAATATTTATTTGCTAAACTTTGAATGCACAAATTTAAAAATGAACAAGTCAAATTGTCAAACTGCATAGTTCAAAAGCAAACAACATGTACAACTAAAAGTCCAAATTCAAACTTTCTGTCAAAAATCCCAAACTATCCAAAAGGCTACCCAAGCTGTCAAAAAGAAGATATCAAAGATACAAAAAGTACAGGAAGCTGTCAAAAGAAGATTTGGAAAGATATCAAAGATAAGAAGCTGTCAAAAGAAGAGACAGAAAAATGCAGAGAAAGCATGATATGCAAGCAACATGATTCATTTTCATCATTTCCCAAGAGTGTCCCTTTCAGATAAAGTACAAAGCATAAACATTATTTTAATGCTAAACTGTACTGAAGAGAGAGAGAAGAGAAGAAGAAATCAGGCTTAGGCTTGAGGCATGAAGAGATATATAAAACAAAACTGAACACAGTACAGTAAGGAGAGAGGCAAACCAATACACACAAAAATATACAAAACTACATAAGCCTCCAGTCTCAAAACCTTGAACCTGTTTGTTTACAGGCATAAGAACCAAAGGCCAAACCTGCTGAGAAAAGGCCAAACGCTGCTGAAGCAAGAAAGTTTCAAACCTACACCACAAGCCTGAACTGATATCAAGCCTCACAACAAACCTGCCTATCATAAAACCAAAAGATAAACTCAACAAGCAAAAGGCCATTAACCTGCTAGAAACCTCCCAATCCATTAACCTGCTAAAACCTGTCCAGCTCAACACAAAAACAAAAACAACACAAAACCAGTTCACAAAAAGAACCAGTAAACCACCAAACATCCAGCACCATATAACCTGTAAAGGCCACAACTTGTAAACCCTTAAAACGGTCAAATGGCCTAAGCTCAGTCAAAAGCCAAAACCTGCATTAACTGAAACCTCCAGCCTAACCAACAAACCCTGTTAAGCCATGCCAAACCAGAAGCAGCATAAACCTAAAGCCTTAAACCAATAAAGCTCAAACCTGCACCAGATACCTGCCTGAACGACCCAAGCACCAACCTGCTGAAGCCTCAAAGAGGAACCAAGCTAACAGCCTGCTGAAGCCACAAGCGCATAGCCTTAAACCTTACCTGATTCAAACTCAAAATTTCCAAACACACAAGAGGGCCCTCAGAATACTCATCATAGGGCATTTCGACAAGCACAAAGGCATCAAGCAAGGCATCAATCTTAGCATACAACAAGTATTCCATAAGGCAGCTCAAAGGCAAGCCAAAGAGTCAGAGAAGAGAAAAAGAGGCATATCAATACAAGGGCCCTCAGAAGGTTCATCACTGGGCAAGAAAAGAACAAAGCATACAGAGCAACCATTCAACAACATCAACGTTGTTAAACTCAGAACAAGCATACAAAAGGCAAAGATATCTCAAGGCAACATAAGCAGAAGCATGCAGTAAAAGAGAAGAAGAAAGAAGATATAAGGGTTTTCAGGGTAAACATCACAAAACCTAACCAGGGTCACCAAAAGGCAAAGCTAGCTTCATCGCGCATACCCCTTCACCATTAAGCCTCCAAGCATCTTCGCGCTCGCCTCCTCTTCAGTCAAGGTAGTTCTCTTTTCCCCTTCCCTTTCATACCTCAAACAAAACAAATCAAAACACCTTAGTCAAAAAAGCAGTAAATCATGACATGTAAAAAGGAATGAAACCCTAAGCGCGTAAAAAAAAAAGACAAGAGGATTACCTTTTAAATTTCGCTTCACTGAACCAAGGGAGAAAGAAGGCGAAGGAGGTGCTGATGGCTTAGGCGAAGGGGATGATGTTCAGACAGCCATGGCCAAAGGAACGAAAGATGGACGAAAGACAAACGAAACCACAAGCGGCACGCTTCTGTTTCTGTAACCCTAAGCATCCAAAAATGAAAACACAATCAAAACCCTAAAACATTTTTGTGCAAAACTTGGGCTTTGCCCATTTCTGAGTGCCTAAGCCCAAAACACCCCCCTTTTTTATTCATTCTGTTTGATTAGTATGGGCCTAATGCCCTTAAGGCCCATTCAAAAATTTAACCTCTTTTTTTAATATAAAACAGATTTTTTACATAACCTTAATCTTTTATTTTTGTTAATAAATTAACATAATTTTTTTACATTAAACCTTTTTATAACATAATTTTGAACAATATTTTTTTTTCCTCTAACTTAAAATATTTTTGCATTAATATCATAATCAATAAAATACGTTTTCCTAACATACATAATTTAATTCTTGACATTTAATTAAAACATTCTTTTTTGTACATATTAAAACAATATACAAGATTACAAAAGATTAATTAAATAAATATCTAATTCTTTTCTTTAAGTTAAAACAATACTTAAATAATACACATTTAAATTCACATTTCCGCACTTGTAAATAAATTACATATATGAACATATACACTTACACAATATACGATACATTTCACACTATACGCTTGATACAAATACATTTACATTGCTCTTATACAATTTCTATTTCAATACATTGCTATTCGTTACATTTACATTTGATCGCAAATTCGATTTGGTTGTAAATTATTGGACACTACATTCCTAAAGTCTCATCCCCATTTGTAAAGTTGTACCCCCACTCCCGGATACTATTTGTAATAGCGTAGACTTTAAATTCTTGCAATTTACCACTTTCAATTATACCATGGTTAGACCTAGGGTTTGTATGTACATAAAATCAAACGTTAGATAACCTAATACAAGACAAATACATGAAATCAATACACAATCACACTTGCACCCTCTAGGGTAATCCCACATGTTGCCTTCCAAAATGGGCCATGCTTGCACATCGAGTTTCTTTGGCAAAACAAGTTCAAATGATCATAAGTCCCTCGATGACGCTTTCGAAAGTTGCCTAAAATGGAATGATCATAGTCCCTTCAAAGCAAATTGCCAAAGACACTTGGCACCATTGCATTCATGGTCCATACGATGACCCGCGCCCGTCCCGTTAAACTTCCTAAACACAAGATTGTCCACCAAATTCAATGGTGGAACAAAACTGTTAAAAAGGGTTGAAAACATAGAGAAAACCTTTTGAGTACAATAGGGTAGACAAAACTCTTAGTTACTTGAGATCAACTTGCAAAAACACTTGCCTTCTTTTCAAAACTACACTTCCTACACACTTTCAAACAAACTCTCAAAAAAACATTTGAAACATCTTTTCGAAAAGATACACACCTTTGTAAAACATTCGAGTAAAGAATTGTTACAAGGGTAGCCTAAGACAAGGCATCTTCTTCCAAAACATTTTCAAAAACACACACACACACACACACCATTTTCAAGCAATCAAAAATCAAGGCAAGTGATCTAAAAACCAAGTAACTAAGAGCCCATGGATAACCATGGATGAAAAGGGTGCTAACACCTTCCCTTTTCATAATCTACCCCCCAAACCCACAAAATATCTCAAAAGGTTTTTACTGTGCTTTTTTAACCTTTCCTTTAGGATAAAATAAAAAGTCGGTGGCGACTCTTCCTCAACCGAACAAGTGCGAATACAAACGCAAACCTCAAGTCAGTTCTCCCACCGTATCACAGAACTGACGACTCTGCTGGGAAGTTACTTAAAAAGTGGGGTTACCTTAGGGTTTAGATCACCTTTACTTTCTTGCTTTGATTGACTTGATTGCTTTGTCTTTTGGGTTCTTGTTTGGGTTTGTTGTAAATCCTACACCCGGATTTGGGGCACCCTTTTTAGGTAAATAGCAAAAAAATGTGAGGGAACTGTGCGGGGTATACCGACATGGTTGAAGCAGTAAGCTATGTTAGTGTGACATATTTGTGAGTACCGGTAACCCTTGAGTTCAATCAAGGAGAGTACGGGGCCGCTGAGTGATGTCGTGAAGCACTAACGAACTCTTAGAACCTTAATTGACCATCTTAGCCTTTTTAGGGGTAGTGAGATGACCGACTTTGGTGCAGTCCGAGGTTGGTAGATACTCGATACTACACTCATTTGAGGGTTGTTTTCTTGGAATATTTTGGTCGCCAGTAAGTGGCTAAACCAAAACAATGAACACAGAAAACAATCCAATGATATTGAGCTCCTTAGAACCCAGTTTCTATTTTAGGACAGGATGAGCCAACTAACTTCAAGAGGGTACTCACCTAAACCCCATGCGAGCCTAAACCTAGGGACTTGTTTTCTTTGTGTGAATATGTTTTCCTGTATATACACTCACTTGTTTTTGCATACATGTACATAACATCATGACATCATACCATAGCATTTTCAATAACCATTTCAAGGATCTCGAGGGTTCTTTTGATGCAGGGTTACGTTGAACCAGACGTCTACCAAGGGGCAATAGGTTTCTCCTCTAAACAAATGCCATCAAAGATCAAGTGCAACAACTTGAATCAGTGGCTATGACCCACTCGACATGGTGAGCTTGATTCTCGTGGAAAGACATCCACCAATGCACAGTTCTCCAATCAAAGTTCAAGTACAACAACTTGAATCAGTGGCTATGACCCACTTGACATGGTGAGCTTGATTCTCGTGGAAAGATATCCACCGATACAAAGTTCTCCAAACAAAGATCAAGTACAACAACTTGAATCAGTGGCGATGACCCACTCGACATGGTGAGCTTGTTTCTAGTGGAAAGACATCCACCGGTGCAAAGTTCTCCAATCCAAGAGCAAAGTTCAACCTCTAACATTTTCTTGTGTTTACCCCAAGAGGTCCTTGAAAGCATGCATCCACATATCATGCATTGCATTTTGACAGTTTTTCCTTTTTCAGGTTTCCTTACTCTCCTGCTGTTTATTTCAGTAAGAGATGGCTCTAGAAAGGTCTGTCAAAGACATCCAAGACCAGACTGCTCAGCTGCATGAGATGTTCCTGAACTTGTCTCTAGGGCAAGAAGAAATGAAAGCTCTCCTCACAAAGGGTTTGGAAAATTCAAACAAAGCCAGGAGTGATCAGCTTGCGGAGCTACAGTTTGATCTGACAACATTTAGGACCCAAGTGATGGGACAGTTGGTGGGCCAAATGGCTCTCATCCAAGACCCATCTCAAAGACAAGAGGAACTCAGAGTTCTTGTCCGCCAACTGCTTCCAAACAACCAACTGGGGCAAACATCTGAGGTTGAAGAGCAAGTCACCGCTCAGCCTCCAGCCACTCAAGAAGACAAGGGGAAGGCTCCTTCGCTCGCTTCAGGGTCACAAGCCCATCAACAACCTCTCCAGCGTCAACGGGGTAATCGGCGTAAGCAAGAAGCGTCGGGAAGACAGTTCACGGAGACTGAAATACCATCATTCTTCATACTGAAGCGCCTGTTGGAGGTCAACCTGCTTACCTTAAAGGATCCTCCTCAGAAGCTCAATACCTCCTCTCCTAACTATCATCCCGACGCATTTTGTGTTTACCACTCCTACAGCCCGGGACACGACACCAACGACTGTTGGGCCTTGAAGAACAAGATTCAAGATCTGATCGACATTGGAGTGCTGGAATTCATGCCAGACAGTGAGATGAAAATCTTCCGTTAAAGGGTCTCCACCTGAAGTGACGAAGCTCAAAGACTTTTGCTTCTTTTTGAATTTTCAAAGTTGTAATTTCTTTTGCTGTCAAACAATTATCTGTTGATGTTAAACTCTGTTTTCATTAATGCATTGCATATGTTTGTCTTGAATTCATCCATTCGTTTCACTACTCTTATGCTTTTCTTTATGATAGTTGACTCTTGATAAAAAACTGTAAGCCTTTAGAGGGAGGATGACGAAACAATACCATGATCTTATACAATATGCTTTTGAACAGACCTCGCTGATGATGTACAGGCATTTCTTTCAATTCCCAAACACTGGAGTTATAAGGAAGTTAATCCCTAGTCAACCCCTTCGAGCCAAAGAAGTAGGAGTTTTCTGTTCTAAACAATCAAAACCTTTGATATAAACCCGGGGCAGGGTAGTTCTCAGTTAATTCAAGAGAAACGTGCATTGGAGTCACAAACTCTCAATTCGTAACACAACGAACGATGTCGAAAAAGAAAGCATTCCTTTGGAATCAAAGGACAAGGGTGGTTCCCTATCACATAGACAGTCAATCTCTCAAAAGAGAAAAGCCCACCAAGCCAAAACCTATAAAGGAGGCTTAAGAAAGCTGGGGCATCCCGCTGACTGTAAATCTCGGAAATGGGAACAGTCAGGCAAAAGTTAGGGATAACAAATCAAAATCAAAATAGTGAGGTCATGACAAATCCTCAACAACATGAAAAAGAATGTTGCAAAAGAAAAAGGAGATGATGACTGTCTCCCCAAATTCAACTGGTGAACCATCGCCCAAAAGTCGTTCCAAACTCAAAACAGATTATGACGCACAATTAACTGAGCTTAGGTATGAAGAACATCACGAAGAGCGGGTGGGTACAAATATACTTTGAGCCTTTATCCTTTGTTTCTTAAAACCGTGAACCAGGCCACGTTACAACCCTTCAAAAGTCCTAATTGAAGCATGGGTTAGTTCGAAAGCATACTGTTACAAAAGGTATCCTGACTCCTGTAAGGCTTTGCTCTAAATCTTGTGTTAATCTGTCTTATAAAAAGTTTTCTGCTAAAAAAGCATTTTTCAAAACTTCGAGACAAACATAAACTTTGCATTGCTTGAATATCATTGTCTGCATTTGGCTTTTTGTTTGACAGCGAAGAATTTCGTACGGCGAATGTTCGGAGGAACGAAAACTCTCTCAGTGAGCAAAAATCACTTCAAAAGGATGACACTTCCATTACAAATCTCCTATCAACAAGGGGCATGACATGTCACCATCCAATTAACCTGGGGCAGTCCAGTCAAGATTTCAAGAAATCTCTCAATATGCAGAGTAATCTGATTCAAGACTCCTTCATCACCACTTGGGGCATTCGAATGTCAAAAGTGTTCAACAAATCAACTATCACAATTCCAGACTCGATTCCTGTATCGAGCCAGGGCACGTCTGAAGAGTTCGAAGATTCGATTCCTGTATCCAACCAGGGCATATCTGTTGACGACTATTTCCAGACTCGATTCCTGTATCTAGCCAGGGCACGTCTGAAGAGTTTGAAGATTCGATTCCTGTATCCAGCCAGGGCATATCTGTTGACGACTATTTCCAGACTCGATTCCTGTATCTAGCCAGGGCATATCTGTTGACGACTATTTCCAGACTCGATTCCTGTATCTAGCCAGGGCACGTCTGAAGAGTTTGAGGATTCGATTCCTGTATCCAGCCAGGGCATATCTGTTGACGACTATTTCCAGACTCAATTCCTGTATCTAGCCGGGGCACGTATGAAGAGTTCCAGATCAACACCTATAACAAGCCAGGAAAATATCTGTGAACGACTGATTGTAGGCCAACACCTGTAACAAGCCAGGAAATTATCTACATCACCACTTGGGGCATTCGAATGTCAAAAGTGTTCAAAAACCCGATGCAGTTTTACACTGACTCATCATCAGGAAATTCTACACAGATCTCCTCAAAACAGGAAGACCCCAGTAGTTTGGCATATAACCCAAGCTTCTGATTTCCCCAACAGTGGTCCCAAGACTTCTCATTTTTCAACAATCAGAGATTCTTGCCCTCCACAGCAGCAGCCAAGGATTTATTCTTCCCGGCAGCAGTCAAGATGCTTTTATCTTCAGCCATCTCAGACTCATCTATCCTCCGCAAGACAACTCTCCATCTTACATGCGCATTCATTTACATTCATATCATATAGCATACATTGCATCATGCATCATGACATTGCATACAACTAACCTTTTACCTTTTCAGGTAAGATCAGTCGACAAACAAAGATCATCTTCCGAGATTCACCCAGAAATAGTTCGAATGTGACCCGGACACGGCGACATTCTGATACTTATTCCAGATTCACTCAGATGCAGTTTTACACGGACTCATCATCAGGAAACCCTACACCGGTTCCTCCTCCACCTTCAAGATTTCTGAAAACAGTTCACGGGTTCTCCAGTAACGGATGTTAACCTATCGCTTGTTCAGATTCTTCTCAAGACTTCTGAAAACAGTTTATGGATTCTTCCCAACAACGGATGTTAATCTATCGCTTGTTCAGATGCAACATCTGAAAACAGTTTACGGACGCTTCCCAACAACGGATGTTGCTCTATTGCTTATTCAACTTCAAGACTTCTGAAAACAGTTCACGGGTTATCCAAGTAACGGATGTTAACCTATCACTTGTTCGGATTCTTCTCAAGACTTCTAAAAACAGTTTATGGATTCTTCCCAACAACGGATGTTAATCTATCGCTTGTTCAGATGCAACTTTTGAAAACAGTTTACGGACGCTTCCCAATAACGGATGTTGCTCTATTGCTTATTCAACTTCAAGACTTCTGAAAACAGTTCACGGGTTCTCCAAGTAACGGATGTTAACCTATCGCTTGTTCAGATTCTTCTCAAGACTTCTTAAAACAATTTATGGATTCTTCCCAACAACGGATGTTAATCTATCGCTTGTTCAGATGCAACTTTTGAAAACAGTTTACGGACGCTTCCCAACAACGGATGTTGCTCTATTGCTTATTCAACTCCAAGACTTCTGAAAACAGTTTACGGGTTCTCCAAGTAACGGATGTTAACCTATCGCTTGTTCAGATTCTTCTCAAGACTTCTGAAAACAGTTTATGGATTCTTCCCAACAACGGATGTTAATCTATCGCTTGTTCAGATGCAACTTTTGAAAACAGTTTACGGACGCTTCCCAACAACGGATGTTGCTCTATTGCTTATTCAACTTCAAGACTTCTGAAAACAGTTCACGGGTTCTCCAAGTAACGGATGTTAACCTATCGCTTGTTCAGATTCTTCTCAAGAATTCTGAAAATAGTTTATGGATTCTTCCCAACAACGGATGTTAATCTATCACTTGTTTAGATGCAACTTTTGAAAACAGTTTACGGACGCTTCCCAACAACGGACGTGGCTCTATTGCTTATTCAATCTCAACTTCAAAAATAGTTTACGGATTCTCCAAACATGGGTGTCAATATATTGCTTGCTCGGACCCCCAATTCAGAGATGTTCCAAAACATGAAGGCCTTTCTGATACTTGTCCGCTCACCAATGAAATACAGTTCAACATCTCAGATGGTATCTCTAAGCCCATCCCCCGACAAGATTCTATCGCATCAGATGGCATCTTTAAGCCCGTCACCAAATGGCATCTTCAAGCCCATTCACCTCTACCATCACATCGCCGAGTGCAAATTTTCTGGGCACTTTAGTGTCCAATCTTCTTTTACCTTCAAGTCGCGAAAGGCAAACTTGCCAATCTAACTCTTCAGGTTCAAGAAGATTGAACAGGGGCAACTGTTGTACCCCAAAATTTGCCCTCGCATTTTTCCTCAAAGAAATCACAGCTTCAGGCGTTTCCTGATTTTTCAAACTGGCTCAAGAATCGGTCAAACAGACTTTTTCTCGTCGGTCAGACGCAATTAGGGTTTTACTGATTTTCAGGGCTCTAGAATGTTTCAAATAGTTGGTTTAGGGTTTTGATTGGTTTTGGCTCAACTTTGATCAGGCGAACGTTCTTTGGCATTTAATCAGGAATTAGGGTTTTCGTGCGCGGTTCCTCAGAAAGATTTAATTCTACGATGCTTTGCAAGTTATTCCGAGATTTGGTTTGAATTCGCATTGTTTGACTTAATCAGTAAAAGAATGCATTTGGATTGAATTCACGTTTGTTTGATTGAACCAGTCAAAGGATACATTCAGTTTGGATTTGCAGTGTTTGGTAAAAAATCAGTAAAAAGGGGAATGCGTCTGATCAGTTATTGTGTTTGACTGTGCTTTGCTTTGGATGTTGGAAGCGCCAAGTTTATTATTTTGATCAACGTTGAATCAATGTTTAGTTAAGTATTTATTATTCTAAAGATTAAATAGCTGGAATTTAATTTTCAGTTATTTTAATTTAAAGAACTATAAATAATAAATAAATAATTGAAAAAGGAGGAAAAAGAATTAATTGGATAAAGAAACTTTTATTGATTTTTAAATTAATTGTACAATTGTTTTGTTGTTTACAACAATGATTTTACATTTATTTAAATTTAAATAAAAATAAAACTATCCTATTTTTTCTAAATATTCCTAAGTCCCCAATTCTTCATTCTTCATTTAGTGATACCCCTCGCCATTCAATTTTTTATCTGCAAAAGAAAGGAAGAAAAGTTAGAAACATATAAATTGAATTAAAGAGACAGATAAAAAAGAGTTCATCATTAAGGGCAACTGATTGGGATCAGTTAACCCTCTCTGCAAATCACGGGATTTCTCCCGGTTCACAAAGAGGGACGAATATTTATTTGCTAAACTTTGAATGCACAAATTTAAAAATGCACAAGTCAAATTGTCAAACTGCATAGTTCAAAAGCAAACAGCATGTACAACTAAAAGTCCAAATTCAAACTTTCTGTCAAAAATCCCAAACTATCCAAAAGGCTACCCAAGCTGTCAAAAAGAAGATATCAAAGATACAAAAAGTACAGGAAGCTGTCAAAAGAAGATTTGGAAAGATATCAAAGATAAGAAGCTGTCAAAAGAAGAGACAGAAAAATGCAGAGAAAGCATGATATGCAAGCAACATGATTCATTTTCATCATTTCCCAAGAGTGGCCCTTTCAGATAAAGTACAAAGCATAAACATTATTTTAATGCTAAACTGTACTGAAGAGAGAGAGAAGAGAAGAAGAAAGCAGGCTTAGGCTTGAGGCATGAAGAGATATATAAAACAAAACTGAACACAATACAGTAAGGAGAGAGGCAAACCAATACACATAAAAATATACAAAACTGCATAAGCCTCCAGTCTCAAAACCTTGAACCTGTTTGTTTACAGGCATAAGAACCAAAGGCCAAACCTGCTGAGAAAAGGCCAAACCCTGCTGAAGCAAGATAGTTTCAAACCTACACCACAAGCCTGAACTGATATCAAGCCTCACAACAAACCTGCCTATCATAAAACCAAAAGATAAACTCAACAAGCAAAAGGCCATTAACCTGCTAGAAACCTCCCAATCCATTAACCTACTAAAACCTGTCCAGCTCAACACAAAAACAAAAACAACACAAAACCAGTTCACAAAAAGAACCAGTAAACCACCAAACATCCAGCACCATATAACCTGTAAAGGCCACAACTTGTAAACCCTTAAAACGGTCAAATGGCCTAAGCTCAGTCAAAAGCCAAAACCTGCATTAACTGAAACCTCCAGCCTAACCAACAAACCCTGTTAAGCCATGCCAAACCAGAAGCAGCATAAACCTAAAGCCTTAAACCAATAAAGCTCAAACCTGCACCAGATACCTGCCTGAACGACCCAAGCACCAACCTGCTGAAGCCTCAAAGAGGAACCAAGCTAACAGCCTGCTGAAGCCACAAGCGCATAGCCTTAAACCTTACCTGATTCAAACTCAAAATTTCCAAACACACAAGAGGGCCCTCAGAATACTCATCATAGGGCATTTCGACAAGCACAAAGGCATCAAGCAAGGCATCAATCTTAGCATACAACAAGTATTCCATAAGGCAGCTCAAAGGCAAGCCAAAGAGTCAGAGAAGAGAAAAAGAGGCATATCAATACAAGGGCCCTCAGAAGGTTCATCACTGGGCAAGAAAAGAACAAAGCATACAGAGCAACCATTCAACAACATCAACGTTGTTAAACTCAGAACAAGCATACAAAAGGCAAAGATATCTCAAGGCAACATAAGCAGAAGCATGCAGTAAAAGAGAAGAAGAAAGAAGATATAAGGGTTTTCAGGGTAAACATCACAAAACCTAACCAGGGTCACCAAAAGGCAAATCTAGCTTCATCGCGCATACCCCTTCACCATTAAGCCTCCAAGCATCTCCGCGCTCGCCTCCTCTTCAGTCAAGGTAGTTCTCTTTTCCCCTTCCCTTTCATACCTCAAACAAAACAAATCAAAACACCTTAATCAAAAAAGCAGTAAATCATGACATGTAAAAAGGAATGAAACCCTAAGCGCGTAAAAAAAAAGACAAGAGGATTACCTTTTAAATTTCGCTTCACTGAACCAAGGGAGAAAGAAGGCGAAGGAGGTGCTGATGGCTTAGGCGAAGGGGATGATGTTCAGACAGCCATGGCCAAAGGAACGAAAGATGAACGAAAGACAAACGAAACCACAAGCGGCGCGCTTCTGTTTTTGTAACCCTAAGCATCCAAAAATGAAAACACAATCAAAACCCTAAAACATTTTTGTGCCAAACTTGGGCTTTGCCCATTTCTGAGCGCCTAAGCCCAAAACACCCCCCTTTTTTATTCATTCTGTTTGATTAGTATGGGCCTAATGCCCTTAAGGCCCATTCAAAAATTTAACCTCTTTTTTTAATATAAAACAGATTTTTTACATAACCTTAATCTTTTATTTTTGTTAATAAATTAACATAATTTTTTTACATTAAACCTTTTTATAACATAATTTTGAACAATATTTTTTTTTTCCTCTAACTTAAAATATTTTTGCATTAATATCATAATCAATAAAATACGTTTTCCTAACATACATAATTTAATTCTTGACATTTAATTAAAACATTCTTTTTTGTACATATTAAAACAATATACAAGATTACAAAAGATTAATTAAATAAATATCTAATTATTTTCTTTAAGTTAAAACAATACTTAAATAATACACATTTAAATTCACATTTCCGCACTTGTAAATAAATTACATATATGAACATATACACTTACACAATATACGATACATTTCACACTATACGCTTGATACAAATACATTTACATTGCTCCTATACAATTGCTATTTCTATACATTGCTATTCGTTACATTTACATTTGATCGCAAATTCGATTTGGTTGTAAATTATTGGACACTACATTCCTAAAGTCTCATCCCCATTTGTAAAGTTGTACCCCCACTCCCGGATACTATTTGTACTAGCGTGGACTTTAAATTCTTGCAATTTACCACTTTCAATTATACCATGGTTAGACCTAGGGTTTGTATGTACATAAAATCAAACGTTAGATAACCTAATACAAGACAAATACATGAAATCAATACACAATCACACTTGCACCCTCTAGGGTAATCCCACATGTTGCCTTCCAAAATGGGCCATGCTTGCACGTCGAGTTTCTTTGGCAAAACAAGTTCAAATGATCATAAGTCCCTCGATGACGCTTTCGAAAGTTGCCTAAAATGGAATGATCATAGTCCCTTCAAAGCAAATTGCCAAAGACACTTGGCACCATTGCATTCATGGTCCATACGATGACCCGCGCCCGTCCCGTTAAACTTCCTAAACACAAGATTGTCCACCAAATTCAATGGTGGAACAAAATTGTTAAAAAGGGTTGAAAACATAGAGAAAACCTTTTGAGTACAATAGGGTAGACAAAACTCTTAGTTACTTGAGATCAACTTGCAAAAACACTTGCCTTCTTTTCAAAACTACACTTCCTACACACTTTCAAACAAACTCTCAAAAAAACATTTGAAACATCTTTTCGAAAAGATACACACCTTTGTAAAACATTCGAGTAAAGAATTGTTACAAGGGTAGCCTAAGACAAGGCATCTTCTTCCAAAACATTTTCAAAAACACACACACACACACACCATTTTCAAGCAATCGAAAATCAAGGCAAGTGATCTAAAAACCAAGTAACTAAGAGCCCATGGATAACCATGGATGAAAAGGGTGCTAATACCTTCCCTTTTCATAATCTACCCCCCGAACCCACGAAATATCTCAAAAGGTTTTTGCTGTGCTTTTTTAACCTTTCCTTTAGGATAAAATAAAAACTCGGTGGCGACTCTTGCTCAACCGAACAAGTGCGAATACAAACGCAAAACACTAGTTAGTTCTCCCACCATATCACACAAGCATCATTAATGGTTTATTTGTGAATAATAAATGTAGATACCATTGTCCTGAAGCTAACCATGTCCTTAGATTTCATTATTGTTGCCTGAGTAGTTAGAATTTTGAATCTGAACCTCTGAAAATATTTAGATCAAGATTTGGTACCATTAGAAATTCATGCTCATTTTTTAGAATTAGCTTAAGTTATTTAAATATTTAGAATCGTGAGAAAATTTCTAACAAGTTTGATGTTGGAAGTTTTATGAATGGTTGAGAAATGATGAAGTTACAGGTCCTTTGGTTGGAGGTTGAAGATGTAGTGTATTCATAACTCATTTTGTATTATATATTTATCCTTTCAGTTAAGTTAACGGATGTATAGCCACCCCAGTGGTAAAGGCAGCATGCGTTTATGGTCAAGGGCGTGGGTTCAAGCCCCAGTGCTGCCACTTTTGCTATTTTTCTAACATTTCCTCTTTTTTGTTCCAAAAATAGGTGCCTGGGCCTCCAAATGATTGGGCCTTGCTTTTGTTGGTGCTATTTCTGACCCCCTGCCTTATTGTTTACACCCCTGGCCCAATATCATTTTTATTTTCTTTTTTTTCTTATTATATTTTATTTTATTCTCTTTCCTTTATTATTATTATTAATATTATCATTATTATTATTATTTGCATTAATAAAAACCCAAAAAAATAATTTAGTTATTATTTTTTACATTTATTTAGTTTATTTTATTTTATAAAATCAAAAGAACAAAAACATTTCCTTTAATAAATTAATTTCCTTTTTTAAATACTTAGATAATTAGTCTTGATTATTATTATATTATTTTCTTGTAAACTAAAATGAATTTAGAATTTAGGATTTCATTTTATTTACTAGTTTAATTAAATTCATAAAAACCCTAAAAACTTGTTTTCTTTAATAAATTATTTTCTTTAATCATCTTAATCTTAATTTTCTTATTTTAGTTAATTATGTTATTTTAGTTAATTATTTTATTTTAGTTAATTAGGTCAAAAAACCTTTTCATGAAAACCAAACAAAAATCATATTTTCTTTTTACATTTACATTCTTGCATTTTTATTTATTCACTTTTTGTATAATATTCAATATGGTTGTAATAATTATTTAGATTTAATTTTCTTGCATTTCTCCATTTGTAATTTATATACCCCCTCCCCTAAATGATTTAATAGCTTAGTATTTTTATTTTCCTTGATCTAAATGCTTTATATACAAATGCTAGTAATTAGGATTTGTATGGCAAGAATAAAATCAACAAATAGCAAACCTTAATCAAGACAAATCAAGCATGTAAACCAATACACTTGCACACATACACCCTTAGAGTAAATCCACTTTGTTGCCTTACAAAATTGACCATATTACGCATGTGAGGTATCTTAGCAAAAACAAGCAAAAATATAAGATCATAGTCCCTCGATGATGCTAGAAAAGTTTCCTTTCAAAAATGATCTTAGTACCTAAAGAAAATGCTAAGATATCTTACAACATTGCTAATCATGGCTATACGATGACCCTTTCCCGTCCCTTTTACATCCAAAGATAGGGTTACTTACCAAATCAATGGTAAGATAACAATGTCAAAGGAAAGAGGAAATAAACATGAAAGACTTTTGAGTAGGTAGAATGTTCCTAGTTGCCTGCTCATTTTCCAACCAAAACATCCTTGCTATTTTTAAAACAAACACCAACACTCTCAAAAACATCTTTCAAACTTGAAAACATTTTCAAAAGATCAACACTTTGTGTACATTCTTACGAACGAGAATCATTACAAAGTTTTCCTAAGCGATGGCATCTTTACAAAATACTTTCAAAAACCACACAAAGCACATTTTCAAACAAAAGAAAGTGATCTAGAAAGTAACTAAGAGCCCATAGAAAACCATGGATGGAAAGGGTGCTAACACCTTCCCTTTTCGTAATCTATCCCCCGAACTCAAGAAAACATCTCAAAGGTCTTTCCTGTTCTTTTCAGCCTTTCCTTTTGGATAAAAGAAAAGTCGGTGGCGACTCTTGCTAAACCGCAACATTTGCAATAAAACGCAAAACAACCAAGTCAATTCTCCCACCGCGTTACAAAACTGGAGACTCTGCTGGGGATTTTAAAAGTGGGGTTACCTTAGGGCTAGATCACATTTATTTGCTTTCATTGTTTGACTTGTATGCATAACATTTTGGTTCTTTGTTTGGGTTTGAATCCTCTACCCGGATTTGGGATACCTTATAGGTAAGTAGCAATACATTATGGAAACTGTGCAGGGTATACCGACATAGTCTAAGCAATAGCTACATTAATGTGACATTTTTGTGGGTACCGATAGCCCTTGAGTAGTCAAGGAAAATACAGGGCCGCTGAGTGATATCATGAAGCACTAACTAATTTCTAGAACCTTTACTTGACCAACTTGGCCATTAGGACGTAGTGAGATGACCGGATTTGGTGCAGTACGAAGTTGGTAGATAATCGATCCTACACACATTGAGGTTTGGTTTTTTGTGATATTTCGGTCGCCATTAAAGAAGCTTGCACTGAAACAATTCCCGAGAAAACAAACCAGTGATATTGAGCTCCTTTAGAACCCGGTTACTATTGCTAGGACATGTTTGAGCCAACTAAACTTCAAGAGGGTACTTACCTATGAGACTCCATGCAAGCCTAAACCTAAGTACTTGTTTGTTTTGCTTGTATATATCTACTTGTACATAACATCATAAACATCATAACATCATACTCATACTCACTAACCATTTCAAGGATTTTTGGGATTTATCTTTGTTCTGTTTTATAGGACATGGATTCTATTCGCAGGAAAACCATTCAAGTCAATCTTGTAAGGATCCCTCCTCAACTTAAAGAGTTACCATCAAGGGTTCCCGAAAATTCTCCATTTACCGAAAGACATGGCCTTCTATTAAACTTGGTTACCTCCAACAATGATGAGGACATGATGAAGGTGCTCTTCCAATTCATTGATCCTCTACACCATTTCTTCACATTTACCGATTATCAACTTGTGTCAACTTTAGAAGATTCTCCCAACTCTTGAGGATTCCCATTCTCAATCAAATACCTTTCAACGGTACAGAAAGAGACCCAAACCCAAAAGAGATTTCTCAAGCCCTACACTTGCAACCATCTGATGTCATAACTAATTGGAAAATAAGGAGTGTGTCAAAGGTTTCTTAGCCAAGTTCTTGTTTGAGAAAGCTTAAAACTGTTGGAACTCTTTGGACTTGCAAGCTTTTGAGGAAATTGCAGCTCTCCTCATCTATGGGATGGTTTTGTTTCCAAATCCTAACCAACTCATAGATGTAAACACCGTCAAAATCTTCATGTCTCGTAACCCGGTGCCTACTTTGTTAGGAGACATCCTACATTATTTTCACACTCACACTATGAGGAAAAGAGGTATCCTTATGTGTTGTAATCCTCTTTTGGAAAGATGGTTTATTTCGCATCTTCCCTAATCTGTATTGAAGAACGAGCAAGGTTCAAGATGGTCACATAGGCTGATGACGCTCAAACATTCAGACATTCATTGATGTTCCTGATCTGTAGAGAATGTTACTATTGTTGACCGTTATGGAGAATTACCTAATGTCCCCTTACTTTGAATTAGGGGAGGTATCACTTACAATCCCTGCTTAGCCTTAAGACAGTTTGGTTACGCCCGAAGGGATTGCCTGCATGAGATGCTTATTCAAGGGTTGGTATTTGACTACGAGAATGACGATCAAGGTCACCGCCATAGATTTATCCAAGCTTGGAGGATGTTGAACAAGGTAGATAGCAAGACGTTGGGGCACAAGAATTCCATCCCTCTTGAGCCTTATCTCAAATGGGTACGAGCTCATGCTCAAAGTCTTATAATTCCTTAGCCCTCTATTCTTCCAGTTATCATAGAGCCTGTTGTGGAAGGAGATGTCCCATACACTATCCTGTATCCTCACATGTCCCCCTCTCTCAAAGACTTGCAAAGGGATTGGATACAACCTAAGGGGGAGCGAGACACTTTCGAGGCCCAATTTTACGCCAGCGAGAAGAAGGTTCTGGAACTCACCAAGCAGCTTCATGAGGAGAGGAGTCTAAACGCCTACATCGCACCAAAGAGGATGCGTACAACATTTTTATCTTAGAGTTTTTTGTATTTATTTGTAAATCCCAAAAAGGCATGATGTACTCAAACACTGATTTATTAATATAAAGTGTGTTCCTTTTTGGTTTAAAGCAAATTTAAATCTCTAATTTTCTTGAAAGCATTGCATATGCATCTCCATTCATCATCATATAAACAAGTTTCTTACCACAAGTCTCCTTATCTTTCTACTGTTTATTTCAGTAAGATGGATCTTGAGCAAACGATAAAAGATCTCCAGGCGCAGAATGCTCAGTTTTAATAAATGTTCTTGACTCTAGCCAAAGGATAAGAGGATTTGAAAACTTTGCTGATCGAAGAAAAGAAGAAGAAAGCAAAGAAAGCAACCGGTGTTTTGAATCTAGGAAGAAGATTCCCCGAGCCAGCTAGATGGACCCTAGAATTCGCAACATCATCTGGTGAAAAGGATAATCAAGAAGGGAAAGCAAAGGAAGTGATTGCCCATCTAGAACCTGAAGAGGAAGAAGAAGATGATTACTCTAAAGAGCAGTATCCTTCGGCCAACAAAAAATATAAACAGTTGGCAGATCGGTTAAGTGCAATGGAGATTCAGAAAGTGCTCGGGCTGGACTTTGAAGAGCTGGGTTTAGTGTCCGGGATTGTTATTCCACAAAAGTTCAAAGCACTAGTGTTTGCTAAGTACGACGGGGTTTCATGTCCCAAGATGCACCTCCGATCTTATGTGAGGAAGATACAGCCTCACACTGCTGACAGAGATTTATGGGTCCACTTATTTCAGGATAGTCTATCCGGAACTCAGCTAGATTGGTTCTATCAAATGGAAAGGGCCAATATCCATAATTTGGAAGACCTTGTCGCTGCTTTCTATAAACATTATCAATATAACACAGACCTTGCTCCCACCCGTACTAAACTCCAGAGTATGGCTATGGTTTCAAGCGAAGGTTTCAAAGACTACACTTAGAAATGGAGGGACTTAGCAGGAAGAGTCCAGCCTCCCCTGTCTGACAGAGAGATAGTAGACATGTTTTTGGGTACCCTGTCCGGTCCTTTCTTTAATCATCTAATTGGAAGCTCCTCAGTAGGCTTCACTGAATTAATCTTGACCGGGGAAAGAGTGGAAGCTGGGATTGAGAGTGGGAAGATCAAAAAGGACACATCCTCTAGTACCATGAGAACACCATTTATTGGGAAGAAAGAGGTTTTTGCTGTGTACCCTCAAAGGAATCAGGACATAACTGAACACCGTCCAACGGTAGGGGCCATCATGATCCCTAAGCCTGCACCTACTCAACAAAGGAATAATCAGCCTAGAACAGAAAGACCGGTAAGACAATTTACCCGGATAAATATGACACTATCTCAAGTCCTGCCACATTTATAGAGATCTAATCTGGTAACTTTGAAGGAAGCCCCAAAGAATCCCAACACCGCCTCTCCTCATTACCATCCTAATGCTCGTTGTGCTTACCATTCAGAAAGTCCAGGCCATGATACCAACAACTGCTGGGCTTTGAAAAACAAGGTGCAACACCTTCTCGAGGCAAAATAAATTGAATTTGATGCTCCTGAGATCCCAAATGTTATCATCGCTCCTATGCCCAAGCATGGTCGTGATGTTAACGCTGTTGAAGATGATATGTTTGTTACTTTCATTGATGAACTTGTTACTCCTCTCCTGACTGTCAAGAGGAACCTGTGGAAGGAAGGTTTATTTCTGGGTTGTGGCGAAGACTGCCATCTCAGTTTATCTCTACCAACTGGATGTCATTTATTGAAAGCAGGTGTCCAGCGCCTGATGGATGACAAAGAGATTTTGTTTGAAAAGACTCTCGTTCCAACCATTTCTTACAATGATGTTTCAATAGTAACCATTTCTGCCAATCCTTCCAGGGTCTCCACCTAAAGACCCGTTAGGATTACATCAGTTCCTAAGGTGACTCCACTGATAATTATTATGCCTAGACCAATCTCGTACTCATCAGATAAAACTGTCCCCTGGAACTATGGGGGTGACGTCTACTATCACGATGTCAAGCATGATTGGCTGGCTGATGAAGACTCGATTTTTAAGAAGGCTAACCCCGACATCTACAACATTGCGGGAACCAGAAAAATAACCCGAAGTGGAAGGGTATTCTCCCCCGAGATTTCTCCTCCGAAAACTGTTATTGGTCCTGTGATCATCCTTGCATTTTTTCCTGTTGACACTACTACTACAGTCCCTATGGTTACCCCTACTGATAGCCCTACTACCAAGTCGAACGAGACTCGGGGAAAAGGCATTTTGGTTGAGCCTGTCCGGATGAAGGCACAATCAGTATCTATCCCGGAAGCTTCCAAAAGGAGATGGAAGAAATTCTGAAAATTATAAAGAGAAGAGACTACAACATAGTTGAACAACTAGGTCAAACTCCGTCAAAGATTTCTATGCTAGCTTTATTGTTGTGCTCTGTGGCTCATGCGAAGGCCTTGGTGAAATTTCTCAAAACTGCCCATGTACCACAGGAAACCTCTGCTGATCAGTTCCAAGACTGTGTGGCCAGTTTGACCGCTGACAAAAGTTTAGGCTTTTCTGATGTGGACCTGACACCTAGAGGGAAGGAACACAATGAGGTGTTGCATGTCTCTGTCGAATACAGGGGCACAAATTTGGCCCATGTCCTGGTTGATACCGTCTCATCTTTGAATGTTCTACCTAAGAAAGCCCTAGTTAGACTCGACAGTGAAGGTTTGACCTTAAAACCCAACAACATAGTGGTAAGGGCCTTCGACGGTTCAAAAAGAATGGTGCATGGGGAGGTGGACATCCCTATTAAAGTCAGAACTCAAACCTTTGATTCGACTTTTTACGTGATGGACATTCACCCTTCCTATTCCTGTTTGTTGGGCCGACCTTGGATTCACGACATTGGTGCCGTCACCTATACATTACATCAGATGCTGAAATACCCAACCAAGGGAAAAATCATTACTGTCCATGGAGAAGAGGAATATATGGTCAGTCACTTGAACACTTTCAGATACGTAGAATTGGATGATGAATTTATTGAAACTCCATTTCAGCATTTCGAGGAAGTCCCACAAACAGTGGTAGCAACCAAGACTGTTTCCCAAGTCCCGATGATTACAAGACCTCCACTAAAGATGTCTTCACTGAAAGATGCCAAGGCAATGGTTGAAGAAGGCGGGTGTACTATTTGGGGCCAACTCTCAGATATCCTTTACAAATCTGAAAAATTTGGTTTGGGTTTCACTTCAGGAGCCCAGAAAGTTGTTCGTCGTACTCGTGCCGGGGGACCACCTTTGCGGATCAGCAACCATTCAGTCAACGCAGTGGAGGATAGTGATGATGGCTGTGACCCGGAGGAATGGATTTTCCCAACTATCAGTGGAGGAATCACCAACTGGGAAGCTAAATATTTTGTCCTAATTACTTTCATCCAATAGTAATTATCTTTAAATTACTGTCAGACTTGTAATAATTAAACAATTCAGACTTTTAAAACCTTGTGTCTTACCCGAGGCACAACGGTCCATTTGTAAGGGTTGTTACCTCATTTGCATATGTCATCAATGAATCATGGACGTTTTTGCATACAAATTTTATGCTCTTTGTTTTTATTTTTCTACACTTTTGTTTTTTAATAATAGCTATGCTCTTATACACACTCACACATCAAATGCAGATCTACATCCACTCAGGATCCCATGGGTAACGATTCTGCTATGGACTATTGTGACTTTGAAAATCTAATCTACCAAGCCGAAGACGAAGGTGAGGAAGATTGTGAAGTTCCAGGGGAACTAGCCAGGTTACTGCAACAAGAAGAAATGGCCATACACCCCCACGAAGAACCAGTGGACACAGTTAATCTAGGTACCGAAGAGGACAAGAAAGAAGTCAAGGTGGGTGCCAATATGGAACCCATTTTAAAGAAGCATTTAACTCAATTTATACATTATTATGTTGAGGTCTTTGCTTGGTCATACAAAGACATGCCTAGACTTGATGCTGATATCATGATCCATCATCTACCAACCAAATAAGACTGCCCTCCGGTAAAACAAAAAGTCCATCGCATGCGTCCAGACATGTTAGAGAAGATCAAGACTAAAGTCATGAAACAATTCAACGCTGGATTCTTAGCCATCACCTCCTATCCATAATGGGTCTCTAATGTTGTTCCAGTGCCTAAAAAGGACGGCAAAGTACACATGTGCGTGGATTACCGAGATTTGAATAGGGCAAGCCCTAAGGATGATTTCCCTTTTTCCCATATCGATATTTTAGTTGACAATACCGCACAACATAACATGTTCTCATTTATGGATGGTTTCTATGGCTACAATCAAATCAAAATGGCACGTGAGGACATGGAGAAAACGACCTTCGACATATAGTGGGGCACATTTTGTTACAAGGTTATGCCATTCGCGTTGAAGAACGTTGGGGCAACCTATCAGCGTGCCATGGTAGCTCAATTTCACGACAAGATCCATCACGAAATAGAGGTCCATGTGGACGACATGATAGCCAGATATCAAACTGAAGAGGAACATCTTGACCATTTGCAGAAACGGTTTGAAAGGCTAAAGAAATACAAGCTGAGGTTGAACCCGAATAAATGCACATTTGGGGCGAGGTCCGGTAAACTCCTAGGCTTCGTCGTCAGCGGTAAAGGTATCGAAGTGGACCCTGCTAAGGTGAAAGCAATACAAGAAATGCCTGCTCCTCGCACTGAGAAGGAAGTCATAGGATTATTAGGACGACTAAACTACATTGCCAGATTCATTTCTCACTTAACCGCTACTTGTGAACCAATCTTCAAATTACTGAAGAAAGATCAAGTAGTCAAATGGAATGATGAATGTCAAGCTGCCTTCGACAAGATCAAAGAGTACCTACAAGAGCCTCCTGTTTTGATGTCGTCAGTCGAGGGAAGACCTTTGATCATGTATCTAACTGTTTTGGAAAATTCAATGGGGTGTGTGCTGGGGAAGCATGACGAGTCTGGACGAAAAGAGCATGCTATTTATTACCTGAGAAAAAAGTTTACTGACTGTGAAACAAGATATTCACTGCTCGAGAAAAATTGCTGCGCTCTGGCATGGGCTGCTTGCCGGCTAAGACAGTATATGCTGACCCATACTACCTTATTGATATCCAAGATGGATCCAATTAAATACATATTCGAGAAGCATGCCCTCTCTGGGAGAATAGCAAGATGGCAGATGATCCTGACTGAATACGACATTAAGTACATTACCCAAAAAGCAATAAAGGGTAGTGTGCTAGCCGATCACCTTGCTCATCAAGTTATGGATGACTATCAGTCCATGAAATTCGAGTTCCCAGATGAAGACATCACGATGGTAAACAATTGTGAAGAACCCAGACCATATGACGGACCTAAACAAGGATCCCGATGGACCTTGGTTTTTTACGGAGCCTCCAACACACTCAGAAATGGCATAGGTGTTGTAATTATATCCCCTGAAGGATTTCATACTCCCTTCACTGCAAGACTTTGCTTCAATTGTACTAATAACATGGAAGAATACGAATCGTGTATTTTTGGTCTCAAAGCTGTTGTAGATTTGGGAATCAAGTCCTTAAGTGTATTTGGAGATTCAGCCTTAGTCATCAGTCACATCAAAGGAGAATGGGACACGAAACACCCTAACCTCATCCCCTACAAATAACATGTGTTGACATTAATCCCACATTTCGAGGAAATTACCTTCGAGCATTTTCCACGAGAGTAAAATCAACTAGCAGACACGCTAGCCACTATGTCATCCATGTTTAAACTCAAGTGGGGTAACGAGGCTCCCCATATCACCATTGAACCGATGTATGAACCAGCTTACTGTCACGAGATCGATACTGAAGAAGTAGTGGACCATCCTTGGTTCCATGAAGTCAAAAGGTATCTCGAGGCCCAAGAGTATCCGTAGGGGGCTTCAGTCAATGATAAGAAGTTCTTAAGGAGTTTCTCTGCTAAGTTCTTGCTTAGTAATGACATGCTCTACAAGCGCAACCACGACTCTGTTTTTCTTCATTGCGTAGACAAGGCTAAGGGAGAAAAGATCATGGATGATCTACATGAAGGCACTTTTGGCACCCATTATAGTGTGTATACGATGGCTAAAAAGATCCTACGAGCAGGGTATTACTAGTCTACCATGGAAGCAGATTGCTATCAGCATTCACGAACCTGTTACAAGTGTCAGATCTATGCTGACAAAGTGCATGTGCCTCCAGTTCCTCTAAATGTCTTGAATGCTCCCTGGCCATTCGCGATGTGGGGCATCGATATGATTGGATAAATCAAACCTACAACTTCTAATGGACACCGCTTCATCTTAGTGGCCATTGACTATTTCACGAAGTGGGTTGAGGCAGCTTCTTTCGCTTCTGTTGCCAAGAATGTTGTGGCCCGGTTCATCAAACAGAATCTCATCTGTCGGTATGGTATCCTAAAAAGAATCATCACAGACAATGGTACGAATCTATACAATACTATGATCACCGCACTGTGCGTGCAATTCAAGATCCAGCACCATAATTCTTCTCCTTACTGGCCAAAGATGAATGGTTCTGTCGAAGCCGCAAATAAGAACATCAAAAAGATCATACAAAAAATGACAGTAACCTACAAGGACTGGCATGAGATGCTACCATTCGCTCTCCACGGTTACCGTACCATGGCGCGCATATCAATAGGGGCAACTCCCTTCTCCTTGGTATACGGCATGGAAGTTATTCTACCAATTGAAGTCCAAATACCTTCTCTGACAATCATAAAGGATGCAGGGATGAATGAAGACGATTGGATCCAACTCGACTTGACCAGTTGAACCTAATTGATGAGAAGAGGCTTACGACTGTCTGTCATGGCCAGATGTACGAAAAATGTATGATCAAAGCTTTTAACAAAAAGGTCAGACGTCGAGTATATCAGGTTGGTGACTGGGTAATCAAGCGTATCATATTACCACAAGGTGATCCCAGGGGAAAATGGACTCCTACATACGAAGGACTATTTGTGATCAAAAGAATATTCTCTAGTTGAGCAATGATCTTAACCAGTATAGATGGTGATGACCTTCCACACCCTGGAAATGCGGACATAGTCAAAAGATACTAGGCATAAGAGACCCACTAGGTTAACACACCTAGGAAAAACAAGGGCATCCTGGAAAACCACAAAGGTTCGGGCAAAAATTAGGGATAAAATAAAAAAATATGTACACCCGGGAAGCTGAAAACCTGAAAAGGCAGCTTGGGCAAAAAAGGGTATCCCGGTGGATTGAAAACCCAAAAGGGCGATCCAGGAAAAAGTTAGGGAATTAAAGTGTATGACTATGTCTCGTTGGATCACCTTACAGACAACCTTTAGCATCGACTGACAAACTCAACAGTTCTGATCAATCCAATCAGCTTCGGACAAGGCAGCAAGTGGATGAGACACTCAGAGACATGAAGGCTATAGCAGAATGGGAACCCGTGGGATTATTTCACAAAGCTATCTTTTCTTTGTATCAAATTTTCATTTTCTACAACGATGTTCTCTTACTAGAATGTTCGTCTCATTATACAAAAATACTTATTCAAGTTAATACAAAGATATTCCTTTGAAAGTGAAAAACTATCTATTTTTCTTTATTTATGTATTTTGTTTACAAAAACGTCCAATGATTTATTTTTGAACATATGCATTTGAACATAACTATTGTTTATAAATGACCAAAGAAAGGAGAACATAAAATAGAAAGACGATCACTAATGGCTTTAAGAAAAAAGGATAATATCTTCAGACTATCCCATAAAATCCCCCGCAGATACTTTTCCAGCAAAAGCGAAAAATGCGACATCCCACTACAGGATCGCTAACGTATCTCCAGTATGCAGCTTAATGATGTCAAGCTTTTTCACATCCCAGACAGAAAAAAACTTCCAATTTTCGCTCCTAAGATTCCCCAGTAAAAGTCGTCCAATTTCTCAGGATTCCCCAACAGGATTTCACAAAGTCCACAAGCAATGCACGGCGTTTCCCCTTCACAACAGAGTTTACTTCTCTAACAAAGGGAAGCTCATCAACGCTTCAACTTCAAAACATGAAAACTTACACACCTTATATCCAGCAGTACTCGAAGATTTATTTTCCCTGACTCCGGCAACACTGCAGCATAACAATTAACATGTCCATACATTACATCCATACGTCATAACATTGACAACACAGATACATACGACACAATCTCATTTATTTTGAGAACATCATTGTACCATGCATTACATACATCATGACATTGCATGCAACTAACCTTTCATCTTTTTCAAGAAAGATCAATCAACAAAAAACTATCGTCAAATTTTTAATAAGTCAATTACAGATCAATTCCCAAGAAAGGACTGGTCAACCATCTACATAATAGATATTTCTTTCAGACCCCTGCTGGTTTAGTTTAAATCTCTCAACGGTTTATTCTGATTCTTTCCCGCAGATGTCTTTTCTAGTTCAGATAAATCTCTCAATGATTTGTTTTGATTCTTCTTTAGATCCTTGTCGGTTCAGCCTAAATCTATCAACGGTTTATTCTGATTCTGTCCAGCAGACGTTTCCTCTGTTTTAGATAAATCTCCCAATGATTTGTTCTGATTCTTCTCCAGATCCCTGTCAGTTTAGTTTATATCTCTCAACAGTTTATTCTGATTCTTTCCCGCAGACGCTTTCTCTGGTTCAGATAAATCACTCAAAGATTTACTCTGATTCTTTCCAGTTAAAGAATATTCAAGATCTATTTTGGTTCAGCTTAAACCCCTTAATGGTTTATCCTGGTAATTTCCAAAGGAACACTTCAGGTACAGATAAATATCTCAACAATTTATTCTGATTCTTTCCCGCAGACACTTTCTCTGGTTCAGATAAATCACTCAAATATTTACTCTTATTATTTCCAGTTAAAGAATATTCAAGATCTCTTTGGTTCAGTTTAAACCCCTCAACATTTTATCCGAATACTTTCCAAAAGAACACTTTAGGTTCAGATAAATCACTCAACGGTTTATTCTGATTCTTTTCCGCAGATGCTTTCTCTGGTTCAAATAAATCACTCAAAGATTTACTCTGATTCTTTCCAGTTAAAGAATATTCAAGATCACTTTTGGTTCAGTTTAAACCTCTCAACGGTTTATCCTAATACTTTCCAAAGGAACACATCGGGTTTAGATAAATCTCTCAACGATTTATTCTGATTCTTTCCCGCAAACACTTCGGGTTCAGATAAATCTCTTAACAATTTATTTTGATTATTTCCCGTAAACACTTCGGGTTCAGATAAATCTATCAACGATTTATTATGATTCTTTCACGCAGACGCTTTTTGTGGTTCAAATAAATCGCTCAAAGACTTACTCTGATTCTTTCCAGTCAAAGAATATACAAGACCTCTTCTAGTTCAGATAAGTCGCTCCAAAGATTTATTCTGATTCTTTTCCAGTTGAAATCAAGTCCACACTTAGTCCATTCTCTGTCAACAGTCACCCTTGGATGGTATCTACAAACCCATCTCCAGCAAATCTCCACCATTCCTCCAAATGGCATCTATAAGCCCATTCACAATTCATCGTCGAGTACAAATTTTTGGGCACTCTAGTGTCCAATCATCTTCCACCTTCAAGTCACGAATGGCGGATCCACCAATCTAACTCTCCAGGTCTAAGAAGATTGAACAGGGGCAGCTATTGTACCCCAAAATTTTCCCTCTCATTTATCAAGTTTTTTTCTCACAAGATCTCCTTTAGTTCAAGACTGCACAAGGATTAATCAGCTCAAGACACCTCCTTAAGCACTGATGACTGAAATTAGGGTTTGAGATTGCACAAGGATAATTGAACTTTTAATGACTCATATGACTTTCATGGATCATTATGGACCCCAAATATTTCTCATGTCAAGTTTCAAGTCTTGGATCACATTTTTGCTCAGTCAATTGATCTGTTGACCTAAAAATCAGTTGTATTGGGGAAAAAGTCAATTGTGGCCAATTTACAGTCAAACTTCATGATTTTTTATCCATATCAACATTTTGAACTCCTATATGTCATTTGATCAAGTTTGGACCACAATTCCTCTAGAAATTTGATCAGATCATCAAAAGGGAAAAATGGTCAAAATTAGGGTTTTGACGGAGAAAGGGCAATTTCTGATTTTTGACCTAGAAAATGGTTAATTGGTTTGAGGCATGATCTCAAGAGTTAAATTGCATAATTTTTACCTAATGGAATGACTCAAAACATTGCTCAAGATCATTTGATTGATAGTTAATTTTCACTGAACTGATCAAAAGTCAACTGTACATTGAAAAGTCAAACTTTTACTTTTTGGTCAAAATCAAGTGTCAAAGATCACAATTCATCAAAACATGTCAAAGTATGAAACTTTTTCATCAATAAATAAAAAATTAAAGATTTCATTTTAAAAAGTCAAAGTTTCCAAACTTAGAAATATTTCTAAGTGTTGAAAACTTCATATTTTTTCCCAACTTTGAGCCAATTTTTCACCATGATGCAAGATGATTCAAAAGAAACTTTCAACATGAAAGTTGTAGATATTATTGAAATCTAAAACAATGCTTTACACAACTACTTCTAAAAATTCTTGGATCTCAAGTTATTAATCCATGAACTCATGGTCATGAAACTAAAACACTTAGTGAAATATTGAGCATTTTTGGTCAGGATTTTGACCTAACTTCTTGGCCATGTTTCACATAGTTCCACTTGGATTTTGCAAAAGTTATTCAAATATGGATTATAGAGCACATTACAAGCTTTCCAAAATGTCCAAGAACTCCTTGAGATCACTCTTGAGCAAGGATAATCAAAGAGAGGAAGTTAGGCTTTCAAACTGAAATTATAGGTCATTTTTGTGATGAACAAGAATTCAAATCTCAAGCCTATGCTGCACAATCTTGCTTGTCAGGCCTCAAAACCTTAAAATATCTCCATAATCAGAAGATTACACTTGCTTTTGAGCTATTATCCATTTGATTCAAGCTTTATCCAAGATAATTTTCCATTAATGGTACAAAGGCACCATTACCATTTACATAAAGCAAGCTTTATGCAAAGTCAACTTGCATTGAGATTTTCACTTGTTCCTTCTGCATAAGCTTCCTCTACAAAGTCAGATGAGCATGTTTAAAGTTGGTAACTACTCTATATAGCTTTGTACCTTGCCTTGAAACCATACTTGTTAAGCTTGCTTCAAAAACAAGTCAAAATCCCATAACTTGTGATCTTGTGATTCTAACCACCTCAAGTATCTAAACTTCTTGCTTATACATAAAGGTAATATATGCAAGCTAACACACAAATTCACAAACCTAGAAACTCCCTAAAACTCCCTGAAATCGTAATTTGCACACAAACTCCATTTTTGTGTCATTTCTGACTTTGAATTCCAAACTCACATTTCACTCGTGCGTTCTCACTAAAATTCAATCACAAAGCTTCCATACACCATTTAAAACTCATCCCACACCCTGTTACACGACTGTACCACCATTTGCGTCATCTTCAATAACCAAAAAATAGAGTCTTCACATTGACTTCTCTAGACCATACCAGCCATCCATTGCTCAAGCTAATTATTGCATTAGCTTCCTGGGACCTCAAGGGAGCTAACCTGATCATCACCATCACTTGAAAGAAGCTCAAACTCAAAACATGATTTCCAGTTTTGAGGTAAGTTTTCCTAACTTTGAACTCTTCATACAAGCATCATTAATGGTTTATTTGTGAATAAGAAATGTATATACCATTGTCCTGAAGCTAACCATGTCCTTAGATTTCATTATTGTTGCATGGGTAGTTAGAATTTTGAATCTGAACCTCTGAAAATATTTAGGTCAGGATTTGGTACCATTAGAAATTCATACTCATTTTAGAGAATTAGCTTAAGTTATTTACATATTCAGAATTGTGAGAAAATTTCTAACAAATTTGATGTTGGAAGTTTTATGAATGGTTGAGAAATGATGAATTTACAGGTCCTTTGGCTGGAGGTTGAAGATGAAGTGTATTCATGACTCATTTTGTATTATATATTTATCATTTCAGTTAAGTTAACGGATGTATAGCCACCCAGTGGTAAACGCAGCGCGCGTTTATGGTCAAGGGTGTGGGTTCAAGCCCCAGCGCTGCCACTTTTGCTATTTTTCTAACATTTCCTCTTTTTTGTTCCAAAAACGGGAGCCTGGGCCTCCAAATGATTGGGCCTTGCTTTTTTTTCTTTCTATTTCTGACCCCCTGCCTTATTGTTTACACCCCTGGCCCAATTTCATTTATATTTTCTTTTTTTTCTTATTATATTTTATTATATTCTCTTTCCTTTATTATTATTATTATTATAATTATTATTAATATTATCATTATTATTATTATTATTATTTGAATTAATAAAAACCCAAAAAAATATTTTAGTTATTATTTTTTACATTTATTTGGTTTATTTTGTTTTATAAAATCAAAAGAACAAAAACATTTCCTTTAATAAATTAATTTCCTTTTTTTAAATACTTAGATAATTAGTCTTGATTATTATTATATTATTTTCTTGTAAACTAAAATGAATTTAGAATTTAGGACATTCATTTTATTTACTAGTTTAACTAAATTTACAAAAACCCTAAAAACTTGTTTTCTTTAATAAATTATTTTCTTTAATTATCTTAATCTTAATTTTCTTATTTTAGTTAATTATTTTATTTTAGTTAATTAGGTCAAAAAACCTTTTCATGAAAACCAAACAAAAATCATATTTTCTTTTTACATTTACATTCTTGCATTTTTATTTATTCATTTTTGTACAATATTCAATATGGTTGTAATAATTATTTAGATTTAATTTTCTTGCATTTCCCCATTTGTAATTTATATACCCCCTCCCCTAAATGATTTAATAGCTTAGTATTTTTATTTTCTGCAATTTAAATGCTTTATATACAAATGCTAGTAATTAGGGTTTGTATGGCAAGAATAAAATCAACAAATAGCAAACCCTAATCAAGACAAATCAAGCATGTTAACCAATACACTTGCACACATACACCCTTATGGTAAATCCACTTTGTTGCCTTACAAAAATGGCCATATTACGCATGTGAGGTATCTTAGCAAAAACAAGAAAAAATACAAGATCATAGTCCCTCGATGATTCTATCAAAGTTTCCTTTCAAAAATGATCTTAGTCCCTAAAGAAAATGCTAAGATATCTTACAACATTGCTAATCATGGTTATATGATGACCCTTGCCCGTCCCTTTTACATCCAAAGATAGGGTTACTTACCAAATCAATGGTAAGATAACAATGTCAAAGGAAATAGGAAATAAACATGAAAGACTTTTGAGTACGTAGAATGTTCCTAGTTGCTTGCTCATTTTCAAACCAAAACATCCTTGTTATTTTCAAAACAAACACCAACACTTTCAAAAACATCTTTCAAACTTGAAAACATTTTCAAAAGATCAACACTTTGTATACATTCTTACGAAAAAGAATCATTACAAAGTTTGCCTAAGCGATGACATCTTTACAAAATACTTTCAAAAACCACACAAAGCACGTTTTCAAACAAAAGCAAGTGATCTAGCAAGTAACTAAGAGCCCATGGAAAACCATGGATGGAAAGGGTTCTAACACCTTCCCTTTTCATAGTCTACCCCCCGAACTCAAGAAAACATCTCAAAGGTATTTCCTGTTCTTTTCAGCCTTTCCTTTTGGATAAAAGAAAAGTCGGTGGCGACTCATGCTAAACTGCAACATTTGCGCTAAAACACAAAACAACCAAGTCAGTTCTCCCACCGTGTTACACTTGTCCTGTTTCGGGAGTTAATCTTCAATCTGTTCATGTAGATAGTTGTCCTGTCTTGTTTCAGGTATTAATCTACAATCAGTTGTTCACAGATAGTTGTCCTGTCTTGTTTCAGGTATTAATCTGGAACTTGTTTTTTGTTGGTCGTAGAGATAGTTGCCCTGGCTTGTTTCAGGAATTAATATCTAACCTTAGAGAAAGAAATATAGTTTCCCCGTCCTATTTCGTGAGTTAATCTTTAATCTGTTCATGTAGATAGTTGTCCTGTCTTGTTTCAGGTATTAATCTATAATCAATTGTTCATAGATAGTTGTCCTGTCATGTTTCAGGTATTAATTTGGAGCTTGTTTTTTGTTGGTCGTAGAGATAGTTTCCCTGGGTTGTTTCAGGATTAATCTCTGACCTTAGAGAAAGAAAGATAGTTTCCCTGTCCTGTTTCAAGTGTTAATCTTCAATCTGTTCATGTATATAATTGTCCTGTCTTGTTTCAGGTATTAATCTAAATCAATTGTTCACAGATAGTTGTCCTGTCTTGTTTCAGGTATTAATATGGAACTTTTTTTCTTCTGGTTTTTGAGATAGTTTCCCTGTATGGTTTCAGGATTAATCTCTAACCTAGTCTTGTATATAGTCTCCCCGTCTTGTTTCGGGAATTAATCTACAATTAGTTGTTCAGTGATGATATTTGTCTGCTCGCGAACTTCCCTGAAAAGGTAAAGAATTAGTTGCATGCAGTGTCATGATGCATGAAATGCATTGGGTGATGATGTCTTCAAAATAAATGAGACTACGATATATGCATTTGTACTGCATATGCTATGACGTTTGTAAAATGATGTATGAATGCAATATGTGAATGTATCAGTTGTTCTATTGTAGTGTTGTTGAACTAGGGAAAATAAATCCCTGATTGTTGCTGGGGATGAAGAATGTTAGTCTTCGAATTTTGTTGCAGTTGAAATGCTGGGAGATGGATTTCCGTTGCTAGAGAAATACTCTTTTGGGGAAAGGAAACTCCGCAATACGCTTGGGGATTTTATGAAGTTCTGTTGGGGAAAGGAAACTCCCAGACTGCCTGATGATTTTTGTGAAGTTCTGTTGGGGAAAGGAAACTTCGCAGACTGCCTGGCGATTTTTGTGGAGCCCTGCTGGGGAACCCAAGAAGTTTATGAACCATTCTAAGGAATTCTTTCAGATGCTATGGAGATGATTGGATATCCTTGCTCTGCAGGGGGTATTGGAACACCTAACATCATTAGGTTGTATGTTGAAGATGTAACAATGACTTTGTAGGAGCACGTCTCTGTCTCTGTACCTACTGGGGAACGTATCCTTACTGATGATGAACTCTGCGAAGATAGTCCCCTAGAGGTGGTTACTCTGAGGGGACTTTGTGGATGGTTTGAATGTTATTTCAACTCCTGGAATCCTGAGTAAATGTTGATCAGAGTGATAATCCTTCTACTGATAGACAAGTGACAAGATGATTGGACATAGTCATACGCTTTAATCCCTAACTTTTTCCTGGACCGTCCTTTCAGATTTTCAGTCCACCGGGATACCCTCTTTTACCCAAGCTGCCTTTTCAGGTTTTTGACTTGCCGGATGTACAGTTTTATTTATATATCCATAATTTTGCCCGAACTCTTTTGGTTTGCCGGGATGCCCTTATTTTTGCTTAGGCCAGTCAACCTAGCGGGTATTTTTCAGGTGTAGTATTTTTTGATTATGTCCACATTCATAGGGTGTGGAAAATTGTCATTGTCCATAGTAGTAAGTGTTGCAGCACTGCCAGAAAATGTTTTCTTGATCACACGTGGCCCTTCCTGTTCAATTCCCCAAGTGATTCAAATGGAGGTTTGCCCCTGGCTATTCGGCGCTATTGAGGGATTCCTTGAATCTTGACTCGACTTCCCCCAGATCAGTTTAGGCACCATGTCGTGTCTCTTGATTATGAAAGGCCTATTATTGGAAATGTCTTTCCATCTGAGGTAATTTTGTTCATTGAGAGGATTTTCGTTCATTGAATATTCGTCGTGCGAATTTCTCTATTGTTGAACAATTAGTTATATGCAAACAATGGTATTAAAAATGCAAAGCTTATGTCTGTCTTGAAGTTTTTGAAAATGCATTTTTTAGTAAACAAAATTTGCAAGAATGTGATATCAACTCAGGATTTATAGCAGACCTTACATGAGTCAGGATACCTTTTGTAACAATATGCTTTCGAACTAACCCATGCTTCAGCTAGGACTTTTAGGGGTTGTAACATGGCCTGGTTCACAGTTTAAGAAACAAAGGATAAAGGCTCAAAATTTATTTGTACCCAACCCGTTCTTCCTGAAATTCTTCAGTCCTATACTCAGTTAATTGTGCGTTTAGATCCCAATTGAGTTCTGGAATCTTGCCCTGATGCTTGGTGATGGTTCAAAAATTGAACGTTTGTTTTGAGAAGGCAGTCATAATTTTTTTTGTGAAGGATTCATAGCGACCTCTTTTTTTATTTTATTTTATTATCCCTACTTTTTGCCTAAATTGTTCCTTTTGTGATTACAGTCAGCGGGATGCCCTGATTTTTTTCTTAAGTCTCCTTCATAGGTTTTGACTTAGCGGGCTTTTCTTTTGAGAGATAATGACTGCCTGTTTCAATGATTATGTGGAACCATCACCATCTTTTGTTTTGAAAGGATACCTGTGACACTACCTGTCATTTACGAGGGGAAAGCTTACGATTGGATTAACTGAGAAACTACCCTGCCCCAGGTTATGATTAAGGGTTTCAATTTGCGTGAAAAAGAAAACTCCTACTTCTTAGGCTCAAAGGCGTTGACTAGGTATTATCTTCCTTATAACTCTATTGTTTAGAATTTGAAACAACGCTTGTACATCGTCAGCAAGGTCTGTTCAAAAGCATACTGTAGAGATTATGGCATCTTTTTCGTCATCCTCCCTCTAAAGGCTTGCAGCTTTTAATCGAGAGTCGAAGATCACAAAAAGGAAGTAAAAGAATAGTTTCGGCATAGTGAAAATGAATGGATTAATTTAAGACAAACATATGCAATGCATTAATGAAATAATAAAGTTTGACATAAATAAGTGTTCGAACAATCAAAAGAAAATTACAATTTGAGAATTCAAATGAACAAAAAGCCTCTTTGTCTGAACTTGTCACTTCAGATGGTGTGCCTTTGAGGGATGGAAAAAAAATTCAGTCTGACCATCTTGTGTGAACTCCAGCACCCCTTTGTTGATAAAGTCCTTAATCTTATTTTTCAATGCCCAACAACTATTTGTATCATGTCCGGGACTATTGGAATGGTATGCATACATTGCATCAGGGTGATAGCTAGAAGCGGAGGTATTGGGATTCCGAGAAGGATCCCTCAACGCAATCAACTCCATCTTTAACATGTGTTGTAATAATTGAGGCAAGGACATGTTGATTTTGGTGAATTGCCTTTTGGGCGTGTCTTGCTTATGCTGATTTCCTTGTCGTTGTTGCTGCATTAGTGCTGGATTAGAGATACGCACTACCCCCACAGATTGGTTGAGATTACCCTTATTGCGACCCTTTTGGTCGTACATAGTACTAGACTCCTTCTTTCCATGGTATGGTATCTTCTGAGTACTTGAAGATGCAGTCCCATGAATTTCACCGCTCTTGAGTTTATTTTCAACATGTTCCCGCATGAACATGTCACCTAATTCCCTATCTGCCAAGAGAGATTGATCATTGATTAGGCCCCAAGCTCTAGAAGTTTTCCCCAGATGGTCGTATCTGTCTTGATGAAGCTTGTTGATGAGAACCCTCAACTCTTCTTGTTCCCGAGCTAAACTTTGGATAAGAGACATCTGACTACTCATCTGGATTCTAATCCTTTCCATATCAACTTGCAGTTGTTCCAACAGGTCATCCTTGTTGTCGTTAGGATTTTTCTTGGTCAAGTTCCCAGCGAGGAGTTCTTTCAATTCTACTTTCCCCTTGGATAGATTTAGGAAAATTTCCTTGAATTGAGCATCTTGAGTTTGGAGATCTCAGACAGTTTGCTCGAGAGCCATTTTTACTGAAATAAACAGCAAGCGGATGAGAAAAATTGCATGGGGGAAACCTGTCATGATATGATGCATGATGTGTAGATGCAATATTTTCAAGGATCTCGTGGGGTAAACACAAGAAAATGTCAGAAGTTGAATTTTGACTGCAACTTTGATGGAAGAACTTCGTATCGTTGAATTTCCTTCTACAAGAATCAAGCTCACCATGTCGAGTGGGTCATAACCACTGACTCAAGACATCGTGCTTTGACGACATTGGCTAGAGGAAAATAAATCCCCTAGCCCCTTGTTAAATGTCTGGTTCATCATAACCTACATCACAAGCCCTTTGATATCCTTGAAACGGTTAACAAAATGCTATGGCATGATGTCATGATGTGTATGCTATGCACCAAGAAAAAGTTTAAGGTGGTGTAAACAAGTAAATCTTGAAAGAAATCCAGGTTATTGGATAATGGATACAAATAGGTCCTACAAGGAACTCACGTCATTAGGTAATGAAAAGAAACAAGCCCTGCAAGGAGTTCAAGTTGTTAGATAATGAAAGTAAACAAGTCACACAAGTAGCCTTAGGTTCAGGCTTGCATGGAGTTTGTAGGTAAGTACCCTCTTGAAGTTTAGTTGGTTCAACCCGTCCTAAAAGAAGTAACCGGGTTTTAAGGAATCTCAAATCACTAACCTTTCTTTTAGGCATTGTTTTAGCTCAAGTACCGAAGTATTATAACCAAAATATCCCAAAAGTCCAATCTCAATGAGTGTAGTATCGAGTATCAACCAATCTTCGATCGGAACCAAAGTCGTCCATCTCACTACTTTCTAATGGCTTAGGATGAGTCAATTAAAGGTTCTAAAGGTCAGATAACACTTAATGACACTATAAGGAAGCCTAATGTTATCCTTGACTGACTCAAGGAACATTAGTACAAGCCAGAGTATCACGCTAATGTAGCTATCACTTCGTCCATATCGGTCTACACCGTACAACCTCCATGATTTACTACCACTTACCTAAAAAGGTACTCCAGATCCGGGTATAGGATCTTTTAGTAACAACTCAAACAAGCCCTCAAAAGTAAAGCATACAAAACACACAATGTAAAGCAATTTAAAGTGAACTAACTTTTAAGGTAACCCCACTTTTTATTAGTATTTTCCCAGCAGAGTCGCCAGTTCTGTGATATGGTGACAGAACCGACTGTTATACTGGTTTTGCGTTTGTGTTTGCAAATGATGTGGTAAGCAAGATACACCATCAAATTTTCTTTTATCCAACAAATGAAAGGGTGAAAAGAACAGAAAAAGACCTTTCGAGAGTTTTCTGAGTAAGAGGGGGTAGATTATGGAAAGGGAAGGTGTTAGCACCCTTTCCATCCGTAGTTTTCTACGGGCTCTTAGATGCTTAGCTCATTTTGAAATACCTTGTGCTTTGTGTGTTTTGAAAGTATTTTTGAAATGCCAATTGTAAGGCAGTGTGCTTTATGATAACTCTTGTATCAGTCCTCAAGAGTGTTGATAAAGCGTTTTGAAAATGTTTTTGAAAGTTGTTTTGTGTAAGTGTAAAAATTTGTTTAAGCAAGCATCTAACAACTATCTACTTTACTCGAAAGGGTTGTTCTTTTCCTCTGTTCCTTTAGACAGTGCTATCCTATTATTAGTGAGTAGGTAGCCCTAGTCGTTGGATGTTTGAGGGACATTCGAAGGGATGTTTATACAGTCACGAAGGCAACTGGGCAAGAAACCTTAGTAACTACTCTAGGGTTTTAAGATCTTTTTTACCAAAGAAACATCGATAAAGTCATCGTGGGACTTATGATCTTTAAACCAGAGGGTAGCCTCTGAAATCTCTCACATTTTGAAAGTTGTGACTGTTTTTCCGAAGGCAACCGAAGTGGGGTACCCTAGAGGTGCGCATGTGGAATTGTGTTGTTTTCAGTTATTTATCTTTTTGCATTTAGGTTTGCTAGCGTTTGGTTTTATTCTTTCCATATAATCCAAATAGCATGCATCTAAACAGTTCATGGTTTGCAGAAATTAAAAGTGCGGAAATGTAAATCCTAAACTATTACAATGCTTCAGGGAGGGGGATTAATTACATATCCAAAAACTTGGGGGAAAATAAAGCAGTAAATGTAAAAGTCTTATTTTAAACTATTACAACCAGGAAGCAGGTACAATAATATGAAAAAGGTTTGAAAGGAAATAACGCGCGCGAATTGAAAATAACGTCTAAATCCTAGAAAGTTAAAAGAAAACTCTTTTCATGTTTTTCTTATTTGGAAAAATTTAAAATTAAACTTGTTAATTGAAATAAAAGAAAAACAAAATCTAATTTGTTTGGAATTTGTTATGCAAAGAAGTGAATTAACCTAAATCTATTTAATTTTAAATTAAAGAAAAATAGTTAAATAATTATTAATTAATTAACAAAAGTAATTCTACTAAAAAAAACTAAAACCTAAGTTTGTGATCTTAATTATTTTATATGGTTATTATTTTAAAAAAAAGAATTAAAACAAAATAAAAAAATGCAAACGGGCCAGATGTAAACAGCAAATAGGGGGTGCGTTTGGAAATTTACTAGGCCCAAGTTGCGCTGGCCCAGCTTCCTGTGTGGAATCTAGTGTAGCTGACTCTTATAAACTTCAGTGTGGGCACCGAATCTAGAGCGTTTGAATTAGGTATGATGAGATCCTATGGCATTATGATGAGGGCACACAGTATGCGTATTGGGGTTTGAAGCATTGGATCTATATGAAACAAGTAAGAGAAAATAAAATTATGCAAAAGGGATAGGTCGAACCCAGCCCCCTTTGGACTAACGCCTTATCACGCCTCACCTTGCCAACTGAGCTGCATGCTACAACTGTTAATTAAATAACAAGGAATAAAAACATATTAAACGTGCCATCTGTACCGGAGGGATGCCCGAGTCCTAGCTCCGGTCGTCTTCTTCGACCGTCTCTTCCACCAAAATCTACAAAAATGACATGAATAAAGATCCAGGGAGACCCTACCCCCCTAATTCAGGACCTGCGGTCTCAATGGAAGCAAATTCAAGGCCTAACACTGCTGGTTTTGGGCGCTTCTACACAATCAGAAATGTTCAAAAATGAGTATGGCATATCAATGTTCCATATGCATGGGAACATGAGGATGCTTCAGATCTATTCAAAAATATCTCAGGAACACGTTAACAATATTGGCATGGTTTAAAACAAGCCAAAAAACACAAATACGAAAATCATGAATGATATGCAACCGGGGATGCCATATGAGGGTGTTTTGTCTGCTTGGAGACTTCAAGATTGTCTCCAACTTACTCAATCTCCTTGCTATGAATGAATGGAACCACGATCATGCAGTAAGAATGTTTGTAGTGAGGGTTTGGAAGCTTTAGAGTTTCTTGAAAATTTCGAAAGTTTGACCACTCTGAGAGGCTGGGGTTCTTTTTTCGTCGTCCTGTTTGCATCTGAGATTGTTAGGTTTATATAGACCAAGGGTTTAGGTCAACAATTGGGCTTCATATATTTTCACATTATGATGGAAATATTTTATTTGATTTTTTGCGTGAAAACTTGCTATATTTGATCCAATCATGTGCCAATCTATTTTATGCGTTTTTGCCAGCATGTTATAAGTTGTTCAAGCCTCCAACTTGATGGGAATCGAAAGCTTATATGCCCTTGTAGATCCACTTCATACCAATGGGTTTATTATTGATTCTTTCGACAAGCTCCCAAGTTTTGTTCCTTTTGATGGCTCGGAACTCCAATTCGAATTGCTCAAGGCTTCATCATCATGTCTTCTTCGATTAAGTCACCATGTGCATTGGTTTCTTGATATTGAAAACTCTCATATACAATCAACCTAGTCGAACTCAGTTCTTGTTCCTTTCGATCTCCTCTCTTTCAATTCGACCAAACGAAGTATCACCTCTTCATCTTGACTGGTCGAAGCTTCATTCTGTTCTTTCTCCTTCGAACAGAGTTGTGACAGTGTCGAAGCTTGGTTCTGTTCGTTTCCTTCGAACACAGTTGCATAAGTGATTCTTCGATTCATCTGGTCGAAGTATCAACTTGTTCATTTTCTTGTTGAACTGAGCTTTGACTCCAATCCCACCCTTTTCTTTCATCTACAAGACCATCTTTATTGATCACTAGTTTGTCTTTGATTGGGTGAATACAACTTGTATGTACCAATCGAATGATAACCTATGAGCGCCAAGACTTCACTTTGATCATCCAACTTCTTACTCACTTGTTCAGGTACATGCCTAAAACACATTGACCCAAGAACTCTATGATGACTTATATTTGGCTGATTCGTCCCTAACTGTCCTTCGATCATGCCATGTTTTAAGGTTGCATGTCCTTAGAACCATTATACTTCCACGTGCTTCTTTGGATAAGATAAAAGCTTTTGAATTCAAAATATTCTTCTTTTCTAAGCGCACATTCAAACAACATGTCAGTTGAAATGTCTTTCCTTGTAATGCTTTAAATAGCTTACATTTCCATATTTTGAAAATGAGCCCTTCGATAATGGTTCAACATAGTGAAGCTCTTCACTAGCCCTTCATCAATCTAAGACTTCATAAAAGCCTTCTCACCCTTTCTTTCAAATTGATCTTTCTTCGATCCTAGCGCTTCATTGGGCATCAGAATAGACTGCATACTGTTGTTGAAGCTGCTTCGATCCAAAAGTTCTTAGGCATATTTTCAGCTTTCGACATACACTTGTTTTCTTTCTTTTAGTTAAGACATTATGCTGAGGTGTATAGGGTGCCATGAAAATCATTTTAAGCTTTTCCAAACCAAAATTCTTTATGAGAAATGAAACCCTAGATGGAGATCCATTTCTTAGGAGGAGAATTTGTCTGGTCAATTCTTGGTCAACCTTGAGCAATTGGGGACCTCAATGAGCATGTCTTGAGTAGAATGGGAGGTCAAGTTTTATGGTACAATAGGAGTCCACTTGCCTCTCGGATCAGTGTGGATTGGGAGAATCTTCCTTAAGACCATATCACCTGTGTAGAACTCTCGAGGTCGAATCTTTTTGTCAAATGCTCTCTTGAGATTCCGTTGATATAATTGACCGTGACAAATGGCTTCTAGGCGCTTCTCTTCTATGAGATTTAGTTGATCAAGCCTTGTTTGAGTCCATTCAGCTTCATCAAGTTTAGTATCCATCAGAATCCTCAAGGAAGGAATCTCCACTTCGACTGAGAGCACCGCATCCATACCATAGACTAGTGAAAAAGGAGTTGCCCTAGTAGAAGTACGCACCGAAGTTTGAAGTCGTGTAGGGAAAAAGGCAACATCTCATGCCAATCTTTGTATTTTCTCACCATTTTTTGGTCGATTTTCTTTATGTTCTTGTTAGATGCTTCGACTGCCCCATTCATCTTTGGCCGATATGGTGATGAACTATGGTGCTCAATTTTGAATTCTTCATACATTTGCTTCATCATTTTGTTGTTAAGGTTCGACCCGTTATTAGTGATGATCTTGTTAGGATTTCCATACCAGCATATGATTTCTTTCTTGATGAAGCGAGTGACAACTTGCTTGATCACATTCTTATACGAAGCTGCTTCCACCCACTTGGTGAAGTAGTCAATAGCAACAAGAATGAACTTATGTCCATTTGAAGCACTCTTCTCGATCCATCCAATTATATCAATGCCCCACATTGCAAAGGGTCATGGTAAAGTCATCACATTCAAAGGAGTGGGAGGAATATGTATCCTGTCTGCGTAAACTTGACATTTGTGGAACATCTTCACATATACATAACAGTCACTTTCCATTTTCATCCAGAAATAACCTGCTCGTAGGATTTTCTTGGCCATGGAAAGTCCACTGGCATGAGTCCTAAAAGAGCCCTCGTGAATTTCTCGTATGATGGATTCTGCTTCGTGTCTATCCACGCATCTGAGTAGAACTGAGTCATAGTTTCTTTTGTACAAAATGTCTCCTGACAGTAAAAACTTGGATGCTAACCTTCTAAGAGTTTGCTTATCACAAATTGTAGCACCCTCGGGGTAATCTTGCTTCTCAAGATATCTTTTGATGTCGAAGTACCATGGATTTTTGCCCGACACGTCTTCAGTTGTGAGACAATGAGCAGGGAAACCGTGTGTTGGCTCCTTGTAATGAAGGATTCTTATATAGGGTGCATGATTCAGATAAATGACTTTGAACATTGCTTCTAAATTTTCCAGAGCATCTGCTAGTTGATTTACTTCTCTAGGAATGTGCTCAAAGGTGATCTTGTCAAAAGAGGGCATCAACTCTAATATGTAATCCCGATATGGAACTAAATTAGGGTGTCGTGTATCCTAATCACCTCGTACTTAATGTATTACTAAAGCCGAATCCCCGTAAACTTCCAGAATCTTGATCTTCAAATCAATGACAATTTAAAGGCCCATTACACAAGCTTCGTATTCTGCGACACTATTTGTACAATCAAAACATAACCTGGCTATGAAAGGTATGTGAGTATCGTGTGGATAAGTTAGAATTTCCCTAATACCATGTCCCGTGGCATTTGATGCACCATCAAATGTGAGATTCCATCACTCCCCTGGTTCAGGTCCTTTTTTATCATCAAGTTTCATAACATCCTCTTCGGGAAAATCCAACTTCACTGACTAATACTCTTCCAATGGCTGGTGGGCGAGATGATCAGCAAGAATGCTACCTTTGATAGCCTTTTGTGTGACGTACTGGATGTCATACTCAGACAAGAGCATTTTCCACCGAGCCAATCTGCATGTAAGTCCTGGTTTCTCAAAGATGTACTTTATCAGATCCATCTTAGATATCAGAAGTGTAGAATGCGTCACCATGTACTGCCTCAAACGTCGAGCTACCCACGTAAGAGCGTAACAAGTCATCTCAAGTAATGAATACCTTGATTCACAATCAGTAAAATTCTTGCTTAGGTAATAAATGGCGTGTTCTTTTTGTCCAGTATCATCATGTTTTCCAAGCACACAACCCATAGATCCTTCAAGTACAATCAAATACATGATAAGAGGTCTCCCTGGAACTGGAGGTATGAGTATTGGTGGTTCCTGAAGGTACTGCTTAATCTTTTCGAAGGCTTCTTGACAACTTTCATTCCAATGGACATCTTGATTCTTGCGTAACAATTTAAAAATAGGTTCACAGGTAGCAGTAAGATGAGAAATGAACATGGCTATGTAATTCAACCTTCCAAGAAAACCTCGTACTTCCTTTTCATTTTTCGGTGTCGGCATATCCTATATTTCTCTTACCTTGTCTAGATCTACTTCAATTCCTCATTGACTTATAATGAAACCAAGTAACTTGCCCGATCGAACCCCAAAGGTGCATTTGTTGGGATTAAGCCTTAACCTGAACTTTCGTAGACGTTCAAACAACTTATGCAAATGGAGAAAATGTTCTTCCTTAGTTTGTGATTTTGTGATCATATCGTCCACATACACATCGATCTCTTTATGAATCATGTCGTGAAAGAGATTCACCATAGCTCGCTGATATGTCACACCAGCATTTTTTAGACTAAAAGGCATGACCCTATAGAAAAAGGTACCCCAAGGTGTTGTGAAAGCTATTTTATCCATGTCTTTTGGAGCCATCTTTATCTGATTGTAGCCCGAGAACCCATCCATGAAGAAGAACACTGAAGACTGAGCAGTATTATAAGCCAATAAATATGAGGCAACGAGAAATCATCCTTCGGGCTTGCTCTATTCAAGTCTCAGTAACCAACACACATATGTACCTTACCATCTTTCTTAGGTATAGGAACAATGTTAGCAATCCAAGGAGGATAATTTATTACGGATAGGAAGCCTGTATCAAGTTGTTTCTGAACTTCTTCTTTAATCTTCAAAGCCATGTCGGGTCTGGTCCTTCTCGACTTCTACTTTACAGGAGGACATTCTGGCTTGAGTGACAATCTATGCATCACTATATCAGTATCTAAATCGGGTATGTCTTTGTACGACCAGGCGAATATGTTAGCATACTCTCGAAGCAACCCAATCAACCCCTTCTTTTATTCACTTTGCAAGGCAACGCCTATATTGACTTCTATCTTTACCTCTTCAGTACCGAGATTGTTGAGTTATATTTCTTCTTGATATGGCTAGATGAACTTCTCTTCCTATCTTAAGAGTCATGCTAGTTCTTCAGGGACTTCACAATATTCCCCACTATCTTCATCAGCATGGTCAACTGAATTCTCAAAGATATAAGGAACCATATCACTATCATTTCCGATGGAATTCGAGACAGATCTGCATGATTGATGACTTTATGTTTTATTTTAGAAATTGCAAGAATATATTTAGAATATGAAAAGAAAAACATTGCCATTTTTTATTTTGAAAAGTAAAAGTAAAAGAAAAGACAGGGAACAAAATTGTATGCGAAAGTGCAATTTTTCATTCAATTTTAAACGGAGATTGAAACATAAGGGGCCCATTCTACAAGTTGTCATTATACCTTGGGCAGGACATATGACCTAATGGGAACAAAAAATTACACATAAAGGAAAACAACTCAGGGATGTCCACGGTAGTCTAATTGCTGAGCTCCTGGTCTGGTGCAACTTGATAGATAAATATGGAAATATCTTCATCCTCACCTCCATCATCTGTCGAGAGCCCTTGTCCTTCTTTGCTTATACCAGCACTGATGAACACTTCAGAAATTGGGGGAACCTACTTTCCTTTAAGAGGAACCAAACCAGCTTGCACAGAGGACGATGGCTAATACCCAATACCATAGCGATCTTTCTTCTCCGATACTTTAATCAATTTTCCCCAACCATCATGACGAGACCTAGCTTCTATGATAGCTTTGGCATCCTTTAAAGACACCATGGGTGCTTCAGACTTCTTACCTTCCATGATAGGGAACTTTTCAATAGTAGCAATCTCCAGAGCTTGAAAGGGCACTCCTGCAGCTCACCTTTCACTTCCATATAACAGCAGGTTATCAGATTGTTAATCACTATATCTTCTTCTCCATAAACGACGATAACTTGGTCATTTACAGTTAACTCCAGGCGTTGATGAAGAGTAGATGTCACATCTCTTGCTACATGGATCCATGGGCGACCCAAAAGGTAAGTATAGGATGGACGAATGTCCATAACATAGAACGATAAATAGAAAATGTGGGGACCAATCTTGACAGGAAAGTCCACTACTCCTTCCACAGATCTCCTTGAACCATCAAATGCTTGAACACTTAGGGTGGAAGGCCTAATCATTACCCCTGTCCATATTCAGCTTGAACTGAGTAGCCTTAGGCATCACATGGAATGAAGAACCTGTATCTACCAAAAATCGAGATAAAAGCATATCCAAACACTTCATAGAAATGTGAATTGCTTTGTAGTGAGCTCTTCCTTCAACTGGGAGATCATTATCACAGAAACCCAAACAATTTCCTACAGCAATATTGGTTATGATCCCTTCAAACTGGGACACAGAGATGTCTTGTGTAACATGGGCGGAACACAAAATATTCAGTAAGGCATTGCGGTGGGTCTCTGAACATAAGAGGAGAGACAAGATGGAGATCTTGTACGACATCTGGTTAAGTTGATCCACCACTTTATAATCACTTTGCTTAAGAATCCTCAAAAGTTTCTCCGTTTCTTGTCCTACAGAAGGTTCAGGTTGGTTATCAATCACTTGCTTGCCCCTAGCCTTAGCCAGAGCATCATTGTTAGTTTCTTTGGGAGGTGGTAGTGGGGGAGAAAAGATCCTGCGACTACGAGTCATGTTACTAGTTCCTGCAATGTTTGTAATATTCTTGTCAGCCACTAAAGGACACTCATATTTCTTCCCAATAATATAGACCATATTATACTCCCACGGAACTCTACTTTTGAGTTGCTACACAAAGGAGGAATAGGAGCTTGAGTTGTCGTGGGGGTAACTGGAGCTTGAATCATTAATGGGGTAGCAGGAGCCTGAATTGTCAACGGCGTACCCGGGGTTACTGATATGCTTCTCAGATAATAAGGAATTTCTAAGACATCAATCTCTTCTTCTCGAAATATATTCTCTACATGTAGGATACCGTCATCCATTAGTTGTTGGATAGTCGTCTTCAAACTAGTACACTCTTCAGGTTTAGAGGATCACGTTAGGCAAAAATCATGGAGTTCTTGGAGCACCTCATGCTCCAACAAATGTTCTCTAATAGTTCCTAATAACATCTTGATCTCGTCAACCTTGGTTACTAGAGTCTACTCACTACTTTCTTTAATAGCATTGACCGCTTCCCCTGGGTGAGGAGGCATGGGATTATTCTGAGTATTGGGACCAACAGGGTTGAAATTTATGGCCTTTGCATTGATGAGGTCTTGAAATTTATATTTGAGTTCTCTATAATTCTCGATCGTGTGGCCTGGGGCTCCAGAATGAAATTCACAATGAGCATTGAGGTGATACCCCCTGGGGAGAGGATTAGTCGATGGACCAAGTTCACGTTGTTGAACCAACTGATTAGAAAGTAACTGAGGGAGAAGCTGAGCATAGGACATAGGAATGGTATCAAATATTCTTTCAGGAGCTCTTTGTCTTTGTGGAGCTCTTGGACCTTGAGGTTCTTGATTCTCTTGTTGATAAGTTGGAGGTGGTGTAAATTGTTGTCGTGGAAGATACTGTGGTTGAGGAGTGAAAGGTTGTTGTTGGGCCATCCAGGGTACTAGAGTTGTAGTAGCATACACTTGAGGAACAAATTGATTAGGAACAGCAACAGGTGTTGGAAAATAAGGAAACTGAACTTGAGGATATGAAGGAGCTTTCCCTTGGTTGATGGTGACAACACTAGTCTCACCCTCTTTCTTCTTGATGAAACTAAAAAACAGCTTTCCACCAATGCCAATATTGTTGTTGGTATTGTTAGGGACACCTTGGATCATTCTAGCTTTAATACAAGTTTCAACATGTTCTCCAATAATGACCATATCAGAGAAAGAAGTAGAGGTACTTTTGAGCATATGTTGGAGATAAGGACCTCGTAGAGTACCCATAAACAAATCAATTAATTTACGATCCAAGAGAGGAGGTTAGACCCTTGCAGCCAGTTTACGCCACCTTTGAGCGTACTCTTTGAACGACTCTTCATATTTCTGTATCATCTCTTGAAGCTGAGTGCGACTAGGAGCCATGGCAGCATTATAATGGTAATGTTTCAAAAAGGAGTCAGCAAGTTCTCCCCATGTACTGACATGAGTTCTTTCTAGTTGCATGTACCAGTCCAATGGTGCCCCGGTCAAGATCTCTTGGAAGAAGTGCATGAGTAACGGTTCATTTTCAGCATAGGCTACCATCTTGCGAAAATAGGAACGAAGATGAGTCTCTGGACAGGAGGTGCCCCTGTATTTCTCAAAATCAGGAACCTTGAACTTGGGAGGGATGACTACCCCCGACACGAGACACATTGCAGCAGTATTGAATCCAGAAGTCTTGATACCCTTCATGGCTTTGAGACGCTCTTCGAGAGCATGGTACATCTTTGCAGTTTCAGCAACTCCCGCGGAAAGATTCACCTGGGGTTCATCAAGATCAATGACGTCGTGATGATCATCAACATCATTCTGAGGAGCTCCAATAGGGGTCTCAACATTTGCATTATCATTCCTCCCATTGGCAGAAGTGGAGGGAGCGACAGTAGCAAGCTTGGCAACTGATCAGTGCATTTTTATGCATAATCCTCTATGTTTGTACTTAGGAATTTCTACGGTTTATTTTGTTTAATTTTATGTTTTAATATGTTTTTCTAATTTATTTTATTTTTGTACTTATTTGATTTTCGTATTTAATTTTCAACTTTAGCAGCTTTCACGAATAAATTCATAATTGGAGCTATGAGAGTCTGATCGAGGCATTCTAGTACTTGTTGGAGAGCTAAGAGAAAGAGATACGACTTTTATGAAGAAGTCAAAAGTTTATTCAATCTATAGCAGATCTGAAAGTTGCGTTGAAGTTGAAGCATTAGTTTTATTTTTGGGTCGTTAGTTTTTGGCCTGGGTTATGTATTTGACCCAATTGGGTTATGACACGAACTATTTCATTTACACCTAGTACATGGTCGGTTCATCGACACCATTGAGACAATTGGAACAAAAAAAACTTTTGCTATGTACAAAATTCCATGGAGAACTAATTCATCAGAGTTGATCTGTTGTAATTTTGGTTCTGAAACTTGAGGTTAATATAATTTTGCAATTCAATTTCTATTCATATCAATCCTATTTTGTGTTATTCGTTTTCTTAATCTGAATTATCATAGAGTATTTTTGTTAGTTCGGTTGATTTGTGTTTCCCAAACTTGATTGTGTTATATCGTTTGCTTAATTCGTTATTTCGTTATTGCTTAACCGTTTTCTTAATTCGGTGAAAAGGAAATATAATTCTTATAAATTCTATCACGCTTGTTGATTGATTTTTGATCGAATATGAATAGATTCTGCTCAGGACAGTGAAATTATAGTAATTGATGATAGATAGGAACCGAAACAGCAGATTAACTTATTTCCATAATCACTTATTTTAAGCACTTATTTTCTGTTTTATTTACAGCTCGATCCTAAAGCCAAACCCCAATTTGGTTACGTTGTATTGATACAAACAAAAATCCTTGTGAGACGACTCGAGTCACACTGTTGATGTACTACGTTTTAAAATAACTCATTTTTGACCCGTGCGCGATAGTGGATCAGTAACACTTTGATCTAACTCTTCTTGACCCTTGATAACAATATGAAAATTTTCCATAAGTTGATCCATGCGAGTACCCATGGTGTCCATATCTCGGCGGAGAGCATTCTGATTCTCTTCAAATAGATCCATAATTCTTCGCTAGTTGCTTCTTGTACGGTAGGAATATGGAGAAGTTGTCTTTGCTGTTCACTGAAGTCTGATGGAAAAGGGACCATGTTGCATCCTAAAATTTGCCCTCTCATTTCTCAAAGAATCACCCTGGATCCTCAAGTTTGCTTCCATCCAATTCCAAGCCTTGAACTACAATTTTTCCAAGAAAATCACTCACAAGGGCAAAATGGTCATTTGCACACTGAAAAGTCAAACTTTGACTTTTGGGCCAAAATCAAATTTCAAGAATCATATTTCATCAAGACATGTTGAAATATGAAGTTTGTTTCATCAAGAAATTCAAAAGTCAAAACTACTTTGGAGAAGTCAAAATTCTAAATACTTAGAATTTTTTCTAAGTGTTTAAGGAAATATGACATGCTGAGAACTTCTGGCCAGATTTTCACCATGATGCAAGCTGATTCTGGAAGAAATTCTGATTCAATAGTTATAGATTTCAACGAGATCTAAAACATTGCAGAACAGAACTTCTCCTAGAAATGTTGGGATTTCAAGTTATAACTTCTCAAAGACACGTCCTTGAACTGAAACACTCAGCAAATTCTGGACACTTTCAAGACAGAGTTTGGTCAGAACTTCTGGGCAATTTTTCACCAAGGTTCAGTCAGACTTTTCCAGGGTAATTCAAAGAAGGTTAAGAAGTATGCTGCAAGCTTCCTAGAAAGTCTGAGAGCTCCTTCAGAACATGCTGGAGCAAGGAGATACAAAGATCAGAAGTTGGTTGTTCATTCTGAATTATGTTGAAAACTGAACCTCTGATCCAGAATTAAGTAATGGTGAAGAATCTCACGTTGCCGAATTTCTGGTTTGATCAATCTCATTATCATTTAATGCTCACAACCACTTTTGAGTCTTTATCCAAGGGATTTCCCCCACGTGTACCTCTATTGTCTTGGGATAGCAAACTTTGGTGCAAAAGTGTGCTAGGCCCATGTGTTGCTTTTGCTTTTCCTTAATTCCTGCTGACAAATCCAGCTTAAGCATGGATAAAAGATGCTAACCACCATGCTTGCTTCAAGAGCAAGGTAGCGCTTTAGCATATGAAGGCTATATTCAACGCTTTGGTCAGAACTTGACCAAATCCCAAAACCTTGTTTATACAACCCGCTGCAGACCTATAACCAACAACTAATTCAGCCTACGCCTGCATCCCATAATTGCACCAAACTAGCATACGAAGACTGTGATCAAAACGCAAGGTAACAGGATGCCAAAAAAATTCCCATTTTCCCCCCAAAAATATCACAACAAATCCATCTATAAATAAGTTGCTCCATCACACTTTCAAGGGGATGGCTTTTAGAGAGAAGAAATCATCAAAAGAGGGAAAATAAACTTGTGAAACCCTTCGTAAAAATCCAGAAATCCCAAACAGAAAACCAAACCTTTGTTCTTCCTTTTGAATCAAAGAGCTTGGCATTTTCTCTTCCGGTGCTCTTGCTGATTCCAGAACATCTGAAGGCAGCAGTTCAAGTTCCAAGCACACGCTCTAGATTCAAGGTAAGTCTTTCTGACATTGCATCTTTTCATTCAGAACATCATCAAATATGTAAATATCACAGTATTGATGTTGTCCATATCATTACATAAGTAGAAAAACTATGGATCAGAATTTCTTGATTAGGGCTAGACTCAGATTTAGGATTAGGACTTCTATAAACTGTTGTGCTATTATCCTTCTGATTTACTGTTTATTAAGAACAAAATAAATTGCTGATGTGCTGATTAAGAGTTGAAATATTGCATAGAACTTCTGATGTTCACTCACAACTTTAGCACAACACAGAAATTCTGAGTTCTCCTCACTATTTAAACACACTGAACTTCTGATATTCACTCACTGTTAATGCACACATAACTTCTAATGTTCACTCACTGTTTTAACACTTAGAACTTCTGATTTTCATGCGCTGATAACACGCTGAACTACTGATTTTTTGTTCACTGTCTTAGCACTATACAGAACTTCTGAGTTCTTCCTACTGTTTTGACACGCACAGAGCTTCTAAGGTATTCTCACTGTTCTAACATTCAGAAATTCAACACATAGCAATCCAGATTTTCTATGTTTTCCCTCTAACGTGTCTTGCAGGACCTCAGAGTGTACCAATCCAGAACTTCTGATTCCATTGACGTTCCTTTCTGAGTCATCACGCTCCTAGCTTCAGAACTTCTGATCCTTGTTGTTTTTCTTGCAGCAGCACGCTATTTCTATCTTTCATTTATTTTCCTTTTCATCATTTTTAATATTAACATAAAAATACATAAAAATATTTTTCTTTTATTAATTTATTTATTTTTCATTAAGATAAAAAAACCATTTTCTAAACAAGTCCTTTTTCTTTCTTATATTGTACATTTCAATATGGTTGTAATAGTAACTTAGGATTTAATTTTATTTGCAACCCCCATTTGTAAATATGTACCCCCATCCCTAAAATATTGTAATAGCGTAGGACTTTACATTTTTCGCAATTTATCGCTTTCAAATATAAATGCGAGTAATTAAGGTGTGTATGGCAAGACATGAAAACAACAAATAGACAACCTAAAAAGCAAGACTAAATGCATGCAATCAAACACACTTTGCACACATGCACCCTTAGGGTAATCTCACTTTCTTGCCTATCGAAAAAATAGTCATGTCCCTCGAACATGGGCATTTTAGCAAAAGACCCTCGATAATAGATCGTGGTCCCTCGATGACCCTCGATGTTTCCTTCGATAAATGATCTAGTCCCTAAACGAAATTGCTAAAACGTCCCATAGGTTGCCTTCTATGACTATACAAACATCCCAACATCCGTCCCTTCACATCCAACGATGGGGCTTCTCACCAAAATAATGGTAAGATAACAACGTCTAAAGGAGGATGAAAAGAACACCTAATACCTTTTGAGTAGGTAGATTACTCCTAATTACTTGCTCCATTTCAAAAAAAAAAAACATCCTTGCTATTTTAAAAACAAACACCTACACATTTTCAAAAGTTCAACATCTTTGTATACATTCTTATGAACGAGAATCATTACAAAGATTGCCTAAACAAATGGCCTCTTTTACAAAATACTTTCAAAACCACACAAAGAATAATTTCAAACAAAAGCAAGTGATCTAGCAAGTAACTAAGATCCCATGGAAAACCATGGATGAAAAGGGTGCTAACACCTTCCCTTTTCATAATCTACCCCTCGAACTCAAGAAACAATCTCAAAGGTCTCTCCTGTGCTTTTTCACCTTTCCTTTTGGATAAAAGAAAAGTCGGTGGTGACTCTTGCTAACCGTAACATTTGCGATCAAACGCAAAACAACCAAGTTAGTTCTCCCACTGTATCACAAAACTGGCGACTCTGCTGGGGAAATTACTTAAAAGTGGGGTTACCTTAGGGTTAGATCACATTTACTTGCTTACATTGTTTGATTTGTTTGCTTTACATTATGGGTCCTTGTTTGGGTTACTGTTAAAAATCCTACACCTGGATTTGGGGACACCTTTTAGGTAAGTAGCAATAAACTGTGAGGGAACTGTGTGGGATATACCGACACAATTGAAGCAGTAGCTACGTTGATGTGGCGCTTTGGTTGGTACCGGTAACCCTTGAGTCAATCAAGGAGAGTACGGGGCCTCCATGTGGTGTCATAAAGCATCAACTGACCTTAGAACCTTTAGATTGCACAACTTGTCCAGCAGGACGTAGCGAGGTGGCCGGCCTTGGTGTATTCCCAAGGTCGACAGGTACTCGATGCTACACTCATTGAGGTTGGACTCTTGAAGTTTGTTTGGTTGCAAGTCAATCTCCTATTGAACAAAGCTGGGAGAAAGATCGGTGATATTGAGATCCTTTAGAACCCGGTCATTATTACTAGGATAGGTTGAGCCAACTAAACTTGAAGAGGGTACTTACCTACAAACTCCATGCAAGCCTGAACCTAAGGACTTGTCAACTTTGTGTGTATATAACAACTTGCTTACTTTGCATATTTGTACATAACATCATAACATCATACCATATCATTTTCAATAGCCGTTTCAAGGATCTCGAGGGCCTATGATGCAGGGTCACGTTGAACCAGACGTCCACCAAAGGGCAAGAGGATTTATTTTCCTCTAACCAAACGCCGTCAAAAATCAAGTATAACAAACCGGAGTCAAAGGCTACAACCCACTTGACATGGTGAGCTTAATTCCCGTGGAAGGACATCCACCAATACAAAGTTCTCCAATCCGAAACTGTAAGTGACTACTAACCCCGCGAGATCCTTGAAAACATGCATCCACATATCATACATCATATCATGACAGGTTTCTCCCATATAGGTCTCCTTATCTTCCTACTGTTTATTTCAGTAAGATGGATATGGAACAAGTGAAAGATCTCCAAGCTCAAAATGCTCAATTCCAACAAATGTTCCTTGCTATGGCTAAGGGGCAAGAAGACCTGAAGACCCTTCTTCTCAAAGACAAGAATAAAAATTCCAAGAAGTCAATATGCATCCTGAACATGAGAAGAAGACCTAGAGGACCAGTCAAGGGAGCTCTAGATCTTTCAACTCCATCCAACATGGGGGATAGTCATGAAGAAGACAACAGTCTGGAGATTGATGAAGCCGAAGCTGACTACTCTGAGGAACAATCTCCTCCCACTGTTGACAAGTACAAACAGTTGGAGGATCGCCTCAGTGCTATGGAGATTCAACAGATACCCGGCTTGGATTTAGGAGACATGGGTTTGGTTTCTGGAGTGTTCATTACCCCAAAGTTCAAAATCCCTAACTTTGTCTTGTACGATGGAGTCTCTTGCCCTAAAATGCATTTAAAGTCTTATGTCCGCAAGATTCAACCATATACAACTGATTTAAAGCTTTGGATCCATTTCTTCCAAGAAAGCCTAGTAGGGACTCAACTTGAATGGTTCTATCAATTGGAGAGTTCTCGCATCCGCACCTGGGAGGATTTAGTTGTTGCTTTCTACAAGCAGTATCAGTACAATGTTGATCTTTCACCAACTCGTGTGCAATTGCAGAACATGACCATGGGTTCCAACGAGAGCTTCAAAGGATACGCCTAAAAGTGGAGAGATTTGGCTGGTAGGGTAAAGCCCCCTTTAACTTACAGGGAGCTGATTGACATCTTCATGGGAACTTTGATAGGGCCTTTCTTCAAACACCTAATCGGAAGCTCCTCAGCCGGGTTCACTGAGCTAATACTGATGGGCGAAAGGGTCGAAGTTGGCATAAAAAGTGGAAAGATCCAAGGAGCTACACCCTCGGATGCTCAGAAAAAGCCATACAATGAGAAGAAAGAGTCAAATGCTTTATATGGTCAAAAGAGTCGTCATGACCAACACGTGGGAGCAGTCCCGATCTCTGGTTCTACGTCGCACCGACAACGACAAAGGGGAAATCAACGAAGTCCAGACGAGTCCAAAAGACAGTTTACCAACATCAACATGCCGATGTCTCAAGCGCTACAACACTTATTAAGGATGAATCTGATTGCATTGATAGGACCTCATCTGAACCCCAAAACTTCTTCTCCTAACTACAATCCTAATGCAACGTGTGCTTATCATTCTGACAGTCCCGGGCATGACACTAACGTTTGTTGGGCGTTAAAGTACAAAATTCAGAATTTGATTAACGCCAAGGAGATCGAGTTTGACCCTCTGGAGACTCCAAACGTGATCACTACTCCTTTGCTAAATCATTGAGAGCGTCTTGTTCATTTTGAATTTTCAATTGTAATTTCTTTTGTTATTCAAACAATTATCTATTAATGTCAAACTTTGTTTCATTAATGCATTGCATATGTTTGTCTTGATTTGATCCACTCATTTTCATTACATTTAAAATATGCTTTTTACTCACTTTATGACATTCAACTCTTGCTAAAATATTACAAGCCTTTAGAGGGAGGATGACGAAAACAATGCCATAATCTCATACAGTATGCTTTTGAATAGACCTTGCTAACGATGTACAGGCGTTTCTTTCAAATCCTAAACACTAGAGTTATAAGGAAGATAATCCCTAGTCAACCCCTTTGAGCCAAAGAAGTAGAAGTTTTCTTTCTTACACAAATTGAAACCTTTAGATCAAAACTTGGGGCAGGGTAGTCTCTCATTTAATTCAAACGCGCGTTGAGCCGCAAACTCTCATCTCGTAATACAACGAATGACATCAAAAACATTCCTCTGAAATCAAAAGACGGTGATGGTTCCCTATCACATAGGTAGTCACTATTTGTTGGGGAATATTGAAAACTCTGTTGGAGAGTGTTGGTTCCTGCTTGGGAAAAGAGTTCTGAAGTATCGGTTGTCCGTTGCTCTACTGGGGTCGAAGTTGAACTGATATCTGGTCGGGTCCAGGTTTCACAATAACTTGCTGGGGATTGTAGAGTAGTCTACTGGGGAAAGGGAGTTGTGGTCCTTTGATTTATAGTAGTTGGAAAGGAAAACTCAAACTGGGGAATCTGTAGTTTGTTGGGGAAATAAACCATGTTGCAGGTCCGATAGAGAGGTGACAACTTCGTTGGGGAAAGTCCTCGAGGACTCTTGAGGTTTTCTCAGTTGGGGAAAGGTTTTCAGAGATTAAACTTTTGCTGGGGAATCATTCTATGAGAAGAATTTTAGGGAGATTTGTCATTTCCCCTAGCAGCAAATGTTTGTGGTATTGCCAGAAAATGTTTGATTGTACATAACACTTCGCTGAGATTGATGTTCAATGCCCCAAGTGACGGAGATGGAGACTTGCCCCTGGTTACTCTGTAATTCTTGAGAGATTTCTTGGAATCTTGACTGGACTTCCCCAGGTGTGCTGGATAGTGACATGTCAAGTCCCCTTGTTGATAGGAGATTTGTCAATGGGAGTGTTATCCTACTTGAATTGATTTTGTTCACTGAGAGAGCTTTTGTTCACTGGATATTGTATGAATTTCTCCGCTGTCAAACAAATAGCCATATGAAAACAGTGATATTCAAGTAATGCAAAGTTTATTTTTGTCTTGAGATTTTTGAAAATGCGTTTTAGCGAGTAAAGAAATTTTGTAAAAAAAATTCAACTCAGGATCTAGAGTAAAGCTCTATAGGAGTCAGGATACCTTTTGTAACAGTATGCTTTCGAACTAACCCGTCCTTCAATTAGGACTTTTAAAGGGTTGTAATGTGGCTTGGTTCACGGTTTTAAGAAACAAAGGATAAAGGCTCAAAGTGTATTTGTACCTACCCGTTCTTCGTGACGTTCTTCAGTCCTAAGCTCAGTTAGTTATCCGTTTGAACTCTAATTAAGTTTGGAATGACATTTTGGTGATGGTTCAGACAAAATAAGTTTGTCGGAAGGCAGTCATTTTTTTGCGACATTTTTCGTGTTGTTGAGGATTTGTAGTGACCTCTTTTTATTTTATTTGTTATCCCTAATTTTTGCCTGACTGTTCTTATTTTGAGATTACGGTTAGCGGGATGCCCCAGTTTTTCTCAAGTCTCTTAGAGTTTTCAATATTCCCCAACAAAATTCTCCTCAAACAACAAAACAGGAATCCCCGGTGGAAATATTCTAAGCAAAGTTTGAAGACACACCAACTCTTCAACAGCAGTCCAGGATTTAACGACTCCCCAGCATTTGTCAAGGGTTTATTTTCCCAGACAAAGATACACTTCAATAAAAATTTCACATTTCATACATCCTATTTACATACATGATAAGTGCATACGACACAATCTCATTTATTTTTGAGAACATCATGACATCATGCGTTTCATACATCATGACATTGCATGCAACTAACATTTTACATTTTTCAGGAAAAGGTCAATCAACAGATGGCTACCATCAACCTTTTCAAGTTCCAGATTAATACCTATAACAAGCCAGGAAAACTATATATGGACGACTGATTGTAGATTAATACCTGTAACAAGCCAGGAAAACTATATGTGGACGACTGATTGTAGATTAATACCTGTAACAAGCCAGGAAAACTATCTACATGAAGAGATTGAAGATTAACACTTGTAACAAGCCAGGAAAACTATCTTTCTTTCTCAGGTCAAAGATTAATACCTGAAATCAAACAGGACAACTATCTACTCGACTAGCTGAAGCAACCCTACACACGTTCCTTCTCTTTCTAAGATGAAATTTTACACGGACTCATCATCATGAAGCAACCCTACACAGGTTCCTTCTCTTTCCAAGATAAAGTTTTACACGGACTCATCATCATGAGGCAACCCTACACAGGTTCCTTCTCTTTCCAAGATGCAGTTTTACACGAACTCATCATCATGAGGCAACCCTACACAGGTTCCTTCTCTTTCCAAGATGCAGTTTTACACGTACTCATCATCAGGCAACCCTACACAGGTTCCTCCTATTTCCAAGATGCAGTTTTACACGGACTCATCATTGAAGCAAACCTACCCAGGTTCCTTCTCACTTCCGGATGAAGTTTTACATGGACTCATCATTGAAGCAACCCTACCCAGGTTCCTTCTTATTCTCAAGATGCAGTTTTACACGGACTCATCATCAAGCAACCCTACACATGTTACTCCTTTCCAGATGCAGTTTTAGGACTCATCATCAAGCAACCCTACACAGGTTCCCCCTTTTCAGATGCAGTTTTACACAAAATCATCATCAAGCAACCCTATACAGGTTCCCCCTTTCCAGATGCAGTTTTACACGGACTCATCATCAAGCAACCCTACACAGGTTCCTCCTTTCAAGATGCAATTTTACGCGGACTCATCATCAGACAACTCTCAGATACAGTTCAGATATAGTCCAGACACGGATGCCATTCTGATACCCATTCAAAATTCAACTCTCAGATACCGTTCATATACGCTCCAGACACTGACGCCATTCTGATAATCATTCAGTTCCAGCTTACAGATACAGTCCAACAATCATTTCTGGATGGCATCTTTAAGCCCATCTCCAACAACTATCCATTATCTCTCCAAATGGCATCTTTAAGCCGATTCCCTACATAATCAACTAACACATCTTCAAGTGCAAATTTTCTGGGCACTCTAGTGTTTAATCATCTTCCACCTTCAAGTCACGAATGACAGATTTACCAATCTAACTCTTCAGGTGTAAGAATATTGAACAGGGGCAGCTGTTGCACCCCGAAATTTACCCTCTCATTTCTCAAAGAATCACCCTGGATCCTCAAGTTTTCTTTCATCCAATTCCAAGCCTTGAACTACAAATTTTCCAAGAAAATCACTCACGAGGGCAAAATGGTCATTTGCACACTAAAAAGTCAAACTTTAACTTTTGGACCAAAATCAAATTTCAAGAATCATATTTCATCAAGACATGTTGAAATATGAAGTTTGTTTCATCAAGAAATTCAAAAGTCAAAACTACTTTGGAGAAGTCAAAATTCTAAATACTTAGAATTTTTTCTAAGTGTTTAAGGAAATATGACATGCTCAGAACTTCTGGCCAAATTTTCACCATGATGCAAGCTGATTCTGGAAGAACTTCTGATTCAATAGTTATAGATTTCAACGATATCTAAAACATTGCAGAACATAACTTCTCCTAGAAATGCTGGGATTTCAAGTTATAACTTCTCAAAGACACGTCCTTGAAACTGAAACACTCAGCAAATTCTGGACACTTTCAAGACAGAGTTTGGTTAGAACTTCTGGGGAATTTTCCACCAAGGTTCAGTCTAAATTTTCCAGGGTAATTCAAAGAAGGTTAAGAAGCATGCTGCAAGCTTCCTAGAAAGTATGAGAGCTCCTTCAAAACATGCTGGAGCAAGGAGATACAAAGATCAGAAGTTGGTTGTTCATTTTGAATTATGTTGAAAAATGAACCTCTGATCCAGAATTAAGCAATGGTGCGGAATCTCACATTGCCGAATTTCTGCTTTGATCGATCTCATCATCATTTAATGCTCACAACCACTTTTGAGTCTTTATCCAAGGGATTTCCCCCACGTGTACCTCTACTCTCTTGGGATAGAAAACTTTGGTGCAAAAGTGTGCTAGGCCCATGTATTGCTTTTGCTTTTCCTTAATTCCTGCTGACAAATCCAGCTTAAGCATGGCTAAAACCTGCTAACTACCATGCTTGCTTCAAGAACAAGGCAGTGCTTTAGCATATGAAGGCTATATTCAACGCTTTGGTAAGAACTTGACTAAATCCCAAAACCTTGTTTATACAACCCGCTGCAGACATATAACCAACAACTAATTCAGCCTACGACTGCATCCCATAATTGCACCAAACTAGCATACGAAGACTGTGATCAAAAGGCAAGGGAACAGGATGCCAAAAAAAATCCCATTTGTTTTCCCCCAAAAAAATCACAACAAATCCATCTATAAATAAGTTGCTTCATCACACTTTCAAGGAGATGACTTTTAGAGAGAGGAAATCATCAAAAGAGGGAAAAGAAACCTGTGAAACCATTCGTAAAAATCCAGAAATCCCAAATAGAAAACCAAACCTTTGTTCTTCCTTTTGAATCAAAGAGCTTGGCATTTTCTCTTCTGGTGCTCTTGCTGATTCCAGAACATTTGAAGGCAGCAGTTCAAGTTCCAAGCACACGCTCTAGATTCAAGGTAAGTCTTTCTGACTTTGCATCTTTTCATTCAGAACATCATCAAATATGTAAATATCACAGTATTAATGTTGTCCATATCATTGCATAAGTAGGACTTCTATAAACTGTTGTGCTATTATGCTTCTGATTTACTATTTATTAAGAACTGAATAAATTGCTGATGTGCTGATTAAGAGTTGAAATATGGCATAGAACTTCTGATGTTCACTCACAGCTTTAGCATAACACAGAACTTATGAGTTCTCCTCACTGTTTAAACACACTGAACTTCTGATGTTCACTCACTGTTTTAACACTTAGAACTTCTAATTTTCATGCGCTGATAACACGCTGAACTGCCGATTGTTCGTTCACAGTCTTAGAACCATACAGAACTTCAAAGTTCTTCCTACTGTTTTGACACGCACAAAGCTTCTAAGGTTTTCTCACTGTTCTAACATTCAGAAGTTCAACACATAGAAATCCAGAACTTCAGTATTTTCCCTCTAACGTGTCTTGCAGGACCTCAGAGTGTACCAATCCAGAACTTTTGATTCCACTGATGTTCCTTTCTGAGTCATCACGCGCCTGGCTTCATAACTTCCGATCCTTATTGTTTTTCTTGCAGCAGCACGCTGTTTCTATCTTTTTTATTTATTTTCCTTTTCATCATTTTTAATATTAACATAAAAAGACATAAAAATATTTTTCTTTTATTAATTTATTTCTTTTTCATTAAGATAAAAAACCATTTTCTAAACAAGTCCTTTTTCTTTCTTATATTTTACATTTCAATATGGTTGTAATAGTAACTTAGGATTTAATTTTATTTGCAACCCCATTTGTAAATATGTACCCCCATCCCTAAAATATTATAATAGCGTAGGACTTTACATTTTTCGAAATTTATCGATTTCAAATATAAATGCTAGTAATTAAGGTGTGTATGACAAGACATGAAAATAAAAAATAGACAACCTAAAAAGCAAGACTAAATGCATGCAATCAAGCACACTTTACACACATGCACCCTTAGGGTAATCTCACTTTGTTGCCTATCGGAAAAATAGTCATGTCCCTCGAACATGGGCGTTTTAGCAAAATACCCTCAATAAAAGATTGTGGTCCCCCGATGACCCTCGATGTTGCCTTCGATAAACGATCTAGTCCCTAAACGACATTGCTAAAACGTCCCATAAATTTCCTTCTATGACTATACAAACGTCCCAACGTCCGTCCCTTCACATCCAACGATGGTGCTTCTCGCCAAAACAATTGTAAGATAGCAACGTCTAAAGGAGGAGGAAAAGAACACCTAAGACCTTTTGAGTAGGTAGATTGCTCCTAATTACTTGCTCCATTTCAAACAAAACATCCTTGCTATTTTCAAAACAAACACCTACACATTTTCAAACATCTTACAAACATTGAAAACATTTTCAAAAGATCAACATCTTTGTATACATTCTTATGAACGGGAATCATTACAAAGATTGCCTAAACAAATGACCTCTTTTACAAAATACTTTCAAAACCACACAAAGCATAATTTCAAATAAAAGCAAGTGATCTAGCAAGTAACTAAGAGCCCATGGAAAACCATGGATGAAAAGGGTGCTAACACATTCCCATTTCATAATCTACCCCCCGAACTCAAGAAACAATCTCAAAGGTCTTTCCCGTGCTTTTTCACCTTTCCTTTTGGATAAAAGAAAAGTCGGTGGCGACTCTTGATAACCGCAACATTTTCAATCAAATGCGAAACAACCAAGTCAGTTCTCCCACCGTATCATAGACCCCAATAAGTTTTTGTTGGGAATAAATGAATCATGATAGTATGAATAAATGTTTCATCTTCATTTCCGAGGAAATCCAAAGACTCGTCTATCTCCTTTTTAAAAACATGTTTTCATTTTTGAAAATCTCGAACAACGATACTTGTCTTTGGAATTCCTTAGAAATGAGATGTATATACATGATAGAATGATGTCATGGAATGCTATGACATGAATTTTCAGCTCCACATATTCTGGATAACCACTGTGTAGTCCTTTTCTAAAAGTAGCAGGATCAAAAGCCAGACGTCACAGGCATGGAGTCAAAGTAACCACCCATAAGGTATGTACTAAGGGTTTATCACCTTCTGAAAAAGGTTCTAGGGAAATCTCAGAGTCTACGCTCTTACTTTGGATATTACTGACGTCTCAATTACTTGGTAATCGATAATATTCGTAGGAAAGACTCGTCTGAGTGCAGCATCGTGTGACAACTACTTTCAGATTACTCCGTTATAGTCTCTGCACTACACATAAAAAGGCCAGGATGGGTTAACGGTTCTACGGCTCTCAACTTCTCGAGTTCACAGGTCGAAAACAATAATGTCTTCCCAATTACTCGGTAAACATCACTACTTTCAAGGGGACCTCCACAGAGTGGGGGATTTTCATGTCTCCTTCTTTGGGATTACTCCCTCAAAGTTAACATGAATATATCGCTCATCCTAATCCTAGGTGTAACCCAAGTCCGGGTATAGGACTTATCAAATGTAATCACCCCACCCAACATCACAACATATCCAGAATATGTGAGTAGCAATAATATAATGCAATATATACAAAAGAAAGTTATAAAGAAATAAAGAAATAAAATAGTAAAGCAAAATAAAGCAAAATAATAAACACCCAAAGAGACAAATAAACAAAACTAGGAGAGACTCGCAAAAGAAATATCCCTAGATGAGTTGCCAGCTGAAGCTACCTGCAAAAAACACAGAGCCGCCACCGAACTTTATTTATCCGGAAGGAAGGGGAAATATCGAGAAAACCACAAGAGGATGGATAAGATGGTCTTATGACCAAGAGAAAAGTTAAGGGAGTCGGTTATGCAAGGGGAAGGTATTAGCACCCCTCACATCAGGTGTACTCAACGGGATCCATTTTGTTTGTTTGCTTCTAAGGGTGTGTTTATCTATAACTATACTTGCTTAAGAGGAAACAAAAGGTTTTATATTTATGCGCCCGTGAGGGTCTCTCCACCCTTTTCCTATGTATCCATTGAAGGAATCAGAACACCGTATTTCTTCTAGAAAATGTTGGTTTGTTGGTGTTTTTTAGTGGGTGACGTTAACGTATGTATTCTAGCAATAGGCACGACATATATCACGATAGAACAGAGATAACATGCCCTTTGGAGAGAGTTTTGATTGGTTGAGTGTTTTGTAAGCTTTAGAATGAATTCATGTAATGATTAAATGTTTTTGGATTTTTGATTTGTGAATGATGTGTTTTAATTAAAAGAAGAAAAAATTCTAAGAGGGAGACTAGGAAAACCTTAATGTTGTCATGCACGGGTTTCAACCTAAGGTCTAATTAGTTCGCATCCTAAAGAATAGGAAACTATAATCCTAAGGGAGCATGTTATAAACATAAAGTAAAAGGAGACAGTGTTTGTGAAGAGTGCTCGTGTGTGGTGATCATGGCAAAAGTGACGACAAAATTAGTAGTATTATGAAAGGGGTAAATGAAATGCTCGGTGTATGGGGATTGAATCAGGTTATGATTAACCAAGGAGTGTACTTGATTAATCTCATGAAAGTAGGTGCTCCTACCCTTAACTATGAGACTCTTTGTGCATGGAAACACTTGGTATATGGACCAAAGTGGTTGATGCGGGTTATGGTTAACCAAGAGCAAGAATTGATTAACGTCGTGAGAATGGCCATGCCCAAACTCCACCATGAGACCCTTTAAGAAGATGCTTGGTATGTGAACCAAGGGGAGAGAAGTTGCTCCAACGGATAAGATGAAAATAAAAAGCCCATACAAGGTGGCTATATGAATGCTCCTAAAAGTGGGACTAGCGTGGCACTAGTATTCTAAACGAACAATTGAAACAAGCGATCAAATAGTTGTCATTGTAGAAAATCCCAGGACCAAACTATGAAATGTGTGCGAGTGTGCCTTTGTAAGCGGATACCTGCTCATTGATGATGAGCCCAAGAGGAGGCCAAGTGTTCTACTTTGGAAAAATATGAATAATTAGCAATTTAAACATACAGAGAAAAATAGAAAAAGAACAAAATTCTAAATTATTAAAACCATGTGGGGATGGGGGTACAAGTTTGATGAATAGGGATGAACCGAATCAAAATTTTGATTAAGAATCCAGTTAAACAAACAATACAACCAAATCGAAAATTAACAAAGAAACTACTTAATTTATCTACAAAATTAACTATTCTAAATGATTAATCATGTTAAATAAAAAACATTTTTTATTTTTAATAAGTTATTAAAAATTAATCAAATTTTTTTATTTTTATTAAAGAAAAATATTAAAAGAAAATTAATAAACTAACTCTAAATATATTCTGTATGATTTTCATCAAGTAAGATAAAAGAAGATAATGTATTTTCATTTTTTATGAAAATAAAATATTAATGCCTACTTCTAAACTATTCTAATATTTTCAGGATTTAATAAGTTAGGAAATGATCAATTAAACTAAAATAAGTAAATTTACAAAGTTACTAATTCGACTATAAAACTATAAAAAAAAATGTAAAGTTTAAGAAAATTGAAATTAAACTAAACAAAGTAAAGGGTGTAAAACACAGCGTAGGGGGAAGTATTCTGAATTTGCAAATGGGCTTGTTGTGAAAGGCCCAGGTTTGTTATAAAGTTTAAAATTAAGATTAAATAAAATAAAAAATAAAAAATAGTGGACCTGGGTTGAACCGTGTCGACCCAAGGCCCACCCTTCCTTCTTCAAGCTCTCACTTGGGTTTGTGAAACCCTAAAAGAGACAAAAAATAATTTTCCCCTCATCTTCCTCACAGTCTTCGCCTTCTCTCCCTCAATCTCAACTCTGTTCTTCTCTCATCTCAACTCTGTTCTCACTCTCCAACAATATAAGAACTGAACCCCCCTTGGTTTCTCCCTCTCAATCGTTATCCTCACTTTTTTTTCTGCTTAACAAAAATACAACAACAAGCCTCCATTCTCTTTAATATCTCGACTTCTCTTTCCATTTTTCGATCTCTCTCACATTCGTTCTTCTCTCAACGCGTTCTAGATTCTTCTAATTCTACAAAACTCTCTAAATTTACATCTCATATTAAAAGGAACTAAACCCTAAATCTGAAATTAAACGCTAACGGTAAACAAATTCAAGGTATCAGTATGGGAAAACGACTTTGCAAACTGAAACTTATGTTATGGTATCAAGAAAATGAGTTAAAGGTAACACACGGCCTACCTTGATAGCGAATGTGACAGTGAACTTCGACGGAGATCGAGCCCAAAGACCAGGTATTTCTCCTTTTATTTCTTCTTTATTTTTCTATGTTTATGAAATTTTTTGTTGAAGCTATGGTGTCGTTGAATCTGTTCGAAATGATGAACAAATTGAAATGTTGTTGTTTGTATATTTACAGGGGTGCGGTTTTGGTTGTGGATCAGGGTATTGAAGTTGATGATGAAGAAGATGGCAGTAGGTTTGAGAAAATGGTTGAAAGTTGTGTGAAGTGTGAGTTTTGAAGGTTACAATATCACAGAAGCTTGTTGAATTGTTCTATGGAGCAGGTTGTTATGGTTTCAGTTATGGAAGGGAAAGTGAGTATGGAAGTTGTATGAAGGTTGTAGGACTGAATTCGTAGGTGATTCTCCAAGAGTTGAAGAATGGCTAAGGTTTTTTTTATGATGTTTCTGAGCAATGGATTTGGGTATTGATTGTGCCGAGGTTTTTGGTTTTTGATGCAGTATATATTTTGCAGTGTGTTTTTTCTCTTCTTTTCGGTTTTCTGGCTGTGTGTTGTTGGGTTTTTTCTGTGTTCCCCCCCCCCCCCCTTTGTCAATGAAACAATGATTATTCTTATATTGAGATAAGGGTGGAAATTGGAGGGAAGTTTTTGGTGAATTTTAAACAAAATTGGCTTGCTGACTTTATGCTTTTTAAGTGCAGGTTTTGGTTATGTTTATATTTGTGCAACTGGTTTTTTTTGGACTGTTTACACAGGCTGTGCAGTTTAGGGACATCAGTTTATGCTTGGACTGTTATGCTCTGGGTGACATCTTTCTAAACCCTATCTCTTTTTCACTTTGTCTTTCCATGATGTAAAGCTACTCTTCTTTTCTCAACATAATTATGAAGGGTTTGCATTTTTGGAAAATGATGATGCACTTTGGGTTCCAGCTACTTGGTAGCTTGCATTGTTTTGTGATTTGTTGTTGTTAGCTATTTTGTTGCAGCTGTTTTGGGCTTGCAGCAGTATTACTGCAAGTCTGCCCTTTGCTGTTTTTGGCTTGCAGTTGCTGCCTATTATTTTGTATTTTCTTGCAGCTACTGCCTACTGTTGCTTTTGTGCTTCATTTTATTGCAGCTGTTGTTTGCATATTTGGAAGTTTTGACTTGCAGCTTCTTTGGGCTTCTTGCTGTTGCTTGTGTTCCCGTTTGACTGTTGTGGGTTGTTTTACTTATTTTTGCAATCTTGCTTGCTGTTGGACAGTTTTGTGCTTTGCTTTTGCAATGAAAAATGTATGCCAATTTCTTTTCCTTTTGTGAACCAAAAAACCTAAACTTTTTATGATTTGTAAAATAAGAGAAGATAGCCTATGATTGAAAACCCCTTTTAATTTCTGATTCCAAATACAAACCCTAATGATGAAATAAAAATCTTCTTTTAACAATTAGTTCTTGCTTGGAATTTTTTTACATGTTGATGTTTGCTAACTTATCCCTCTTTCTTGTTTCATGAGCACAAGGATTGGATGGCAAAAGTAAAGTTGAAAGATGAAGAAAAAATCATGGCGAGGAGTGAGGACGAGTTACTTGAAGATGAAGCCAAGAGACTTGAAGAAGAAACATTTCTTTCTTTTTTTTGTAAACAAACATTTGTAATTTGTATTTCAAGTTTGATAACTTGCTTTGTAAATTGCCCACAAAAATGTAATGAGTGATATTTCTTTGAATATTCATGAGTGATACACTTGTTGTATGGAAATTGGATAAGTCTTAGACTTGGTTAAAATTTGAAATCCCCACTTGAATGGTTTAAATGACACATCATGCCTTTGTAACTTGAACTTCAAGAAATCATAGATGACCTTTGCAACTTGTATTTCAAGTAACCATGTGCCTTATCTTTCAATCCTCAATCTTCATATCATGTCCAAAACAAACTTGCACTCTCAATATGAACCTTAACCTTGATGTCTAAACCACAAGTAACTTGTAACTGAAGCAACAAAAATATGCCTTGATTGTCATGAACCTCCAACCTTATTTCTTGTGCCCGGATTCCATGTTCATCAATTTAAACTTCAAACTCTTGACTTGGTGATTTAGAGATTCTTGACAAACAATAGGGAAATAAAACCTAATCCAGGCTCTGAGGAATTTGAGTGAGAAACAGCCTTGTAACTTGATGAGAAAGAAATCCATGATGCCTTAACACTTTACTTCACAATCCACTACTCAAGGACCAAATGAAACTACCCTTAACCTGATGAAGAAACTTCAAACCAAAATTAAACACAAGGATGGCACAACCCTAATGCTTTAAACCAAAGTGCATGATTCCATGAGATGCATGATATGCAAGTGACTTAATGAAAATTATATAAATGGGATGCAAAGTCCAATCTAGACAAAAGTAACAGGTAGGGAAAATTTGGGGTACAACACCGGCAAGTCGAAAACCTGGAAAGCCGGCTTGGGAAAAAAAGGGTATCCCGATGGACTAAAAACCCGAAAGGGCGGTCTAGGAACAAAGTTATGGATTAAAAGCGTACGACTATGTCCCGTTGGATCGCTTACAACCAGCTTTATTACCAACCATGAAGTTCACATGGTACAAATCAATTCAGCCAACTTCTTCCGACAGTAAGGGATGAGATGCTTAAAGACATAGGGGCAGTGGCAGAGTTGAAACCTGATGAAATCATTTACACATAGCTATATGTTTTGTTTTACTTTGTACTCCTTTCATTTTACGACAATTTCCTCTTACTAGGATTTCTGTCTCTTTACAACAATCGTCTGTTTATAGGAAAACTATCAATATAAACACAATTTCAAAATTCAAAATTTGTTTTACCTTTTTTCTGTTTTGTTCGCAAAAACGTCCAATGATTAAATTAAATGAACACATACATATGAATATGATTATTGTTAACAAATATATGCATAAAAACAAGAATAATCATTTACTCAATACTCTAGGAGTTAGGATAACGTCCAAGTCGTCCACAAATCCCCACAGAGTAATTTACATAAGAATATCCCCCACAGAGTCATCTTCCCAAACTCGACACATTCCCCGCAAGTCTGAAATACCCTGATCATACTCACCAGCAGATTCCCCTAGCGGACAAAGGAGTATGATCTTTTCCCCGACAATGTCGCCAACCTACGGAATCCCAATCTTCGTCAGAGATTATGACATCAATACAATTCACAGGAATTTTGTTCCCCAATTGAGTTTATTTCTACAAAGCTATAACATCCCCTGCAGAATTATCATCCCTAGAAGGGCTCACCCCTTAGCAGAGTATTCCTCCAGCGGGGTTTATTTCCCCAACAGGGTTTATTTCCCCCAACAGGATACAATCTCCCCAGCTTGAGTCTATCACTTTGACTACTACAAATCATCGGAAAAATTTCTCTCTCCATCAAAGGGTAGTCCAGATTGCCATCCCCAGAGATTGCTACGGAATCTCAAATCAGACTAGATATCAGTTAATCTTATCCTCCACAGACGAGTTGGCATCCATATCCAAAAATCGGTTAGACAACACCTCAAAAGGTTATCCATCTCTTTTATCCCTAGTCAGGGTATATAAGAACTAAATTCCCCAGTAGAGTGGTGAACGACCAATGTTCTTGAACTTTTCTCCCAAGCAGAAATCACATTCCCCAGCAGTGTTTCCTCAAACAAAAAGTAGGAATTCCCAGCAGAAACATTCTAAACAAATATTGAGGATTACACATATTCTTCATCCCAAACAACAGTCTATGATTTATTTTCCTCAATTAGAAACGTTATACAGAGCTACCGACACGCTTCAACGATATCACACATTCCTACATGTCATAGTATATACATACGAAATGCATATAGCACACTCTCATTTACTTTGAGAACATAATTAACCAATGCATTTCATACATCATGACATTGCATACAACTAACTCTTTATCTTTTCAGGTAAAAAATATACAAACAGATAATTATCATCAACAACTCTCAAACAGGTCCAAGATTAATTCTCAAAACAAGATGAGGAAACTATCTATGTGACCAAGTCAGAGATTAATTCCCAAAACAAGAAGGGGCAACTATCTCTACGGCCAACAAAAATCAGGTCCCAGGTTAATTCCCGAAACAAGACGGGGAAACTATCTAGAAGACTAGACACAGATTAATTCCTAAAAGAAGACAGGGTAACTATCTATGAAATCAAATTGTAGATCAATTCCTGAAAAAGGACGGGGGCGACTATCTACATGAACATGTTGAAGATTAACTCCCGAAACAGGACAAAGAAACTATCTATACAACCGAGCAAAGATTAACTCCCGAAACAGTATGGGGAAACTATCTTTCTATCTTTAGGACCAGGTGAAGATCAATTCCCGAAACAGGACGGGACAACTATCTTTATCACCAGGTGGTATGAATTCTCGAAACAGGATGAGTTTACCAACAAAAATAGACTGTAGATCAATTCCCGAAACAGGACGGGGCGACTATCTACAAGACAAGCACTTCCCTCAGAGACTAAATCTAACAAGCAGTTACTCAAACACCTTCCCCAGAGGTTCATTCTGGAAAGCATTCTTAAGGTGAAGTCAAGTGTAGACTCCTTCTAACACTCCTATTAACAGTTACATTGGATGGCATCTGCAAGCCCATCTTCGATGACATTCCTTCATCTCTCCGAATGGCATCTGCAAGCCCATCTTCGATGACATTCCTTCATCTCTCCGAATGGCATCTTTAAGCCCATTCAAACAATATTATCAACCAGCAGTGTTACTGTTAGAACAAAGTTTGGTTCTAATCATATCTTAGAGTTTTGATGATAACAACGAAATAAAATTTTGTGAAATATATTTAATACTTTGACTTGTGTGTTCTCTAAGTTCAGATGATGTTCTGACTCATGCATCATTGAAAGAAACAGCATTCTACGCAACTCTAAAGCAAACTCAGAAGGAAGCACTCCAAAGCAAACTTTGATGAAGAGCAATACTAAGCAACCTCTGATAAAGCAAGCTGAAGCAAAGATCTGAAAGAAGCACGCTGAAAACAACATCTAATAATGCAAGATTAAAGAAAACTCTGATGAACACATAAATTGAAGAATACTCTGATATAAGAAAAGATAAAGTATACTCTGAAATGGAAACGCTACAAGAAAACACTTAAACTTCCAGAGACAAGCTCTAACAGTACCGTTGGTTATTAAATGCTAAGACAGCTAACGCACTCAAGTGTACTATGCACGAGCATTGGAAAAGTAAAGACCAAGCCTACACGCATCATTAAATGCATTCACTCTCATCAAGGCAGTAACGATCAAAAAATTGGAAGCTATATATAGAAGACCTTTTATTTCGAAGAAAGGTTACTGATCCACGAGAAACAATCTTACGTTCATTATTTTCATACTTGTAAACCAATATTGTATAGTGAGTAGATATTAAGCATTGAGCAACAATCTTAGTGATAAATCACAGTTTGTGATAAATCACAGTTTGTGATAAAGCTTATTAGAAGCATTCTGTTTCACTGATATTAAGAGATAATTTTGTAAGTGTTCCTTGAGAGACTAGTTAGGTCAGATTTCTCAAGAGGGATAGGACTAGTTGAGTCTTACAGGTGTTAGTCACTTACATTTGGCTTGTGCATTGTATTGTTAGTCATAACAGTTTAGTTGTGCATTTGTAATCAGTTTGATTATAGTGGATTAAGTCCTCGTTGAGAGAGGCGAAATCACCTTGGCGGGTGGACTGGAGTAGTTTGAGTTTCAAACGAACCAGGATAAAAATACATGTGTCCTTCCATTAGTATTGTGCGAGAAAAAGGAAAAACTTATTCAACCCCCGTTCTAAGTGTTTTCTCACCCTTCAATTGGTATCAGAGCTCTAGTTCTGGGTGCAAACACCTAACAGTGTCATAAAAAGATCCAGAAGGAAAACACTATGGCAACTGAACAAAACAATAACAACTGCACCAAAACTTCTGTGTTTGATGGAGAAGATTTTGAATACTGGAAGGATAGACTAGAAAGTTTCTTTCTAGGTCATGATGTTGATCTATGGGATTTGGTCCTAAATGGGTACACTCATCCAGAAGACAAAGACAGAAACAAGATTGACAAAAAGAACATGGATAAACAACAGAAGTTAGATTTCAAGAATCACCACTGAGCCAGAAACATCTTTCTGAAGGCTATCTCAAAAACTGAATATGAGAAAATCACTAACAGAGATACAACACATGACATGTTTGAGTCTCTCAAAATGACTCATGAAGGAAATGCTCAAGTAAAAGAGACAAAAGCTCTGGCTCTCATCCAGAAGTATGAAGCCTTCAAAATGGAAGAAAATGAGTCTATTGAAGCTATGTTCTCGAGATTCCAAACTCTGATTGCTGGCTTGAGAGTTCTGAACAAAGGATACACCAAGGCAGACCATGTTAAGAAAATTATCTAAAGTTTACCCAGAAGATGGGCACCTACGGTTACTTCATTCAAAGTGTCAAAATATTTGAATGATGTATCCCTTGAAGAACTTATCAGTGCTTTAAGGAGTCACGAGATAGAACTTCATGAACATGAGCCTCAAAAGAAAGGTAAGTTTGTCGCCCTTAAATCTATTAAAAAAATGTGAAACTAATGCTTTTCAGGCAGAAGAAGGAAACTCTGAAGATTATGCATCAGAAGAAGATGAGTTATCTCTGCTCTCCAGAAGGATCAACCAGATGTGGAAGCACAGACAAAAGAAGTTCAGAAACTACAAGAGGTCAGAAGATAAACCAGAATCTTCTGGACATAAGAAGTCAAGCAGGAGAGATATAGTCTGCTATGAATGTAAAGAACCAGGACACTACAGAAGTGATTGTCCTAAACTGCAAAGAGAAAGACCAAAGAAAAAGTTTGGAAGAAAGAAAGGCGTGATGGCCACCTGGGATGATTCAGAATCTTTTAAAGCTGAATCTGACTCAGAAGATGAATACGCTAATCTAGCGTTTATGGCTACCACAGTAGATGAAAATGACTCAGACTCAGACTCAGAACCAAAAGAGGTATTCTCTGAATTTTCTAGAACTGAACTTGCTGAAAGCTTATCTGAACTTCTTGAAAACTACAGTAAACTCAAAATCAAATACAAGAAACTCAAAAAGAATCTTGCATCTGATGTTGAGAAACTTGAAACAGAAAACTCTGAACTTAAAGAAAACATTTTTTAACTCAAAAAGGAAGTTCAAAAATTTCAAGATATCCCTATTTCAGATTCTGCTTCAAGTTCAAAAGATATTCTTAAAGAATATGCCTCTAGTTTTCAAACGTTTCTTGCTAAAAGCATAGATAGAAGCATAATGGCTTCAATGATCTATGGTGTTAGTGGAAATGACAGAAGAGGCATTGGATATAAAGCTCCCAAAGGGAAATAAATATATAAACCTAAGCCTGTTGAGGAAATGGTTATCACATATAAATCACTACACAAACAATTTAGTTTTGGGCACACACATGATATCAAATACACTTCTCACTCTGAATATTCTTATGAGAAATCAAAGTTCAACCAGAACTTTAGAAACTCTAACCAAAAAGGACCCAAAAAGAAATGGGTACCTAAGGAGAAAATAATCTATGTTGCAAATGTCCTTAACAACTAAGTTTAAACACCAGTCATGGTACCTGGACTCTGGATGCTCGCGACATATGACGGGAAGAAAGTTTATGTTCCAAAGTCTGGAACTTAAATTTGGAGGAGATGTCAAATTTGGAGGAAATTAAAAAGGAAAGATTATTGGTTCTGGAACCATTGGAAATGGTAACCTTCGTTCTATAACTAATGTTATGTTGGTAGAAGGATTAGCGCATAACTTGTTGTCCATAAGTCAATTAAGTGACAACGATTATGACATAATCTTTAATCAAAAATCCTGTAGAGCTGTTAGTCAAAAAGATGGACCAATCATTTTTACTGGCAAGAGAAAGAACAACATCTATAAAATTAATCTTTCTGATATTAAATCTCAAAATGTAAAATGCCTTATGTCTGTTAGCGATGAGCAATGGGTCTGGAACAGAAGATTAGGACATGTTAGCATGAGAAGAATATCTCAAATTAACAAACTCAATCTGGTCAGGGGACTTCCCAATCTGAAGTTCCACTCAGAAGCTCTTTGTGAAGCATGTCAGAAAGGAAAATTTTCAAAACCTTCTTTTAAGTCAAAAAATGTTGTTTCTTCCTCTAGGCCGTTGTAGCTTCTTCACATTGATCTGTTTTGACCAGTTAAAACCTCATCCATCAGAGGCAAGAAGTATGGATTGGTCATTTTTTGTGACTACATCAGATGGACATGGGTTAAGTTTTTAAAACACAAGGATGATTCACATTCTGTGTTCTTCGACTTCTGCATCCAAGTTCAAAATGAAAAAGATTTTAGAATCATAAAAGTTAGAAGTGATCATGGAGGAGAATTTGAAAAACATTATTTTGAAAAGTTTTTTAAAGCAAATGGCATTTCTCATGATTTCTCTTGTCCTAGAACTCCCCAACAAAATGGAGTTGTAGAACGAAAGAATAGAACTTTGCAAGAAATGGCCAGAACCATGATTAATGAAACTAATACGGCTAAACACTTTTGGGAAGAAGAAGTGAACACAACATGTTATATTCAAAATAGAGTATCTATAAGACCTATTCTTGAAAAGACTCCTTATGAATTATGGAAAAACAGAAAACCCAACATTTCATATTTCCATCCTTTTGGATGCACTTGCTATATTCTGAATACTAAAGATAATTTGAACAAGTTTGATTCTAAGGCAAAAAGTGCTTTCTGCTTGGATACTATGAACACTCAAAAGGTTATAGGGTATACAACACAGAAACTCTGATTGTTGAAGAATCAATCAAAGTTAGATTTGATGATAAGCTTGTCCAGCAAAAGCCAAAGCAGAATGAAAATCCTACAGGTACAGAAGATCATCTTACAAACTCTGAAGAGTTAGAAGTAAAGGACATCTTAGAAGACCCTCCTATTCAAAACGCTCTGGAAAATCTAAGAATTTCTGAACAACCCTCACAGAATAAATTCCCCAAAATCACATCAGCACATCCAGAAAATGTGATTATTGGAAAGAAAGAAGATCCCATTAGAACAAGATCCTCTTTCAAAAACATTGAAGAATCACCATTTGGTTTGGTCTCTCTAATTGAACCAACCTCAATAGAGGAAGTTCTGCAAGACGACGATTGGATCCTAGCTATGCAAGAAGAACTAAATCAATTTTCAATGTGTGGGATCTAGTTCCAAAGCCAAAAGGATTCAATATCATAGGAACAAAATGGGTATTCAGAAACAAGTTGAATGAGCAAGGAGAGATTGTCAGAAACATGGAACGACTGGTTGCACAAGGTTACAGTCAATAAGAAGTGATTGACTATAATGAAACCTTTTCCCTAGTCTCCAGGTTAGAATCAATTAGATTGTTAATTTCCTTTGTTGTTCAACACAACATCTCATTATATCAAATGGATGTTAAAAGTGCATTTTAAATGGTTACATAGAAGAAGAAGTTTATGTCCACCAACCTCCGGGTTTTGATGACCCAAAATTTCCAGAACATGTTTTTAAACAGATAAAGTCTTTGTACGGTCTGAAACAAGCTACCAGAGCTTGGTATGAACGTATGAGTAATTTTCTTTTAGAAAATAATTTTACCAGAAGGAAAGTGGACACAACCTTATTCAGAAAAACATTTAAAAATGACATTTTAATCTGTCAAATATATGTAGATGATATTATATTTGGAACTTCTAATGTCTCTCTTGGAAGAGAATTTGTTGAGTCTATGCAGGCCGAATTTGAGATGAGCATGATGGGAGAACTGAAATTCTTTCTGGGAATTCAAATTAATCAAACTCCAGAAGGTACTTACATACATCAGATAAGGTATGTTAAAGAACTTCTGAAGAAATTCCAGCTTTCAGAAAGTAAAGAAGCAAAGACACCAATGCATCTTACATGCATTCGGGGAAAAGATGAGGTGAGTAAGAAAGTAGATCAGAAGCTCTAAAGAGGTATGATTAGATCTCTTCTCTATCTGACTGCATCTAGATCGGATATATTATTCAGTGTATGTTTATGTGCAAGATTCCAATCAGATCCTAGAGAATCTCACTTAACTGTTGTTAAGTGAATTTTGAGGTATCTGAAAGGTACTACTAACCTAGGATTGTGTTACAGAAGATCCAAAGACTTTAAACTAGTAGGTTATTGTGATGCTGACTTTGCTAGAGATAGAATAGAATGTAAAAGCACTTCTGGAAGCTGTCAGTTTCTGGGTGATAATGTTATCTCATGGTACAACAAGAAACAAGCCACTATTGCACTATTAACCAATGAAGCTGAATATATATCTGCTACTGGATGTAGCACTCAGATGATCTGGATGAAGATCCATCTGGAAGATTATCATCTATATGAAAGTAAGATTCCTATCTTCTGTGATAATACCTCTGCTATTTGTCTTTCAAAAAATCCCATCTTACATTCTAAGGCCAAACATATAGAAATTAAACATCATTTCATAAGGGACAATATTCAGAAAGGAATTTTAACTTAAACTTTGTAGACACATAGTGTTGTACCCCAAAATTTGCCCTCCCATTTCCTCAATATTTTCTCATCACAAGACCCTTGGAACTCAAGATCCAGTTAGGGTTTGCTCTGCTCAAGACTCCTCCTTGCACTGTTGACCCAAATTAGGGTTTGAGTTTGCACAAAGATGTTTTGACCTAAAATGCCTAAGATGACCTTTCATGATTCATATTGGACCCCCAAGTTTATCCATACCAAGTTCCAAGCCTTGATTCCAATCTTTGCCCAGTCAATTGGATAGTTGACCTAGAAGTCAGCTGTATTGGGGAAAAAGTCAACTGTGGTCAATTGACAGTCAAAACTCATGAAATTTGATCCACATCAACATTATGAACTCATATGAACCATTTGGTCAAGTTTGGATCACAATTCCACAAGAAATTTGATCAGATCACCAAAAGGGCAAAATGGTCATTTTTAGGGTTTTGACTGCACAAAGGCAATTTTTGACTGTTTGACCTAGCCAATGGCAAACCAAGCTCACATTTGGACTCAAGGACCCCATGTAATTGTCTTGACATGTTCAATAAATTCAAAAGATCCCAAATGCACAAGATTGACAGATGAATTTTCAAGTCAACTGATCAATTTTTGACTGTATACTAAAAAGTCAAACTTTGACTTTTTGGTCAAAATCAAGTGTCAAGATTCATTTTTCATCAAAACATGTCAAATCATGAAACTTGTTCATCAAGAAATCAAAAATTGCAAATTAGGGTTTGAAATGAAGAATTTTCATAACTTAGAATTTTTCTAAGTTATGAAAATCCCTAATTTTTTCCTAACTTTGTCCCATTTTTTCATCAAGATACATTTGGATTCAAGGAAAACTCAAAACATAAAAGTTGTAGTCCATTGCAAAATATACAACTTTTATTCACAAAGTTTCCTCAAAAGAAGCTTGTAGCTCAAGTTACAATTTTTGGAACAAGGGTGCAAAACATTTTTAACTTAGAAAATTTTTGACCTATTCTAGGCAGGATTTTTGCCTAACTTCATGGCCACTTTTCACATGCTTCCACTTGGAATTTCAACTTGCATTACAAAGATGGATTGTACACATTCCAAGCTTTCCAAAATGTCCAAGAACTTCTCAAACAACCTTGTGGTTAGGGAGAATCGAATTTGGCAATATAGACAAAAGTCACTTTGTTCATGAGCCATCTCATGTTCATACACTTTGCAATTTTTCAAATCAGCATGAGCAAGCTAGTTACAGGCCTCTAATCCTTTTCGTACTCAATAATTAAATTCCAATCCATTGTGCCAAGGCATTATTTTATGCATTTGGTCATTGTATGAAGAATTAAGCCTTAATTAGAAAAAGTAAATTATCCATTTTTGAAAAGTTACACTTTATGTCAAGTTTGCAAATCCAAGAAGTACAATGCAAATCCTTTTGGCACAAGTTCAGGAACATATCCCACTGATCAAGACTCAAGTGTGCAGCATACTTGAGGGGCCTGTGTTAGCCTAGATACCAAGTTGACAATTTTTGCTTAAGTTAGAAGTAACTTTGTAAACAAAACAACAACTCTCATTGCTGCAAGAACTAGCCTAAGCAAACTTGTTAAACACCTTCCATACATCATAACTGAGCTAATACACGAGCCAACCACTTCCAATACCTCTTCAAACACAGAAACACCATCCTCTTGCAAAAACAGAGTCCCTTCTGCAACTTGACTTCCACAGACACTTCCACTCGTGCGTTTTGGCTGAAACCTTTGCAAACACATTCCCTATCACCCACTGAAACTATCCCAAGCATTGGACACGACCTGTAACATCACTAACATCATTTTCCATTTTCAGTTTTCAACTTTGCAGGTGAACTTCTGCAGCTTGATATAGCAAGATTCAAAGCACACCAAGCATTGGAATAGCATCCCTGGACTTCAAGCAAGTTGTACAAGTCCTCACATTGCACTGAAAGTACCTCCATTGTCATACACGAATCAAGCTGAACAGGTAATTTTTTGAACTTCTATCTCTCTATCCAGGCATAGTTAGGTTTAAGTCTGTGAAGAAAACATGTTCTAATCATAGCCCTGAAGCCATCCATATAGTTACTTTTCATTTATATTATGTGTGCTAAGAGTATTTTGATTCTGAACATCTGGAAAAAAACTAGGTCAGAAATTGGGGGAGAAGAAATTCTCTCTCATTTCTGAGAGTTAGATCAAGTTCTTGGTATGTATGGATTCGTGGTTTGATGCTTGAAATTTTTCATGTTATGAGTTTGTGTTGAAAATCAAGGAATCAGGAGATAGCAGGGACAAGGCAAAACGCGCGTTTTTTGTTGTTTGAACTGTCTGGAGGTTGAAGACAACCTCTTTGGGCTGGGCCTGTGTTGTTCTTCCTTTTTGCACCACTGTTTTACACATGCACCCCCTGGCCCATTTTGAGTTTTATTTGTCATTTTTAACTTTTTCTTTTTTATTCTGATTTGTTATTTTTTATTAAAATATAAAAAAACATTAAAATTATTTTTCTCACATTTTTTGCATTTTTATTTGATATTTATTTGCTTCATTTAGTTATATATGTAAATAAACATAAATATACTTTCATTTAAAATAACTAAAAAATAATACAAAATACATTTATTTTCTATTTTTCATTTTATTTTATCTTTTGAAAACATTTTATAAAAAATATATTTTTTTTGTAAATATTAAATATTTTATTTTTGTACATATTTAATATATTTAGTAAATAATATAAATACTTATATATTTATTATAATATTTAGGATAAAAACATAAAGATAATACATTTTTATTTTTATTAATATTTAACTTAAAAAATCACTTTTTTTATAATATACTTCCTTTTTATTTATTTTTTGTACATAATTAATAAATATTGCATATATTATATAATTAATACCTTTTTATTTATAAAATTAGGGTTTTGCCCTAAAAACATAAAAATACCAAAAATTAATCCTTTTTATTTTTGTTTATTTGTCACATGAAAAATACCTTTTACATACATATGAAAATCATTTTTTTTGCATCTTACATATTTATTTTATTTTTATTTAATTATTGTGCAATTAAATACCTTGGAAAATTCGAATTTGGATGTAATAGTTAGATTTTAATTTCTTGCTAAAATATCCCCATTTGAATATTTGTATCCCCCATCCCATAATTTGTGTTGTAATAATTTAGGACCTTTAAATTCCGCATTTAAAAGTTTTTTCTAATTATACCATGATAGAATTAGGGTTCTGTATGCAAAAATTAACCAAAAATAGTTTGACCTAAATTCAAGAAAAACAAGCATGAAAATGGACAACACCAATCACACTTGCACCCCTAGGGTTACTCCACTTGTTGCCTTCAATAATGGGCCATGTTGCATGTTAGATATCTTTGGCAAAACAAAAACAAATTCAAATGATCATAGTCCCTCGATGACGCTTTCGAAAGTTGCCTAAAAATGATCAAGTCCCTTAAAGGAAACATTGCCCAAAGATACTTGACACCATTGCAATCATGGTCTAAACGATGACCCGCGCCCGTCCCGTTCACATCCTAACACAAGATTGTCCACCAAATACAATGGTGGAACAAAATTGTCAAAAGGGTTTAAAAACATAGAAAGAATCTTTGAGAAATTTAGGGGTAGACAAAACTCTTGGTTACTTGCCAACTTGCAAAACTAAAACACTTGCCTATTTTTCAAAACCACACATCACAACACACTTTCAAAACAACTTTTAAAAACAATTGAAAACTTTTCAAAAGATATACACCTTTGTATACATCCCAACATGGATCATTACAAAGGTTGCCACCACATTGGCCTCTTTTCAAAACATTTTCAAACCCACACACATAACACCATTTCAAACAATTGAAAGCACCATTTCAAACAATTGAAAATCAAGGCAAGTTGATCTAAGCAAGTAAATAAGAGCCCATGGATAACCATGGATAGAAAGGGTGCTAATACCTTCCCTTTCTATAATCTACTCCCTGAACCCAAGAAAACATCTCAAAGGTTTTTTGTTGTGCTTTTTAACCTTTCCTTATGATAAAATAAAAAGTCGGTGGCGACTCTTGCTCAACCGAAACATTTGTGAATACAAACGCAAAACCCATGTCAGTTCTCCCACCGTATCACACATACCATCAATGGGCTGATATTTTTACTAAACCACTTTCTGAAGACAAATTTAAATTCATTCTGAAAAATATTAGCATGGAATTTTGTCCTGAATGAAAATTTCTTTTTCTTCTATATGTGTTTCCAGAATGTTCTGATTAACTACTCTTCAGAAGTGAGAAGAGGAGTTACATCAGAAGACATTCATCATGTTCTGAAATGTGTCTAACATTTCATTACTAGAATGGTCAGAAGTTCATTACATTAAACCAGTTGTCACACGCTACCTTCAGAAGTTGAACGCGTGTTTCAATTCTGAAAGGTCACGCATGTGTACGCTGCTATTGAGATTTCGTTCCTAGGTAACTGTGTAGATTTGATAAAATCTCACTCCTCCCCTCAATGTCATATTTCATTAATTACTAGTAATGATTATTCTTTTAATTTCAATCGTTCAAAATTCTTTATTGGTTTTATTTCCCAAAAATTTCCAAAGCTATAAATACCTTTCAAATTCCCCTCTTTTACTTTTTACTCTCTCTCTCTCTAAGTTTCCATCGCCTCTGCGTTTTTGTGCAAAACTCTCTCTATTTTTTTTAATCCTAAACCTAAACGCTCCAAATGGCTTCATCTTCATCTCCTTCCAAGAGCATTCATGTTTCATCAAGCATCTCTCAACATGCAAAAAGATATGTCTTTCCTGAAAGAACAATGCTCATACCTGTTGATAGCTTGGAACTGGTGAGTGAACTTATGGTCGATTTTGATAATCTGAAAGCAAATGGGTTTGACTTGTTTCTGGCGGTTGAATTCCAAGGGTGGCAAAATTTCTTTGATTGTCTTGTTGGACCAGTGTTTCCTTATCTAGTCAAGGAATTCTGGATTCATGCCATTGCCTCTCCAAAGGTCATCCTTTCATTTGTCATGGGCAAAGAGATTTCCATCACTGAGAATATCATTAGGAAACTTCTAGGCTTTGAAGGAAATGGTGTTATTGGAATCTCTAATGGACGAATGGATATGTCCAAAGTTTATGCTGAAATCTTTACTAGTGGGAAAGCTTCCAAAAAAGTCAGAGACTTAAAGAACCAATATAAAATCTGGGCAAGAATCATTCATTGTTGCATTCATCATAGGAAGGAAACTAGTTCTCTTGACTACATCAATGTTGACTAACAATACCTTATGTCCTGTCTTAGAAAAATGTGAAGATTGATCTGCCCTATCTTCTGTTCAACCACCTCTAGACGCATGTGAAGGAAACCAGGGAAGTTGAAAGGGTCAAAAACTCTAAGTCAAAAAGAAATTGGATCCCTCTGGAAAGATTAATCTCAGACATTCTGACTGAGAATGGTCTGATAGCTCATTTAGAGGATGCCAACTTGCTTGGTGAATTGGAGCCCACGTGTGGAAAAGCTCTGACTGGGAAGAACCTGTTGAAGAGGAAGCTGATTGACAAACTTCTGGTAGAACCTACTCCATACGTGTCAGCAATTGTCACCAGAAGGAGAATCCCTATTGCATATTTTCCTCTCTTTAACTCTGGTGATCATCCTGAGATCATTCTGCACTTCATTGAAGCTTGCAAGGAAAGTGGCATTCCCATTGACCCCGCATGGCTTCAAGGAAAAAATTTACCTTCTCCAGATGTTTTCATCCAGAAGCAAAAGAAAAGGTCAGCAGGAGAAGGCCCCTCTGCTCGTCCTCAGAAGAAGCAGAAGAAATCTTCAGGTACATCCCCTGAAACAATTTCTGTTTGTGATTATGTATGTATATCACCATCTGATGAACCCCACACTCTAGGAGATATAGAAGTAGACATAGATCTCACAATTCCTTCTGAACCCCTCCAAAATAATCCTCAAATTGATCAAGTTCTCTTTGACATAGACAATTTTGATACTGTAGTCCCTACACAATCTCAACCTCAACCACATATAATTCAACCTACTTCTCCTCCCCATCAATAAAATCCAAATACCCCTGCTGACAACCCTCTTCCAACATCCCCCATCAGACCTTTATCCCCAATATCCTCTGAGTGGTATGATGGTTCATGGAGATTACTAGGAATAAATGTGCCTCTGGCTACACAACCTTTGTCCTTCATCATTCCCTCTGAGAACATTTTGGTTGTAAATGAATCCCCCGCACCTATTCCCTGTTCCTCAGCCCAAACCACCATTATCGTCTCTCCTGACATCACCCATCCTACGTCACCAGCAATTCCCATACCTCTCTCACCTGAACCCTCATCACCTCACACTCTGGAACCAACCTTTACTCCATCCTCATAAGAACCTTCTGAACCCTCTTAACCTTTTGACTTCATTAGGACTGTAGTTAATCATGAAGCTCTATGATATCTACAAATAATATCCACCAAAAAGGTTGTTCTGAAACCAACTCCAAAACCTGTTCATCCAGATGTTACTATACATTTTCAGAATTTTACAACAGAAATGCAGACGTGGATAGACCCGCTGAAGGCAAACAGTTCCAGCAACCTTGACCCAGCAGCATGTGATTTTCAGTGGGAAGCATTCAGAAGAAAATTCAATGATGAAACCTTCAAGTTGCAAGATCTGTGCTATTCTCAGGTTCTTGAGAATTTGACCCAGTATCTGAATGACTTCAAGACAGAAGTGGTAAATAGCTGGGATAAACAGTCTCCACTGCAGATTACCGGTGCTCCATTACCACTTGCTGACCACATGGAGATTTCAGAAGACGAATCTGAAGGTGGCTTTGAGTCAGACCCAAATCCCTTGGCAATGACTTTGTATCATCAACCTTTTGCTCAAGCTGCCTCTGAGAAAGTGCCAACTCTTCTGATTGATCTTGGCACCCTCCTATCCAATGTTGTAGGCTCTGACCCTGCTGCTTTTACTCCAAAAGTTGTATCTTCTGAAGCCACTTCAACATCTGCTCCTTCTTCGTTGGTAATGGATACTCTGAATGAATTGAAGAAGGAAAATGAAGCCATCCATGAGAGTTTGGACAAATAGGATGAAACCAACAAGGAAATCAGAACCTGGATGATGAAACAAGAGGAATCCTCAAATGAAATCAAGAATCTTCTTCTTTCTCTTGTCTCTCGTCAATCCTAAATTTAATTGTTTTAGTTTCCCTATTGTTTTTGTTTTGTAACTCTGTTTTCCTTTGAATCTTCAATATACAAATATTTTGAATCTCCATATTTTTTTTACTTTTTGATTATGACAAAAAAGGGGGAGAAAATAAGATTTTTATCAGATACATGATAACAGTTATAGGACTAAGTCTCAAACATTTCTAACAAAATACAAAGCTCTGATTTGTTTAAGAGATATGCAGGTACCTCAAGACTCTGAAAGACTATGCTTTGAACATCATCTAGAAAAGAACTGCTAAAAGAACTCTAAAAGAAAAACGTCTCAAAGCTCTGAAGAAAAAAATCTCAGGAAGTTTCCCTTATGCTCTTAAACTCTTTAATTAATTTTTCAGAAGAAGAAATATCAATCTCAGGGGGATATTATCTATCTCAGGGGGAGATTCTCACACTTACACAAATATTTTTCAAAATCTGAATTGTTTTGTCATCATCAAAAAGGGGGAGATTATCAGAACAAAGTTTGGTTCTAATCATATCTTAGAGTTTTGATGATAACAATGAAATAAAATTTTGTGAAATATATTTTATACTCTGACTTGTGTGTTCTCTAAGTTCAGATGATGTTCTGACTCATGCATATTTGAAAGAAACAACATTCTACGCAAGTCTAAAGCAAACTCAGAAGGAAGCACTCCAAAGCAAACTTTGATGAAGAGCAATACTAAGCAACGTCTGATAAATCAAGCTGAAACAAAGTTCTGAAAGAAGCACGCTGAAAGCAACATCTGATAGTGCAAGATTAAAGCAAACTCTGATGAACATATAAGTTGAAGAATACTCTGATAGAAGAAAAGATAAAGTATACTTTTAAATGGCAATGCTACAAGCAAACACTTAAACTTCCAGAGACAAGCTCTAACAGTATCGTTGGTTATTAAATGCTAATATGACTAACCCACTCAAGTGTACTACGCACGAGCATTGGAAACGTAAAGACCAAGCCTACACGCATCATTAAATGCATGCACTCTCATCAAGGCAGTAACGATCAAAAAATTGGATGCTATATATAAAAGACCTTTTATTTTAAAGAAAGGTTACTGATCCACGAGAAACAATATTACGCTCACTATTTTCATACTTGTAAACCAATACTGTATAGTGGGTAGATCTTAAGCATTGAGAAACAATCTTTGTGATAAATCACAGTTTGTGATAAAGCTTATTAGAAGCATTCTGTTTCACTGCTATTAAGAGATAATTTTGTAAGTGTTCCTTGAGAGACCAGTTGGGTCAAATTTCTCAAGAGGGCTAGGACTAGTTAAGTATTAGAGGTGTTAGTCACTTGAAGTTGACTTGTGCATTGTATTGTTAGTCACAATAGTTTGGTTGTGCATTTGTAATCAGTTTGATTATAGTGGATTAAGTCCTCGTTGAGAGAAGCGAAATCACCTTGGCGGGTGGACTGGAGTAGTTTGAGTTTCAAACGAAACAGGATAAAAATACCTGTGTCCTTCCATTAGTATTGCGCGAGAAAAAGGAAAAACTTATTCAACCCCCCCCCCCCCCCCCCTTCTAAGTGTTTTCTCACCCTTCAGTTACCTCCTGCACATGCGAGTGTAAATTTTTGGGCACGTAAGTGTTCAATCCTCGTATACCTTCAAGTCACGAATGGCGGACATGCCAATCTAACTCTTCTATTTTAAGAAGATTGAACAAGGGAATTTGTTGAACCCTAAAATTTTCCCTCCCATTTTTCTTCAAGACATTCTCCTAAGGTCCTCATTTGCTCAAGGTTGCCTAAGAACTGATCAGACAAATTCTCCTCCTAAGCAATAGACTCACAACTAGGGTTTTGTATATCTCAGGGAATATTGGGTTTCCAAGGTCTTAAATGGTTTTCATGGTTCTTCATATTTCCCTAAGAATTCTCATACCAAGTTTCAAGTCCTACATCACATGTTTGCTCAATCAATGGCTCAGATGACTGAAAATTAACTATATTAGATAAAAAGTCAACCATGGTCAACATATAGTCAAACTTTAAGATTGTTGGACAACATCAACATTTTAAAGTGACATTCATCATTTTATCAAGGGTTGATCATGATTCCTCAAGAAAAGCCCTCAAATCATCAAAAGTCAAAAGTTGTAAATTAGGGTTTCCTTAATAGAAGGCAACTGAACTTTGACCAAACATAACTTTCACATGCTTCATCAAATTTTCCCCAACTAAAGATCATTTTTAAGGAAATTCAATTCTCTACAACTTTGAATCTCTAAGCTCAAGTCCAAAAAGTGCATCATTTGAGAGATATAAGCCAATACATTATAGCTCATTTCAAAAGTCAACAAAAGGACACTTTTTGTCAAGGCAACTTACATCAAAATAAAATCTTCAAAAGCAAAAATGATCAAAGTAGAGATTGTATAGGACATCTTGAGCTTTCCAAAAAGTTCTAGATCACCAGTGCAATTTGGGCAATTTTGAGAGAATGCCTGAGCTCTAAATTGAGCAAATTTGTAATTTTGGGATATTGGGCCTAAGTTTTCATATCCAAACGATTTCATGACATGTTTAAAGACCCATAAGTCCCTTCATGTATTATCTTTTATTTTGATTTTATTTATTTTGATTTTTATTCAATTAAACTCAAAATAAATCAAATAAAATATAAAATTAATGGACTAAGGCACAAGGCTTTTGATTTCAATCATGTTGGAGGCCCAAGATTACATGTGCAAGCTGTCAAATTCGTGCAAGGTTGATTGGTGCAAGATTGAGCCAAAAATAGCAAGTTTCCATACAAAATTTCAATCAAATCTTGACCTCTTAATGACATGATTCCTCCCACTTTTGTTAAACTAATTTGATTTTCCTATATATACACAACAAGCTCAGACCAACAGGACACGATTCGCTGCCTCCTTAAAGAACCCTAAAAAATTTCTCAAAATTCCAAAGATTAGGGCACCTACTTTGCAGTCGTTCTCAAGCAGTTTTGAGCTTCACATCAGCTTCTAGGAGTTGATACCAATCCTTATCCATTTCAAATCAAACTTAGAACCCCTCATTGCGTGTACCTTGGTTGGTAAGTTTGGTGAGTTTTTGTTTTTATGGTTTCGTACAATTTCAATTGTTGTTAACATGCCAGCATAACTCATATGCATCATTAGAATTGTTCTAACATCCTACATGTAAGGTTTAGTGCAGAAAAAGGAGCGTGACATTGTTAGGGAACGAAGCTTTTAAAGTTTCAGATCTCATGATACAAGTGTTTTTAGACCAAGTTAATCACACCATTGAAATTGCATGACCTTAATTAGTCAATTAGGGTTATTTTCTTTTTCGTTTTGATTGAATTTCATAGGTTTTGATTATGGTGCAATCAGAGAAGGTGACCAGAATCACCGTCCAGGGTGGTTTGACTGGTGGTTGAAAATGCATGGCATAACATGATGTTGTGATTGGTCAATTCAAAACACAAGGGTCCCACTCAAGCGTGCGTTTTTCTGTTGTCTGACTTTTGAAGTTTGGTTTATATTATATACTTATTGATTGACATAGGTTAATGGATGTATGGCCACCCCAGTGTTACACGCTTGCCTTTAAGTCATTACTATGCCCATACGTGGGTTCAATCCTGGCGCAAAACAAATTTTTTCATGTTTTTTAATTTTTGCAGATCCAGTGAAGCCATTCTTATGCCTCAACGATGCATCCTTTCGATAGCACCCTTGGATCTCATTAGATCCAGATCAACGTGCCAAAACCTGTGTGCACACCGTGGGTCTTCTGGATCTGTTCACGCTAGATCACGCAGGCCATATCAGCATATTCGGCCTCTTGTCTTGGGCTTTAGCCAATCTTACTACTCAAACGCCTCTAGTTTGCTTCCATAACAAGCTCAGTCATACTTTTTATTTTACTTTAATCTTTTTTTAAATAATTAGATTAATTCTTTTTCTTAATTTAAATTAATTTAGACTTTAGGTTTTTTTAATTAATAAACTTAATTAATCATTTTTTATTAAATTAATTTAACATTTTTTCATTTAATTAGTCAAATTAGTCAAAATTAATTTAGGGATTATTTGAATTAATTAATTCTTTTTTTCTTAATTAAAACTAATTAGGGTTTTCTTAGGTTAATTATCAAACTTTTTTCATCAAAAACGATCACAAAACAATTTTTTCATTTCTTTTCCTTTTTACTGCTTTGTGTATTTTAGTATTTCCGCGTTCTTTTTCCAATTTATGTAACTGCTAATGGGTTGTAATAGTTTAATTAGGGTTTAATTTCCCCCCGATTTTATGATTTGTACCCCCTTTCCCGAAGCCTTGTAATAACGTAGGATTTTATTTTTATGCACTTATATTCTTATGCTTCGTTAGATGTATGCTAATAGGATTGTATGGCAAGACCTAAAAGCAATCATAGTTAACCCTAAATACAAGATAAATAACTGAATTGAATCACTTTTCGCACACACACCTCTAGGGTAACCTCTCTCATTGCCTCAAAAAATAGTCATGTCCCTCGAACATAGGGATAACCATAGCAAAAACCCTCAATTAAAATCATCATAAATATCATAGTCCCGTGATGTCCCTCGAGTTGTCTACGAGAAATGATCTTGTCCCTCGATGTTGCCTACGAATATATGATGACAATCCCTTCGAATTGCTAAGGTATCCCTATATGTTGCCTTCTATGACCATAACGATGACCCTGCGCCTGTCCCTTCACATCCAACGATAAGGCTTCCTACTAACTAATAGTAGGATAGCACTATCTAAAGGAGGGGGAAAATAACACAAAATACTTTTGAGTAGGTAGATCGCTCATAATCACTTATTCATAAAAACAAAACAAACACCTTTTTCACAAATACTTTTTTCAGAAATAAACACTTTGTACGCATTCATAACTGATACAAGAATCATTACAAGGTTTCCGAACTTAGGCATTTTTCAAAATATTTTCAAACATACACAACACAAAGCATTTTCAAAAAGTGAGCTAGTGGTGGTGACAGTCGGTTTCCATAGTTGACCAATAGTAACCCGCTCTCAGAATATTTTTAGCCATAGTGCGCCCACTGGAGTGTGTACCAAATATTCCTTCATGTATATCCTCCATAATTTTCTCTGCTTCCTTTTTATCCACACAATGAAGTAGAGTCGAATCATGATTACGCTTGTACAAAATTCTATTGCTCAAGAAGAACTTAGCCAAGAACCTCCGTAGGAATTTATTTTCATTGATCGATGCCCCTTCAGGGTATTCTTGAGTTTCAAGGTACCTTTTCACTTCATGAAACCAGGGTTTTTATTCTACTCCATTAATGTCAATTTCATAGCAGTGTGTCGATTCGTTGAATCTTTCAATGGTAATTTTGGGAGCCTCGTTGTCCTATCTGAGCTTGAACATGGATGACATGGTAGCTATGGCGTCTGCCAATTTATTTTCTTCTCTTGGGATACGCTCAAAAGTAATCTCTTTGAAGTACGAAATTAAAGTTAGAACATGTTCTTGGTAAGGGATAAGATTCACATTCTTCGTATCCCATTCTCCCTTGACTTGACTGATTACCAAGGCTAAATCCCCATATATGCTAAGGAATTTGATTCTCGAGTCAATAGCAGCCTTAATACCCAGGATGCACGCTTCGTACTCAGCCATATTATTGGTACAGTCAAAGAAAAGTCTGGCAGTGAAGGGCGTATCACAACCCTGGGGAGAGATAATTACAACACCGATTTTGTTGCTGAGTGCGTTAGCAGCTCCATCGAAAACCATAGTCCATCGGGATCCTAGCTCGGGTCCTTCATACGGTCCAGGTTCTTCATAATCTGTAACTAGCATAATATTTTCCCCCAGGATTTTGAAGTTCACAGATTGGTAGTCGTCTATAGCTTGATGCGCCAAATGATCTTCCAGTACACTTCCTTTGATTGCCTTTTGAGTGGTGTACTGAATGTCGCATTCTGTTAAGACCATTTGCCATCGGGCTATCCTTCCGGAGAGGGTTGGCTTCACAAATATGTACTTAATGGGATCTATTTTAGAGATCAATAGAGTAGTATGGGTCAACATATATTGTCTTAGACGGCGAGCTGCCCATGCCAAAGCACAACAAGGTTTCTCGAGCAGTGAATATCTTGTTTCAAAGTCGGTAAACTTTTTTGTAAGGTATTATATTGTGTGCTCTTTTCGACCAGACTCGTCATGTTTCCCCAACATACACCCCATTAAACTCTATAGCACTATTAGGTACATGATTAGAGGTATTCCTTCAACTAGTGCCATCAAAATCAGAGGTTCTTGTAAGTACTCCTTGATTTTATCAAAAGCTATTTGACAGTCGCCGTTCCATTTTTCTACTTGATCTTTCTTCAGCAGCTTGAAGATTGGCTCACAGGTAGCAGTCAAATGAGAAATGAATTGGGAAATATAGTTGATTCATCCTAAGAAACCCCTGACTTCCTTCTTAGTACGGGGAGTTAGCATTTCTTGAATAGCTTTAACTTTTGCAGGATCAACTTCAATACCTTTACTGCTGATGAAGAAACCCAGGAGTTTACCGGATCTCACCCCAAAGGTGCACTTGTTTGGGTTTAACCTTAGCTTGTACTTCTTCAGTCTCTCAAACAATTTATGCAGATGGTCAATATGATCTTCTTCAGTATGTGACCTTGCTCTGATGTCGTCGGCATAGACTTCTATCTTGTGATGAATTATATCATGAAATAAAGCTACCATGGCTTGATGATAAGTTACCCTGACGTTCTTCAACCCAAAAAGCATGACCCTGTAACAGAAAGTTCCCCACTTTGTGATGAAGGTAGTTTTCTCCATGTCTTCAGGTGCCATCTTGATCTGATTATACCCAGAGAAACCATCCATGGAGGAGAATACATTGTTCTGAGCAGTGTTGTCGACTAAGACATCAATATGTGGTAGCGGGAAGTAATCTTTGGGGCTCGCCCTGTTCATATCCATGTAATCTACACACATATGTACCTTGCCATCATTATTTGGTACCGGAACAACATTTGCAAACCATTGAGGATATGACGTAATTGATAAGAAACCTGTGTTGAATTGTTTCATAACCTCGGCTTTGATCTTCTCTGACATCTCGGGACGCATGTGACAAACCTTTTACTTAATCGGAGAACATCCCTCTTTATTTGGCAGACGGTGAACCACAATATCAGTATTGATCCCTGGCATGTCTTCATATGACCAAGAAAATACCTCAACATAGTCGTGCAACATTTGAATTAATCTGTTCTTAACACTGTCCTCTAAGTTGGCGCCTATCTTGATTTCTTTTTTGTCAGTCTCCGAACCCAAGTTTACCACTCCGACTGGTTCTTCGTGTGGTTGGATAACCTTTTCTTCTTGTATTAAGAGTCTAGAAAGTTCTACAGGTATTTCACAATCTTCCTCACCTTCGTCCTCGGCTTGGTAAATCGAATTTTCAAAGTCATAAGCGAAATTAGCAGAACCACTATCAACGAGATCTAGAGTGGATAGGGATCTACAATATAGTGCATGGGTGTGGGTAAGAACACGTAGCTATTTTAAAGTGCAATAAAGTAAAAAAAGACAGAGAGTGCAAAATTTGAATGCAAAACGTCCAATGTTTTCATTAAATGAAAATATGACATATGAAATGACAACCCTTAACAAATGGACCATTGTGCCTCGGGAAAGACACAAGGTTTAAAGTCATTGTTTTAAAAAGAAATTACATAACCAAACTTCTTAAAGCAATAAAAATAGGAATAGCTATTACTCCTGGATAAAGGAGATGAAGATAATGTCTTCAACTTTCTAGTTGCTAAGCCCGTTGCCAATGGTAGGAAAGATCCAGTTGTCGAAGTCACTATCATTGTCAGCATCCCATATAGAGCTGAATCTATTGTTGTTGACATGGAATGAAGGTCTTCCAGCTCGAGCGCGACGAACATCCTTTTGACCTTCTGTAGTAAAGCCCAAACCAAACTTGTCATATTTGTAGGGGATATCAGGAAGCTGACCCCAAATAGTGTAACCACCTTCTTCTATAGTTGCCTTGGCATCTTTCAAGGAAGCTATCTTGTGCGGAACTTTGGTAGTCTTTGGAATGGCAGAAACATCTTTAAAAGCAGCAGGGGAAATCACTTCAAAATCTTGACAGGGAGTCTCGATGAATTCTCCATCCATCTCCATGTACCAGAATGAATTCAGGTGGCTGACCATGTATTCTTCTTCTCCGCAGACACTAACAATCTTTCCTTTCACATGATACTTTAATTTTTGGTGCAAAGTGGAGGTAACAGCGTCTGCCCCATTGATCTAGGGGCATCCCAATAGACAATAATAAGTTGGCCGGATGTCAATTACATAAAAGGTGGATTCAAATATCTGTGAGCCCACTTTTATAGGAAGATCAACTTCTCCATGTACCATTCATTTGGATCCGTCAAAGGCCTGAACTATAATGTTACTGGGATTCAGCACAACCCCTTCACAATCAAGTCTGTCAAGAGCACCCTTTGGAAGAACATTCAGAGAAGAGCCGGTATCAACTAACACATGAGCCAACATAGTTCCCATGCATTCAATGGAGACATACAAGGTTGTATTATGATTTCTCCCCTCCGGAGTAAAGTTAGCATCAGAAAAACCCAAACCATTATCAGTTGTTAAACTCGCCACATAACTCCCAAATTGATCGGCGGAAATCTCTTGTGGTACATGAGCAGTCTTCAAGAAATTCATTAAAGCTTGCACATGGGCTTCAAAACATAGTAGTAAAGATAGCATGGAGATTTTAGACGGGGTTTTCCCTAGCTATTCAACAATTTTGTAATCGCTTCTACGAATGATCTTTAAAAGCGATTCCATTTCTTGTCCAGAGGTATCCTTGACTGTAGCTTCTTTTGGTGCCTCCATCCGGGAAAGCTCTATCATTGGCTCTTTACCCCGGGCCTCAGTAGTCGTCTTGGTAACTGTAACTTAAATAGGTGGAGAGATTTCCGAAGAGAAAATCCTTCCACTTCTAGTAATTTTGCTGGTCCCTGCAATATTGTCAATATTGGGATCAACCTCTTCATCATCTTCTTCAGACAACTCTTGTTTAATGCAATGGTAATAGACGTCAGACCCATAATTCTATGGAATAACCTTATCCGAGGAATATGGGATGGGCCCAGGTATTGTAATGATTAAAGGAGCAGCTTTTGGATTGGCAGTAATCCTTACAGGACTCTTGGAAGATATTTTAAAAGGAGTACCAGATATGACAGATAAATCTCGGCATAAATTCTCAGCATACAGAATTTTATCAATCAAAATTACATGTTCATCCATCAGGGGTTGAATGCCTTCCTTCAGTAACCCGCAACTATTGGGTTGAACTGCACAACAATAACATTCTTTAACACAACCTGGAAATAAACCGGCTTGTAGAAAATTCTTCTTGACTGTTGAGACAGGAGTAACCACATCACTTACGGAGGTAACATACAAAACATCTTTAATAGCACTTATGCCTTTGTCATGCTTCAGAATAGGAGCAGTAATCATGTTCAGAGTATCTGGAGGGTCTAACTCAATTTCCTTGTTATCAATCATGTCTTGAATTTTGTTTTTCAGGACCCAGCAATTGTTAGTTTCGTGCGCAGAACTGTTCTAATGATAGGTGTGATACGGTGGGAGAACTGACTTGAGATTTTGCGTTTGTGTTCGCAAATGTTTCGATTTAGCAAGAGTTGCCACCGACTTTTTATTTTATCCTAAGGAAAGGTCAAAAAGCACAGGAAAGACCTTTGAGATGTTTTCTTGGGTTCGAGGAGTAGATTATGAAAAGGGAAGGTGCAAGCACCCTTTTCATCCATGGTTATCCATGGGCTCTTAGTTACTTGTTTAGATCACTTGCTTTGCTTTTCAATTGTTTGAAATGGTGCTTTGTGTGTGGTTTTGAAAGATGTTTTGAAAAGAGGCCATCGTGGTGGCAACCTTTGTAATGATTCTTGTTTGAATGTATACAAAGGTGTTTTTGTCTTTTGAAAAGATTTCAATGTTTGAAAGTTTGTTTTGGGAAATGCTTTGAAATTGTGTTGTGAAATGTGTTTGAAAATAGCAAGGATGTTTTCGCAAGCTTTTGATCAAGTAACTAAGAGTTGTCTACCCTATTTTACTCAAAGATTTTTCTTATGTTTTTAACCCTTTTGACAGTGTTATTTCACCATTGTATTTGGTGAACAACCTTGTGTTAGGATGTTAAATGGGACAGGCGCGGGTCATTGTATAGACCATGATAGCAATTGTGTTAGGTATCTTTGGCAATTTTCTTGAGGGGCTTGATCATTTTTGTTTAGGCAACTCAGATAGCGTCATCGAGGGACTATGATCTTTTGTTTTGTTTTTGTTTTGCCAAAGCACCCAACATGCATACCATGGCCCATTTTTGAAGGCAACAAGTGGATTGTAACCCTAGGGGTGCAAGTGTGCATTGGTATTTGATTTTCATGCACTTTTGTCTTTGTATTAGTCAAACTACTTGTTGATTTGGATTTTTGCATACAAACCCTAATTCTCTAATCATGGCATAATTGAAAGCGTAAAGTGCGAGAATTTAAATTCTAAACTATTACAACATGATTATGGGGATGGGGGTACAATTTTGAGTGAGGGGATATTTGACAAGAAATTATAAATCCTAATTTACTATTACATCTAAATTGAATTCTTTGTGCAAATAAATAAATGGGCAATATTTAATTAAACAAGATAAATAAAATGTATTATGCAAAAAAGAATTTTTATTTGTTCATGTATGCAAAAATATTTTTTAATGTAAAAAAGTATAAAGAAATAAATAAAAGATTAATTTTATTTGTTTTAGGGTAAAACCCTAATTTCTTTAAGAAAATAAATATAATATATTATTTATGTACAAAAATATATTAATATGTGTAAAAAATAAAATATATCTAAAAAAGGTATAATAATAAAAATAAAAATGTAATATTTTTGTATTTGTATTCTAAGTATTTATATAAAATAAAAGTATATATGTTTATTATGTGTACATTAATCAAATTAAATATGTACAAAATAAAATAAAATATGTACAAAATAAAATATATTCAAGAAAATATTTTTAATATAAATAAAAGTATAAATGTAAATATTTTTCAAGTCTTAATAATATAAAAGAATATTTAAATACTCTTAATGTTAGAAAAAATTAGAATAAAATGCCAAATAAATTAAAAAAGTTATGAAAATATTTTTTGAGCATTTGTTATATTTGGAAATAAAATAACCAAGTCAGAAAAGAAAACAAAAATTCAAAAATGCAAAAATATAAGAAATTGGGCCAGGGGGTGTGAAACTGAAAAAAGGGGTGTTAGAAGCAAAAAACTGGCCAGGCCCAGCCCAAGCCTTCATCTTCAACCTCCAGCAATTGTCAAACGCGCGCGCCTGGTTCAAACTTGGATATCCTAAAAACGTGATCTTTTTCCAAAACTCACAACATTAAACTTGTAGAGAATTTCAATACGATTCTAACCATATAAAGCATTAATCCTAACTCTCAAAGACCAGAGAGAATTTCTCTGGCCCTAAATTCTGACCTAGTTTTTTCAGCATGTTCATGGATGAAATTCTCCTAGCAAACTTAATATAAATGAAAGCTGAGCATATGTATGGCTTCATGGCATTTAATACTACATTTTTCATTCACAAACCTAAGGCTAAATGTTCCTAAATAGAGAGATAGAAAGTGATGAAAAACCTGTTTCAGTTGGATTCGAGTAGGGCAATGCAGTGCTTCTCAACAAGTTTTGAGGTGTCTGGTAGCTTGCCTGAACTTCACTTGATCTTTTCCAATAGCTAGCTTGCCTTGAATGTCCCTGAATCAGCCTCTAGAACTCAACCTGCATAAGGTTGAAATGAAAATGGCGAACACTGTAAATGGAGTTACAGTTGGCAATGGAGGTTTAGGATAGCTTGAGTGAGTTGAATGGGAGGTGTTGGAAGCAAAAGGGAGCAAAACGCACGAGCCAAATGAGCTGGAGCACTCAAGTTGCAGCACCTGCCCTGTTTTGCCAAAGAAGAGTGATTTCTGGCTATGGGAGGTTTTAAGGCTCAAGTACTCGTGTTTTTGGATCAAAGGGTTGTGTGAAATATGTTTGTAATGTTTGTGTAAGCTAACAATGGCTAGTTTTCAAGTTGGGAGGATTTTGACAAGTTTCTTCTTTGTGAAGCAAGAATGTGTAAGTTGGTATCACATGCATGTACAAGACATATAACATGATGCATACAATCCTATTGATGCTTGCAATTTGTGGATTTGATTTGGCTTCTGAGATCTTGGCCCTATGCTTCAAAGATCATGTTTTGACATAAAGCATACCTTTTCCAAAATGGAAATGTACCTTTTTCTAATTAAGGCTTAGTTTTGTGTACAATGCCCAAATGGCCAAAACAAATGCTTAGACTGATGGATTTGCATTTAATTAAGGAGTGTGAATTGGTTTAGAGGCCTGAAAACTAGTACAAAGCATGCTGGTTTGAAAATGTCACTTGAGTGAACATGTATTGGCCATGGATACAAAGTGAGTTTTTGCCAACTTCAAGCATTCGATTATCCCTAACCACAAATGTGTTTGAGGAGTTCTTAGACAATTTGGAAATCTTGAAACATGCTCTATAATCCATCTTTGAAATGCAACTTGAGACTCCAAGTGGAACTATGTGAAAAATGGCCAAGAAGATAGGGCAAAATCCTGCCTAAACTAGGGCAAAATTTCTCTAAGTTAAAAGTTTTAGGGACCCTTGTTCCAAAACTCATAACTTGAGATCCAAACTTCTTTTCAGAAAACTTTCTGAATAAAAGTTGTATACTTTTTGGAGGACTACAACTTTCATGTTGTAAGTTTTGTTTGAATCCATTTTCATCATGGTGAAAATGTGGGACAAAGTTAGGAAAAATTAAGAAAATTTCATAACTTAGAAAATTCTAAGTTATGAAAATTTTCATTTTCAAACCCTAATTTGCAATTTTGGGTTTCTTGATGAATAAGTTTCATAATTATCTTGATGAAAAATGACCCTTGGCACTTGATTTTGACCAAAAAGTCAAAGTTTAACTTTTCAGTGTACAGTCAAATTTTAATCAGTTGACTGAAAAATTCATCTGTCAATCCCATGCAATTGAGATCTTTTGAACTTGTTGAATAAGTCAAGATGATGTCATTGAGTCCTTGAGTCCATGGTTGAGCTTAATTTGCCATTGGCTAGGTCAAAAAGCCAGAAATTGCCTTTATACAATCAAAACCCTAAAAATGACCATTTTGCCCTTTTGGTGATCTGATCAAGTTTCTTGTGGAATTGTGGTCCAAATCTGATCAAATGGTTCATATGAGTTCATAATGTTGATGTGGGTCAAAATTTATGAGGTTTGATTGTAAATTGGCCACAATTGACTTTTTCCCCAATATAGATGATTTCTAGGTCAATTGTCCAATTGACTGGGCAAAAATTTGATACAAGGCTTGAAACTTGGTATGGACCAACTTATGAGTCCAACATGAAGTATGAAAGTCACTTTGGGCATTGTAGGTCCAAATATCCCTGTGCAAACTCAAACCCTAATTTAGGTCAACAATGCAAGGAGGTGTCTTAAGCAGAGCAAACCCTAGCTTGATCTTGAGTTCCAAGAGCCTTGTGATGAGAAATGTTGATAAAATGAGAGGGAAAATATTGGGGTACAACAGTTTCCCCTGTTCAATATTCTTGAACCTGAAGAGTTAGATTGGCAAGTTTTCCTTTCGTGACTCGAAGGTAAAAGAGGATTGGACACTAGAGTGCCCGTAAATTTGCACTCGTCAAAATGTATCTGAGGGAATGGGCTTAAAGATGCCATTTGGAGATGGTAGAATCTTGCTGGAGATGGGCTTAGAGATGCCATCCAAAATTTGTTTGTTGAAAATCAATAGAATTAACATCAGAATGGTATCCGTATTTGGAACGTATCTGAGTTGTATCTGGAGATTGGGTTTATATGAGCAAGGGAATGGCGTCTGTGTCTAGAGCGTATCCGAGTTGTAACTGTATTTGATTCTTGAATGAATATCAGAATGACTGTCGTGTCTGGAGTGTATCTTCATTCTGAATGGGTAACAGAGAAACATCTGTATACGGAGCATCTATGTGATGGGGATAAATTCCGAAAGAGTGACAGAATGGCAACCGTGTCTAGAGAGTATCTGGACTGTATCTGAAGTTGAGATCTGTATGAGTAGCAAAATGACTTCAGTGTTTGGAGTGTATCCGTACTATAACTGGGATCCGAACAAGTGACAGAATGACTTCCGTGTTTGGAGTGTATCTGAACTTGAAGTTGATAGTTGAATCTGAATGAGAAATAGAATGGCCACCGTGTCTGGAGCGTATCTAGTCTGTATCTGATTGCTGGATTCTGAATGAGTAGTAGAATGACTGTCGCGTCTGGGGTGTATCCATATTGTATCTTGACTTGAAATTCTGAATGAGTAATAGAATGACCGCCGTGTCTGGGGGTATATCCATACTGTATCTGAAATCTCTAAATAGTTGTTAATGATAGCTTTTTAATCTTATCCTGAAAAGGGTAGAATGTTAGCTAAAGCACAAAGTTATGTTGCATGATATGTATGATGCAATGAAACGTGTTCCATCAATGTTTATGATATATGAATGTAATGTATGCACATGTAAGCTGATTAGCTATCTTGCTGAGGAAAATAAATCCTTGATAGCTGGAGATAATGAAATTTTGACTGCTGTCGGGGAAGTAAATCCTTGACCGATGTTGGGGATTCCAAAAATCTTTGATTGTTGAAGATGAGAAATCCTGGGACCACTGCTGGGGATTGAAAATCCTTAGTGACTCATGGGGATTAACAAGAGCTTTGACAACTTCTATGGGGATGTGAGAATTCTTCATGACTTTCCTGGGGAAATATGGAAAAATCCGACAATCTCTACTGGGGAATTAAAACCTGGGAGGCTTCAAATGGAGAAACAGGAACCATAATCTTCGTTCTATTGGGAAATAACTCTGTGGGGAGAGTGTTTATTCTACTTGGGAAATCAGGAGCTTGGGTTGTATGCCAATCTACTAGAGAATTTTCCTAGCTGGGGATAAGACAAAAAGTTAACTGTTATCTGGTTGATTCTCAGACTTTTAAGATAACCTGCTGGGGAAATTGGGGAAAACTGAATGGTTTCTGCTGGGGATTGATAGTTGGAAATTTAACTCCGCTGGGGAAGAAGGTTTAGAGTATTCTAGCTCCACTAGGGATATGTATTCCAGGGTTTTCGGGCTCCACTGGGTATCAGGAGTTTGGAGACTTAACTCTGATGGGAATTTTGAAACTTAACTCTGCTGGGGGATAAAGTTTAGAATACTCTGGCTCCGCTGGGGATCTTGAAATTTAACTCGGCTGGGGATATATACTCCAAGGTTTTAGCTTTGTTGAGGATCTGGATGACATACTGTAGGGGATTTCTTCTGGAATAGCCTAAAGACGTTTTCCTATACTTTCGACCTACCAGTAATTATGTTTTCTCATTTTGTTTTATTTGTAAGCAATGATTATATTTAAATGCATATGCCTATTTAACAAAACATTAGACGTTTTTCAAAATAAAACATAAGTGTAAAAAAGAAAAGAAAGGCAAGCAAATTTCTGCACTTTGAAGTATCTTTGTATTAACTTTTGTAAGTATCTTTGTACAATGGAGACAGACATCCTAGTAAGAGAATGTTGTCGTAAAAATTGAAAACTTTTATAAAAAAAGAAAGATGGCTATGTGTAACAATTCCATGGGGTTCCCATTCTGCTATAGCCTTAACAACTCTGAGTATCTTGTCCATTCGTTGCTTCGTCCGCAGATGATTGGATCGATCAGAAGCTTGGAGTTTGGTCGTGAAGAGATTGTCCTTAAAGTGATCCGACGAGACATAGTCATACGCTTTAATTCCCTAACTTTTTCCTGGACCGCCCTTTCGGGTTTTCGATCCACCGGGAAACCCTTTTTTGCCCAAGTCGCCCTTTCGTGTTTTCAACTTGCCGGGTGTACAGATTTTTTGTTTATCCCTAATTTTTTCCTGAACCTCCCTTTCAGGTTTTCGATTCACCGGGATGCCCATTTTTGCCCAAGTCGCCCTTGCGGGTTTTCAACTTGTCGGGTCGTTTTATGCGTAGTATCTTTTGACTATGTCTGCGTTTACAGGGTGCAGCGAGTCGTGTCCGTCCATGGTGGTCAGAATCATTGCCCTACCAGAAAAGATGTTCTTGATCACAAATGGTCCTTCGTAAGTAGGAGTCCACTTTCCCCTGGGATCACTTTGCAGCAAGATGATCCGCTTGATTACAAGATCTCCGACTTGATATACCTGACGTCTGAATTTCTTGTTGAAAGCCTTGATCATCCGTTTTTGATACGTCTGACCATGACAAACAAAAGTAAGTCGCTTCTCGTCGATCAAGTTAAGTTGGTCAAGTCGGGTCTGAATCCAATCGTCTTCACTCAAACCAGTATCCTTCATGATCCTCAAGGAAGGAATCTGAACTTCCATAGGTAAAACAGCTTCCATGCCATATACCAAAGAAAAAGGGGTTGCCCCTGTCGAATTACGCGTCGTGGTACGATATCCATGCAGAGCAAACGGTAACATCTCATGCCAGTATTTGTAGATGATTGTCATCTTTTGAATGATCTTCTTGATATTTTTGTTCGCGGCTTCAATAACACCGTTCATCTTTGGCCGATAGGGAGATGAATTGTGATGTTGAATCTTGAACTGCTCGCATAGAGCGGTGATCACAGTATTGTTCAAATTTGTACCGTTGTCTGTGATGATCCTGTCGGGGATACCATACCGGCATATGAGGTTCTTCTTGATGAAGCGAGCAACCACATTCTTTGTAACAGAGGCGTAGGAAGCTGCTTCGACCTACTTGGTGAAATAATCAATAGCGACCAAGATGAAGCGATGTCCATTGGATGTTGTGGGCTTGATCTCTCCAATCATATCGATTCCCCACATCGCGAATGGCCAAGGAGCTGTTAGAATGTTGAGAGGAACAGGAGGAATATGTACCTTGTCAGCATAGACTTGGCATTTGTGACAAGTACGAGCGTATTGATGACAATCTACTTCCATGGTAGACCAATAGTAGCCTGCCCTTAGAATCTTCTTAGCCATCGTATGTCCGCTCAAGTGGGTGCCAAAGGTGCCACTATGTATTTCAGTCATGATCAACTCAGCTTTAGCTTTGTCCACACAACGAAGTAGAACACAATCATGGTTGCGCTTATATAGGATACCATTGCTCAAGAAGAACTTGGCAGCAAATCTCCTTAAGAACTTTTTTTCATTGACTGAAGCTCCTTCAGGGTATTCTCGAGTCTGGAGATACCTTTTGATTTCATGAAACTAGGGTTGTTCCACTACTTCCTCGGTATTAATCTCATGACAGTGCGCAGGTTCGTCCATTCGTTCGATGGTGATTTGGGGAGCCTCATTATCCCAGTTGAGTTTAAACATGGAAGACATTGTAGCCAGAGCATCAGCTAGATGATTTTCTTCTTGCGGGAAGTGCTCAAAGGTAATCTGCTCGAAATGAGGCAACAATGTCAGGACATGTTCTTTGTATGGGATAATATTAGGATGTTTAGTGTCCCACTCTCCTTTGATTTGACTGATAACCAAAGCTGAGTCCCCAAATACGACCAAAGATTTGATTCCAAAGTCAATAGCAGCCTTGAGACCAAAGATACAAGCTTCGTATTCGGCCATGTTATTGGTACAGCTGAAGCAAAGTCGGGCAGTGAAGGGTGTATGGCAACCTTCTGGAGAAATAAGTACCGCACCGATACCGTTGCCAAGTGCATTTGAAGCACCATCAAAGTACAGGGTCCATCGGGATCCTTGTTCAGGTCCGTCATACGGTCTGTTACCTTCAATGTTGTCCAATGTCATGATGTCCTCGTCAGGGAAGTCGAATCTCATAGATTGGTAATCTTCGACGGCTTGGTGAGCTAGATGGTCAGCTAGTACACTCCCCTTTATATATTTTTGGGTTGTGTACTGGATATCATACTCTGTCATGATCATTTGCCATCTAGCGATTCTTCCAGATAAAGCAGGCTTCTCTAAGATATACTTGATCGAATCCATTTTAGAAATCAACAAAGTGGTATGAGTCAACATATACTGCCTTAGCCGGCGAGCAGCCCATACCAAAGCGCAGCAAGTTTTCTCGAGTAGCGAGTCTCACAGTCGATAAACATTTTGATAAGGTAATAAGTGGCATGCTCTTTTCGGCCAGACTCGTCATGTTGGCCCAGTACGCACCCCATTGAGTTATCCAAAACAGTCAGATACATGATTAACGGCCTTCCTTCGACGGGTGGCATCAAGATAGGAGGTTCTAGCAAATACTCTTTGATCTTATCAAAAGCAACTTGACAATCATTATTCCATTCAACCACCTGATCTTTCTTCAACAGCTTGAAGATTGGCTCACAGGTAGATGTTAGGTGAGAGATGAACCTCGCAATATAGTTTAAGCGTCCCAAGAAACCTCTAACCTCCTTTTCAGTGTGGGGGGCAGGCATTTCTTGTATAGCTTTTACTTTAGCAGGATCAACCTCAATGCCTTTGTTGCTGACGATAAATCCCAAAAGTTTTCCAGACCTTACTTCAAAAGTGCACTTGCTTGGGTTCAGTCTGAGCTTATACTCCTTCAATCTGACAAATAGCTTTTGTAGATGGTTGAGGTGCTCTTCTTCTGTCTGTGATCGGGCTATCATGTCGTCTACGTAGACCTTGATCTCATGACGTATCATGTCATGAAACAAAGCTACCATGGCATGTTGATAGGTTGCCCCGGCATTCTTCAATCCAAATGGCATCACTTTGTAGCAGAAGGTACCCCACTGTGTGACAAAAGTAGTTTTCTCCATGTCTTCGGGGGCCATTTTGATCTGGTTGTATCCCGAGAATCCATCCATGAAGGAAAATACCTTGTGTTGAGCTGTGTTGTCAACCAAGATGTCGATGTGTGGCAGTGGAAAATCATCTTTAGGGCTAGCCCTGTTTAGGTACCTATAGTCCACACACATTCTGACTTTGCCGTCCTTCTTAGGCACGAGCACAATGTTAGCAACCCATTATGGATAGGAAGTAACATCCAGAAAGCCAACATTGAACTTCTTCATCACCTTAGCTTTGATCTTTTCAGACATGTCGGGCCTCATCCGGCGGACTTTTTGTTTGATCGGTGGACAATCTTCTCTTGTAGGGAGACGGTGAACCACGATATCTGTATCTAGTCCCGGCATGTCTTCATAGGACCAGGCAAAGATCTCAACATATTCATTTAACAACTGCACTAAGTGCTCTTTGACACTTGGTTCCAGGTTGGCACCCACCTTAACCTCTTTCTTGTCTTCCTCTGTTCCCAAGTTGATGGTCTCTAGGAACTCTTCATAGGGCAGAATAGCCCTTTCCTCTTGTTGCACAAGTCTGGCTAAATCTTCGGGCACTTCACAGTCTTTATCACCTACGTACTCGGCATGATTGACCAAATCTTCAGAGTCACCGAAGGCTAAAGCGGAATAGTCACCCATGGAATCCAGAGTGGATGGGTACCTGCATTTTGTGAGTGTGGGTGTGTGTAATGGATAGCCATCCTTAAACAAAACAAAATGTAAAAGGAAAGAAAATGAACACAACAGTTTATAGATGAAAACGTCCAATGATTCATTAAACATGGAATATGATAATGAAGAAATCAAGCCCTTACAAATGGACCTATATTCCCCGGGTAAGGCATAAGGTGAAAATAGTGTACGAATTGTTTAATTATTACAGACCAAAATTGGAAATTATTCAAAGATAAATTACTGGTTGATGAAAGTGATGGGAACGAAGTCTTTCGCTTCCCAGTTGCTTAATCCCCCTTCGAAGGTTGGAAAGATCCAATCTTTAAAGTTGTCTTCTTCATCATCGTCTTCTAAGGCATTAATTCCATGGTGAGTGATTTTTACGGGTGGTCCTCCAGCCCTGGAGCGACGCACAACTTTCTGGCCAGCAGCAGTAAAGCCTAGTCCGAACTTGTCCGTCTTGTGAGGAAAATCTGGCAGTTGTCCCCACACTGTACTCCTTCCTTCTTTGATTACAGCCTCCACATCTTTGAGGGATGCCATCCTAGGCACAGCCTTGGAAATGATAGGCACCTCAGTCATTGTCTTTGCAACTGCGACCTCAGGAGAAACCTCTTCAAAATGTTGGAAAGGCGTTTCTATGAACTCGCCATCCAACTCCACATAGCGGAAGGAGTTGAGGTGACTTATCATGTACTCTTCCTCACTGTTAACCGTTATGATCTTTCCCTGAACTGGATATTTTAGCATTTGGTGCAGAGAGGAGGTGACTGCCCCAGCATTGTGAATCCACGGCCTTCCCAACAAGCAAGAATATGAAGGATGGATGTCCATCACATAAAAGGTAGAGTTGAAAATTTATGTGCCCACTTTTATTGGGATGTCCACTTCTCCGTGAACCATCCTATTAGAACCGTCGAAGGCTCTAACAACGATGTTACTGGGCTTTAGAGTCAAACCTTCACAGTTTAATCTGTCCAACGCCTTTTTCGGTAGCACATTCAAAGATGAACCGGTATCTACCAGGACATGGGCAAGTGTGGTTCCCCTGTACTCTACTGAGACATGCAGCGCGTCATTGTGTTTTCTTCCCTTAGGAGTCAAATCAGCATTGGAAAAACCAAGACCACTATCAGCAGTAAGGCTAGCCACGCACTCTTGAAACTGGTCATCTGAACTTTCTTGAGGCACGTGTGCCGTCTTTAGAAATTTGATTAAGGCCTTGGCATGAGCCTCAGAGCAGAGTAGGAGAGCCAGCATGGAGATCTTTGAAAGGGTCTACCCTAGCTGCTCCACGACGTCGTAGTCGCTCCTCTTGATTATTTTTAAGATATCTTCCATCTCTTTCTGGGTGGTCTCGGGGATTACCACAGTCTGAGCCTTCATCCTGACAGGCGCTTCTAGTATCCCCTTACCTTTATTGGAAGTAACATCAGAAGGTCTAGCTTCGGGTACATCAATTTCTTCAATCATCGGGCTTTGTACAAATGGCTTGATAGGTACAGAAACTCTCGAGGGTCCGAAGACTTCCCGTGGAGGAGCAATCTCCGGAGAGTAGATCCTTCCGCTGCGAGTTATCTTGCTTGTTCCCGTAATATTCCCTATATCAGGGGTTTCATCATCGGAATTCTCTTGGACTGATTCAATCTGTTTGATACCATGATAGAAGATTTCTCCTCTGTAGTTCCATGGTATCGTTTTGTTAGATTTATACGGGACAGGCCCCAGCATGGTGATTTTTAGCGGCACAAACTTAGGATCAGGCGTAATCTTGACAGGCCTTTTGCAGGTCTTGAGAAGATTGTCGGAGATAGTTATTATTGCAATGTCATTGGCTGAAGTAACAAAAGTAGCAAGAGTAACAGGAGTGATAGTATCAAAAGGAGTCTTTTGGAAGAGGATATCTTGGGTATCCATCAGGCGTTGGATGCCTGATTTCAACAGTGGGCAGTCAGCTTGTAAGTTTGAACAAAAGTAACAGTCTTTTCCACAACCTGGGAATATCCCGGCTTTCATTAAATTCACTTTAATCACTGCTAACGGAGTCAAAAGGTCAACAACATTGGTAACATGAAGATCTATCATAACAGCATGGACATTATGACCGTGCTTGGGCATTGGGGCAGAAATCACATTCGGCTTTTCGGGCGCATCGAATTCTACCTCCTTGGCGTCTATCAAGTCTTGGATCTTGTTCTTAAGAGCCCAACAGTTGTTGGTATCATGCCCTACACTGTCATAGTGGTACGCACATTTTGCATTGGAATGATAATAAGGAGAAGAGGTATTAGGGTTCTTCGGCGCTTCTTTCAAGTTGGTAAGATTCAGCTTTAACAGATGAGGAAGGACTTGAGCCGGTGTCATGTTGATTCGGGTGAATTGCCGTTGTGGCCTTTCTATCCTTTGCTGATTTGCTCTTGGTTGATTGTTTCGAGGTTGATCGGTTGAAGAGTTTTGGATCATCACAGCCCCTACCGTTGGTCGGCGCTCTGTTCTTCCTTGTTTTCTCTGGTTGTGAACAGCAGAAACTTCCTTCTTAGCTGGGAAGGTCTTCTTAA